>OY728136.1:798786591-799438813 GCA_963277665.1 Viscum album | reverse complement strand
ATATGTTATGGATTCTGTTGTAGACAAAATAAAAGTTAAAGATAATGATGAATATGGTGGTAAAATTTAGGGGAGAGTTGATCTTGAAGTAGAACTAGAGGAATCCAATGAATAAATTGAAATATGGATGGAAACAAATAAGTATAATGGAGTTTTTCATAACTCTGATATATATATATATATATATATATATATTTATACTAATAATAAGAGTAGAATGTAAAATTATATGTGGGATTGAAAAACTGAAAATCTAGAAATTATAAAAATCCATTGAAAGAATTTGATTTTAAATATAAAATTGAATAACATGTATACATAATTGATGGTTAATGCAATAAAATGAAAGAATACTTTAAGAGAATATAGGATCTTTATAAAGAAGTCATGGCTTACTAATAAAAGTGTAAGGATCAAGAAATATTTCTTACACCCATCTTGGAAATAGGTATCTCAAAGACACTAGCCCAATACTTTGCTAAAAATGTCCTCAGTGAGTCTACGGAATTGGTTATTATTTTAATAAATTATAAAATCTCCAAAAAATGGTAAAAATATTATGGAGCATTTTTATGATAAGAATATTACAATTATTTATGCTAAATATCAATATTTATCACATTTACGGATGGTTCATTTTTATAGTTCCCAAAAACTCAATGTTGATGCAGAAAAGGTTGAGAACATGACAAAAATAATTAGATGATTTTTCTGTGGAAAATTTGGGCATACCAAATTTGTTTTATCTATTGATAAAATACATTTTATAGAAAAAGAAGGACAAAAAATCTAGTACAATTTTTTATTATACATTTAATAGATATTGTTTTTTTATTTATTTGGGCCTAAGGATGGTTATATTTCATCAAGGGATCAATAAAAGGTGTCAACAGAGAAATAGATATGCTGAATAAAATATCTGGGAACTTCATAAAATAAGATAAAAAAAGAAAACATATTATTAATTTTGCTAGATAAAGAGGAATTCATTGAACTGATAGGGAAACATTTTTATCATTCATCAAGTTGAGTTCCTCATCAATTATGGGTAAATAAAAGGAAGTTATAGAATGAAAATATTGTAGAAATTTATTTCTAGGAAGTAGACAAAACTAGAATGTGGATTGTGGATAGTAGGTGTACTTATCCCATGATTGAGAATAAAAACCTCATCATTATAATAAAATATAATAAAAATATATATTTTTATTTTCATAAATTTTGATGGACTCAAAATGTTTTCGTCTAGAAATTATAAAGTTGGAGGAAAAGATATTTGAAGAATGAATATTTTCATGGTTGAATGTTTCCGTCATAATCATGAAAGTGTAATCCAATTGTGTGACTCGTGATTTATAGTTGAGTTCAAAAATAAGTCATGAATTATTAAAAAAAGATAACTGTTATTCATATTGCATGGAAAGACAAAAAAATAGAATATATACCTCATCTATAAAGAAGAAAAATACATATTTTCAAAAGAATGTGAAAATAATTTATGGTGAAAACAAATCTTTCATTTCAGTTCAAATGTTTAGATAATGAAATGAAAAAAGGATCTCGTGACATACGTTATCTCCCATATAATCACACTTGCAATTTTGATTCTTGTATGAAAAGGATTATTTATAGAAAAAGCTATGAGATAAAGAAAAAAATAGAATCCATGTTAGGAAATATTATTTGTGTAGATGTATGTGAGATGATGAAACATAATGAATTATATAGATATAGATACTATATATTTTAATTAACAAATTTATTAGGATGTAATGGGTGATGGTAATTACCCACAAAAATGATTTATTCAAAAAAATTTATTAGAATCCAACAAAATATGAAAATATTTTTTGGGTAATGATTCAAAAAAAATATCATTGAAAATGGTACATAATTTACAAACCAATAATTGGTGGAATATTCCAAAAAAACATTACACTATACAAAATATAATATTAATGATAATTCCCAAATAAGAAAAGTTAGTGAGCAGAGGAATCAGATAAAAAATAGCATATCTTTAAATATGCTTCTAGAGTATAACATACATGGATTATATTATACAGAATTATTCATCATATTATTTTAAGTATCTAATATATCCTTCATGTGTCTAAATGAATACAAGTCCCCCTTTAATATCTATCATGGAAATAATACCACATTAATGTACTTTCATGTGTTCATAAGAAGTTATTTTATTTAATAATGAAAAGAATTAAATGTTTCATTCTTATAGATAATTTTTTCCCCTTAGATATTAATCCAAAATAAAATACTATAAATGTTCAAATTAATGTATTAGGATAATAGTATAAATCTATAATGTTACTATGTTTGAAATTTAGTTTCTATCAAAATCATATGAGAATATTTTAAATGGTAGTAAGGAAATTTCACATTAATAAACACAGTGTTCGAAGAGGACAGTAGTGAAAATGTTTTCTGTTTATATGGAGCATAATTAGTTGCATTAATTTTAGATAAAGAATCCAAAATTTAGGAAAATACAGTAGGAATATTTTCTCCAAACAAAATAAAAAGCATAGAAAAAGTAAAAGAGAATAATATAGTTAAGGACTAGACAAATATTATTTAGAAAAGGTGAATTAAAGCTAAAAAACTACTTATATATCTCATATATATCAAATACCTCTAATTATTCTTTAAGATATGAGATTTGGATCAAAATAATTCATGAATAAATTGACCAAATATAGAATAATAAAACTTTGGAAATTATTCTAAGTACTAAGAATAATAATGTTATGAGAACTAAATTCGTTTACTAGAATAATATTAATAGATATTTTCAAGTGACAAGGAAAAATAAAATATTGTGTGAAAATGGTATTCCCAAATAGAATAAACTAATATAGATGATACTTTTTCACCTGTAGTTTGGATTGAGACTGTAATATTGGTATTTCGAGTGTCCATGAAAAAAGGGATTGAACATTATTAGATGGACGTAACGCCATATTTCCTCAATGGTGTTCTTGAAGATGAAGTTTACAATTAAAAAATAGACCATTTTCTCATTGATAAATATTAAGATAATGTTTTTTGATTAAATAATTATTTTTATGGCCTAAAATAAGCACCAAGAGAATGAAATTTATAGTTCAATCAATACTTAATAACCCTTGTTTTTTAATAGGTGGGTTTGATCATGACCTCTATATCAAGAAAGAAAAGGAGAATTGGATGGTGGTGCTTATAATTGGTGATTAAATCATCTTTGGGTACTCATTTGACATACAATTCAAGCAATTTTCAGATACTGAAACATTTTAATTTTAAATTTTTTTTAGTCTGTGAATTTCTGTTTTTTTATATTGAAGGCCTCTCAATGAAAATATGGGATATTTATTTCCTAATATAGATATTCTAATTAAGTGTTAAAATTATAAAAAATAGATGACCTGAGGATAATTAAAACAATGATGAAAAATCTAAGGACGTTTTCTAATGATTAATAATGAAATAAGGTTAATGTAACTCATTATAGATAGGCTTATGGAATGTTTATATACTTAAAAATCACTTGATAAAAAATAATACTTTCCCTGACTCAAGATGAATTTTCTTAAAAGAATCCCAAAATAAATTCAAATTAAATTTGTGAGAATAATATGTTCATATATAAATAAAATAATTGATTCTTGGTTGTTTTATTACAGTAAGTCACAATAGCATTTTTTGGTCCACATCGAAATTGATTGGGCAGGTTAGGCGGATAAAAAGAACTCAACATTGGGTACACATTTTTATCTTTTAAGATCGTGAATTTCATGGCTAATCAAGACGAAAGATTTCATTTCTCTATGTACAACATGGGAAAATGATGTTTTTTTCAATTAATTTGGGTAAAATAATAGGCCTATGATATTTAATTTGAAGTCAGATCTTCAATTCTGGTCAGTTTAAAAAAATTTAGTATTTTAAATCTTAGAAAAAATATCATTAATCATTGAAATAAAAAACACATTGAGATTAAATATCACATTAGAAAATAGAATATTTATAAATGGGTGGTGAAATTAGACTATGTGTCTACTCATGATCAATCTATTGATATCATAATTGAGGCTCTACATCCATGTTTCACTTCAAATTACATCAATTTGATCTTGGAGTTCAATTTAATCCCACAAACTAGATGAGTTGGACTTGGATCGACCACTTACCCATGGAATATTTATATATAGTGAAAGGTATGACTATTATCTTCTATTTACTATTTTTATTTACAAACATATATTATGAACTTTTAGAAAAGTTATTATTTTTGGTTTATTGACAAAGGGGGAGAAGTGTCCATATACAGTTCTGGTAAATAGAAATAAAGAATGTTTTGAGAATTGGGTGAAGTAATGTTTTGATATGGGGTAGTAATACATCTTTTCCACAATGGGAGAGTGAGTTTGAATATGTTTTTAGGGGGAGAATAACTTTTATTGGTGAGAAGTGGTTGGTTTTATGGATAATGTTTTTGATGATCCAGGTAAGTGTTGATGAGGATATTTTAATTATTTTTTACCTCACAAAAATAATAGATCACGTGAAATTACAATTATTGAATTTTGATTCATTAATATATACCTTGATGTTTGGGTGTTCATTTTTTTATTACTAGATAGATTTATGTTTTTTTACAAAATAACGAAGGTTGAAGTTGTTTATCATATTTAAAATTTTTTATAATTTTTAACAATATTAAAGTGGGGTTGTTTATTAATATACCTTTTATAGGTGTTCAGGTTGTGTTTTTAGAAAAAAAATGTTATAAGAAATTATCAAAAATATTATTTTATGTCTTGGGGAACATTAAGTATCATGGTTTGAAGAGATAAAAGTGATTTTTTTGGGGGAAACCTTCACAAAAACATAAACTACACTATAGTGATATCGTTGAATCCATTTTGGATGTGAAAATTGGATTAGTGAAAATGAAATGGGTGTTTTTTTGGTCCTTCAATTTGTAATTATATACCAGATAAATGGAAATTTTGTTTATCTTGTGAAATAAATCATAATGGATTTTATGGAAATATGAAATCTGAAAAGTCTTAAAACTATGGAAATAGATTGAAATTCATTTAACTTAGTGTTTTGGAGAACATGGTGTTCATGATTAATGTTAAATTTGGGAGTGATGGAATGCATTCCAATGTAAAGGTAATTTTGACTTGATAGATTACCATTTTAGTAAAATAAACCAAAATAGGTTCAGTGGAAGGCATGGTGGGATTAAAGAATCGATATTTAAACCGGCCTCATAGAGAACTCCATGTTGAGTAGATGATTGTTTGGAGAATTGATATTTATAGTGAAGGTTAAATATATGAATTCAGCAGAAAGGAAGATATAGTGTAGGTTTTTTTATCCTAAATATTACATTTTTAGAATGAACTATACCATGATGTTCAAATTTATTGAAGTTGAACACATATTTGATGATTTTTTACCTCTACAACATGTTAGAAAATATGTTTTTGATTTTAAATAAACTAAGTAAAATCCAATGGAGATGATTTAACGGGAAAAAAGATATAATTAATTTGTCTTAATACGAATTTGTTGGATATTATTTTGAGGTTTGAATTTTGAATATGAAAATCCATGATCTGCATCTTCTTATACAGGATTAGTAGAAGACACATAAAAATAAAAAAAGGAGAAGTGATAGTATTCATATATAAGATTATGGAGAGATATTAAAAGATATTAATATTAATAAATTTTAATTAGATAAAAAGAAATAATTTAATTCTATGTGTCTGAATATAAAATTAAATTCCATAACTATAATCTTCAATGAGATATAATTCACTAAAATTTTATCAAATATTTGCTAGATGTGACACACCATTCTTGGTGTATTAATTGAATTTATATTTTTAATAATAATACTATAACAAAATGAGTATCAAGAAACTATATGTGAATAGGATTAGTTTTTTCTCATGATGAAGAGGAAGGTTAGTGATATTTTCATTACTTGTGTGTATAGTGAGTCTGGAAGGATGGTGAGGCCACTCCCTTATGTATAAATATAAAAGTGGTGTGATTTAGTGAATCATGTTTATTAGAACATCATAACTTTCTTTCTCCTTAGAAAATACTATTTTTTTGAACCAACTAATTTTTCTTGTGTTCTGGTATATTTTACAACTAAGAATAAATTTACAAGAAATGGAATAAAGGGTTTAACATATTGAGAAAACAAGGCCATGATAAAGTATAAAAATATTTTATATTTCCAGTACAATGATTATACCAACCACCCTCTCTTTTGGTTTATTCTTCAATAGGGAACATTACTATGAGCTACTGCAATAAGGAATATTTTTTTGGATTCCAACCTTGAAACTGGTGCAATGGTCACTTCAAAATCAATCCCTTTAACCTAAGAGCACCCTTTTCAAATAAGTGTACCCATATTCCTTTTACCCTATCCATTTTTATTCATTTTATTTCCCAAAAACCACCCAGTCCCTATAAAGGTTTCATCATTTTATCCATTATTAATATTTCAAGAGAAATTATTCTCAATTTGGTCTAGTTCCTCATGAATATTGACAATCCATACATCATGAATTATAGATTCAAACATTGAATATGCCTCAGCATGAATGATTAGGGTTGTTTAAGAGGTTTGGTGGTCTGAATTTCAACTATTTTATGACTACATGGATTGAATTACCATTTATAAATGGTATTAGAAACTTCTACCCTCTAAATTTTAAGGTAAGCTAAATCCCTCACCACATCACCTTTGGATATTTCTCTCAAACATCTCTGAAAAATATTCCCCAACCTTCCATTCCACTATTTATTCTCATCTTTATAACAAAATAAGAATGAATTCTTTTTGTCTACAATATAAAATAAAATACCACTAGTTCTCGTACTTATGGTGATTATATATCCACCTGATATTCTATTGATTAAATTGGAATATCTTTTGAAAAATAACTCAATTACTTTATTATAAATCTAACTCACACTAAGTCGATTATATTTGATCCATTTAATAAATAAAATGTTTTTTATTCCATCTTTGGGCCTCAATTTGAACTGTTCTGAATCCTTTTCTCTTCAGAGAGATTTCATTGCCAAAAGTTACTCACTCTCATCATGGTCTTATATTGTTTATATATTTTTATATCACTAATCATGTGGGATTAGAATCCATTTTCAAGAAGTCATGATGTGTTACACTTTCTTCATTTGAGATCCACCTCAACAATTAGTTACCTCTCATCCTAATTTTTTTAGATTTCATTATTTCTATAACCTATTTTTTTTATTTGGAATTGTTGGCATACATTACTCAACTTAGTGAACTTTCTAGTCACACCTCCCATAACTTTTTTAAGGCATCCAACCAAATTTTTGACAGGCATCACAAGTGAGTCTTTCTTCATTATATATTTTCCCATAGGAATGTTACGTTTTTAAGTAGATAACCCTAAGTACCTTCCATAAATTATTCCAAGGGAAATATATATTATACTAGTATTTATATCCTTTGTTCTCATAAGGGCTACCACACTAGTAGTATCCCTTAAAATCAATTCTTACATGAAACTGATGTGTCTATGTTGGAAAATATGACTACTATCTTTGTGAAATATAAAACTTACTCTATATAGGATTAGGAAATAATAACTTATTTTAAATATGTGAAACTACCTTATATATAGTCATCATCCAATCAGGGGTTCTTATAACACAGTTATCTATTATTAACATTAAGAATCTATATTGTTAACTAAAAAATATTTAACATTTTTGGATATAGTAAGTGTAGACATTACTTGAGTTGATACACAAGGTTTCTCAAGAGCCTATTATGACCCATTATTCACTACAATAACATTATCAAAGTCACTCTACCTCTTTCTTGGAGTTTTATTGGTTTTAATACAACATATTATTTTTTAGTAAAGAATTTCTTCTTGATCAATCGCTTTCCTTTCAAATTCTTTTATTATTCAATTTAATTAAGTGTATTTTATCATGAGAATATTAATATACTAAATGTGATAATTTTCTAAAATTATAATGTAAATTTAAATCTATTTCTCATTCATATATCTTCCTGAATATAATTAAATTATTTCTTAAGTTGATTATTTATTTCAATATATTCATCATATTTATTTTTCAACATGTGCAATATATATGTCAAATATCATTCGTCTTTTTCTTCTTCAAAAATATACTTTTTATACTTTTTGTAAAAAAATTCCTTGAAATTTGAATATTTATATCAATTATAATTTTCAGAATCAGAACTTGAGGAAGAATATTTTTATTAATCTCTACTTACAATACCTAATTTACTTATTCTCAAAATTATCACTCTCCCTTCATATGACTTTTTATATTATTTTAAATATTTTCCTTTTGACCTTATTTGAGACCTATCTTGATCCCCTTCCTTATTGAAATCTATAATCATCTTTCTTCTAGGATAATATATAGAAAAATCTTACCGTCCACCCCACATAATGAATTTAAGGTGAAGATTTCCTTTATACTTACATTATAATAGGTTAAAAAATTTTGATACAAAATAAATTAATTTATTATGGATTTAACAAATTTAATTATCATTCTACAATCCCCAATAAGAATCATTTTATCCTCATTTATCATTAATGTATTCATATCTTTGAACTCCACATATTCTTTGGAATATTTCTTGAAAAATTATTCTTTTATCATATCATAAATAAGAATATTGTCAAATAGTTCATCAAGGGAAATATATTATCGTTATTATATAGATGAAACCATAGATTTATTTTTTCAGTAAAATTTATAAATATTTTCTTTAAAAAATATAGAGGATTTTATCTTGTTACAAAATCCACCTATATGAATCACTACTTCATTTACATTATTGAAATAGTCATCCATCATTTTATCTTTATCCATCTAAATATCATTAAATTTTCCTCAAGATGTGTAGTTTGGATTCTATGATCTTTAAATTCACTTCATATATGCTCTATATCTTTCATAATGTTTCATTTCTTATTAGTAGCCCTATAACCTTTATTATACTTTTTCAAACATGAAATATAAAAATGTATTCCAAGCCTTTGCATCTACCTCAAAATTCTTATTTTCTATAAATGAAATCTAATAATTCTACTCAATATGTAGTAAAAACATTGTAAAAAATTTAACTCCTCTAAATTTTATGAAATATATTTTTTAAAAAATTAATTTATTTTTTGGATATATTTCTTTACATACCAAACTGATTTCAAAAGAACAACGATATAATATCAATACATTATTATTTAATATGATATTTATCAATTATCCATTATATTGGAAGGTATGAATAAGACTAACTGAAATGTAAAAATTATGTAGTTTACACATGTATAAAATAATTAATTTTTTATCAATCAACTAGAAGTAAAAAATCATTTGAAATTAAATGAAATATTTTTCTGAAAAACCATTTTATCTATGTAAAATGTTTTTAACATAATAAATTAAATTAATCACTACCGAATAATTAATTTAATGACATTTATATATTATATATTAAATCAATTTTTTATCATTCATCTAATATTTTTCAATGAATGAGATAAGAATAAATACAATTTTGTGTATAAAAATAGTATTTTTCTAAAAAACGGCTTTATCGCATTCTACGTACTTATTTTTAAATATAGTTTTTCCACTTTTAGGAATTTTATTTGAAAAAAATAATATTATAAATTATAATAGTAAAATTATATTATACTAAACTTTTTGAGAATTTTCTTAAAAGTTTAATTTTTTCAATGAATAGTGAAAATACAGATTTTTATTGAAAGTTAACTTTTCATTTAAGGAATATACAATAGTACACATTATTTTAATTTAGTTTAAAAGTGAAATTAGTGAAATTATATTATTATTATTATGCCAATTTATTTTATTGTAACCAAGTTTATTTTTATATTTGATATGAAATTGTTTTATACTTATGAAACGTTTTCTTTTGAGAAAATTTTTTTCGTCGCATCTGCGGGTTTAATATTAAATTAAATTATGACACATATATGAATTTAATTTGGTAAAATGGATTCAATATTTGGAATAAAAAATAATTAATATTATTTAATGTATTATATTTAATTTTTGTCCATAATTAATTGTAAATATATAAAATATTAATTACCGCGGTTAAGGTTAAAATATTGTTTTGCGCGTTGATTGTTCTTGTGTTAAAAATAAATATTAAAAAATATAATCATTTTATTCAATATATAAAATTTTATAATTCGGATTAAAGGGCCCCAATTATCTAAAAAGATTTGTTTTTTTAATTCTTAAAGGATAAATTACCTAGGTAAGAAAAAAAAGTTATGTTACTATAGTGAAAACTAAAATGGTAAAAGTGAGTAAACATAGAAGATAAAGGAATAAATTTTTTAAAACTTGTATTTTATGTTTTTGAGGTGTTAATATAACATATTTTCTTTCTAATAAATTACGTAACATTTTTTTAGGAATATTAATTTAGAGTGACATCCCATTATTGAATAGTTTTGTCTATTTACAAAAATACCCCTCCTCCACAATTATTAATGAGAACCACCTACCTCACTTATTCAAACATCATAAGATATTTGTATCAACCTAAACCTATCAAAATCACTCAAAAAATCCATATAAATTTTATATATAATATTTTCATCCAAAAATACCAACCCTATGGTCCTTAATAAGATATCCAAAAGAGGTTTTCTTAAGCAAAGATAATTGTCTTCACTAAGCTATTTCTTTTTCCCTCTTCTAATACCACCATAATTAATTTCATAAATAATTACAATATAATAAAATGATTACTTAAGATAAATTTTATTTTATTATGTTTATGGAACAACCTATATGCATCTACTCTCCCATCAGATGGGAAATGAAACTGTCGATCGTGTGTTTGGAGAACTGTCGCCCTATGAACCGATGTAATTCATTTTCCATCACCACTGCTAAAGGATGGATATAATTTTGGATTTAAAATAAATAAAGGATATTGATGAAATAATTATAATTATATAATTATAATATCACATCTACCATCATACCTTCTAATCTATTTGAAGATGATAATGTCGCACGTCCGTACGTGTGGACTACCACGCCCACGAAGTGAAGTGATACTTTTTTTAGATTATTTTTACATGGATGGTGATGAGGATGAATATATATTATATAAATTATATAAAAATTATTATATAATCATGAATTAAAATTTTCCTTTATTTTGTTCCATTCTATAAAAAAATGGAAACAACTTCCATGTGTACCTCTTTTGGATATCTTAGTGAAGACAATTATCTTTGCTTAAGAAAAAAATTCAAAACCTATCCCTTGATATTTAATGTTTAGTTTGAATTTATTTTCTATATGGGAATACAATTCAAAATTTTCCTATGTGGTAATGGATTTTCGCAGTACCTTAATTTTCATGGGACACGTGCTATACTCACCACCTTTTTCTTTTATGTGGTGTATATAATTAACATGAATGTATAATATGATTATTGTAATGAAAATTATTAGATATATATATCAATATATGTTTTTTATGAAAATACCATTTTAGGATATGCCTAACACAGATAGGGGTGAATCAGTGTTGGGGATTTTTTAATTAAATTACAAAATTTTATCATATTACATAGTAGACTTTTTAGGATCTCAATTATCATATTATCTTTTAATTATTGCATTAAAGTATATAAAAACAAGCAACTATGGCAGATTATATTTTTATAAGGTTCATTACTCAATGAGAGTGGCTAGTCTGTGACAAATATGGTGGTGAAGAGTACACGAATTCTCTGCTATTATTAGATATAATGTTATAGTGGTTTGGATAGGGGAAAATAATTTAGCCAGTGTGGGTCCCTACACTTCATGAGGGGTGAATGAAACAATTTTCCTTCCCATGTTTGGGGAAGAACTGGTCCAACATGAAACTCCTTACATGTTCGTTATAAAGCCTATGAGGATAGTATTCACTATCTTATTTAAGGTACTTTATAACACCAATACAGTCTTACACATGATGAGACTATTATTGGATATCATAGTTATACTTTTTTCTCCCAAAAACCTATTCTTCGCTTGGTTGTATGCATAGTAATGGAAAAGAAACCTTCCTCTTCTTTATAGTAGTAAACAATAAGCTTCACTTTCTTATTATTTTCAATGTTACACTGATATGAATAGGTTTTGGATTGACAAATATAGTTCCCACTAACCCAAATAATAATAAACTGAATATATATTTATTAGTAACTTCTTATGATTCCTTCTTCATCAATTAAAACTAACTTCATTGAATCGCCTTCTTCCAATATTGGTATAATCACAAAATTCCTGTGTAATTATTAAATGAAGTTATGTTCATCTCAACAAAACAGCATCACAATAAATTCTTTTTCTTAAATTAAAGGTCAATAGTGAATATAGTTTTAGTTCAAAGATCTTTTTCACATGAAATATAAAATAGTGTTATTTATTGGCTTCTCAATCAGTCTAGTGTTCGATGAAATTGTTCTTCCTTATTATTTTGAAATACCAACATCACAAAATTAAAATGAAATGAAATTTTCAAGTGATATTTACTTCATGAAATAGTGGATAGAGCTCCCATGTTAACCTTTATAACATATATATATATATATATATTATTATTTCAGGAGCTTTATATCTCTGGTTTATTTTGGTTTCTCTCTTTACATCATGATTCCTTGAAACAAATAGATTTTGTTATTTTATAATTGCATGAAATTCATTGTGCATTCATTATTCACCCTTCTTCATGAGATCTTCAAATTCACATAAACCATAGTGAGTATGGTTACTGATCATGAAAATAGGAGCATGATATCTCTTGTGTTCTTCATGGAATTCCTAGTATGTAGGTTCAAAGTCTCTTCATTTTTACAACATAAGTAAACTATATGGTAGTTTCTTTCAAAAAAACCAAATGGATTCCCACTACTTATTAATTGTATAGGATAGTATACACAAATATACCTTCTTTTCTTAACATGTTGATAGTGATCAAATCAAACACTAGTTCATAAAACCATTCATCTTCATGAAGAGAGATGATAGTGTGTTAACATTAGTCAAATGTCTGCAGTTCTTCTTCATGTAACTAATATAGTTCGAGGAAATCCCCTCTATGTGATTCCAAGGAGTCTAACAGATCATATTATTTCTTCACATAGTAATATGAGTTAAGAGACACTTTTTTTGAGAAAAAAGTTAGTGTTATTTATAATAAACAAATGGAAAAATATTTATCTGGCTCATTGAATGAAAATTTATTAGTGTAGTTAACACCACCTTGCACTGCCCCAATACTGATTTTAATGCCCTATATGATCCCGTATATTATTTCATTCCATAGACCCCTTAAAAGAGTTGAATATATCAACATTTAATATATTTTCACATACGTTTCTTTTTCAAGTGATACAAAATATCATGGTGTTATTTCCTATTTGACAAGTCCTTCTTCTCACAGTGATTATATCAAGATCATACATTAATAGTTATTGGACTCCTCATTTCATAACATTTATCTTATCCATGGAGATCATATAGACATTTGAAACTACATTTTTCTTTCATATGAGGAATATATTTGAATATCCACTTGTATGTAATATGTAGTTGAATGCATGATATTGAGATAGTAAACCGAGTAAAATTCTCATGGAGAGATCAATAGAGATTATTGAAATCTAGGATAATAGTGATCACTAGATACCTTGTGTGATCACATATCGATTGAAGTTTATGAGGTTGAATAAAATCGGACCATTATGTCATGTGGCTGAAATCAATTGAATTTGAGGAATAGAATTATGTCTTCATATTAAAGATGGAGAAATAATACCACACACTCCTCTATCTAACGTTGAATTATTCTTCTATTTAACACTATAATAAAGGTTATATTGGATTAAATTATTCTTCTCCATTATGATAAATAGTTTTTTTCAAATTTTTTTATTAAAGTCTTCTTTGGGAAAATTAATTTTTTTATTCTCTTATAATAACCTCTTTATAAAATCAAGAAATATTTCCTGATATTTCTCCAACTCATACTATTATATTTTTTGAATATCAATTCCAAATAAATATTTATCATCCAATCAATCCTGTTCTTATATTGTACATTGGTGTAAACCATTTTTCACTATTGGTAAATATTTTTTACATGAAGGTCAATTCAAAAATCACCCGAGTTGTAAACTCAAAGTTATCAAAAGCATTTCTTGAAATATCAAGACCTGAGGACGTCATCCAAATTCCATTAACTTTGTAACTTCTTTATCATACTAACATCAAGGAAATATTATTTTTTCATTGATCACCATTAACAACCAATATCATTCATGGAAAAAAATTCAACTCTTACATAAATTGGTATTACAAATCCCCCCCTTTGTATTTGTTGGAAATATCATAAATGTTTTTTCCAAATGAATATGTAAACAAGAGAGTCTATCATTTTTGTCCCCATTTCTTTTCCAAACACTCATTTCACTTTCTCTCCCCCTTGATGAAATTTAATAATAATTTAATTCGAAAAGTAGATCAGTTCATACATAATAAATGTTTCATCCATCATTTCACTCTATGTATACTTGATCTTTGCTCGATATAGAAAATAAGATGATTTTATTTAGACAAAAAAAATTTCCCTTAACAAATGATCATGGTACCTACGGAAATTAGAACTCATACACTTTTCATGCAGATTTTTCTACTTTCATTTATAGATGAGATACACGAAGAAGATATGAAACTTTTTTAAGAAAGATCAACCTGAGACTCCTTCACTCACTTCAACAAATAGATCAAAAACATTCAATTGAAACAAATGGGATAAGAGGCCTTAGAGAATGTAAATTTTTATTATGTTATTGATTATTTAATGTTCTCCCCCATTTTAAAATGATATTTATCTTATATAACCAAGGATGACATATTAAGCGATACATACATTTACAAATGACATGATATTTTACTAGTTTTGAGAATAATAATATTTGATATGAATTGAATTAATGATTTATTAAAATTAATTATCATTCTTTATTTGTCTCCCCATCAAGGGAAACACTCCTCAAAATATTCATAATGATTTATCTCTTCATGAATGAATTTCAATATGTTCTAATTTGGAGAATGTAGTGAAACTGATCTTTAACTTTTGATTGTATGGATTTTACAACATCCATAACTTCAGAAAGGATGATCTTAATCAATACATTTTCTTTAGGATAAAAATATAGGATAAAACCAACATGATATCTTTTTTATTCTTATTATCTATAATATGAAAACTCGGTCTTTAAATTCATCCAATATGATTATCTATAATATTTTTATTTGAATATCAATTGAGGGATCATTAAAATATGGTTAATTCTTCATAATTTGTATCAAGGGTTAACTATAATAACTGCTTATCAAGTTCTGCTCTGATAAAATTCATCACAATAAATTACCTACATTATAAGATAAAATATAATAAAAAAATATTAAGGTAATAATGGGGGTCCTCTTTTTTCATCAATATGAAAAAAATATGATATAGTTTTCTCAAAAAAGATTCTCCATTTACATTGGTTATCACACTAGCACATCTGATATTCAATGCTTATTGGGGATGTGTGTATCTTATTACTTATTAAATTTATTTTTCTGTAAACCTTTTTTCTTCATGATATTTAAAATCAATTTTATCTCCTAGTAAAAATTTTACCGTCTTAAATCATTCTTATTATTATTAAATGTATATAAAGAAATTTATAAAATAATAACCATCCATGTTTCACCACACACAGAGAGGTTCTGTATATTAATTTAGTATCATCTCTTTTTATTTTGCACTATCCTTGGCTTCTGTTTCATTCATTTTCCTAATTCTGTATAAATATTCTTGATAGAAAACTAATATGTCATTAGAAACAATGGAAACCATTTTTCATACTCCATGTAATTATTTCTGTGTTTCATCCTTGTTATGTGTTTTTCTAAATTCACTTATTTTAATCTTCTTACATTTAAAATCAATATAATTTTTAGATTAACCTATGGATTACCACAGTTCCCTAATTTCCCCATTCTAACTTCGTACGCATTACTTCGAAAAATTTGTTAGTAATATTAAAGGAAGCATTTGGAACTTGAATAACAACGTTATTTGTTTCAGAGGTCAGAATACCATTTTAAACAATATCCTTTCCTCCATCCCCATGCATTCAATCTTATCACTAAAGTTTATGAAAGGTTTAATTTTTGGTATTGATAAAATCATGTCCTCCATCAAATGGGATTTTCATTCTAAAAGGAATCACCCCATCGCATCATGGAACAATATGACTAGTCCAATAAAAGAAGGTGGAATTAATATTATATGTGTTTCAAAATCAATTCAATTCCTACACACAAAATTATCTTCGGAGTTTCTTGAAGAATAGACACTTTGGGGTAGGATAATGATAGTAAAATATAAAAGTGACATCATCATAATGAGAGAGAGACCCTCCCCACCATGGCTTGTGCTCCAACCCTTCATATTGACCCTTCTGTCACACTTGTTAGATAGTAGGTATGGGTAATATAAACGTCTATAACCACAACTCTATTGGAATCATGCTCAATTTTTCTAGATGTCCAACATAGAGCCTAACATTCAGTCACAATTTCATATAACTGAGTTTCATCCATGCTGTATTGGATAGAAATTAGTGTGGAATATTTTATCTCATTGTGTTGAATGGAAAACTACATAGATATTTTTTATAGGTTTCTCATTGGGAGCCTTATCCATGAAAAACTTCTTCGGGGAGATAATAGAGTTCAATGTGTAGGATCTCTTGGGGAGATGTTGTAGGTTCAAGAGATTCCCACGAGATAATTTTTTTCACATAGTGAGTCAAGAACCATTATCTTCCCATATATGATAACATAAAGAGTACATGTATTTCCTTGGTTTTTATTTGAATCTTCTACAGTGACCCCTCAATATGAGACCTTATATCACCTCACTTTGGAATGATATTAGGATTGCATGGTGTGTAAAACCTTAAATGATTTAACGGATTGCACTTCCCAGGTCACTTTGGATATATATATTTCCTCAATCAATAGTTTTATGGCATTATCATGTCTAGTTATAAGAATAAGTAAAGATCTTTAATCCTTGTAGTGGGATTTTAGTCCATTTGAAAGGGAAGAAACAAAATTCAACAAGAAGTTACCCTCTTCGCTATAACCCACATTGTTTTTTTGAACAAATAACCTCTTAAAATACTTTTCCTATTTTCATATGAATTAGTAAGATGATCCATTCCTCAGATAATTTCAGTTTGGAAGTCCACCACATCACACTGATCATAGTGATACTCAGGGGTGATTGATCTATTGATCCCCTCGTTATTTCATGTAATGACCCAATTTTTCTAAATGAATTTTTATTCTTCAGAATTTGTGTCTTATATTATATTATACAACAACAAAAAAAATTTATTTAATAATTAAGTGGTACTTATTGATTACAAAGGGAAATATGACCACTTTTATTTTACAGTTACATGACCATTGGTCAAATATGACCATCAGTAAATATGACTATTGGAAACTATACTCTTGGTAATAAATTTGATTTTTTTATAATTAGTAATGAAAAACGATAATTAATGATGATTTTATAAGATATGGATTCAACCTAAACATTCATGTCATATGAAGCCCATTTTTTCATAACTTGGGATAGAGGTAACATCACTCGGATTCTCCCTTGACCAATACCTACTCGATCTTCAAAAAGTTAAGATAGAATGAAACCACCTACATGAGAATTTCATGTTAGTAGAAATTATCACTCATTTGATGTTAGCTAATCCACCCCATTAATCTATCACCATCGCACATCGTATCCTTATGGAATGCATGATTGTTATAAGGTGTTACTTATCTAGGACTTAGTTATTTAATGTTTAATTCCTTTGTATAAATTAATTGTTTATTCCATAAATTCCATTTTTATAATTTTTTTGTATGTTTAATTGAGTTGAAAGTTAATAAATTAATTCTTCATACACAAACATTACCTTTCGCAAAAGATATAAATTTTTATAATAAACTAAAGTATTCTGACTAATATTTATTTTTAATGAAGTGGTATATTAAAAAAATATTATTTATATAAAAATTATAAAATAATTCTACTATCTCCTAGGATATTTTTAAGCATAAGAAATTTAACTATGCCTTATAATCCAATTTTTTTAATATTTAAGGGTTATATATTTTTTAAAGTTAAGATTATAATATTTAAAAAATTATTTTGATTAAATAAACATAAATTTTTAAATTATCATTTTGAAAATGGTTCAAATTGAATTTATGGTAATTTTCTAAAATACATTATTTTTTTGTAAAGAGTATAAATATAGTTTTGAGTTATTGATATGTTTAATGACTTCATAATTATGTAACAATTTTGTAATATTTAATAAACCACAATATATAGCATAATATATTTTATCATAATAATATTACATATTTTAATGTGTTTTATTAGATTTCCAAACCTATATATGACTATCCAAGGTCTAAAATGAAAATTTTGATTTTTAAAACATTACCTTATAGAAACTTTGGTTTTTCATGGAAAAATATGTAATATAAAATGATGATATATTATTTTGGGTTGAACTTACTTAAAATATGAACCAAATTCCCAAAACCAAGGGATAAACCTTGGCTAAGCCAATGGTTTTTCTTTTCCCACAACCTATATTTCTAATGGAAAGAAATTATTAAACAAATCATCAACATTCACTATAAATATCCACCTATTTCTCAAATTAATTTCACATAAAATTCATTTAACATAAATTTATGTTATCTTTTATGCTCAACGCGCCCCCCACAGTTCCCTAAATCTCACAAGGTTCCATTTATCAAGATTTAGGAGAAAATGTTTAAGGTAATGGAATTATATTCAATTTCTCTTTAATTCAAGAACCTCTTTTTTACATGACTTATAAATGTCATGGTTACTCTATTTTATTACCCTTTTATCATAATATTACTTAGAAATTATGTTCTATCAATGGGAGACCCTTTTCCCCTCTCATTTTACCCTTTTCTAGAACCAAATCTTTCACCCGTTATGTTCTCGGACTTACTCCTCAAATTTCTCTCTCTACAAAAGATACTCATTTTTTTTGTGAATACCCAAACCACATTATATTCTAATGTTATTTACCTAGATGTAAAAATGGTTTATTTTATTAATTTATTTACACATATGAAACCCATATTCTATTTTCTAGGGCTAAAAATGATGTAATGGTCATGTCTTTATGCACTTTTGTATGTCTTGATTTTGATAAGAAACCCATTCTTTATTCTCTAAGTGTTATGTATTTAAATGATTTATTATGATATTGCTAGCTCACATTAATTAATACATTTGATGGATGTGACCTGATAGCACTCTAATTTATTTTTTAATGAATTTTATTTCTAGATATGATATGTTATATGATACCTTTGTGAATAAGATTGGTAATTTTCATTTATGAAACCTGGGTGATAAAACTTGGTGATATATTTATGAATGTATAATTTAAATGTTTTAGCCACATTTAGAGGTTATGAATCTTGTTTTTTTATTATATTATACCTAATGTTTTATTTCTCATTCCATAATGATATTCCTCATGATCGCATGTAAATTATTTCTCTAGCTTATTCCCTTATTGGGCCTCATGCTCACCCATTTCCTTTGATGTATGTCTCCATGTTATGAGATACAGTCAATATAACTTAGGATAAACCCATGAAGAATAATTCCATGTGGATTAGAAAAATTTATTATTTTTTCAAGTATTATGCACCTAATATACAAGAAAATAAACTTTAAAAGATACTTTGTTGGTACCATGTAATGAAAATTTATGTAACAAAATTGTAGGATGTCACAGTTGGTATCAATGGAAGGATTAGTTTTTAGTGGGAATGAGGAATATATTTCTTCAGTATGAACCCTAGAGGAAAGGTTAATATAGGAAAACATCATGATATTTTTAGGAAATATAAATTAATTTGTTTCCTAGAAAATAAATCCATGTATGGATACGAAAAAGTGGATGTGTATCTATAATAAATGTATCATGGGGTAATACCTGAAAACACCAAATTTAGCTAGACACAATCGGGAACTAGTGCACGATAATGATCCTTGCTGCACTCATATTTTGACACTCCTATGGTATATTTTTTGTTAATCATAATATTCTTATGAACCATTATGAAGGATATATAGAAATTGTTATTGTTATTAAAAAATGAAATATTTAATCATGATATTTTAAGGAGTAAAATTCCTTTACAATTATAATATTCTTAAAAGATACATGTTTATAACTAAGGATTTATTATTTTATGAAATGA
Source organism: Viscum album (assembly GCA_963277665.1). Taxonomy (NCBI): domain Eukaryota; kingdom Viridiplantae; phylum Streptophyta; class Magnoliopsida; order Santalales; family Viscaceae; genus Viscum; species Viscum album. The sequence continues at coordinate 799,418,284 of OY728136.1, read as the reverse complement.
AGGGAAATAGTCGAAACTGGATAAATTAAGAGCGCAACTGATGATGCATCAACGACCATCAGATTGATTCCATATTGTAAAACATAATGAGGATGGGGAATAAAAATACTTTAGTTATGAAAAATAACTTGAATCAGGTTGAGTTTCCAAATTCACCTCAAAGGGAAATACATTCCATTAGTTACATAATGCGTCAATGACCACCTTTAATTGGTAAATGTACCAACCCATTTATTTTTGAATAATTGATAATCTCTATTGGAAAGAGATCTTCAATACAGTTTTGATAAAAATATGACATACTAACCCTTTCATTATATTACTTAGATGAAAAAACTGATCAGTGGTGGACACTGATTAATAAAATGAAGCCATGAAGTGAGATTTATTATTTGGAGTGGTAAGAGTTTAGGGAAATATATTTCAATAAATATGATCCTCATTCAATGAATGATAAAATGGATAACAATTTCCCTAGGATAAACTATTTGGAAAATGAATATGTTGGAAGATATGAGATTAAAATTACAAATCTCATTAAAACACTTCATTTTCCCTTGATCCTAAGTGAGTGGTGATAGATTATTTGGTTTATTGAGACCCCATATGTAGAATAATCCAGAAAATCATTATTATAAAATCTATATGGAGATAGTGTAGACTGATATGATGGTTAAATTCTAGTCTGAATAAATTCAATGGTCATATAGGTCGAATGAAAATAAGAGAGCTATAAATCCAATCTCAGGGAAACAATTTAAACATGGAAGAGGAGGAAAGCAAGTGAAACTTTTTACATGAAAAAAATGTTTGATGAAGAATTTAGGGAACTACTATACTTGGAGGGAAAATTTTGACATGTGTGAAAAATAAGGATATATAGCTTAAACTATTCTGGTTAGGTGAAACCTCATATTCACAACACTAATGAAAAATGGAAGATGGTGCAGGCCTAGCTTAAAGTATGATGCTTCAAGTGTGTAAAAATTGAGAACTTTTACGATCACTATCCAGATCATAAGATAATGGAGGTAAATCACCATCAACCTTAGCTTAGTCCAATTCAAAATGGTTGGAATTTTCTATCACAATGATTAAAGTAAAGGCTCTAAATGATGAGGTGGAAGGTACTCTCATTCTTCTCTAAAAATTATAAACTAATTTGTTTTATTCAATATCTACAAATTCCATTATTTCCTCTATGTTTGCAAAGAATATAGAATAAATCCCTAATATGAATGAAATAAAAGTATAATAATATAAAATGACCCCATCATTCAAAAATATATTAACGTATTTCCCAAAGAGATACCCGAACATCCAATTGAACCCGAGGTAGAGTTCTCCATTGAACTGGTGTCTGGATCTAATCTAATATCAAAGACCCCATATAGAATGGAAATGGGAAGCTATATGAATTAAAGAAACACCTTCATGATCTTTTGGAGATGTGATTTATCTAACCAAGTGTGTATCCTTGGGGAGAGATTGTTCTCTTTGTGAAGAAGTAGGATAAATCAATGTGGATAAGAATTGATTATAGAGAACTTAATGACATCACAGTGAAGAAAAAGTGCCATCTGCACATGATTGGTTATTTATTTGATCATATTCATGGGGATAAATTCTTCTCCAATTTTGTTCTTTAATCTATTTATCATTAATTGAGGTCAAAGAAATAAAATATTCTAAACACTTCATTCTGATCAAGATATGGTCATTATGAGTTTATATACCCTTTGTCTTGACTAATGCTCCTTATATATTTATGTATTTGATTAATAGAGCCTTTAAGTAATCCCATAATAAATATGTGGTAGTTTTTATTGATGATATTATGATATATTCAAAAATTCATGAGGATAATTACGAATATATAAGGGTTATATTGAAACCTCTATGTAAGGATAGACTATTTGAAAAATTTAAAAAATGTGAATTTTGGTTACAACAAGTTACTTTTGTAGTGAAAATTGTAACTAATAAAGGAATATCAGTTTAACCTACCAAGATAAAAGTTTTGGATGAGTGGAATCATCCTACAATAGTAACTAAGATTCATAGTTTCATTTTTTTAGTTTGATATTATAAGAAATTTGTGAAAAAACATTTCATAACTTTCTAATCTACTGACCAACATAACTCAAAGAGTGGATAAGTTCATATGTACTCAGGAGTGTGAATAATGTTTCTAATTACTAAAGAAAAGGATTTTTACTACACTTGGGTTATCTCAACCCTCTATAGGAGAATTATTTGTTATACTTAGCGATGAATATCTAAAAGTTATAGGGTGTATCCTCATGGAAAATGAAAAGATGATTTTTTATTCATATTGATAGTTAAAATATAATGAGTAGAATTATCCTACGCATGACTCAGTTCTAGATTTGGTTATTTTTTCTCTACAAATATAGATGGACTACATTTATTGGGGGAAATGTGACAAATACACATACAACAAAAGTTTAATATATATATTCACAAAAAAGCAATTAAACATGAGACAAAGGATATGGTTATAAATTATTAAAGACTATGACTATTCAATTCATTATCACCCTGGAAGTGAAAAAAAATTCACTTCTGAATTATGTAGAAAATACCCTATTATTCAAAATATTATGATGATTCAAGGAGATCCATTGATGAAGGACCTAGTAATATTTGACATGGGAATTAAGAGGGAAGGGATATCATCAATCATATACCAAATGATTTATCAACCATCATTACTATATAATATTAAGAAAGATCAAAGAAAAGAAACATTATTAAAAAAGAATATAGAGGCTTTGAATGATGGGAAGTATCCTACGTTTAATATAGATAAAGAAAGTGTACTAAAATTTCACCCAAGTCATTGTGTTCCTTCTAATCTGGAGTTATACAAAAAATTTATGGATAGATCTCATATATCTAAATTATCAATACATATTGAAATCAATTAAATGTATAGGTAACTTCATGATCATTATTGGTGGGATAAAATGAAAAGGGTGATTTCTCACTACACTACAAGATGTATGGATTTTCAGCAAGTGAAGGAAGGGCGACAACTTCCTAAAGGGGTATTGTAACCACTACCCATACCAAAATGGACGTGGGAAAATATCACTATGTGGTTTTTTGATGGTCTCAAAATAATACACTAGGGAAACAATGTGATATGGGTTATATTGGACCGACTCGCTGTGAATGACCATTTCATTGATATTTTGGAAGATTTTTCTATTGATCAACTTTCTAATATATACACATTATGGATGTGGTGAGGTTTCTTGGGGTTACAATTTCTATCATTTATGATCATGATCCAAGGTTCACATCAAAATTTTCATGAATCCTTCAATATGGTATGAATAATGAATTGATTTTTAATCTGTCATATCACCACCAAACTGATGTCAAATCTAAAATTAATATTTAGACACTTGAGGTCATGCTAAGAACCTAATAAGTGGAATTTTAAGGATGAAGGAATCAACACCTCCCATTGGTTGAGTTCTCATACAACAATAGCTTCCACTTGAGTATTCAAATGGCTTCATATGAAGCTATATACATGAAGCGATGTATAAATATTAATTATTGGAATAAAGTCAGTGAGAGAAATATTTTTGTTCCCGATCATGTGAAAGAGATAATAAAAAATTTCATTCCATCCAATAAGACATAAATTCTTTTCAAAGTTAGCAAAAGATCTATGATAACAACCATTGAAGGGACTTGGAGTTTGGTGATGGTGATAATTGATTCCTTTGAATATCACCATGGAAGAGAGTAATTTGGTTTTATAAGTAAGGTATTCTTATCCCCAGGTAAATTGACCCATAGGAAATCATGGATCTCATATAATAAGTTTCCTATCAAGTATCACTTCCAAGAATTCTATCTCATGTTCATGGTGTATTTAATGTCTCACTCTTGGGGAAGTACTTATTTAATACCTCACATGTAGTGAATTTGGAGGTGGTACAACATAAACATGACCTATATTATGAGGAGAAGCCAGTAGAGACCTTGGATCATAGAGGCAAGATTCTATAGGAAAATACTACCCACCTTGTCAATGTGTATGAGGGGAACCATAAGTTTTAAGAGGCGACATGGGAACTGGAGGAAACAATGAAGCATAAGTACCCTCCCATTTTCTCAATAAAGAAAATGATTTTCAATTTTTGGGATGAAATTTATTAATGGTGAGGAATGTACTTAACAAGAATGTTTTTAAATGAATTTTTTTCTAATAAAATTTGTGTTATATTACTTTATACACAATAAAACCACATCTCTTTAACAATGAAGTGGTATTTATAGTGTATAAGGGTAATTTTGACCATGGGAATTCAATTGTTATATAAATATTGGTCAAATATGACTATTTTTCAATATAAAAATGGGAAATTATACTCTTGGTAATAAATTTAACAAGTATATAAGTAGTAATATCAAATGATAATTAATTCATAAAGCATAAGGGATAGACTCAACCAAAAGGGTTATGCCACATGAATCCCATTTGTCAGAACATGAGAGGTAGTTAGCATTTCTAGGGTTCTTCCTTGACCAAAATTAATATGAAATTCAACAAGTGATGGTATAATTAGATCTTCTATAGTATAAGTTTATGTTAGTGTAAATTATTTCCCATTCTATGTTAGCCGAGCATCCTCGTGATTCTATCACCACCGCACGACCTACAATTTGGTCGTATGTGGGTTTTATGAGGGATTACATGACTAGGTCTTAGTTACATAATGTGTAATTCTTTAATATAAATAAAATGTATATTCCATTAATTCTATTTTAAAAATCGTTTTTCTCAATAAAATATAGGTTCAATTGAGTTTAAATTTAATAAATCGATTTTTCAGACACAAACCTCACTTTTCCAAAAAAAAATTATATTGTTATAATAAACAATTATTTTTTGAATAATATTTATTTTTAATTAAATTGTATTTTTAAAACATTGTTATTTAAATATATATTATAAACTAAAGTTATTATTTCCTAAAAAAAATTTAAGTGTATGAAATTTTACTTTCCCAATAAAACGGAAATCTTTTTAATAAATAAGGGCATTTGTATTTAAAAGTAGAAATTATCATATTTATAAAATTATTTAGATAAAATTATCACAATTTGTTGAATTATAATTTCATAATTAGTTAAGGGTGAACATATGATAATTTTTCAAATATACATTATTTTTTATGAATAATAAAAATATATTTTTGGGGTTTCAGTATGTTTAATGACGTCAAAATATTAAATAATAATGTAATAAAAATTAACAACAATACATTAACAATAATTTTTTAGTTTCTTAATGTTAATTATTTTAATTGATTTTAATCAATTTCTATACCTATAAATGACTTTACAAAGTCTAAAATGGAAACTTTGATCCTAAAAACATTACCTTATGGAAACATTAATTTTCCATGCGAAAAGAAGTAAAATAAAATTATTCATTGATCATGTGAGTTAAAATGACATAAAATATGACCCCAATGTCTAAAAACATGGGAAAACCCCTAGTTAAGCCAATGGTTTTTTTCCATAACATAGATTTCCAAGGCCTATATTTGGAAATTATTAAACAAATCCTCCACTTTTTCATTAGATACTGTAAAAACCCGAGATTTTATGAGAATTTTATTTTTAATTTCTTTGATGTCTTTTATTATACACTCCACAAAGATTATAATGTACTATACGCAACACCGTATTAGCATGCAATATACACAACACTATTCTTGGCTAATGTTACATTCAAATTCAAGTTCGTTTTTTGGAAATTATTCTACGCAACATTAAGTATAGATTTTGTTTAATGTATAAATGAAATAAGTTTTGATTATGTTATACACAACACCAAATGGAACTTGCACTACACGCATCCCTGACTTGGCTTGCATTACACACAATCGTGACCTTCTACGATAGTGTGTGTTGTATGCAGTTTCGAGTTTCACTAAACCACTATATGTTATATAAAATAGTAGTTATGAATAGTAATACCCAATTTTTTAAATTTTAAAAATTATATCTTTCAAAATGGACTTCATTTTTGTATTCGGAATATCAAAATTATCCTAGGGTGAATTTTTGGTATTTTTCTGAAAACTTTCAATTTTTGATGAATAGTGAAAACACTAGGTTACTATTTAATAACTGGCATTTTATTTAAATAATTATTTATTTTATTTAAATTTATTTTAGGCCAAAATTGATACATAATACCTATATAAGTTAAATGTAATTCATTGGAGTCATTTTATAATAAATTTCGACATATATCAATTTTATTGAACTTTTCACCGTCTTTTACCCACCTCCTAGGAGAGTTTGAAAATTTACATAAAACATAATTTTACCACTTCACACGGTGGTGATTTCTGGCTCTGTTTTTTTGGTGACCGACGCTCTGCATCCTCGGTGGTGCGATGTCGGACCAGAGGATGAGCTCCGCTCCCACGGTATGAGGGTTTCAGCCTCGAATGGCGTTTGGTGGTTAGGCGTGGCCTCTGCGGGCTTGTTGGATGGCGGCGGTGGGATATGGGATCTTGATCTGGTGTGTGATTGCTTTTCTGTCATTGTTCTGGTGGAGGTTATTTTGCAATTTGTGTTTTTTTGCACATATTGTTCTGTGCTGGATGGATTTCATGATGGCGTTTCAATCCGGCGGTGTGGCGAAGTCGTCTCCTGCTTGCTAACTCGCTTGATGTCTATGAAGTTTCTGTGTGTTTATGGATGGAAATGGCTTGGGGTTTATCGGTGTTTGGATTTGAATCTCTATGATGTTTTGGTTTTACTGGTGGTGCAATGGCTTGTTTCTTGATCTCGCGGTGCTGCCGGAGGGGGTCTCGCCGGCGACGAACAGTCTGGTTGGTGATGGTGACGTGTTTGGGTCTGAGGCCCGAAGATGCTTGGGAAGATGTGCGGTGATGGCGTGTGGATCGAGGAAAGCAGGATGGTCTTGGATTTAGAAATTTGAATGTGGTTTTTGAAATTTTTGTCGCGGGGATGTTTTGTAATGGGTACCGGCACCCCTTAAACCGGCTCGTTTTCTCTTTTTAATAATATTTGGTCAGAGGGTTTCCCCCTCTGACGGCTTTTCTGGGTAAAATGTGGTTTAATAAGATAAAAATAATATTTGGTGAATAGTAACTTTTTACTTTTATTTTCAACGGTTTAAAGTAAATAGAGAAATTAAGGGTAAAAATGATATTATTATTACACTAACACATGTCTTAATTCTATTGGATAAGTGTAATTCGACCAAAAATAACCTTAGTAATAAAATATTACCCTTTAGGTCCACATGGATTAGATTAGGACACTTATTATTATTTTATTTAATGAAGAAATAAAATAGTTAAAATCATAGTTTAATAACTAAAAAATTTTAATATAGGGTTATACATAAGATAAATTACACTATAAATATTCATTAGAAAGATAAAAAATATTTCCTACATAATGGTTTTTTATTTATAATTTTTAGACATTAAATAATTTAATTTATTTATGACACAATGATGATGCAGCAATTACCCTATTAATGAAATATTAACATAATTAATGTTATAAATACCCAAATAAATGTAGTTTTATACTTTTTATAAATTCAACTAATTTTCTAGGTTAATATGACATGTTAGTATTGATTCAATTAACTTTTTTCTATCTAATCATGATTTTATGATTTTCACAAAAATCAATTACCAAATAGTGTTAAAATTAACATAAAATAGTTTTTAAAACAAATATTAAATTATTAATTGTTATTTTATTCCTAAAAATCGAAGGTTCGTCCAAATGACTTAGATAAGGATATATAAATTAATAAAGAACATCTTGGGCGTTTTTTTGTCTTGTTATAGTAAGTTTATTAACCATATAGTGTAAGAAAACAAGAAGACATGGTAAAAGTAAAATTATTTAACTTAAAGTTAAATCTAAATGATAAGGTTAAAATAGTAACATAAACTTTTCTAAATTATATTTGTTGAGAGGATTTAGACCCATCCCCACCTTAGCATCTAAATAAATCAATTTGGATCTATTAAAAACTGAATATTAATTTATTATAAAATAATATTTTAAGTTTTCCTAAGGTTCCCTTCTCCTCCCTTATAAAAAGAGCACCCCTTCCCTCTTCTCTTCACACCCTTTTGAGACTTGAAGCTCGCAAAACCCTGCCAATTCCTCTTCTCAACCTCTCTAGTTATATCACAAAGGTTCTGGTCTTCTCAAAATACCATCTCTAGTTTCCTAAGAAAAATTTTAAAGGAGGTGCGTCGAGGAAGAGGTAATCTCTTCTACCGACTCTTTCAATTTTCATTCTTCTTCTACATCCTCTTATTTAGTTGTTTCATTATAATGTAATAACATAAGTATTAATTATATACTGATATATTATTATAAATATTAAAAAACCATATTTCACCTTTTATCCATCCTACGGAAAACGAAATCACCGTGCGTGCATACGTACGGAATACCATCTCCACGTCGTGGTGTAATCAATTTTTCCACCACAACCATACTTTGATGGGTATACTGGTGTAAAGAATAAATATATATGATTATTATAACATCATACTAATTCTATTATATTATATCATCCAATCCAATTCTATTCAATAAATATGGGAACAATATCATCGCTCGTGTGTACGTATGGATTACCATATCCACGACGCGATGAGATTAATTTACCATGTTAACAATACAAGAATGATTATAAAGTATATATAATAAGTAATAATTAAATATATGACATAATAATGATTCTGGATTTATTTATATATATATGTATGTCATCTACTTAACCCCATTCAATTTAATAAGGAAACGAAAAACAGCGTTCATGCGTACGTACGACCAACCGTCTCCATGAACGGTGTATTTATTTCCATTTATTGATCTATTATATATATGTATATTCTGAATATATATTATATATAAATCATTTATTATATTCTGGAATTAAGTAATCATGATCTATGTAATCATATTAATAATTACAAGTCAAAAAACAAACGTTAAATGAATCAATTTTACCCAAAACGATTCTTCAACCTGGAATTGACAAATGAACGGATAATATAAAGTCATAAGTGAATAATATATGATATCATAAATATTATTATGGTTCTATTATAAGTTAATAATATGTTTAAACCCAATATACAGGAGTCTCAGACACATATAGAAGAAATTGTACATAAGGTAAGGGATAACTATTCCAATCTCGTTCTTAACAGAGATTGTAATTCGTAAGTATTTACTTGGGTTATTGTTATCATCCATGCCCATGTTTTCTAAAAATGTTTTCATGTATTTTTAAAGTAGTTTTTACCAATTTTTTTGAAATTTACCACATGTTATGAAAGTAATATTACTTTTTTTTACCACATTGGAAAATTTTTGACTTTTCCGCCAAAAGTACGAGAAGAATTATATTTTTAAATTATACGGCGTGAATGAATTTTTACAGTTTCATAACACCTCATTTTCATGAAGCGTACTCTACAATATTTTATTAATATTTTCAACAAAATAATTTTCTTTTAAAATTGCATGGAATTTTGAGAAAAGAAAATTATTTTGAAGAAGAAAGGATATTTTCCTCAAGAATTCATTTCATGTGTTTTATCAAACCCATTTTCCATCTATGATGACATTATTTTATATGTGTATGTTTCAAGAATAATGTATCTATGATTTGCAGGGTTTCACTTTTAGTATGATTAAATATCCATTTCTTTTATATGGATTATGTGATGATGGGATGATGTTTATGAAACCCATTTTATTCATTGGGTTAGGATGAATGTATTAAGTATATTTTGTGGAACAAGTAAGAATGATTTCATTATGAGATGGATGGGACCTATATCTCCCTCCAATGCATTGGGTAAAGATTTATATCTCATGAGATAGACATGGATGGAATGGTAAGTTAATCCGGTTCAGTGATACAGTACTGGAATGAGGAGTGAACTCGATTCAGAAAGGGACTTTGTCCACTAAGATGGTCTTGGCAGTAATGCCTTGGCTACTATGGAAATCATATCATGTGATTAATGGTTTCCAAAATTACATGTTTTATTACCATTCTATTTTATCATAATTGATGTTCCTTTATAATATATGCCTTATGTACTTCCAAGATTTATGTCATTGCTCAAGATTTTGATGTTTGGATTTTACGTTCAGGTTTTTTCATTAAAATGTTTATGCATTGTTTTATATTCCCTATGTTTACCCTTACTGAGAATTTGAGCTCACCATTATTATGTTTTCTTTTCCCCAGGATATAAAGAAAGGTTTTAGGTAAAAAAACAAAAGGGGAATATCTCTATGGGAGATGTTGAAGATCTTTCACCACGATTAGAATAATATATTCCAAGCTTCCAAAGACACTAAACTATTATGGTCCTTCGTGGTTTGTTATTGTTATGTATTAAGTATTCCTCAAAAGTAAGGTAATGTCCATGTACATCAATTTTGGGGTCTCTACAGTTGGTATCAGAGGTTCGGTTTAGTTAACCTTTGGAGACTAGGATGCGAAAACTTTAGTGAGATCCCTAGAGATATTTCCAAGGTATGTCTAGGGATGTCCCTATGGTTAAGTATACGTATTGGTTAGAGTCCCAGAATTATGTTGACGATCATGATTAACCTACAGTGAACTTAAGGTGTCATGGATTAAAGAGTTTTTGATAAGTTAGACATCCCATAATTGACTTTTTATGATTATGTGGTTCCTCGTTATTTTAATTATTTCTTACACTATGGTTTATGGTCTTAGTCAATGGAGGGAATGAAAAAGAATTCAGTTAACATTGATACCAATGGAAAAATTGGTGACTATGATCAATGAAATTTTATAATGTCTGGAGAGAAAGATATAGTGATTCTGCCGAATCAGTCATCTCGATATATGATAAACAAGGTTAACTTTAGTTTTATTCCTAAGTCATCAAATAAGAGGAAGATGGAATTTTATGCATGTTTGCATGGTGAGGAGCATGGAGAAAGGAATATTGAGATTTCTAAAGAATGGAAGAAGAACCTTGAGGAATACCTCAAATGGAGGGGAAGATGTTATCTATGTGGAGAAAAGGGTCATAGAGTGGCAGACTGTTATGGAGTCTAATGTCTTGTCAATGGAGAACATGGGAATTACCCAACTCAATTACCTGACCTAAGAGGTTACTTCTAAATCAATGAAGGACTTATTCCATGGAAATCATTAAAGAGGATGGATTAAAGTGTTTATGTATTCGTATTCAAGAATAATGTTGTTGAGGTACTTTTATGGTATAATTGAATATCTATATATTGGTCCATTATGGTTTTCCATAAGAATATGGCATCAGTAACCATGAAAAGTGATTGAAATATTTTGGAAAGAAGATGATATGTCAATAATGAAGGGATAAAGAAAAAAAAGAAATGAGCTCATGACTGATATAAGGACAAAGTTATATCCTGGTTTGAGTATATAGAAATTTTAGGATTTTGGTATGTGGAAAGTGTTAAATTTTGACATCATTCATGTTTTCACTAAGGTTCAATGGTTATTCAGTTTTCAAGATAATACATGATTGAGGTATTCACTTGTTTGGAATGTGACCAACAAGATATATCGTATAATAATTGATGGTATTCACATTCTTAGCAGATTCCATTTCTAGTAATTGTTTTCTTTATACTACGAGCTTGGAAAAAAGTATTTTGGATAAGCCTAAAGATTGGAATGGATTATGTTGGACATAAGTTAGTATTTTTTATGGCTAGAACATTTTTTTTGGATATTATTTATGGGATGTTATAATAGTATAGTATTAGAAAAAGGACAACCCATTGGACGGGTGACAACCCATCGTGTCGGACAAGGCTGTGGGAATCGAACCCACAACCAAAGTGTGACATGCCTTTATCGCCTACCACTGGCCTACAGGAAGTCCCTGGTTAGTAGAAACTAGTTTTTGTATATTAATCAGTATGACATATGAAGTATATGTCCATTTTAGGAACCATATATGATTAATCTCACTATATATCGACTTATGTATTTTTGATAACTTTTTCTAACCTTTTGTTTAAGACAGATGGAATGACCCATCATTCTTTCACATGATCTGCTAACACATCACGAATGACAAATTCAACTTCATTTATTTAAGATATGATGTGGAAATTGTCCAAGGAACGACCAACAGTGAGATTGTACCAAAATCAAGAAAATATTTCTTCTAAATCCAATTTGTTCAACTTTAGGTAAATGATATTGAAAACCAAAAATGTTGTCCTAGTGCCCTTATATCTGATGAATTATATGGTACCTTAGATAATCACAAATTTATGGCATTGTGATTATTAGCTTTTCCACAGCCATGTCCTCTACCACTCTTCATCAGAAGTTGATGGTTATATTTATCTTCCATATCCATATTTTCACCCATGTTGTCTTATGTGGAAACCCAATGCTGAGTTACTTTGGGTGACTGTTATGATTATAACTTCCCTTTTTAAAATGAAGTTTTAGTATTACTTTTTACGATGTGGGTTTCTATGAAAGAAACTTGCAAGTAGTAAACCATTTATAAACCGGATGAATTTCGAGGGCGAAATTCATTTTAAGGGGGGTAGAATGCAACAACCCAAGATTTTATGAGAATTAATTTATTTGATGTCTTCTATTATACACTACACCAAGATTAGCATGTACTATACGCAACACCATATTAGCATGCAGTGTACACAACAATATTATTAGCTTGTTTTACATACAAATTCAAGTTCGTTTTGTGGCAATTATTCTACGCAACATTAAGTATAGATTTTGTTTAATGTATAAATGAAATAAGTTTTGATTGTGTTATACGCAACACCAAACAGAGCTTTCACTACACGCACCCCTGACTTGGCTTGAATTACACGCAATCACAACCATTCATGATAGTGTGTGTTGTACGCAATACCAAGTTTCACTAAAAAATGATATGTTATATAAACTAGCCGTTATGAATAGTAATACCCACTTTTTGAAATTTTATAAATTTTATCTTTCAAAATGGACTTAATTTTTGGATTTGGAATATCGAAATTTTTCTTGGGTGAATTTTTGGTATTTTTCTGAAAACTTTTAATTTTTGATGAATAGTGAAAACACTAGGTTACTATTTAAAAAACGGTTTTTTTTAAATAATTATTTATTTTATTTAAATTTATTTTAAGTCAAAATTGATACATAATACCTATATAAGTTCAATGTAATTCATTGGATTCATTTTACAATAATTTTAGACATATAAAAATTTTATTGAACATTTCACCGTCTTTTACCCACCACCTAGGAGAGTTTCAAAATTTACATAAAACATAATTTTACTTCTTCTGTGAGTGGAATTTTGAAAATCTGAGAGACACGGTTAATATCAAGGAGTAAAATTTGGTGCAATAAGTTAAAAATAATTTTTGGTGAATAGTAACTTTTTACTTTTATTTACCATGGTTAAAAGTAAATATGGTAATTAAGGGTAAAAATGATATTATTATTACACTAACACATGTCTCAATTCTATTGGATAAGTGTAATTCGACCAAAAACAACCTTATAAATGAAATATTACCCTTTACGTCCACTTGGATTAGATTGGGACACTTATTCTTATTTTATTTAAAGAAGAATTAAAATAGTTAAAATCAATATTTAATAACTAAATTTTTTTTAACATAGGGTTATACATAAGCTAAATTCGACTATAAATATTCATTAGAAAGATAAAACGATTTCCTACATAATTTTATTTTATTTATAATTTTTAGACATTAAATAATTTAATTTATTTATGACAAAATGATGATGCAGTAATTACCTTATTAATAAAATATTAACATAATTGATGTTATAAATACCCAAATAAATGTAATTTTAGACTTTTTATGAATTCCAATATTTTTCATGGTTAATATAACTTGTCATTATTTATTAAATTAACTTTTTTAGAACTAATCATGATGTTATGATTTTCACAAAAATCATTTACCAAATAGTATCAAAATTGTCATAAAATAGTTTTTAAAACAAATATTATATTATTAATTGTTATTTTATTCCTAAAAATCTACGGTTCATAAAAATTACTTATATAAGGATATATATATTAATAATAAACCACATGGGGTTCTTTTGGCTTGTTATAGTAAGTTTATCAACTATATAGTGTAAGAAAACAAGAAGGCATGGTAAAAGTAAAATTATTTAACTTAAAGTAAAATCTAAATGATAAAGTTAAAATAGTAATCTAAACATCTCTAAATTCTATTGGTTGATATTATTTTGACCCATCCCCACCTCATCTTTGAAATAAATCAATCTGAAACTATTAAAAACCTAATATGACTTTATTATAAAATAATATTTTAAGTTTTCCTAAGTTGCCCCTCTTCTCCCTTATAAAAAGGGCACCCTTCCCTCTTCTCTTCACACCATTTTGAGACTATAAGATCGTACAACCCCTAACAATTACTCTTCTCAACCTATATAGTTATATCATTTATGTTTTGGTCTTCTCAAAAGACCAACTCTAGTTCCCTAAAAAGAAGTTTAAAGGAGGTGCGTCGAGGAAGAGGTAATCTCTTCTACCGACTCTTAAAAGTTTCTTTCTTCTCCTACTTCCTCTTCATTAGTTTTTTCATTATAAAGTAATAACATAAGTATCAATTATATACTTATATATTAGTATAAATATTAAACAACCCTATTTCACCTTCTATCCATCCTACGGAACACAAAATCACCGCGCGTGCATACGTACAAAATACCGTCTCCACGCCGTGGTGTAATCAGTTTTTCCACCACCACCTTACCTGGATGGGTATAATGGTGTAAAGATTAACTATATATGATTACAGTAACATAATACTGATTCTAATATTTCATATAATCCACTCCAATTCCATTCATTAAATATGGTAACAATATCATCGCTCGTGCGTACGTACGGATTACCGTCTCCATGACGCGATGAGATTCATTTTCCATGTAACAATTCATGAATGATTATAAAGTATATAAAATAAGTAATCATGAAATATATGAATTAATAATGATACTGGATTTATATATATATATATATATCATATACTTAATTCCATTCAATTCAATAAGGAAACGAAAAACAACATTCATGCGTAAGTACGGCCTACCGTCTCCATGAACGGTGTATTTCGTTCCATTTATAGATATATTAAATATATGTATATTATGAATAAATATTATATATAAATAATGTTTTATATTCTGGAATCAAGTAATCATGATCTAAGTAATCATATTAATAATTACAAGTCAAAACACGGGACGATAAATGAAACGCTTTTACCCAAAATGCTGCTTTAACATGGAATTGACAAATTAACAGATAATATAATGTCGTAAGTGAATCATATATGATATCATAAATATTATTATGGTTCTTTTACAAGTTAATAATATGTTTAAGCACACTATACAGGAGTCTCAGATACATATGGATGAAATTGGACATAAGGGGATAAATATTCCAATATCGTTCTTATTTGAGATTGTTATTCGTAAGTATTTGTTGGGGTTATTGTTATCATCCATGCCCATGTTTTCTAATAATGTTTTCATGTATTTTTAAAGCCCTTTTTAACCTTTTTTTTTAATTTTACCACATGTTATTAAAGTAATGTTACTTTTTTTTACCACACAGGGAACATTTTGACTTTTTCGACAAAAGTAAGAGAAGAATGTTATTTTAACTTATACGGCATGAACAAATTTTTACAGTTTCATAATGCCTTATTTTTATGAAGCATACTCTACAATATTTTATGACTATTTTCAGAAAAATACTTTTATTTTAAAATTTCACGGCATTTTGTTAATTGAAAATGATTTTGAAGAAGAAAGGATATTTTCCTCAAGAATTCATTTCAAGTGTTTTATCAAAACCATTTTCCATCTAAGATGAAATTATTTTTTATGTGTATGTTTCAAGTATAATGTATCTATGATTTACATGGTTTCACTTTTCTTATGATGAAATATAAATTTCTTTTATATGGATAATGTGATGATGGGGTGATGTTTATGGAACCCATTTTATTCTTTGGGTTATGACGAATGTTTTATGTTTATTTTGTGGTACAAGTAAGAATGATTTGATTATGATATGGTTGGGACCTATAACTCCCTCCAATGCATTGGGTAAAGATTTATATCTCATGAGATAAGCATGGCTAGAACGGTAAGTTGATCCGGTTCGGTGATATAGGATTGGAATGAAGAGTGAACTAGATTCAGAAAGGGACTTTGTCCACTAAGATTGTCTTGGCAGCAATGACTTGGCTACTATGGAAATCATATCATGTGCTTAATGGTTTCCACAATTACATGTTTTATTCCGATGCTATTTTATCATGATTGATGTTACTTTATAATATATTCCTTATGTACTTCCAAGATTTATGTCATTGCTCAAGATTTTTATGTTTAGATTTTACGTTGATGTTTTTTCATTAAAATGTTTATGGATTGTTTTACATTCCCTATGTTTACCCTTACTGAGCATTTGAGCTCACCCTTTTTATGTTTTCTTTTCCCCAGGATATAAAGAAAGGTTTTAAGTAATAAAAAATGGGACGATCTTTATAGGAGATGTTGAAGATCTTTCACCAAGATTAGAATATTATATTCCATGTTTCCAAAGACACTAAACTATTACAATCCTTCGGTGTTTGTTTTCGTTATGTATCATGTATTCCACAAAATTAATGTAATTTACATGTACGTAAAGATTTGGTTCACTACAAATACCCACCCATTAATCTATTTAATTTCACTAAAAATATATCTTCCATGAAATTAGGATATTTCTCCCCCTAAGGATCTCCCCAAGGCTTCCCCTTTTCCCAAAGGTTCCATTCCTCGAGACTTAGGAGCAACTCTTCAATGATAGGGAAATATCCTTCTTTTCTCAACAATTCAAGAACATACTTTTTATATGTCTTCTAAATGTTAGATTTACTCTCTTTTATTACCATTTTGATATTATAAATACATAAAAAATATTTTTTTATCAATGGGACACCCTTTTCCTCTCTCATTTTACCCTTCTCTAAAACCACATTTTATACCTGTTATGCTGCTGGATTTACTCCTAAAATGTTTCTCTCTACTTACATAATTCTATTTTATTTTCTTTTTTTGAATACCCAAACCACTTTATTTTCTAGAGGTATTCACCATTATGTAAAAAATATTTTTTTTATTCAATTATTTACACATAAGAAACCCACATTCCCATTTCTTGTGCTAAAAAATACGTAATGATCGAGTTATTAAGCACTTTTGTATGCTGTGATTTTGATAAGAAGAAAGTTATTTATTCTCCCCAGGTTATTAATGATATTATTGATTATGGTGTATGTGGGTCATAGTAATTGATACACATAGAGGATGTTCCCTGATAGTGATTGAATGCATTGGGTACAATATTTATACTCTCTAGAGATGAAATATTTTACGATTCCTTGGTGAATAACCTTGGTAATTTTCATTTATGAAACCTTTGTGATAAAACATTGTAATATTCTAATGAATGTATCATTTAAATGGTGAATCCATATCTTCATGTTATGAATCATTTTATTTTTATTATGATATACCTCATGTTCCTTTCTCTTTCCATAATGATATTCCTCATGAAATTATTGATATTCCTCATGATCACATATATACTATTTCCCTTACTTATTCCCTTACTGGGCCTCATGATAACTCCTTTCCTTTTATATATTTTTCCGGGTTATGATATATAGTAAATTTTTCTTAGGATGATCCTGTAATGAACCATGCTTGATGTATATGGATATTATATTACTTTTTCAGAATACTTAATATAATACACATAAAGACACCCAAAGACTATATTAGTTTAGTTTCTTTGGAATTTGGGAACACATTGTACCAACTTGATGAAAGATCTTTAGAATTTCCTCTAAAGACCTCCCCCTATAGTTTTCTTATCTAAAACCTTTGTCTTATGCTAGGGAAAATAAAACACATAAAAAGTGTGAGCTTAAATGCTCATTAAGGGTAATAATGGAAAATATCATACAAAAAATAAGTATAATAATGTAAAAACATGAAAATAAATTTTCAAAATCATAAAATCTATAAAAAATATCAAAATCTTGAGTCATCAAATAAATCTTGTTAGTATATAAGGCATAAATCATAATGTAACATGAACCATGATAAAATTGCATTGGCATAAATCATGTAATTTTGGAAATAAAATAAGAATCTAAAATATTTTAAATATTAAACAAGGATAATTTACAAGACCATCATTGTGAAAAAAGTCCATTACCGAACCAGGTTTACTTACCGATCAAATCATAAATTATTAAACCTAATTAACTTGTCATTCCAGCCCTATATTACTGATTTGGATTTATTTTTCATTCCAGACATGTATATCTCATGAAATATAAATATTAAACCTATTTATTGAAGTTAGAAATAGTTCCAACCTATCACATATTGAAAACCATAAATATGTTTTCCCCATAAACAAAATCATTCATCATAGTGTAAACCAAGAATAAAATGAGTTTCTTAATCCTCATTCTGTGATAACATAATCCATGTAAAACAAATATATTTCATAAATATCATTCTATCATAAACATAATAAACAATAAAAATAATAATGTTAGTATAATTTTATATATCTTTAATGTTAGATGGAAAATAATTTTGAAAAAACACTTGAAATTAATTCTTGATAAAAATATCCTTTCTTCATTAAAAATGGATTCTTTTCTTAAAACACCATGAAATTTTAACAGAAAATAATTTAAGTAAAAATATTCTTGAAAACTTGTGACATATTCTCCATGGGAATAAGGAATCATGAAAGATTAAAAATCCATTCATTTCATATAAATTAAAATGTAGAATATTTCACGTACATTTTTCAGAAAGTCCAATGTAACTCATACCAAAAATAAAAAAATACTGCTTTTGTATAATTTAATAAAAATTTACTAATGTGTAAAATTGAAATTAAAAACTTTTATAAGTATATAAATAATATTTTGGAATTCATATTTATCAAAAAATGACGTGGATGATAAATATAATCTAGTAAATAAATTTGAATAGACAATCTCAGATAATAATGACATTGCAAAGTTATCTCCTACCAATTTATAATCACTGAAATCATATTCCTTATAAAATAAAAAATTCTATTCATGTTAAAATACAATAAATTTTATAATAAGAATCATAAAAAATTCATGGGAAACATAAACACCACTCAGAAGAAATATATGGTGTATAAGACATATGTTCCACAAAAATAAAAGTGAGAAAAAATAATCCCTTACCTTAGGTCTTATATCCTTTTTATATATCTTAATATCCTTTATAATGATTTAAATTATTTAATTTACTTATTCAAGAATCATATTAGTTTTTATACTATCATATATGATAATATTGTCATCTATTTGGTTATAATCATTTATTATTACTTGTTATTTGGGTATTAACTGCTTTATTTTCTTAGGCATGTTTTGGTGAATACTTTTTCTTATCCTTATTTTTTCATAGTTATATCATTGAAAAATGATATTAAAATAATTTATATCATATTTATTCATTAAATTCGTTTATATAATCATACTTTAATGAAAATCATGTAGAATGAATCTCATCACATTGTGGATACGGTCGGTCGTACGTACGCACGCGTGATGATATCATTCCCATAATTGTGATATGCAATGAAGGAGGATGGTATATATTTCATTCCATAATCCATATCATTTTATAATAATAATATATAGATATTATTTCCTTCATTTTATCTATCCAAGTAAGATTTCGTTGAAAAATAGATTACACCGTGGGGCGGACATGGTAAGTTGTACGTACGCACGCGTGGTGAATTCGTTTTTTGTGGGATGGATAGAAGGTATAATATTTTTTTTACATAGTCCTAATAACATGTAAGTATATAATTGATACTTTATTTATAAATATAAAATGGAAAAAACTCAAGAAGATGAATTATAAGGAGAAATAATTTGACAAAATTGTAGATGAGATTGCCTCTTCTTCGACAAGCTCCCAAAAGATCTTCTCATAAAGGCACTATAGATGGAATGTTTAGAATAAAAGAACCTTAAAAATGTGACTAAGGATGTTTATAAGGGTAGTGGTCTGGGTATGGAGTAAATTTAAGGCTTAATGGGTTTTGATGAAATAAGGTAGGAGGTTCCCATTTATAATTGATATGTGGGACACATTTGGGATCTCCAAAATTATTAACTTTTAGGAAAATAAAAACCCATAGAAATACCTAAAAAAATTATTAGATTCAATGATGAGATGAGATAAGGTTTTAATTTCATAAAAAAAATTATGTTAGTTTTAATTTTAATTTAAAACTTATCATTTAAATTAACCCCTGGTTATTCTATTTTAATTATAACTAAGGTAGCGAATTGTTCAATAAGAAAATAGTGAAAGTTTTACTTATTTGTTGTAAAATAGACCATAAATTAGTAACATAAAATATTTTAAATCATATAATAACTATTATATATGTAAATTAAGGTTTCATGATTTTTAAGTAATTTAATTAATAATTATTATGATAAACAATCACTAGTTTCAATTTTGACACTATTTCATTTGTGGATTTTTAAAAATAATATGATAAGATTTTATCTTAGAACAAAATATTTTTTTTATGTCCATATCAGGTAAAGTAATTCCATAAATTTAATTTTATATATGAATTATCCAAAATTATATTTATATTAATATTTTTAGTAAAATTTAGTTGATATTTTTATTAATAAAATAATTACTACATCTATTCGGTGTAATTATTTAATAGACTTATTTTTTGGGTAAGATTTAAAACTAAAATACTATGATGATGATAAATCTAATATATTTCCTAATTACACTTATAGTTTAATATAGATTATAGAAAATACTATATTAAAACTGATATATTTATTAAAACATGAATATTAAAACATTAGCGTTACATTAGATAAAATATTATAAATGTCATAATATATTCTATGAGGCTAAAAATGGTAAATAATTAGTCCCATGGATGATTTTGGTCTATATTTACTCATTCAGTAATATTGGGTAATTTTTTTTTGTATTTTAAAATTTATTATCATTTTAATAAATATTATTTTATTTTTTTCATCAATTAGATAATTGTTTCATCATCAATGTATAATTCGTTACGATAATTATTTATTTCATAAAAAATAAAAATAAATTGACATGATGAATAAGAAAATTTATTTATAATGATTATTTATAATCAAATTTATCTTCAATATAACTATATATTGAAAAATTATAGGTTTATTAAAACATGAACGTGGATTGTGAAAAATTCTAATAAAAAACAATATAAATATCATAATTCCCCCCAAGTGGCCCAAAATTTCAACAATAAATTTTTAACATGAAAATATGTTTATTAAGTTAAATTTTTTTTATATATATATTCATTATCGAAATTTTCCTTCTTTTGGACACATAATAGTTATAAATGACAAACAAAATGACACTTTGTACATTTCTTTGATTTAAATATTATTTAATTAATTTTCATGTAAAAGTGTCAATTAAATGAAATAATTTTGAACCTAAATTGTTAAGGCTCAATTTTAATTCATAAAATTAAATTTTACCATTTCCATGGGTCCTTTTATAGACTTTATAATTGTATTTTTAATCCAAATTACCTAATTTAACCTTTACCAATGGTAACAAAATTTACCATCGTTAGTATACTTATTGAAAAAACATAAAAGGATCCTACATAAAAAAATTAGACCTCCAAAACCCGAATTTTTCATCCATTTTTCAGAATTCAATACATAGAAGTTACATAATTAAATTTAAAATAAAACCGACAAAATTTCATGAAAAACAGTTTTGTGGGAAACTTTCCCTTTTGAAAAGAAAAATATTTATATAAAAAATTCATGTATAAAATCCATTTCAAAAACCATAATTGGATCAAAATGAAATAATTTAAATTTATAACTAATTAAAAAAACATTTACCTTCTAAATAACATAACAAAAAAATAACGTTTAAAAAAAATCATCATTTCACTATTTATAAAAAAATAAAAAATAAAACTTTTTAGAAAAATACTAAAAAATCAACCAAAGTAAAATTTTTTACCCCTCTTCCAAATAAGATGTTTATTTTTAAAAATATAATATATAAACTCTAAAAATAATATTAAAAATGGGGCATCCATCAAAGGGCGGAAAAATATCATTTTTTGAAAAACACTTCTTTTATCTGAAAAAATTGAATTTTTTCTTATTTCATGTCTGGAATACATTAAAGTTGAATTTAAAACATTATATTAAATATATTAAACATATATTTCATTAATTAAATCCACCAAGAGTGATTTTATTATTTTAAAAACTCATTTTTTCATTTAAATAGTTATTTAAAAGATAATTAATATTGTTCATACCCACCATTATAATTACTAGGATATAAGGTAACATAATAATATTTAGTTGTTCACTTATACTCAGTATTGAGTTATATGAATTATATCAAAAGAACTTGATATTTTTTATAACATAATCTAAGCAAGTGTTTTTTATACCGCAAACTAATACGGTGATGTGTATCATACAATATTATCTTGGTGTAGCGTACAACACAAGACATAAATGAAATTAAAAAAATCTACGTCATAAAAATATTAGGGTGTTACATTTTCCCCCCTTTATAATAAATTTCTCCCTCAAAATTCATCAAGGTTATAAAAGTTATACTACTATAATGTTTCTTTCATAGAAACCCACATCATGAAAATTAACACTAAAACATCATTTAAAAAAAAGAAAGTTAGAAATAAAATTTCTAACCAAAGTAACTCATCATTGGGTTTCCATCTTATAAGAACATATGTGGTATGTAAAAACATGGATATGGAAGAAAAACCTAACCATAACATTCTGATGGAGAGAGATAGATAACAATGTTGTATGAAAGATAACAATCAGAAAACCATAAAACTGTGTTGATTTAAGGAACTATTTGATTCATCGTAAATGAAGATACTAGGGTAAATTTTTTGGTTTTAATACCCTTTTCCTAGAGTTTAATAATGATAATAAATACTTACTTGATTAAATATAATCTCATCATTTCCTTATTCCTTTATCAACTTCCACTTCATCTCTTATTCCATTAAATGGAGTGGATTTTTTCATTCCTAAAGCATTAGTGGATCATGATATCCATAAATAGAATGATAGTTCATTCCATATGTCTCTATCATAATAAAAAGGTTAGCATAATATATAAAATATTCATAAGTCCACCTATAGTGACATATTATTTTAATCTAGAAAACTTCATCCAATGTTTAACTTATACTTTCCATAAATGAACAACCTTGCAATCCTTTTGAAAGCTGAAAATACAAAACCTATGAAAGAGGTTCACTAAATCTGATTAACATTTACTTTCCATATATCATAACTTATCTATTATTTTCCACATTCCAAATATTTGAACACCTTAATTATATATTATCTTGACAATAACCAGAGTTACCCTCTATTCATATAAAAAACATGCATGTTTCCTTAAGATGTAAAGTTCATCTTTTATAGTAAAAACAATTTTTCATCAAATATTTCATAAGTTAAAGAAAATAATTACCATCCAGTTTACTAATACAGAACCAACATATCATTATCTCATCACCATTCTCATAATAAGGGTTATTCTTCCCTTAATCATGCCATTTTCAACTTATTGCCCCAATAAATTTTCATGGTTAATAGTACTATTCAACATATACATTCAAATACCTAAGGAAAACAATATTGTAACAATACTTAGAGGTATATTTATTCGATAATCTCATAAAATAACTTATAAAAAATTATTCTAGATAAACATGTACTCATTCCCTACCTTCTCAAATCATTGACCAAACATCATTGTTTTATTTCTTACTACTATTTTCATCTCATATGTTTTTCATAGTCTCTTCATCATATCAACATAAATTCTTCTCATATAAACATCAAAATTCCCTTCATGATATTTTCCCCTAGGTGATAAATCTTCATATTACCCATACATTCCACATTTAAAACATTTTACCACTGTTGATGCCTTTGTAGTATCATTACCCTTAATGGAACCTTTTTCTTTTTAGTTATTGGATTTGTTTACTTTTCCACACCCAAAAAATATTCCACTCTTATTAAAACATTCTCATTTATGCCTCATACCATATTATTTACATGAGGAAAATTAAACCCTATTTCCTCTATGGTCACTATTAAACTCCATCTTTCTCTTATTATGTGAGAAAGTAAACTCAACAATTATTATATTTTTTATCATATTATGATATTATTGATTAGGCATAATAAATATGGTTTAACTTCTCTATCACATTTAATTTTATTGATCATGAGTAATATAATTCCAATATCCATCATTTTCTCCGCTTAAATAAGTCCTCCTATTTTAATCTATTTTCTAAGACCCCAAAAAAGTGTCAGGAAAAATAGTCATACTAGAAAATCCACATAATCAATGGGAATGTACTCTCAATATCTAATATATTAGTTTCAAACCTACATTATTCATGATCCTTACAATAATTCTTGGATCATAACCTATAATTATACGTTTCATAAAGATGTCCCTTGATATTCCTTAAAAATATCTCTACAGATCTCACTAATGTTTCTACATCCTAGTATCCAAAGGTTGACTAAACCTTCATTCTGATACCAACTGTATAGACCCAACCATGAAATACATGGATATTACATTACTTTTTAATAATACTTAATACATTACATAGAAATATGCCCAAATATTATATCAGTTTAGTGTCTTTGGAAACTGGGAACACATTCTTCTAACTTGGTGAATGTTCTTCAACATCTCTCATGAAGACCTTCCCTTCAGTTTACCTAACTAAAACATCTATTTATATCTTGATGAAAAGAAAACCAATAAAAATGGTGAGATAAAATTATATGTAAGGGTAATATTGGGCAATATCATACCAAACATAAACATAAAAATGTAAAAAAATGAACATAAATGTTGCAAATAATACCATCTACAAAAAAATATCAAAATCATGAGTCATGAAATAAATCATGGCAGTTCATAAGGCATAAATCATAAAGGACCATCAACCATGATAAAATTTAATTTCTATAAATCACGGAATTGTGGAAAACACATATGTATAGAAAATCATTTTGATATTATCAAAGGCTCATTTCCAATACCATCATATTGGACATAGTCAATTACTCAACCAGGTTGGCTTACCATTCTAACACTATATTACTGAACTAGATTTATTTGTTGTTCCAAAAATGTATATATCATGCGATAAAAATCTTTACCTAATTAATTTGATATAGATATAGGTATCACCCATCACATAATGAAACACATATATATTTGTTCCACAAAAACAAAATCATTCACTATAGTATAATCCAATGAATAAAATGGGTTTCTTAAACATCCTTCTTTGATAATATAATCCATTTAAAAAAATGAATTTCATAAAAATAATTATATCCTAACCATAATAAATAATATGAATAATAATGATAATATACTTGAAGTACATACTTAAACTTAGATGGAATATAATTTTGATAAAATACATGAAATCAATTCTTAAGGAAAATATCTTCTCTTCTTCAAAAACATTTTCCTTTCTTAAAACACCAAATAATTTTAAAAGAAATTAATTAAATTGAAAATAATCATGAAATCTTTTAAGATAAGCTTCATTGAAATAAGGTGTTATGAAATCATAAAAATCAATTAATTTTGTATAATATAGAAAAGAAAATATTTCTCATAATTTTGTATGAAAGTAAATATGTACCTCATACAAAAAATGGAAAAAGTTTCCTTTTATACCATTTAAAAAAAATAAAAAAAATAGTAAAATTTAAATTAAACATTTTTATAAGGTTATAAAAAATATTTTGGAATATAGGTTTAGTATACATGGACATGGATGAAAACTATTCCCCAGTAAATACATATGAATAAACAATCGCAGATAGTACTAAGATTTTAAAATGATCCCTTACCAATTTATAATCAACAGAATCACATACCTCACAAAATAAAGAATATTATATGCATATTTAAATATTATAACCTCCAAAATAAGAATCCTAAATACATTCATGGGAAATATAAACACCACACAACAGAAATAGATGGTGTATATGGTCAATGTCCCACAGAAATAAAAGTGACACAAAATAATATCTTCCCTTAGGTATAATATCATTTTTATGTATCTAAAAAACCTGTATAATGAATTAAATGATGTCATTGACTTATTAAAGAATGATATTAATTTTTATTATATCATATATTATCATATTATCATGTTTTCGGTAATAATATTTCACTATCACTTGTGGTTTGGGTATTAAATACTACACTTTCTTATGCATGTTTTATCGAATAAGTTCTGTTTACCCATATTTGGTCATAGTTATATCCTTACAAAATGATATCAAAATAATATATATCATAATTATTCATTAAATTAATTTATATAATCATTCTTTATTGATTATCATGTAGAATTAATCACATCGTATCATGGAGAAGGTAGGTAGCATGTACGCACGAGTGATGATAACATTCCCATAATTATGAAATGGTATAAAAGTGGATGGTATATATTTTGTTCCATAATCCGTATCATGTTAAAATAAGAATATATAGATATTATTTCCACCTTTTTATCTATCCATGTTTGATGGTGTTAAAAAATTTATTACAACACGGTGTAGAGATAGTAAGTTGTACGTAAGCACGCGTGATGATTTATTTTTTTATAGGATGTATAGAAGGTGGAATATGGTTGTTACATAATTTTAATAACATATAAGTATATAATTAATATGGTAGTTAGTAATTGAAATGTAAACAACTCATGAAGAGGAATTAGAAGAAGAAATAATTTGATAGACTTGGTACAGGAGATTACCTCTTCTTCGATGAGCTCCCTCTTGATATCCTCTTAAAGGCACTATAGTTTTTCTTTTAAGAATAATATAAACTCTATAATGTGACTAAGTAAATTTATAAGGTAAATTTTCAGGGTATGGATGATATTTAAGGCTCAATTAGTTGTGAAGAAATGAGGGAGGAGGTTCTATTTTATATGTGAGGTGAGGGGCACATTTGGAATCCCCAAAAATATTAATTTATACAAAAATATAAACCCATCTAAAAACCTCCAAAATGTAATAGTTTAGAATATGATATGATATAAGGTTTTAATATCATAAATCAATGATTTTTAGGTAATTTTTATGTCAATTTAAACATTATCGTTTCAATTAAACCACAGTAATTCAATTTTAATTTTAACAAAGGTAACAAGTTGTTCTGTATTAAAATAGAGTAATATATACTTATTTGATGTAAATTAAACCATAAATTAATACCTAGGAAAATTTTAAATAATATAATAATTTTTAAATATTTTTATAAAGGTTTAATTATTTTTAAATAATTTAATGAAAAAAATATTTTTATAGTATTTTATTGTTGGATTTTTCAAAATATCAAGATTAAATTTTATCCCAGAAAAAAAATATTTTATTATATTCCAATTTAGACAAGAAATTATATAAAATCAATTGGATATATTAATTATCACAAATTATATATATATTAATATTTTTATTAAAATTTATTTGATATTTTTATTAATAAAATAATTACTAAATTAGTTTTGTGTAATTATTTAAGAGACTTATCTATTGGGTAAAATGAAAAACAACGTAACATGATACAGATAAATCTACTATATTTCATAAAAAAACATAATGTTGCATAAAATTCTTGAATATCCTATATTAAAAATGTAATATTTATTGAAACATGAATATGACAATTTTAACATTACTTGATATAAAATATTATAAATGTCATAATCTATTCCATATGGATCTAAATGGCTAATAATTCATCCCTTTGATGATTTACATCATTTTATAATAGGAAAATAATATTAGGAAATGTTTTTTGTTAATTTATAATTTATTATCATTTAAAAAAATTATTTTATTTATTTTCCATCAATTAAATTTTTTATGCATCATCAATGTATAAGATATTATGATATTTATTTATTTATTAAAAATAACAAATAAATTCCTAATAATAATAATAGAATTTTAGATTTATAATAAGTATTTATAGTCAAATTTATCTCTTGAATAACCATATATTAAAAAATTATATATTTATTAAAACATGAATGTGACATCTTTAAAATTCAAATAAATAAAACAATATAAATATCATTATTCTACCCAAGCGGCCCAAAACGTCAAAAATAAAATTTTAACATGAAGATGTGTTTCTTAAGCTAAAAGGTTTCATTTTTATTCATTCATAATAGAAAGTTTTACCTTTTTGGACACATAATAGATATTAAAGACAAAGAAAATGACACTTTGTGTCTTTCTTTGATTAAAATATACTTTAAGTCATTTTCATTGAAAAGTGTCCATTAAATGACATAATTTATAACCTCAATTATTAATGGTAGTTTGTCATTGATAAAATAAAATTTTATCATTTTTTAGGGTCATTTTATATATTTTATAATGTTATTTTTTAACTAAATTACCTAATTTACCCTTTATCATGGTAACAAAATTTACCATGGATATTATTCATGTTGGAAAAAAATAATAGGGACCTAATTACCAAATTTAGACTTTAATAATCCAACATTGAAATCAATTTCTATAAATTAAATACATATAAGTTTTAAAATTAAATTTAAAATAAAACAAGTAAAATATCAGGAAAACTAGTTTTTCGGGAAAATTGACCTTTTAAAACGAAGAATGTTTTTATAATAAATTCAAGTATAAAATACACATATAAACCATAAATAGATCAAAATGAACAAATTAAAATTTCAAACTAATCTATAAAATAATTTTACCTGGAAAATACCATAACAGAAAATACTGATTATAATAAAAATCAGTTCTTCATTATTTAACAAAAAAATTAAAAAATAAAACTTATCAGAAAAATACTAAAAATTAAAAAAAATGTAAATTTTGATACAATTAATTTAAATAATATGTTTATTTTGTAATATATAATCAAATAATGTGTCAAAATCTAGATTTAAAATGGGTTCTCCATCAAAAGGAGTCAAAAGTGCATTTTTTTGAAAAATACTTAGTTTTTCTAAAAATTTCAATTTGTTCTTATATGATGACTATAATATACATAAGATGAATTGTAAAAATTATATTTAATACATTAAAGATATATTTCATTAATAAAATCCATCAATGGTGATTTTATTACTTTTTTAAACTCAATTATTTCCATTTAAATTGTTTTTTAGAAGGAAGTAAATATTGTTCATATCCACCATTATAATGACTAGATTATAAGGTAACATAATAATATTTAGATTTTCACTAATAAATAGTATTATGTGAAATGAAATATATCAAAATAATATGAAAATGTGGGTAACACAAGACAAGCATTATGTTGTTTATATCGCAAGCCCAACTGGTGTTGCGCATTGCACAAGCTTATCTTGGTGTAGTGTACAACACAACACAACACATCAATGAAAATAAAATAATATATATCATAAAAATATTAGGGTGTCATATAACCCATGAATAATCCTTCCACATTTATTAATAAATTTTTTTCTGTTTTAATATATTATGTACCTAATTACCAATAAACTAAACTTTAAAAGATCCTTTGTTTGAACCATGTAATGAAAAGTTATGTAATAAAAAAGAGGGAAGTCTAATTTTGGTCCTAATATAAAAACATGTCGATCATGAATCTGGGGTCTTATAAGGGGCAGTGGTGTCATCCGTGATTCCAGGGGATCAATTATTTGTGCATTCTCATCCTACTATGGATTTGGGGACTCTCTTAAAGATGAGGCAAATTCGATGTTTACATGATTACGCATATGAAACCAGGAAATTATTGATCTTTTGGAAGTTGAAACAAATGCCACTACTATTTATAACTCCCTATACAAGCCTAATCATGCTCCACTTTTAATCTCATATCTTAGCTAGAGGTTCATAATCCTTATTAAAAACTCCATAAAAATCATTCATACCTGGTGATAGTGGGATACATTTTTGGATTTTATGGTTCCTGGACTACTCAAGATGAGAATTGTATCTGCTTTTCTGCTTGGTTTATTTTCTTCTAGGGTGGGTGATCATGTAAAAAGGGGATTCCATTAGTCTTCACTAATTATAGCCCTATAATCATTTATGAATTTTATTCATTTTCTTCCCTTTCTCATCTTATTCTGGCACTTTCTAGAAGCAAATAAAAATAAATAAATTTTCAGGTCTCTCAAAGTTGATTTGTTCCTAGATTGTTTTTTGGTATTGTTTTCTCATCATATTTGGAAACATTTATTATGAGAATTTATCACCCTTTTAACCACATCTATTTCTTACATCTCATAAGTTTTCATGTTGTTAAAATATTTTTGTTGTATAAAAATGTTTCTCAACATATGGATATTTATTCTTTTTATCTAGCTTTGAATCCCTAGATATGGGTTTCTTTTGTTATTTTTATTTTAGAGGAATGTACAAACTATCCAATTAAAAATGATTGAATCATTTCCAGCACAAAAATTGACTTACAAATCATGATTTCTTGATTTATTTTGTATACGTTTATTTGGTCTTCTTCATAGTTATTTTTGATATTTTTTGGGAACCAACATACAAATTCTTTTTAACATCCACCCTATTAATGGGGGTAGGTTCTTTTATACTCTATTCATCCATACTTGTTCATGATTTTTTTCCTAACCTAAATTATTTTGGAAAAAGTATTAGAAACATTGTTAAAATATTGTATGGATAATACCTTTTTCCATTCATATTTTGTGATATATCATTCAATGAGTCGTGATATCATTATAACATATTAGATGTATTTTAACTTTAGAATAATCGAATGAGAATTGAGTGGTAGTATCAACTATTTACATATTTTTTTAATTATTAATATGTATCTTCTCATTATTGGCCAAATGAACATCCAATTCTAGAAATTTCAAATTGAGGATTTTTTATTATCTTCAATAATAGTAAAATACTCTTTACAAACCTTCTTCATTATATCAACTTCATATTCGTGCATATTAACTTTGTTATAAATCAAAGAGTCATGCTCCCTATTCATCTTGTACTTTTCTTATATTATTAATCCTTTGACATCAATGATAATTATCAAATTTTCAAAAATTTCCTAGATCTATTCTTATAAAGTATTCTTGAATCCCTAATTATATTTAGCTTATTTGAGCGATTTTTAGGAATATATTTCATGTTTTTTCTTTGTTTCATAAAGGTATCCAAAATATTTGGAGATCATTAAACATTATAGAATTTTTACTTGTAAGCCATTCTCCAAAATATATGCTCCTCCTTCTAGATGTGTGAAATATTCTTACATAAACATAAAGAATATAAAAACAAGTGAGACTTTTTATTTGGAAATACCATGAATAATTTATCTTATTCTATAAAATGAATTTTATAAAGAAGTATTTTGTTGATCTTCATCACCATTTGAGCTAGGATTTTCATCATTGCAGGTTTAAAAGGAACTATGCAACAAACTTAACCCCAGTTACCCAGAGTTAGTGTATTAATGTATTACATTGTCATAGGATATAAGGAATAACATTTTTAAGGAATTAATTTTTTATTAGTCTTGATAAAATAGATACATACATTATTCCCACATTAAATTTAAAAAAAAATAAAAACATAATTTTTTTTCAAGAATAACATTATTCCCTCAAGCATATCCTTCTATATCAAGCATAGTACACTGCATGGATTCTTGATAATGGAAAGAAAAATGAGGGTGAGATGAAATTATCCATAAGTTATAAGTTTAGTGAAATCTATCATGAATTAATAATTACAATCAATATGGAAATGTAAATAATTAAACACACATGCCATTTAAATAACTGGATTAGAAAAAATCATTACGTCAAGGTAAATACCCAAAAACACATTCCATTTAACTAAAAAACTGGGAATGAAATTGATCCAAAGATGATATTATTGTGAAAATGTCATGGATAACAATAACATAATTATTTATGAAGTAAATTACTAAGTATTTAATGTTATTTCATGGGAACATGATACTTATACCCTTAGGAACATTCACAAGATGGTTTAAAACTATTGGTTGAAACCCATTTAATGTTAAGTTAGTACTTCACCTCATGATAAAACCAATTAATTATGAGGATATCTATTACGAGTCCCCACCCTTATATTCCTAATTAAGGACTTCCTCATATATCAAATAATCAATTTAATTCATAAATCAATATACCTTGTCATAAAATATCTATATTGAGTAAAGAATACATATTTATCAATTTCTCCCCACACAAACAAATGCCATTAAATATAGAACACCATATGTAAAAATGAAATATTTTTTTTAGATAAAAACATATCCTAGAATAATAATAGGGATATTTAGATAAAATTTAATGTCCAATGATCACCTGAAAGTGAATAAATCAAGGGAATTTTAATTACTACAAAAAATGAATCATTAATGTGAATATCAATACTTTAATTGATCAAAATGACCAAAAACAATCTATATATTGAATAAGTGCGGTATTAATAAAAAATATACCTAGTATAGTATATGTAAAATAATGTTTTGTTTCTTTTGATGAGGGGAAATACCATAAAAATATCCATGAAAATAATTTTTGAAGAAAATGTCCTTTTCATTTTGAAAATCAACTTTCAAAACAAAATGTACACAAAACATTTTGAATGTAATTGAATTTTAAAATTAACATTGAAACATATAAAATATTCTTTAAAACATAATATTGGTCATTATTTATCTACATTATATTCATGCCATACATGTTAAAATAAATATTCCTTTCACTTTTTCAGTAAAATAGTAGTGAAAGGAATAATTTTAAAAAAGACAGGAAGATTCATTTAAAAATTTTAAAAAGTAAAAATGGGAAAAACATTACTCAATAAATCGTATTTAAAAGGTCAAAATAATTTTTTGAAACATTTTTATAAAAAAAGTGCAATGACTCATCCCCCAGGGTCCGTGTCGTGACTACCCCAATACCACCTTCCAAAGGGTAGGGGCTAACGACTAGCACTAGAAAGGTGTATCCCTATAATGGGAAGGCATTGCCATTAAGACTATACAATCACACAGAATAGAATGAAATAAAAAGCAACAACTAAGTAACTACTATAGTAAATGTGTGCTGAATATAAGGGACCAGAATACAAGCTCGAACTCAAAAAGTACAAGTACAACTTAAAAGTACAATACAACTAGAAAAAGGGAAATAACTTTTGGGTCGTCCTCTAGGGATCCTACCTAAAGGGTAGGTAAAATTGCCTCCCCATTACTCCATGACTGCCCGTCTCCTCCTCGTACCGCCTGGTCCTAGCTCCCTCAAACCTCAGCCAAGCTGCCCGTCCTCTGCACAAAACACAACAAGGTGTGGGAAAAGCCCATGCAAGGGTGAGTATAACAATACCTAGTATGGACTCTGAGACTCCTGAAGGTTTCTTAGAATCCATAAAGGAAAACCAAAATCATGATCTCAATCACAATGCATGAATCAATAGTCATAGCTCAAAAATACTTTCATCTCAGACCAGTTTTTCAGTGAAGTATAGAAGTACAAATGATTAGTCACGAAGCTAGATCATATTATTCTGTCAAGGGGCACTGCTTATAACCATATAGAGTCTGACCTAAAAAAGATCGATATGTAATAACCACCGCAATGATCCACACAAGATTTTACCTACCCAAAGTCGATAGTTAACTGACCCCCGCTGAACCACACAAGATTTGAACCACATAGGATCAACATGTACTGACCTACACAGGATCTCGGAATGATGATCCACATAGGATCTGACCCGCACAGGATAGGTATGCGCTGACCCACATAGTATTGCTGAGTGCTAACCCACACAGGATCTGACCAACACACGATCGGTATGTTGTAACCCACACAGGGTTAGTATGCGCTGACCCACCCAGGATCGTTGAGCGCTGACCTCTATATGGTCTCTCTCTAACATCCACCTCACTGCCAGCCACTTGATTCCTTGCACTCGGTGTACTCGAGTTCTATAAAATCTACCCTAGAGATGCTGGTCATACCTTGGCCACCACTAATATTTGCACAGGAGTAACCCAAATAACCTCCATGTCGTAAGGGTTCCACCACGATAGATGGTGCATCAATCGGACACACGATCTGTGAGTTATATGTGTATTAGTTTTGGGGGCCTTGTTGGATTTGGGTCTGATTCAACATTAACGTACACAAACTATCTATAAACCCCTAGATAATTATTCCCAAAGTATTATATTGATATAAGGATCCCAATGATATAGACGGTTCATAAAACAGACATTCGGTTCCAAAGATGTGGCTCATTGTGTGTTTTTGGGTCTGGTTGGCATGAGTCTGGTCCGACCTGGATCTACCCGGTCTGGGCTGGGCCACGGTGGGCTCGGCCTGCTGAGTCGAAGTCCAGTCGTACCCATAAGGGGGTGTCCCAGCCCACAAGGGTGGCCTAACTCAAAAAGAGCAGCATGTGGTGGGGTGGCACGCAAAAGGGTGGCTTGGCCTCAAGGTCTGCCCCGCAAGGGGGCATGGCCCGCTGGGCAGGCTAGACGACCGCATAAAGCATAACCCACTAGGCAGTGGCCCGCTGGGGAATGGATCAACCGCATGAGGAGAAACATGCATTGGGGTTCTCCTTAGCTGTAACTGGGGGAGCGACCCCCAGTTTTCCCATAAAGCTGAAGGCTGTTCAGTCTTCTTCACAGAGGTATCCCCATGTGCCACCGCCAGGTGGCCCGCAGGACCCATTGTTGAGGGTCTTGACGATTCCTTTGTGGTCGTCCTATGTGCTGGCTGAATTCTCTCATAATGTGCGACGATGTATGGCTCCACCGCCCACAGATAGCCTATGTGTCGGCCGCCTTCCTTCGATCGTTGCGGCTGACGAGTCGCGACCCCCTTTGCTCACCGGCGGCACACAACTGCACTCCATGCCTCCTCAGCAGCCAGCCAATGCTGGCGACTCCGAAGACCACCAAGGCTTTTTGCCATGACCTCCTCTTGGGATGTGCATCGACGCAATATCACCAACATAGTCGTTCAGTGTCACCGCGATGGTGGTCTTTTGTGGAGGCCAAGGATAGAAAGATAGCATAAGGGATGAGTTCATTAGGCCCACTCCCTCCGCGTTATAATGTAAACCTGAGGGATATTAAGGGTTTAATAATCAATTGAATTTAACAAAAATCAAAGCCCTAAAAAAATACCCCACAAAAACCTCCTACAAAAACAAATGAATCACGGATCAACCCGTTAGTTGGTTAGTCCACGTTCATCATATTATTCGAGAACAGGGAAGAGGAAAACATTTAAAATGCATTAATGAATAAACCCCCTACCTCAAAAAATGTCAGAAAACATCCTCACTTAAAGGTGGATCATGTTCTTCGTTCCCGTAACTAGTTCCCAGTGATGCCACACATACATCATCCTTCATTTTGTGGTTCAGTTTCACTCATCACCTCCGACTGGGATCAACTCCATCCTCTAAGGGTTCAGGGTCTCTGCACTCTTATAGCACTTCATTGCATGGCGAAGCTCTACCAATACCCCTCCACATACTCCATATATATATGAGAGGGTGAGGGTAAGTAAGGACATGGGGTGTTAATGGGGGATCGTTAATTAGTAACCTTCCTAATTCCCATACGACATTGTTACATAAGATTGGCTGGTCAAGCCATTTACTGGTTTGACACATCACTGGACCCACACTCCGCTTACCCATTGGTGGAGAAGAATAAGAATAAATTAATAAAATTATTTTATTTCATTATTTTAACAATGTGAAAAAACAAAACTTTTTATCCAAACCTATGGAAGTCATTGTAAAGCCTCCCTTAACTGAATATCTGCCCAACAGATTCAATGGTGCCCTTGTATTTTTAATTTGAGCAATGGTTCAAACATTTGGTAATGTCTCTCATGCTTTTACTGAATGTACCCAAAAATACAGTTCAGAAAATCATTCTGGGCACACCAGGCTTTGGAATTAGGTGTCATAAATTTTTTCAAACTCATAATAATTCCATATAATTAAAAAAATTACATGGAAAATATGGGTCTTTACATTGTCCCCACCTTAGTGATTTTCGTCTCTGAATGCCACAACATAGACTAAGGAAACAAATGGGGGTACTAAGCACGAATCTGAGCCTCCCGCTCCCATGAACTCTCCTAGAGGTTCCTGTGCGGCCAGTGAACACACACTAGAGGTATCGACTGCCCATGAAGGACTTGTTCATGTCGATCCTCAATCTCCACTAGAACCTCCATAAATGTCACCCCATCATTTAAGTCTATCTCACTGTGGTTGATTATGTGAGATGTGTCATGCATGTATCTCCTCAACTGTGATATGTGGAAGATATTGATCACCCTCTCCAATTACGGTGGAAGAACCATGTGGTATGCCACCTCGCATATCCTCCAATGTATCATAAAAGAACCGATAAACCTCAGTGATAACATTCCACCCCAGCCAAATCTTCATAGTCCTCGTCCAGTGGAGAATCAAAAGAATATGTGGTCCCCCTCCTGGAACACCAAAGGTTTTGTCTCATGTCAGCACAAGAATTCCTCTTGTTTGTACAATCTTCATCCACTACTAGATGGTATTCACCTTCTCAGTAGTAGCCCATACCAACTCTAGACCCATACGTGTTGAATCCCTAGGTCTGTTCAGTATAGAGGTGATCTGCAAGGTCGACTGTACAAGGCCTCATATGGTGCCATACTGAAGGGGGAGTGATAAATGTTTTTTGTATGAGAACTCCACCAAAGGCATTTGATTCTCCAAACTGTGGCCAAAATATTGGATACATGCACAAAGAATTTACTCCAGTGTATGAATGGTCAACTCTGTATGACCATCCGTCTAAGGATGAAAGGTGATGCTCAAAAATAGCTAAATCTCGAACTCCTTCTATAATCCCTTCCACAACTGGGATGTGAAATGTGAATCCCAGTCAGAGAAGATCTTTGATATCCCAACATGAAGTTGTTCATTATCTTATATGTAGAGGCGTCCCAATCCCTTTACAGACCCTAGATCTTGAATGGGTTGGAAGTAGGATGAATTGGTGAGTCGGCCAACAATCACCCAAATGGATTCATTTCCCCTGGATGTACGTGGAAACCCTATCAAAAAGTCCATAGATATCCCATCCCACATCCACACTAGTACCTTTAGTGGTTGTGCTAATACTACTGGAACCTGATTCATGGCCATGACTTGCTGACAAGTGAGGCATTGGGAAACAAACTCTTCTAAACCCTTCATCATACCCAACCACCAGTGCTAATTATAGAGGTCCTAGAACATCTTTTCTGAACTCGGATGTACTACCTGAGGGGACATATGGAAATCCCTCAAGACCTCCTCCTATAGCACCATCGGTACCATGGTATATCCTCTAAAGAGGATGACGTGCTACCCACCTTCAAAAAATCCTTTAGGTGCATGTCCTGATGATATCTGATCATGTCAAGACTCACAGTCAATGTCCCCAAGATATGCCTTCTTGACTCGCTAATGTATTGGGGGACTGGTTTTCAAAGACTAGAGATTAGCTAATCCATCTCTATCCATGAAAGATATCTTCAACGCTACTAGCTACTATGTAGCCTTACTCAGTAATTGTAGACCAGACATCCTGCTAAGTGCATCTGCTACCAAGTTCCCCTTCCCAGGAGTATAGACTATCTCAATGTAATATTCTTGGAGGAACTATATACACTTATACTGTCTCAATTTTAAGTCCTTCTGAGAGATGATATACCTGAGACTCTTGTGATCAGAGTAGACCGTAAAATGTTCACCCATATAGTAAGGTCACCACACATTGAAGGCGAAGATCACTGATACTAACTCTAGACCATAGGTAGCATAGTTCTTCTCATGTTGCCTCAACTTTCATGAGACATAGGTGATAACTGCTCGCTCCTACATCAGGACACACCCATGTCTGGTCCCTGATGCATCACAGTACACAACATAACCAACACCCTCTTCTGGTAGCCTCAAGATGGGGTCACTTTTCAATCCCTTCCTCAGATCCTAAAAACTCTACTATCAACTCTTTATCTATAGGAAGGGTTGTCCCTTCTTTTTTAAAGTTGACATCGGTGCCGCAACTCTGGAAAAGTCATGTACGAATCTCCGGTAGTATCCCGCCAAACCCCAGAAGCTGTGTACCTTGGCCACACTCTTGGGTTGTTCCCAAGAAATCACAACTTCTATCTTCACTGGATCCACTAAAACTCAAGCCCTGAGATAATGTGTCCCAGAAAGTGGAACTCTTGTATCTATAACTGTATATTCAAGAGATTACCATAAACCTAGTGCTATTGGAGTGTATCCAGAACTATCTGCAGATGATAGGCATGATGCTTTTCCATTACTGCGCACACTAAGATTTCATCGATGAAGAACACCACAAAGTGGTCGAGGTATGGTTGGAATATCCTGATCATGAGTCCCATGAATACTGTAGGGGAATTGGTCAAGCTGAATGGCATAACCATGAACTCATAGTGGCCATACTGACATCTGATGGCCATCTTCTCCACATCCTCATCTCGTACTCTGAGCTGACGATATCCTGCTTTGAGGCGTATCTTTGAAGACCAGCGATCTCGATTTATTTGTCTGAAAAGATAATCAATTTTCTTTAGTGGATACTTGTTCTTCACAATCACCTGGTTGAGGTATCGATAGTCCACACAAACTATCAAGATCCCATCTGCCTTCTTGGAAACCAAAATCATGGCTACCTATGGAGAAATGTTGGGCCTTTTTAACCCCTTGCTCTATAAGTCCCCCAGCTATACCCATAACACATAAAGCTCCATGAGAGAAATACGATATGTTGGTGTATATACTGGTGTCGTCTTGCGGTACAATTCAATATATAATTCTACCTATTTTCATGGAGGTAGTCCTAGAACATCATCAGGAAAGACTTCGGAAAACTAGGCCACCACTATAGGATGACTCAAACTCTCAAATTATACTGATTTGAGGATAAGGCTAGCCAACTGATGTGTAATTGGCTTCACCCTCCTCTGGGTAAGTATATAATATTCTAGAAAGGTCCCCTACTTGATAGTGAAGGAAAACCTAGTCGCATCTATGTAGACACACCGTACTTTGCACCTAATACTATCAATATGAGCTTGGACTATGGATAACCAGTCTATACCCAATATGACGTCATAAGTCCTTGACGCTGTACTAGGAGTTCCCAGCTGAAGCTCTCACCTCCTAGAGTAAGATCACACTATCGGCACCAGTGTTTAATTTTAGAATCTTCTCTTGTAGTAGTCTCTATCTGTAAGGATAGATCCAATTGCTCCACTAGAATCTTAGAGCTCCAAATGTGGGTCCTGGAAATAATAGTGACTGGAACCAGTGTATATAAGTACAATAGCTAAAGTAGAGTAGAAATAGATCGTAACTCTAATAATCTCCAGATTTTCATGGTCATAGGCCTCAGCTGCCGGGAGCTGAGCTCGTCCCTATCCACATGCTCCCTATTTTCGGGGTGGACCACCTGGTGGTGGTGGATGTAGAACCTTGTATCACCACCCACTTTCTATTGCACGGACATCTCCTCTACCATGTCCGCCTTCTGCCTTCGGACCTCCTTGGTCAAACCTCAACCTCATCCTCGATGGTCCCTCAACCATCTATTGGTCGTCTGTATGGTTGGTTGAGCAGCCGTGAGCCATGTGACCCTGCCCATCGCACGTGTAGCACTTATTTTCCTTCATCTTACCTCCTCTACCACTCGAGCTCTGCACCTCCGACCATACGTCTCAGGGCCATCCACCAGAAGGCCTGGTTTTTTTAGCCCTCGATGTCATCTGCCTTCTACCAACAACAGATTACTCTTCTGCGTGTCACCTGGTGGTGGGTCTTTCTATCAATGTCTGCTCAGCTAGGAATATCTCCACCAAAGTGCTCGCTCAAGTACCCCAACTTGTGTTGGTTTGAATAGTGATAACATCGATGCTCTAATCTCTCATCAATGACCCTGTGCAAAGGTCCAGGGCCTGATGAAATGGTATCATACCATGTCGGTGGAGTAGTGGGAGAGATCAGTGAACCTTGTCCAGTACCGGGCCACTTTCAGGCAGCCCTGCTGATGGTGAAACATCTCATGTATACACACCAAGCGTAAGGTCACTAAAATGAACTCTGTCCTGAAAAGGCTCTCGAAGCCCGCACAGACTAGGGTCACCTCATCATGTAACTAGATCATCATTCTCCACCATCTCTCTGCTACTGCCTGGAGGAGACTGAGTGGTAGGATCCCGATTTGGTCGGCTGGTGTCTCAACCAGGCTGAAAACTCTAGCTGCGGCCTCCAACCTGTCCTCAGCTGCCTGCGGCTCCTTCAAGCCTCAGAACCTCGAAGGCCAATACCACTGAAACTTCTGAAAAACGCTCAGTCAGTGTTCACCCTCTACTTGTTGGGCATGTGTCAATGACTACCCAACGAGAATTGGTGCAGCTAGTACACCACTCGTAGGTGCTAATGCTTTCAGAGGGCCCTGCACCGAGGCCTCATATCTCGATGGGCCATCATCACGTACTCTATCAGGAATCCTAGCTGGTTGTCTATGTGGAAGAATCCTGAAAGAAAACAGGTGTTCCATGGTCATTAAGTTATACCTGGTGATCTGTCTCAAGAGATCAAAAGAAAAATTTTCAAAACACATGCAATCATCATTTTTTTTGCACTAAGTCATAAATCAGAAGTCAAGGTATTGGTGTATGGATACATCGACCGCCGCACCAACAATGGATTCTCCATACTAAAAACCACACTCATAACACTTAACACTATTTCCACATAGAAAATATTAGAGTCCAACTTATTTGGTAGAACTGACTCCTCTGATATCACATTGTCACGACCAATCCCCCGGGGCATGTTCCGTCACTACCCCATTCCCACCTTCCAAAGGCCAGGGGCTTAAAACCAACACCGGAAAGGCATATCCCTATAATAAGAAGGAATTTTCTTTCATCCTAAACAAACACACAGACTAGAACACAAAAATAATCAACCACTATGTAACTGTTGTAGTAAAAGAGTGCTGGAAGTAAGGGGCCAGAATACAAGCCCCAAAGTACAAGTACAACTGAAAAGTAAAATATAACTAGAAAAAGGGAAACAACTCCCGGGTCATTCTCCAAGGATCCTACCTGAAGGGTAATTACAGATCTCCTCCTCAGCACTCCACATCTGCTTGGGTCCTCTTCCATGGAGACGCGAGGATAGTAAGATAGTAGAGTGATCGAGACAGGTTGGTTAGGACCATTATCTCTGCGTTAGCTCATAAACATGGGTGCAAGTATTAAGGTTTTAGTAATCAATTGAATTAATCAACAATCAGAACCCTACAAAGATTCCCCGAAACAACCTCCCACAAAAGTGAATGAATCACGGATCGACCCATTAGTTGGTTGGTCCATGTTTTTCATATTATTCAAGAAAAGGGAAGAGGAAAACACTTAAAATTCATAAACGAATAAACTCCCTACCTTGGAAAATATCGAACAATGTCCGCGCTTGAAGGTGGATCGTGTTCTTTGTTCCTGCAACTGGTTCCCAATGACATCACTCGTACATCATCCTAACTTCGTGGTTTGGTGTCACCTCTCACCTCCCACTGGGATTGGATCCATACTCTATGGGTTCGATGTCTTGGAATTCCTTCGTCACTTAGTTGCTTGGCGAAGGTAGGCCAATACCCCTCCCAAAACACCATATATATAGGAGATGGGAAGGGTAAGTAACGATGTGGGGAATTAATGGGGGTTCATTAGTTATGGACTTTCTTAAATCCCCAATTACATCCTTACTTAATATTGATAGGTCAAGACATTTATTGTCTTGACACATAGCTGGCACCACACTCTGCTTGTCTGTTGGTGGAGAAGAAAAAAAATAAAATAATAAAATTATTACATTTCATTTATTTTTAAAAATTCACAAAACATAGCATTTTCTCCAGACCTACAATGGTCAAAGTAAAGCCTCCCTTAAGATAATCCTGGCACTTCGGATTCAACGGTGCCCTCAGA
Organism: Viscum album; assembly: GCA_963277665.1. NCBI lineage: Eukaryota > Viridiplantae > Streptophyta > Magnoliopsida > Santalales > Viscaceae > Viscum > Viscum album. The sequence goes on along the minus strand of OY728136.1, from coordinate 799,375,793 downwards.
TTTTTAATCCGAGCAATGGTTCAAAAGTTAGAAAACGTCGTTCACGCGTTTACTAAACGTACCTGAAAAAAAGTTCAGAAAATCATTCTAGGCACCACGGGCCTCAGAATCAGGTATCTCCAATTTTCATAGACTCGTAATAATTCCATATAATTAAAAAAAATACATTGCAAATTTGGTCTTTAAAAAATGGGTTTTGATGGAAAGGTATTTCTGACCAAATAGAGAAATGAAGAAAAATTTTCCTAGAAAAATTTTCTCTATAATTTTATTTACCAATGAGTAGGAAAATCATACTATTACATGAAAAAATCATGAAGAATAATAGTGTAATAAAACTAAATTGTTTTATTGTACAATTATCTTATAATTTCCATTATTCGATATTAAATCCTATACAATCTTGATTAAAATGTGACTATGAAATAAACCCTCACAAAGATCATAAATTTGAAGTGAGAATTAATCAATGAAATGATAATGTGATTGAAATATGAATAAAAATAAAATAAGTTTAAATAAAACATAATATGATCAAAATTATATACACACAAAATCTTATAATATCAAAGATAATGACAAAGTAATATAACCAAATGAAAAGAAATTGAGTTATGAAATTTTTTACCACTTGGTAACTGTTATGTCAAATCCCATTAGATGAAGTAATAAAATTTTAACTTAAAATATGTTTAGTTATTTATTAATAATGGTATTAAATTTCAATAGGGAAGTATTTACACCATATAGAAGAAATTATGTGTGTTATAATAAAATATGCCTCAACGAAGAGAAATTCAGATGAAGTCCCTTACCTCACATATCATTTTGGTTGAAAATTCATTAAAACTTTTTAAAGTGTTTTAAAACATGTTATTTAATTTTAAAAAATATTAATATTTTTAATATCCTATATGATCCTTTTATAACATCTTATCACATTTTTGTTAATTATCTTTCATTGTTTTCGTTGTTTCAGTTGTTAATTGTCCTGCTTTCTCATGTGTGGTTTGTAATGAAAGACCTGAATCTTGAACATATTATATAGTTACATGATATCATAAATAATAATTTTGAAATAATTATTATTATATATATATTATACTTTTAATACCAATCATTTTAAATGGTTTGTAGAAATAAAATACGTTACGATCATGGAGACTGTAGGTCATACCTACACATAAGTAATGTTTCCATTTTTCAATGATCATTATGAAAATGATAAAAGTAATTTTTCTCTTAAAATAATTATAAAAATATAATATATACCATATTATTTCATTCGATATAATTATATATACCATTTATGGGGTGTGGTGATGAAAAGAGAATCATAACGATTCGTGAAGGTTGAAGTCCACACATACATGAATGGTGTTTTCATTTTTCAGTGTTAGAAGTAAAATGATATATTATCTTTCAGTAATGATAAATAATCCATTAATATCATAATTCTTTCATTTTTATAACATATATTCATTATAATTATCCATTTTACCTTCCATTTAATGTTTTATTGGAAAAAACATCACGTCGCTTCGTGAGGAGGTAGTCTGTTGTACACACGATAAATGTTATCATATCTCCTACAGAATGGAATGTAAAAAAAATATAAGATATGATTAATATATAAGTATAATTATTTTCTAAATATAATATCTATACCTTTTATAAATCACCATACCCAACCATGAGTGGTGGTAATAAAAAATGAATGACATCGATTTGAGAGGCAGTAGTCCTCCATACAAACAAATAATAGTTTTGTAACCCATTTGATGGAAGTGGGGATGGTTTTTGGTAATGAAATTAAGATAAAAAAATATTATAATATTTAATTTATTTAATTTATTTTATCATAATGGTTTAATAATAATTTAAGGAGGTAGGGTAAGAAATAAAATAAAGACTCTCATTTAATTTCATTTCTTATTTTTCAAGTATCCTCCTTCGGTTTGCACCAAAACACTTCCTAGGGTGAATTTATTACCTAAATAATTCTTCTAGAATAAAATGAGGTAATTTTGGATGTGACTTTTGTAATTATTTTTTGATCCAAAATGGTTTTAAGGTGTGAATAATAGAGGATATTTAATACCCTTTTATAATTGAGGTGACTGGCACACTCGTAATATTTTAAAAGAAAAAGGTGTACCCTAATTTTTCACATTCCGATAGTGTCAAAAAATGGATTATTATAGGGACTTAGACATTATAGGGTCTATATATTTCAATAATATATTTTTTAGGCAAGTTTATATGTCATTTTAATCCTTATATTTTTATTTTACACCCGGTAGATCCATCATACCTTAACCGTGATAAAAAAAATTTTTGTTATTGCAATTTATTTTGGTGAAAAATTAAGTTGAAATTAATAGATAATATAAATTATCATGATATAGTATATGGAATAAATTTTTTTAAATTCATTTCACAAAATTGGATAAAGTTAATTTAAAATTAATCGTACAGAGGCGATGAGAAAGCATGTTTTCAAAGAAAAAATTGTAAAAGCATTACAATGTTTCAATATCAAAATTTAATAAGAAAATAATTCAAATGACCAAAATCAGATTAATAGATATATAATAAAACTAGTATTACTTTAATAACAATTTAAAATATAATTCTTCTTCACAAGTAATTTAAATAAAAATGAAATTTTCAATTTTAATTCACTATTTTTCACTACTCATCTAAGAATGAAACTTTTTAGAAAAAACCCAAAAATTCATACTATGATAAATTTGTAATTATTATTTCAAAAATGAAGCTAATATTATAAAATAAATTATCTAAATTTTTTAAAAATAACTTTAACTAATTTGTTTAGTGTGCGACTAAATCACCTGTCAGAAAAAATTTAGTTTTTTAGAAAAAATTTATATTTTTAAATGATTCTTATTGTATTCATAACAAATAAATAGTTGGGAGCTCATATTATTTGAGAATATATTTATTCCCACTAGTATATCCTTGCATATCAAACATAGTACACATCATGGATTCCAAAGAAATGAAAAATAATAATGGTGAGCTCATCTGATTAATAAGTGTTAAGTACAGTAGAAGCTATCATGAATCAATAATAATAATCTATATAGAAAGGTAAATTAATGAACACAAATTCAATTTTAATAACTATATAAGTGAAAATCAATAAGGAAAAGGTAAATAACTAAAAATAAATTCCATTTAATCAATAAAATCGGAATGAAATGCATCCATGGATAATATCATTGTGAAAATATTTTGGATAATAATAACATAATTATTAATGAAGGAAATTCTTAATTATTGTGTGTTAGGTCGTAGAAACATGATACCTCTACCACCAAGTAATTTCAAAATATTGTTTAAATCTATAGGTACAAACCCATTTAATTATAGCTTACATATTCACCTCATTATATTACCGATGCATTTAGGAGATATGTATAACTGAGTACCATCCATTTATATAATTCCAAATCCTTCCCCATATATCAAATAATCAATTTCATTCATGAATTGATAGGCCTTATCATTAAATATCTAAATTAAAAAAAGAACATGTATATATTGATATTTCACAGAAAAATAAATAACTTTAAATATAAACACCATACGTAAAAATTGTATATGTTTCAAGAAATAAACATATCAATGAATAATTATATGTATATTTAATAGAAATTTAATTTTCAATGATAATTAGAAATTGATTATTTCATGGGAATGTTTTTGACTAAAAAATGAATCAAGAAAGTGAATGTCAAAACATTACATGGTAAAATAATATCATAAAAAATCTATAGAGTGAAAAAATATTGTATGAATACAACATATTTTATGTTTTTTAAATCTAAAATAATGTATTATTATCATTTATGAGTATAAATTTCATAAAAATATCTTTGGAAAACATTCTCGAAGAAAATATATTTTCATTTTGAAAAACAAAAATTAAAACTAAAACTCCACAAAAAAATATTGAGAATAATTTTCTTTTAAAATGAAATTTGAAAAATGCAATTCTATCATTAAAAACTATGATTGGTCATGATGGGAGAAAGTTATGTTCATTCCGTATATGTTAAAGCAAAGATTCCTTTCACTTTTTCCGTAAAACCCAAACGATCATTGTTTTTAAAATGAAATGAAGATTCCCATAAAAATCTTTTGTAAAAATTGAAAATGAGTAATTTTTTTAATAAATCACTTTAAATATTGTTAAAAACATTTTTAAAATAGTTTTAGAAAACAAGTGTTTTGATGAAAAAGGATTTATATCCAAAGAGAGAAAAATAATTATTATTCTTAAAAACATTTTATTTGTAATTTTATGTACCAAAGAGTGTAAAAATGGTAATATTACATCAAAAATCATGATTAACTAGAGGATAATAAAATTAAATGGGTTTATTATGAAATGATCAAATAATTTCCTTAAATGTAAATTCAAGCATAAACACTCTTAATTAAAATGAGATTGTGAGATAAACCCTCACAAAGATCATAACTTTGAAGTGATAATTAATAAATTAAATGATTATTTGTATGAATTATAAATACACATTAAAATTTTTCATAAAAAAATATTATGAAAAAAAATTATAGACATAATATTATAATATAAAAGAAGATGAAGAAGTAATATAACCCAATGAAAAGAAATTTAGTTATAAAATCCTTTACCACATGGGAACATTTATATCAAATATATTTGAATGATGTAATTTAAATTAAAACTTAAAATACAATGAATTATTATGGAATTATTATAATACCTGACAATGGGTCATTATATTCACCATATAAAATAAATTTTCTTCTCAACAATAAAATATTCCTTAATGAAGGGAAATTGATATGAAGTCCCATACCTCATGATTCTATTTGGATGAACATGATATAACCTCCAAAATAGGGGGTTAAAACTATTTATTAACTTATAATATAACTATATTAATATTTATAATACCATATATGATCCATTTATAACATATTTCCACCATTTTGTTAATTATCTTTCATTATTTTCATTATTTTTTGTGTTAGTTGCCTTGTTTTCTCATGTGTGTTTGGTCATGAAAGATCTTGTTATTGCACATATTATATAGTTAAATGATATCCATAGTACTAATAATCAAATAATTATAATATTTATACATGAATTATAATTTTAAGATAAATCATTAATGGTATTTTTGAGAAATGAAATATTTTACGATCAAAGAGATGGTATGATGTAAGTACACATAAGTAACATTTCCATTTTTCAATGAACATTATATAAAATAAGAAAGTAATATTTTATCATTACGTAATGATAATAATATCATATATACCATCTTTTTTGTTTAATTAAACTTATATATATCATCCATATAGTGTAGTGATGAAAAAGATCCACATTGCTTTGTGAATGCGCTAGTCCACACGTCCATGAATGATGTTAACATTTTTTAGTGTATGAAATAAAATGATATATTATATTTTAGGAATGAAAAATATGTCATTAATATCATAGTTATTTCATTTATATCACATATACTCATTTAATATATCATTATTACCATCCTTTTAAAGCATTATTTTAAAAATAACCACATAACTTCGCGATGTAGTAGTCCACCGTATATACGATTGATGATTACCTATCTCTTATGAAATGGAAAGTAAAAAAAATTATATATGATATAATGACTCCATAGGTATAATTATCATATAAATATAATATTTGTACTTTATATCAATCAAAATACCCAACCATGGGTGGGAGTAATGGAAAAAATGAATGACATCGGTTTGCGAGGTGATAGAATGTTGTACACATGGTCAATGAATTTGTAACCCATTAGATGGAAGTGGGGATTATTTTAGGTCATTAAATTATCATAAAAACCTACAATTATATTTAATATACTTATTTTAAATATCATAATGTTTTAATAATAATTTAAGTTGGTGTAGGAAGAAATAAAATAATGACGCTTGTTGAAGAATGTTACCTCTTCTTTGGGTATCCTCCTTAGGTTAGCACAAATCTCTTTCCTATGATGGACCTATGACCAAAATAATTATTTTATAATGAGATTATGTATGTTTTTAATTTTTTTGGGTATGTATTTTTTAATGCAAAATGTTTTTATAGTTTTAATAAGAGAGGATGGGGTGGTCTTTTATAAGTGTGGAGAGTTGAACACTTGTAATATTTGAAAATAAGAATGAATACCCATGTTTTTCACATTTTAAATGGTCAAAAAATGGATTATTATAGATCCTTAAACATTATAAGGTCTAAATATTTATAAATAATATATTTTAAACCAGTTTATAGGTCATTTTATCCCTTTCCATTTTAGTTTAACCCCGTGGTAAATCCATTTTTACCTTAACTATGGTAAATAATTTTAAATGTTTTAGTATTAACTATGGTAAAAAATTAAGTTTACCTTAGTATATAATATAAATAATTATTATTAAAAATATTTAATTGATTTTTTTAGTTTAAATTTACATAATTTGATAAATTTAATTTAAAATTAATATCGCAAATGTGACGATAAACCCGATTTTCAAAGAGAAAAAGTTTAAAAGTTTACACAAATTTTACATAAAAATTCAATATTGAAATGATTTAAATCACCTTAATAGGGTAAATATATATATAATTTAACTGATTTTAACATTAAAACAAATTCAAAATATAATTTATTTTTAAAAATAATTTACACAAAAAAGAAATTTTCAATTAAAATTCAGTAATTTTCATTATTTATCAAAAAATGAAACATTTTAGAAAAATAAAAGCAATTAACCCTAAGATAATTTTTGTATTGTTATTTAAAAAAATAATTTCATTTCCTCTAATAGTTTTTATAAATTTTTAAAAATTAATATTAAATTATGTGGGAAAATCACGACTAATCTGTCTTTTAGAGAAAATATGGTTTTTCCAAAAACATTTCTTTTCATAAATGAATATTATTCTATTTATAATAAATTGATAACCATAAATTTAATAATTTATTTAGTAATATTAATAAAAAAACAAATTTAAAATCTAGGATATAATGGTATACACTATTATAGTTTATTTAGATTTGGTTTTTTGTGTTCTACAAGCTATCAAATAGATTAAATTTAAAGACATGTATTTTGTCGGTTGTTTAAGTTCAGTGTTGCATGTCACAAGCTTGATCCAATAAAATGTTATTATTTTATAATTTTTAGGTGTTTCAAACTATCACATACCTCTGGAATACATTGGGTATAGAAATTTTTCATTAGTTTGGTGGAAACCTGAGCCACCTCCTCTTTACTTTCCAAGCCTTCTATGACTTCACTATTGGAAAGGCATAGAGAAATAGATACTTACTATTCTTAAGAAAGTTGGATTTATTCTTCACCTTTATTTTATATTTTATTCTCCTATTAATCAAGGTCTTATTAAAAATATAATTCTTATAATAGATAAAATAATCTTCACCAAAAATTCACTTGACTGTTAACATAGGAAAGAAACTCAAGTCTTAAAAAGAGAATAACTTCAATGTAGAGAATCCAATAGTGTTAAACCTCCCACTGATCACACTTTAAAAAACTCGTATGGGATATTCCTAACACTAAGATGGGGGTTGAATCAATTATGAGGAATTTTTAATCCAATTACAACTTTTTTATCCCTATACTTATTAGACATATTTATATCCCAATTCTATTATTCCCTTTCCTTATCGCATGAAGGTATATATAAGAATGTACAGATGGCACATGATATTTTTACAATGTTCACTACTCAATTAGAGTAGCTACTATGTTCCATGGATGGTGATAAACAATACATATATTCTCCACTATAATGGGATATCATGTAATAGTTTTTTGGATGAGATAACTTCCTTCATTTATTGTGGGTTCCAATAATTTAGGAGAGAGAAAGAAAAAATTATTATTAATTTGAATTTTAAAGACTTGGTCCACGTTAAATCTCCTCACCAGTTATTTATATTACCTATGAATATAGTATTCACCTTATTATTTAAAATAGTTTGTAAAACCAAGATAGTATTACACCTAAAGAGACAATTGTTGGATGTCACAGTACTGGTTTGTTCTTCAAAAAACATCATCTTCACTTGGTTACTTTCACAATTTCAAGAAAGAAAACTTCCTCTTCTTCATTGTATAAAACTATAAGCTGCAGTTTTTTCTTTACCTATCAGTCACAATGATATGAATAGGTTATGTACTGATAAATGGAATTCACCCTGACCCAAATTATAATCAAATGTATATAGATTGACTAGTCACTTCTTTTTCTCATCTCTTTCAAAATCAAAAAAAAAATTAATTCACTAAATCACATTCTATAATATTGCTAGAATCCTTAAATTCCTTTTTTATTGTTAAATAAATGATGGATTATCTCAGAAAAACATCATCATAATTTATTCTTCTTATTTGATTCAATTTCAATAGTGGATGCGGTATTACTTCTCTAAAATTTTACACAAAAAAATGAAATAGTATTCGGTATTAAGTTTTAGTTAATCATGTTCTCAATTAGATTTTTCTTCCTTCTTCTAATGAAATATCAGCTTCACTTAATTAATATGAAGTAAATATTTCATGTGATGAATACTTCTTGAAATGGTTGCATGGAACTTCATGTAAAATTTTAGCACACACACACACATATATATATTATTTTTATTATTCCATATTCTTTGTAACTTATTTTATATTTTTGTTTCTCTTATAAGGTCACACTACCTTGTACCAAAAAGGGGTTCAGGTATTTCAGAATAGCATAAAATTATTCAGGGATTCATTATTCACCCAACCTCATCAGCTCTACTTCTTCACAGAAACCATATTGAGTTTTGTTCCTGGTCATGAAAACAACAGAATGATATCTCATATATTATTCACATAATTCATAATATATATGTTCACTATCTCTTCATTCACAAAAAAAATCATTATTTTATATTTTCTTTCATGAAAACCAATTGTATTTTCCCTACTTCTTCTAAATGTATGATAGTATATGTAGATGTACATACTTCAATTAACACGGTGATAGTTAAAAACTCAAAGACAACATTGGAGAACCATTCTTCTTCATGAAGCATTATAAGAGTGTGTTAAAACAAGTTGTGTGCATATTTTTATTCTTCACACAACCAAGAAACTTCATGGGACTCCCCTCTTCATGATGCAATGGAGGATTGGGAATCATCTTGTTCCTTCATGTAACAATATGGGTGGGTAGACATTTTTTTCTGGAAAATAAAATAAGAGATCTCAAGAATATATGAGTTTAAAAACCTTCATCTAGCACGATGCATGGGTTTTTATAGTTTAGGATCACACTTCCATGAACCAACTCTATTTCTAGTTTAATGTCGTGGGTGATACTAGTTTTTATACCGTGTCATAGACCCATAAAAATAGATAATGATATTATCAATTAAATGTATTTCAATTCAAGTTTACTTATTTGGTGATGTTGAATATCATGGAGTTTTTTCCTATGTGATGATTCCTTTTTATCATGATGAGTATATCATGTTCATGCATTAACAATCGCACACCTCATCATTTCAACACATCAATCATATCGATGAATATTAGATTTACATATAGAATTAAATTATAAATTCATTTGAAGAATGCATTTGAATATCTATATGAATGAAATTCAAAGTCACATGCATAATATTGGGATGATTGACTGAGTCAAATTTACCTTGAGAGATCTCTTTAGATGAAAATAATTGGGGATAGTAATGATCGCGGTATAAAAAGTGCAATGCCTTATCCAATAAAGGTCAAGAGGTTGAAGATGATCTAAGGATTTTATTTTGTTTCCTAGATCAATCAAATCACATATCCATATTTATTCTTGTATATTTAAGATGGAGGAGCAGTGGTAATCACTCTTCTATCCCACATTGAATCCCACTTTTGTAGAAAAATATAATAAAGTTTGTATTTAATGGCCTTCTTATTCTTCATTATGAAAATAGTGTTTTTCATATTCTTTAATAAAGTACTATATTTTAAAATTAATATTTTCATGTTATTCAAATAATATATTTAGTAATTAAATAAATATTGATGATCTTTATTCAATTAATAATCTTATCTTTTTTTAATATCAATTCCAAATATTTATTTATCATCCAATAAAATTTCATCTCATATTATACATTACGGTAAACAATGTTTCACTATTAGCACAATTCATTAACATGAAGATACATTTGACAATCGTCAGAGCAATAAAATCAACTTATTCAAAATATGATTCCTATAAAATCATGACTTGAGGACATCATCCATGATCCATTAACTTTGGAAATTAGTAATCCTATTGATATTATTCAAATCATTATATTTTATATATCACTATTGAAAACCAATATCATCCATTGACAACAAATAAAAATCATACACAAAGTGGGATTTTTTACTTTCTTTAATGGGGATTATGATTCAATCATTAACCAAGTGGTAAAGGTGTTATGTTGTAATCTCATTATTTATCAGGATTGTTTATTATTGTGATAAATATAATGAGATATTTTGACCTATCTATCATTAAACTTTTGATTATTATTCTCTTATATTTATATCGAGAGGAATGCATGTTTTCCCTTAATTATCACCTCTTCAATCATTAAAGAGACCAAAAAAATGTTTTAAGGAAAATTAACTTTATTTCCCACTTTTAGTAAAAATATCATTTTTATTCAATGTCCATGTATTGTAAAAGTGTTTTAAATAGTTTTTTCCTCTAATTATTGTTTAAAAAAATACCCATGTTTTAATTTGTTACAAGATGGTTTAAAGGGAATATTCTTATGGTTTTTTAAACAAATCCTTTTTGAATTTTTACAGAAAATGTTAAATAAATATTTTTTTAACTTGTATGACATGAATGTTATTTTCCACCATCATTATGATTAAATTATTTAAACCTCCATTATGACTTTCCAAGGTTATTTTCAAATAATTTTTTTCATTAATTTTTTTGAATTTATTTGATTTTAAATAAGTGTTTTCAAAGTTGAAATGTTAATTTCTCAAGAAATGTTCTAAGTGATATTTCAGAATAATTTTGTATCTAAGATGAAATAATTTGATATTACTTATTCCAAACTATGTTTGTGATCCAATTATATTATCCTTATTCTTTCTCTAGATGGTTTATTTTTATGATGAAAAGAAATTTATAAAAACCCATTTCATTCCCATAGGTAATTTTATGATGAAATGCTTATGAAAAACATTTAATATCTTTGGTTTATGATATGATGACTGTTTTATGATCTAGAGGAACAAAAAATTATTTGTAACATCCCATGTTTTTTGAGTGAGTTGAAATCCTCAACCCGTTTGAGTTTTTAGATTTTGGTTGGTAGGATATCTTATTTCATGATTATCGAAACCTAAATCAGAGAGTTCGTTTACCAAAGGCCTTGTTTAAGTTGATTTTAGATGTTTGTAAAGTTACTCAAGTTTTTGAGTGGGTTTCAAGTGTGTCAATGGATGAAAATAAAAAATTTCAATGTGTGAAGTATTAGTAGCATGGTTTGGGAAAACTGTGTGTCCTTACCAGGTGTAACCGTACAACACTATTTTTGATCTGTGCACAATTTATAAAACCTTGTGGGGGCACATGGATGTGTTAGAAATATGAAATTTTAAGTAGAGGGGTTCACAGAGCCTATGCACAGTATGGGAAAATGATGGACATGGTTGCACACTTAGTGACATTTAGACAATGGCAACACATGGGCACAACATGGTCTTGAAAAATTGTGTGGGCCAACCATGAATGGTTGGGTACTTTGACAGTGAGTTCCAAATGGTTGGTTAATAGTTATCCAAACATTGATATCTCACTATACACCCCATTAAAAGTGTAAAATGTATAAAATTCCCCTCCTATTTTATGTCTTCTCCTTCCTTTTTCTTATCCACCTATAATCACACTAGAGGGAACTACAACTTTTCTACTTCCATAGTAATTGAGTCAATTTCTTCATCAATTCTTTCTTCTTCAAGCCATCATGTGTGTTGGAACCACATCTATTATGGCCAAGTACACTTACTTATCTTCTTCTTTTCTCTCTCTATATGATTCACTAAATTCATGCAATCCGATTTACCCTGTTTCATGGTGTTCATCTAAAATTATGATTTATTCCAAACTATAAATTGTTAGATGCTAGTATAAGATAACCGAACATATAACAAAATTATGTATGTTGTTCCTAACTTTATAATTGATTTTACTTGTATTTTGGGGTGCATTATTGAGCATGTTGTTGGGTAGTCTGACTCAGACCCTATAAATTAAATGGTTGTATTTTAATTAACTAAATTGATATTGTGATATATCTATGGGCAGGTTCCAACATGTCTAAAAACAGTATGATCCTGGTGAGATACCTTGTAACTTGGGATGATTTGGCTAGAGTATTTGATTATAAAATTACTTTTTTATGTAATATAAATCTTGTGATGGTTCCATGGGAACATGATGGGATTGGCTCGGGGATTGGGATGGTGATGACCATCTGGATGGAGGTGACGTTGGTCATCAAGTTGGGCTTGGCTCGGATACTTTGGGTGATGTTGATCGCCATTTGGGTGACATGGTTTCTGGATTGAGTTGAAAAGGTAGTCATGTTATATTCATAGTCCAAGTGGTAGAAGTTGGTGCTAACCATCAGTTTGAGCGACATAATCATAGGGGTGTGAGGTTCTGGTATGATGTGGCTTAAGTACTATGCTGGTGGTTGTTGATCATCATGATTATCCTATATTACATTTAGATCCATGTGCAGATAGATATGACTTAGATGATAAGGTGGTATTGACCATTCATGCGGGTATAGGCCTACATTAGATAGAGATAAGTATAGTATCAACCATCAATATGTTTTAGAGGTTCTCGTTATAGAAATCCATATGGATGGTGGGGAGACATTACTTAATGATGTTGAGACTTTCAATTGGGGGTTGATGCTCACCGTATGTTGAGGGCATTATGTTGTGATTATGTGGGAGGATAGATATCATAATTCCTTGGGATATCTGCTATTGAGATGGCAGTGTTAAATACTTGGATGATAGACATCACTTTGCCTCGGGCATCAGGATTCGAGCTAACATGGATTATTCTATGATAAGGTGTGACGAACGAGTTATTTTTTTGGAATTCCTTTGGGACATCATTTATATGGTTGTTTTCATGATTTGTTAGGTGATACTTTGGAGGTGGAACCTAAGGTTTTACATAGAATGATTTCCAATAGAGGGTTCCTTGGGCGATATGCTAAGGATCCTCACAACTACAGTTATTATAGCATTGGACAAAGTAGGTGATTTATACCTTGTGTTTTTTAAGGACAAGGGAAGAAGGTTATTTAATATGATGTGCATGCACTATTTATTTATTTTAGTACACATCTACTTTATCACAAATGTAAGTTAGGAACACATTGGTGGTGGCCTACTGATATTATTCTCACATCCTATACATGCCATTTTTGAAATTTGTAGGTTTTATGCTCTTGAGGTGAGGTAGGGGAATGATCTCATGGGATGGACTTTAGTGATCATTTCATAACATTTTCATGGTATGGATGGTAGGGGACCTTGGAGGTTCCCGCAATAGTTAGAGTTTATCTTTTTAGTTTCTTTTGGTATCATCATGCTTATAGATGTGTGTATCAAGTTTATCCATGGGATAACCTTTTTATTATTATATTTTAGGTCATGAAATTGATACATGTTCTAAATAATATGTTTAAGTTTTATTATATGAATGGAAGTCTTGGCTTATTTATTTTTCAACTATTTTCAGGTTATTCTTTCAATATTTCAAGATATTACTTTCGCTATAGTGGATTACTAGTCTCATCATTCATGGTCTTATTTATTCAGTACCTTAAATATATAAACCATTATAATATTTATCCCAATATGGTATAGTCTCCCCAATATCACCTCTTAACACCCTCGCTACTAGTCGGCAGCCTTTTTCATATAGGTAGATGTGCCTAAGGCCTAGTGGCTAACCTACCTGTAGATCTACTCTGGTGGTTAAAAAGGTTGTGGCACTAAAATTATTATCAGAGAAGTTTATTTTACCTTTTTTTGCCTTAATATTTATTAAATGTTAGACCAGATATTATTATGTTGTCTGAATTAGGATCAGATCTCATGTTTGTGTGCCTATGACCTTATGTATGGGTGATAGACCATGTTTCTCGGGGTGGGAAATATATTTTATGCTTTTCAATTTGTACAATTGATATGATTTCCACATTTATTGGTCACTTGGGTGTGATTTTTATCATTTTTGATACATGAACATTGCCTTGGTATTGCTAGGGAGGAGATACTTGACCCTTGTCCCAGAATAAAAAGGGAGGATTTCAAACCAATGACATATGATAGAATAAAATGTCTTTTATTCTTCATTGATAAGAATATATGATGATATATATATATATATCTGAATGTATGTATCATGATTAAATAATTTTCATTGTCATTGGGATCCTAGATTTCACTTAGTGGGTCTGGGTTGTTTAAAGTGTCAACAAAGGAAGTTAAACAATGTTTTCCTACATGGCATTCTTCGGTTGAATTCTACTCAGCTAACCCCATAATGTGGTTACAATGAAATATTTGTGTGATGTGATATTTTATTCATATATATATATATGTGTGTCTGTGTGTGTGTGATTTTGTGTGTTTGGTCTTAGATCTGATAAGACTAGTTAGGGATGATGATAGAATATGAATAGTTTAAAATTTCAAAAATAGAAGCTAAAAAATGTTTTCATGTATAGCCTGCATTGGTGGAATCTTATCCAGGTACTAGGGATTGATATGTGATGCCTAAAACCTATGTGGGTAGAATAGAAGCTATGAGTTCTAATATAAATGAGATTCTTTACATTGATATTTGTGGGTAAGGGGCTAAGAGGCTGAATATTATGAGACATGATTGTGATAGGGGATTTTAAGGGTAATGAGGTTGCATTTCTTGTTACAACTTTCCCTATATGTGTTATATATATAATATAGATTTATGACCATGTTATAGTAATTTACTGTATTTCCATCTAGATAAATTCTTATGGAGCGTCCGGGGGCCAGTGATAGGTTTCCAAAGGAGAGTTCATGAGTTGAGGCCCTTAAGGGTGAGGCAGATCATGAGTAGTAGGTACAAGATTTGGATTAGGATATAGTACAGGAAGGGAGGACACTATAATTTATATCATTTTAGACATGGATTTATGAGTATCTCATGTTGATCTTGACTTTTTTTTTATCTCTGGGATTTACATGGGATCTTAGGAAGTAGAACCTTTTATGGGGTACTTCACACAAGAGTTACAATAAAAGCATCCATAACTATTCTAGGTAGAGGGTAGACCACAACTAGATTAGAAATGGATCAAGTCTGTGCAGATCATTTCCAAGTAACATGAGACACCCCTAGGCCTGATGGTGAATCTAGAGACTTGCATGATCAGATAACCAAAAAATGTTCTAGTAGGATGTATAGGTATTGGAAAAAATACATGAGGGAATGTCTTATAAGGACTTCAATGCATAGTTATTTGATCACTTCTTTCTAGAGACATTGAGGGTGGATAAAGATTAAGAGTTTTTAATCCTATAGTATGGTGACATATCATTCATGGACTATGTGGCAACATTCACTGGGTTATTTCATTTTTCACTAGGAATGGTGGGAAATCACACCTTGAGGGTGAGGTACTTTGAATACGGTTTATTACCATAAATTTAGGTGAAGTTAAACATAATCATGTTATCCTCATTCTCGCAGGCTATAAATTATGAACTAATATCCAAGGGAAATTTTATGGACTGTTCATAATCTAGTAAGGTGAGGTCTTCAAATTATTTTAGTGGAAAGTCTTCAAATGGTAGGAGGTGAGGCCATCAAGATTATCAACAGGGATTTCAATCTAGAGACATAAGCAGACCACTGAAGAGTGGGTTGCCGAAGGAATTCTTCTAGTGCTACAATTAATGACATGAGTTGTCATAGTGTAATTGAGAACTGAAGGAGTTCTGAGCATGAAGATAGGTCAGATGTCTTGAGAGGCTTTATAGGAGGCCTTCTAGGACAGTTTATAGTTATGGACTAGGGAATAATCAGGAATCTAAGGTCAAATCAAGAGTGGTATCAGATGTTGGTAGCTATGATTCAACTGCACACAGATGTCACAGAAGAGGAAGTTGGATAGTGGGTTTAGTGTCCATCATCTAGTGTAACTCCATTGGGAGGATAAAATTTATGTTATCTGATTAATGCCAGGTGTATGTTGTTGAGTTTCCAAGGTCAGAGCTTTTCACGACCTGTCCCCCGAGGCCCGTGTCGTGTCTACTCCAAGCCCTCCTTCCATAGGTCAGGGGCTGGTGACTAGCACCAAAGGCATAAATCCCTAAACTGGGAAGGCATTGCCTTTATTACTGGAAACACACACAATAGTGTACACAAATTGATACAAAACACTAAGTAAAATAGTATAATAATAGAGTGCTAAAAATTAATGGGGCCAGAAATACAAGCCCAAATGAAAGTATAGGTACAACTGAAAAGCACAAAAATAGCTGAAAGGTGAAAAGAAGCTCTTGGATCATCCACCACGGATCCTATTTGAAGGGTAGGTATGGATAGCCTCCTCATCAAACCACGTCTGTCAGTCTCCTCTGGGTACCGACTCGTCGTGAGGTCCACCTCTGGGTACCATTCAGACCTCATACACTTATCCTCGGTCAGCGTTTTCTATCATCTTCATCCAACACAATGAGGTGCGGGCACAGCCTGTGCAGGGGTGAGTATAACGATACTCATTAGAGACCCTGAGACCCTCAAGGTCTCACAAAATCCAACAAGGTTACACCACAAATTATGAAATCAACAGATAACCTCACTTAGGTATATGCCCATACATATACCTAAGTTATCAAGTAATCCATCTCAATCATGAAGAAAGAACAAAGTTACTGACACAGCTCACATTGGTATACAACTTCTGTAGAGAGATAGAGATAATCATATGTTTCCACTTAACCATATATTCTATCTAACCCAAACATGATCTAGGAACAAAAATTAGAACTGTCGAACCCACACAGGATCCAGGAACAGAAGTCAGAACTGTTGAACCCACATAGGATCCAGGAACAATAGTCAGAGTTGTCGAATCTGTATGGGATCCAGGAATAGTTATCAGTGCTATCAAACCCACACAGGATCCAGGAACATTTTTCAGTGCTGTAGAACCCACACAGGATCCAGGAACAGTCATCAGTGCACAACCAGCCACAGGGTTCCGCTTGAAGTATGATTGATTCTAGGAGGGTCTATTCCTCAAGCTGAGTGTTGATACATAAACATCCACAATGTCCCATGAAGAATTATCTCAATGGTTTTCCACGTCATAGGGGTCTCAACGCAATAGACAGCGCGTCAATCAGATGCCCGGTCTGTGAGTTATTATCCTTTTAGTCCGGGGCCTATTTGATTTTGTGTACCATCCAACCTAACTTTATCTCAACTAAACCCCAAACTTCAGTGGGGTACACTCAAAGGGATAGCTATTCTCCAAGAATTCTAGTGTTTTTGACGGATTGTCAAACAGACATTCGATGCCAAAGATATGGGAAAAGAAAGTAAAGGGTCGGTAAGGGGCTCGGGTCCGGCCCGACCAAGTCAGACCGACCCGAACCTACATCGTATAGGCCAACCCGGTTCAAGTAAACCCATGCTAACCTGAGGGGTCCGGCCTAGCCCGTTGGGATAGATGGCCCGTTGGGTTCAGCTCGGCCCACTGGGCCGAGCCCGGCAGGCCACGAGGGTGGTTCGGCCTGGGCTCGAGGCCAGTTCGGCCCAAAGGGCGCGACCGAGCTAGTATGACCAGGGCGCCGCGAGGGGGTCGGGACGAGGACCTGGCGGGAGGCCGCGATAGAGCCGGTTCACCTTCTTGGCCGAGAGACCGCAAGGGGGGTCGGCTCGGGGAGGCGCGCGGGGCGCACACAAAGGCCATTAGGCGGCCGTTTTGGGTAGGGAGCGACCGTTGTGGGTCGGTGGCAGGGAGGCGCATGGCTAGGCGGACTGGCGGCCGGGAGGCACATGGCCAGGCGGGCCGGTGGGTGGCTAGGAGGCCAGCAGCGGCCGGGAGCTGGGTGGCGTGGGCCGACGGCAGAGTAGCTGGGGGGGCTCAGCCGGAGGGCCATGATTCTGCCCGAAGCACCGGATCATCGTGGGGGCAGCGCAGTTCGCGAAGGTCGTGGGTAGCGCAGCCTTTGTCGTCGCCACTTCCATCGCCTCGTTGCTTCATCACCAAGCCTAAGTTCAATCATAAACAAGATTAGTTGAGGGGTCTGGCCATGTTGGTTTGGCCCGCACCCTCCTTGTTTAGGGTGGTATCAATTGGTTCATCAAGAGGAAGAAATTTGAACTTCAATTATTCTTACAATCCAACACAACTATTCCATTTATTCGAAGAAGAGAAAGGGAAATAATAATTACCCAAAATAACCCAATACCTTTGATCATCGATCGTTGTTCATTGATAGAGTTGCATAAGTCGGTCATCAAAGACGTATCTTGACAGTTGATTCTTTGAGGAAGAAGTTGACGAAGGTCGATGTTCTTCGTTCTTCATTCTTCATTGGGAGATGGGGTTCTTCATTAGAGAACACTAATTATCCCAATCTCTTCTCTCAAAGGCTCCCCCCGAAATAGAAATTCCCAGCAAAAATAATAATATATTGGCTATAATTCTAGATGTTGGCATGAAATTAAAATTGAGAATTAAATTAATTAGATATGGTCCCCTTAATTAATTCAATGGGTTGGCACAAGGAATTAATTAGGGGAGGTGAAGAGGCTCTCCCTCATTAATGAGGGGGATTTGAGAGGTTTTTACTCTCCTCCATCAAAAGGGGGTTAAGCCTCATGTGGTCCTCACGTGGTAACCTCTCAAAGATTATGTTTGGGTGGGCTCCACCACCAAAACCTCCAATGAGAGGTTAATGTGTGGTGGTCCCACCTCCAACTCCCATGAGGATGTTTTAACCACCAAACACCCACATGGTGGCTCTAATAAAATAAAGTGAAAACTAAATTTATTTTATTACTTTCCACAAAAACTCAAAATCTAAATTCTACTCTCGACCTATTCCTGTCGAGGTGAAAGTATCATTAAGCAAATACCGGCATTGTGAGTTCTACAGTGCCCTCAGATTTCAATTCCGAAAACCAGTTCAAATGTTATAAAAACCCACTTATACATTTACTGAACATTCCCGAAGAAAACATTAGAAATTGATTCTGGGCACACCGGTCCTCAGAATCCAGTGCCATCAATTTTCGTGGGCTCATAAAATAACCATGTTTTTATGAAAAAAAATTCCCTGGAAATTTTGGGACTTTACATTCTCCCCACATAAAGGCCTTACGTCCCCGTAAGCTCCTACTTGAACTAAGGGAACAAATGTGGGTATTGAGCATGCATCTGATCCTCCCGCTCCCATGTGCTCTCCTGGAGGTTTCCATGCTACCAACGAACGTTCACTGTAGGTGTCTACCAGCCACGAAGGACCCACTCCTGTCGATCTTCAATCTCTACTATAAATCTCCATAAAAGTCACCCCATTGTCGACGTCCGTCTCCCCATGGTCGATGACGTGAGAAGGGTTGTGAACATATCTCCTCAGCTGGGATATGTGGAAGACGTCGTTCACCCGGTGCAACTGAGGTGGAAGAGACAGGTGTTAAGAAACCTCTCCTACTCTACTGAGGACCTGTAAAGGTCCAATGAATCATAGAGATAACTTTTTGCCTCAGGAAAAACTTGGTAAACCTCTTCGGGGTGAGACCGGTAGAAAGACATGGTCGCCATCCTCCAACTCTAGAGGTCTCTATCTCCTTCCATTATACAACTTCTTCCTGCTATGTGTAGTCTTCATCCACTCCTTGATGATCTCCAGCTTCTCTATGGTATCCCATACCATCATTGGTCTCAGTAGTGATGACTCCCATGGGTCTGTCCAGCACAACGACGATCTAAAAGTTAGACCATACAAGGAATCAAAAGGTGCCATCCTGATGGTGGAGTGATAGTTGTTATTGTATGAAAACTCCACCAAAGTTAAGTGATCCTCCCAACTACGAATGAAGTCTAGGACACAAGCACATAGTATGCCCTCGAGGGTTTGTATTGTCCACTCGGTCTGACCATCTGTATGAGGATGAAAGGCGGTGATCAGACATAGCTGTGTCCAAAAATCCTCCTGTAACCCCTTCCATAGCTGGGAAGTAAATCGTGCATCATGATCAGAGAAAATAGAAGAAGGTACTCTGTGTAGCCGCACAATCTTTTTCACATAAAGGCGTACCAAAATCTCTACCGAACCTTTCTCTTTGATCGGTAGGAAGTCATCCGACTTGGTGAGTCGGTCAACAATCACCTAGATGGAGTCATGTCACCTGGACGTGCGTGGAAGTCCTGTCACAAATTCCATTGATATCACATCCCACTTCCACTCTGGGACCTCTAAATTATGAACCAAGCCTACTCATACCTGATTCTCTTCCTTCACTTGCTGACAAGTGAGGCATCGAGAGAAAAATGATGCTACTTCCTTCTTCATAGCTGGACACCAATGCTGTCGTCGAAGGTCTTGGTACAGCTTCACCACTCCTAGATATACCGCTAGAGGAGATGTGTGGAACTCCCTCAACACCTCCTCCTGAAGTGACACTGGCACCATAATACATCCTTTGAAGAGGATGACGTGTTCCCCATCTTTAGAAAATACATCAGGTGCCTGCCTTTTGGATATCTGAGCACGTCGTGTCTCACAGTCAGCATCTCCACGATGCATCACCCTGAATTAATGAAGAAGTGGGGGAGTGACTGTAAGAGAGTGAAGGAAAGTTTCTCTATCTCAATTCATAAAGGATATCTGTAAAGCAGCCAGCTGCTCTGTCACCTCTCCTAACAGTTGTATACCAGATCTATTACTGAGTGCATCTTCTACACAGTTCCCCTTCCTAGGAGTATAGACTATTTAAAAAGTCATAGTCTTGGAGGAACTCAAGCCATCACCGTTGTCTCATGTTCAGGTCCTTCTGAGAGAATATTTACCTGAGACTCTGGTGATTAGAGTGGACTATGAAATGATCATCTATTAGATAGTGCCACCACATCTTCAAGGTGAATAACACTACTGCTAACTCCATGTCATTGGTAGCGTAGTTCTGCTCATGTTGTCTTAACTGACGAGAACCATAAGAAATCACTGCTCTCTCCTACATCAGGGCACACCCGAGTCTGGTCCCTAATGCAATTCAGTAGACTACATACCCTACGCCCTCCTCTGGAAGCCTCAAGACGGGGGAACTATTCATCCTCTACCTCAGCTCATGAAAGATCTGCTGGAAACTCTCTAACCACACGAAGGTTTTCCCCTTCTTCATTGAGGTTGATAGTGGTGCTTAAAATTTGGAGAAGTCTGGTACAAACCTCTGGTAATATCCATCCAAACCCAAGAAACTCCGTACCTCTGTCACACTACTGGGTGGCTCCCAAGAAATTACATCATCAATCTTCACTGGATCTACTGAAACTCTAGCCTCTGAGATGACATGTCTGAGAAAGTGAACCTCTTGGTCCAGAATATGCACTTCGAGAGCTTACCAAAAATCTGGTGCTCTTGGAGTGTGTCCAGTACTACCTATAAATGGTAGGCATCCTCCCCCTCTGTAGTCGAGTAGTCAGAATGTCATTGATGAAGACTACGACAAAGCGATCGAGGTTTTTCTGGAAAATCCTGTTTATGAGACCCATGAACACTGTTGGAGAATTGGTTATGCCAAAAGGCATAACCAAGAACTCATAGTAGCCATACCGACACCTGAAGGTCGTCTTCCACACATCCTCATCTCAAAATCTGAGTTCGTGATAGCCTGATCAGAGGTCTATCTTCGAGAACCATTATGCCCTCTTCAGATGGTGAAAGAGGTCGTCAATCCTCGGGAGTGGGTACTTATTCTTCATGGTCACCTAGTTCAAGCAATGGTAGTCGACACAAATCCTCAAGCTTCAATCCACGTTCTTGGAAAATAATATCAGGGCTGCCCAGGGAGAAACACTGGGCCGAATGAATCCATTCCCCTGAAATTCCTCCAACTGTACTTGCAGCTCGCGAAGCTCAGCGGGAGCCATCTGATATGTAGGTATAGATATCGGTGTAATCATGGGGTACAAGTCAATATTGAAGTCCACCTATCTATGAGGAGGTAGACCCGGAACATATTCAGGGAAAACATCTGCATATTGGTCCACCACTAAAGGATATCTCGGACTCTCCACATCAACTGCTCCGAGGGTAAGGCAGGCTAACTGATGAGTGATCGGTTGCACCCTCCTCCGAGTAAGTCTGTCTGACGCTGCAAAGGCTCCCTTATTGCTGTTGAAGGTGAACCTGATCCCATCCGTGCATACACACCGCACTTTGAACCTAATACAGTCAATCTGATCATGGACTGTAGATAACCAGTCCATACAAAAAAAAAAGACATTGTAAGTCCTCGACGCCGCTACGAGGAGATCCTAGCAAAATCTCTCACCTCATAGAGTAAGCTCAAACTATCATTACCAGTGCATGATTGTCGAGTCTGCTTCTGTAGGAGTATCCAGCCGTAAGGATCGAGCCAGTGGCTCCATCGAAATCTCTGAGCTCTGAACGAGGGTAGGGGAAATGAAAGAGTGACTGAAACCTATTTCTATAAGAACTGAAGCTATGGTGGAGTCGACACAGATCGTACCTAGAAAAATCTCTAAAGTGTCGTGATCATAAGACTCAGTTTTTTGGAGCTGAGCTCTTGTCTATCCACATGCTCCCTGTGGTTGGGGTGGACCTCTTGGTGGTGGTCGTGGTAACACCTCGTAATGACATCCACCGCCAGCTGCACGACCAGCTCCTCTGCCACATCCGCCTGTGCCATGCGGATCACCTTGATCGAACCTATGTCTCTTCCTGGGTGGTCCCTCAACTGTCTTCTGATCATCTGAATGGCTGGTCGGATAGTCATGAGCCATTTAAACCTGCCCACTGCATGTGAAACACTGCCTGTTCCTCGAATGAATAAATCTATCTCATGTGCCTTGCAAAACCAAACCCATGTCTTGAGGTTGTCCACCAGATGGTCTGGTCCACTTGGACCTCTGTGACATATGTCTGCTGCTAGCTGCAGAAGACTCTGGTACATGACGCTCGGTGGAGGGACTCGCTGCTGGTTACTGCTCAGCAATGAAACTCTCTACAAAGAGGGCTCACTCCAACACCCCCACCTGCGTCGAGATATTGAGGGAGATCATTGAATCCTTGATCTCTCGGTTGAGCACCTTCTCGAAGGTTCGGGCCCTGAAAAATTGTTCTCGTACCATATCTTTGTAGTAGTACGATAGGTTGGTGAACCTCGGTGAGTACTAAGCTACCGTCATGCTACCCTACTGTAAATGCAGTATCTCCTGTATCTGCACCACACGTAGGGTGCCTGGGACAAACTACGCCCGAAACAGGCTCTCAAAGTCTGCCGAAAGTAGTGTCACATCATCATGCACCTAGAGCATCATCCTCCACCATATACCTACTTCTTTCTGAAAGAGACTCATGGCAAGGATCACCATAAGGTCTACTGGTGTCTCTACCAGTCTAAAGACTCTCACCACAACCGCTATCCAATCCTCATCTTCCTGTGGGTCTGTCTCACCATTGTACATGGGCGGCCTCTGGTGTTGGAACTCGTGAAATGCACTCAGGCGATGTGCACTCTCTACTGCTGGGGTTGGTGTCATCGGTGGCCCAATGTGTAGTGGTACCACTAGTACCGTACTGTGATAGTGCCTTGCACCGAGGCCTCGTCGCTCGGTGGGCTGCCATCTCATACAAATCCTAGAAACCTGGCTGGTTGTCTGTGTGGAGGCATCCTGTAAAGAAACAGGTATGCCACGATCAATAAATTATACCTGGTGAGCTAGCTCAAAAGAGATCAAAAAGAAGGCTCTTAAAAAAACACATGCAATCAATGTTTTCGTGAACTGTGTCATAAATCAGAAGTCAGGGTCTTGGTGTATGGATAAGTCGGCTGCCGCACCAACACTGGACTCCCTGAAATGAAAACCACACTCACTACACTTAACCGTATCACTTCATAGAAAAGATCAGAGTCTTATGTCTTGCAGTAGAGCCGAATCCTCTAATACCAATTTGTCAAAACTCGTCCCCTGTGGCTTGTGTTGTGACTACCCCTAGCCCTCCTTCCATAGGCCACAAGATGGTGACTTGCACCAAAGGCGTAAATCACTAAACTGGGAAGGCATTTCCTTTATAACTGGAAACACACACAATAGAGTAAACATGTGGATACAAAACACTATGTAATACTGTATAACAAGAGAGTGATGAAACGTAAAGGGTCCGGAAATACAAGCCCAACTGATAGTACAAGTACAACCGAAAAGGAAAAAACAGCTGAAAGGTGAAAAACAGCTCCTGGATCGTCCACCACGGAACCTACCTGAAGAGTAGGTGTAAATAGCCTCCTCAACACACCATGTCCGTCAGTCTCCTTCGGGTACTGGCTCGTCGTGAGGTCCACCTCCGGGTTCCGTCCAGTCCTCGTACACTCAGCCTCGGTCAGTACTGTCCGTCGTCTGCATCCAACACAATGAGGGGTGGTCATAGCCTGTGTAGGGGTGAGTATAATTATACTCAGTAGGGACCCCGAAACCTTCAAGGACTCACAAAATCCAACAAGGATAAACCAAAAATTATGAAATCAACAGATAACCCCACTGAGGTATATGCCCATAAATATACCTATGTTATCATGTAATCCATCTCAATCATGACAGAAACACAAAGTTACTGACTCATCTCACACAGGTATGAAACTTTTTCAGAGAGATAGATATGATCAGATGTACCCACTGAAACATCTATTCTGTCAAACCCACATAGGATCTAGGAACATAAATCAGAACTATCGAACCCACAAAGGATCCAAGAATAGTTATTCTTTCGAACCCACATAGGATCCAAGAATAGAAGTCAGAACTATGAAACCCACACTAGATCCCGGAGTAGTAGTCAGAGCTATTGAATTCGTACAGGATCTGGGAAGAGTATTTAATGCTATAGAAGCCACACAGGATCCAGGAACAGTCGTCAGTGATGTAGAACCCACGTATGATCTAGGAACAGTCATCCGTGCATAGCCAGCCACATGGTTCTGCACGAAGCATGCTTTATTAAGAGAGGGTCCGCTCCTCAAGATGACTGTCAATACATCAACTTCCATGATGTCCAAATAAGAAGTATCTCGAAGTTCCACAACGTCATAGGGGTCTCAACGCAATAGACGACATGTCAATCGGACGCCTAGACTGTGAGTTATAAGCTTTTTAGTCTTGGGGGCCCGGTTGGATTCGTGTACGATCCAACCTGACCATATATCAACTAAACCCCGAACTCCAGTGGGGTATACTCAAAGAGACAAATACACTCCAAGATTTCTAGTGCCGCTGACGGATCGTCAAACGGATGTCTGGTGCCAATGATATGGCCAAAGAAAGTAAAGGGTCGGTTGTGGGCCCGGGTCTAGCCCGACCTAGTCTGACCGACCCGACCTGACATAGTCTCGGCTGACCCGGTTCAGGTCGACCCGTGCTGACCTGATGGGTCTATCCTTACTCGTTGGCTGGGCCGGCCTGTTGGGTTTTTCTCGACCCACTGGGCCCAGCCCAGTAGGCCGCGAGGGCGGTTCGGCCCGAACTCGGGGTCGGTTCGGCCCGAAGCGTCATGAGGTCGCGGTCTGGTGTGGCTCGGCCTGGAGGGCATGGCCGGGCTGGTTTGTCCAGGGCACCGTGAGGAAGTCCAGATGTTGGCTCGGCCGGGAGGCCGCGAGACCGTGAGGGAGTCGGGTCGCCAGCTCGATCGGGATGCTGCAACGGGGGCCGACTCAACGAGGAGTGCAGGGCACGTGTAGAGGATGGAAAGCAGCTGGTTCGGGTAGGGTGGGGCCAGCACAAGTCGGCGCAGCCAGGAGGCATGAAGGAAGGTGGTTTGGCGGCCAGGTGAAGCACGGCCAGGCATGCCGGCGGCTGGGAGGCACGCGGCCAGGCGGGCCAGCGGCCAGGAGGCGCATGTCCTGGTGGGCTGGTGCCACGGCCAGGCAGCCCAGCAGACGGCCTGACAGCTGGGAGGCTGGTGGCGGCCGGGACCTGGGTGGCATGGTTCAGCAGCAGTGCGGCCGTCGTGGCTCTAACTAAGGGCCAAGATTCGGCCAGGAGCACCGGAGCGTCACAGGGGAAGCGTGGTTTGCGGAGGCCGCGGGTAGCGCGGCCTTTGTCGTCGCCGCTTCCGTCACCTAGTTGCTTTATCACCAAGCCGAAGTTTAATCATAAAAAATATCGGTGGAGGTATCGGGCCATGTTGGTTTTACCCACACCCTACACGTTTAGGGTCGTATAAATTGGTTCATCAAGAGGAAGAAATTTGAACATCAATTATTCTTACAATCCATCACAACATTTCCTTTCATTCGAAGAAGAGAAAATGAAAGAAAAATTACACAAAACAACCCCCTACCATTGATCATCGATCGTTGTTCGTTGACAGAGTCGTGGAATTTGGTCATCAAATACGTCTCTTGACAGTTGATGCTTCGAGGAAGAAGTCGAATAAGGTTGGTGTTCTTAGTTCTTCGTTCTTCGTTGGGATATGGGGTTCTTCGTTGGAGAACACTAATTTTCCCATTCTCTCCTCTCAAAGGCTCCCCCAAAAAGAGAAATTCCCAGAAAAAATAATAATATATTGTCTATTATTTTATATGTTGGTACGAAATTCAAATGGAGAATTCAATTAATTAGATTGGCTCCCTGTAATTAACTCAATGGGTTGGCATAAGGAATTAATTATGGGAGGTGAAGAGGCTCTCCCTCATTAATGAGGGAGAGTTGAGAGGTTTTTACTCCCCTCCATCAATAGACGGTTAAGCCCTGTGTGGTCCCCACATGGTAACCTCTCGCAGCAGGTTATGTTTGGGTGGGCCCCACCACCATAACCTCTCATGGGAGGTAATGGTGTGGTGGTCCCACCTCCAACTCCCATGAGGAGGTTTTAACCACCAAACACCCACATGGAGGCGCTAATAAAATAAAGTGAAAACTCACGTTATTTTTTTACTTTCCACAAAAACCCAAAATCTAACTTCTACTCTCGATCAACTGCCGTCGAGGTGAATGTATCCTTAAGAGAATACCGGCACAACGAGTTCAACAGTGCCCTTAGATTTCAATTTTGAGCACCAATTCAAAAGTTATTAAAACCCGATCATATGTTTAATATAAGTACCCGAACAAAACATTAGAAATTGATTCCGGGCACACTAGGCCTCGAAATCTAGCGCCGTTAATTTTCACGAACTTATAAAATTCCCATGTATTTAAGAAAAATTAATTTCCACTGAAATTCTAGGTCATTACAGATATGGTTGGTGAGTTGACGACAATTATATGTATGTTGTGGGAATGACTAGGGTGCTTTTTTATTTCGGCATGGACCTTTTTGTAGTAATTTATAGTTTGGTTTAATGAGGAGTATTAGATGTAATTTTGTACTACCTTGATTCTATTTGGTATGTTTGTATTGGATTAGATGCGTTATATATGTAAATGAGGTGTGTGACACTGAGAATATATATGGTAATCAATGAAATGAGGGATTACATTAGGTGAATTGGAATATGGGAATCAGGGAGATGTGATATTACTTTAGGTACGTTGGGATATTCTAATCAGTGAAATGTGGGATCTATGTGAGGTGTAAGGAACCATAACATTTTATGGGAAACTATTGAGATCTCAGACCTCATAGGTTCCATGTTCAACATGGGCATATTGTGGTAACCTTTGGAAATACGGTACTTGATGGGTGTCAGATGTGAAAACATGAATGATATGAGTACATGATGAAGTTCAAGGGTGACGATGCATCACATGATGAATTTTGATAATAGGGATGGTGGGTGAACCATCAATGATTTTGAGTTTTGGGTCAGTAAGAGACTAGTGTAGCTAACTCCTATGGTGGGGAGCATCTTGAGAGAGTTGAACTATGGACTTATGACTGAGGTAGACCAGGTTAAATTGTGAAAATATGGGTATGTTTTGTACCATATTCAGGTAATGTTCTATATCACATGGATGAGCTATGTTAAGGTGGTGATACTGTAACATCTTAGGTTTTTTGAGTGGGTTGAAATTTGCAAACCCTTTGAGTTTTTGATGTTTTGTTAGCAGGAAAACATATTTCAGGAATATTGGATCCTAAATATGAGAGTTACATTGACCCAAGGACTTTTTAATATGATTTTAGATTCTTCTAATGTGATTTGGGGTTTTCAGTTAGTTTTAGGTATGCTAGATGATGAAAACCCAAAATTTTCAAAGTGCATAGACTAAGGCACATGATTTGGGAAAACTGTGTGGGATCCCATATATAACTGTGTGAAACACCTTTTTATCTATGTGTAAATTGAAAAAATGTGTAGTATGGGGAGAATGATAAAGCGGGTGTTTTTTAGTTTTCTGTAGAGGGGTTCACATAGGCTATGTATGGTTTGGGAAAATCATTTGCATGGTCGCATGCTTAGTGTCACTGAGATAGTGGCTATGCCCGGGAACACCACCATTTGGAAAAACCATGAAATCCAACCATGAAATGTGGCATAAAAAGATAGTGGGTGTCTCACATTTGCATCATGTTTAGCGAATCGGTGTGAGCTAACTGTGTGCCCCATTAAAATTCTAAAATGTCTAAAAATGACCCTCCTATTTTATCCCTTCTCCTTCTATATTTTTCTCCACCTATGTTCTTGGAAATGGGAACTCCCCATTTTCTCCTCCCTCAATCATTGGTCTGATTTTTTATCCAAGACCCATTCTTCAATCCTTCGGGTGCATTGGAACCCCATCAGTAATTCCTCATGTCCTCTTGGTTATCTTTTTCTTTTCCCTTTCCATACAGTACGCTAAATCCATGCAATCATGTTTACCAAAATTTCCATGATTTCATTGAATAATATAATTTATTACAAAATATATCAAGTTTTAGGTTGATATCAGATGAAAAAACATCTACCTAACTGAGGTAGGAGTTTTCTAGCTTTCTCTTTGATTCCACTCATGTTTTGGGGGTGAGTTCATGAGCACACCATTGGGTAGTCAAAGTGGGACCCTATAAATTAAATGATTGTCTTCTAATTAATTAAATTGAACTCATGATATTCTTTTGGTAATAATCTCCATGTCAAAAAATGGTATATCCTAGAGAGAGTCTCTGAACATTAAGAAGATTAGGCCAGAGTGTTTGTTTATTAAATTATTTAATTTTATTTAATATAATTTTCAATTGTTCCATGGGAACATGACAGGCATGGCCTATATATTGAAATTGTGATGACCATATGTATAGAGGCAACATTGGTAGTTATGTTGGACTTATCTGAGATACATTGGGCGATGTTGATCACTGATTGGGAGACATGGTCATTTGATTGAGGTGATGCGATGATCAGATTATGGACATTTATTGAGTGATATGAGATAGTGTTGACCATTAGGTTGAGTGATAAGGTCATAGGGGAACAAGGTATCAAGTTGATGCAGATTATGTACTATTTTGGCGACTTCAACTCATAGTGTTTGGAAGATGCACCACTTATAGTTGTTTCTGCATAGATAGGACTAAGATGATGAGGTGGTGGTGACCACTTGTGTGTGTATAGGCCTATGTTAAATGTGGCTTAAAATGGTGTCAAACATTAAATTTTTTTGTTGTTTCATTCAGTAAAAAATAATGTGAATGGAGAGAATCTATCAGTTAATAGTGTTGAGACTATCTGTTAGGGGATGAGGCTCACTTTTTGTTGAGGTTTTTGGGACAAAATTATGTGGGAGGATAGATATCATTGTTTTTTCGGATGTCGGATATTGATCCAACATTGTTTATTACTTGTAGGACAGGCATAACTATTATTTGGATGTTAGGCTTTGAGTCGATATAGATTCTTTTGATATTATATTCAAGGGACCATGTATTTTCATGGGTGTGCCATCGGGACATAATTTATATGGTTGATAGAATAATGTGTAGAGTAATACTTTGGTGGTGGAACCTAAGGGTTCAATTGGTATGATTCCCAACCGAGGATGACTTGGACTATTTTCTAAGGATTCCAACCACTATAGTAATTCTACTATTGGTTAAAGTAGATGATTGTTTCCTTGTGGTTTTTGAGAATAATAGAAGCATGTTATTTATTTTTATATGCATGCACTTTTTATTTATTGTATTACACACTTTCCTTATCACAAATGTAAGTTAGACATATGTTAGTGGTGGCCTACTAAGATTACCATCACACACTACATAGACCCTTTGGGACACCTGTAATCTTTAATCTCTTTTTATTAGTTAAGGGACCAAGCATAGGAGTTAGACCTTTGTAATCATGTCAGTCATTTTTCATGGGAAGGATGGAAAGGGACCTTGGAGGTTCATCCATCAGCTGGAGTATATCTTTTGAGTTTCTTTTTGTATCAGCATGTTTCTATATGTATAAACCTAGGTCGTCCATGCATGACCATTTTTATTATTGTCTTATGTTACCTTACATGGATTAATGTTCTTCAAATTTTATTTTGGTGTTATTCTACAAATGGAATGCTTGGATTATTTATTTTTCTGTTGATGTCAAGTTATTCTTCCGCTATGACATGATATTTTCTTTGTTATGTCATATTTATCATCCCACCATTTGTGATCTTTCTTTTGGGATGCCTTATATATATAGTATATTTATCACCAAAGATTATAGTTTCCCAAAAACATCACCTATTAACACCCTCCCAGCTAGTTATGATCCTTGGGATTATGGGGAGGTGTGTCTAAGGCCCAGTATCCAACTATCCCATAGCACTGTTCGGGTGGAAAAATTGGTCGGGGAGCTACAATATGGATTATATGTTGAGTGGGGCCTATATCTCCCTCCAATGAAATGGGTAATGATTAATGTTCAATGAGATATAGGGGTACATGAGAGGTTATCCCAATCCCAAAAGAGGGTACACAGAATGTTATCCCAATCCAAAAAGAGGTATAAAGGTGGTTATCCTAATCCTATTATGTTATTAATGTCTTGGTCGGTTTCCTTATCCTAAGGTTTTATATTCTTAATATTATGCCACAAATCCATGTCTAATTCCATATTTATTCTCTCATGGATTTTATTATTTTATTCCAATGTGATTCATGTCTTATGAACTACCAAGATTTATTACATGTCTCAAGATTATGATATTGTATATGTAGGGTATGGTTTGAAAATGTTAATCTAATGTTCTTGTACACTTATGGTTAAGGGATCATTTATACCTCCCTTTCTTACCCTTTCTGAGCATCTGAGATCACCATTTTTTATGATTAAATTCCCCATGTTAGGAAAAACGTTATTATGTATGATAATTCTAAGAAGGGTTATGTTTATTCCAAACATAGTTGGAGATGATATAGTTCACCTATGAAACCTTTTTTAGGTTCCCAAATTTCCAATGGTGCAATGCCTAACCGATTATGATGTTGATGTTTCGTTATGTAATAAGTATTCATCTATTAAGATGTGATGTCTATGTATGAATAGTGATGTTCATTGTAGATGGTATTAATAATGGATTAGTTAACCATCAATAAATGGGATGAGAAAAATTTAGGGACATCTATATGGGTATCTATAAAGGTATGTCTAATGATAAGTCTAAGGATAAGTCTATGTATGGGAAAATATCCAAGAATTTTTGTAAATGACAGAGAGAGTGGTTTCAAGAAATTACATCCCAATCTGGATAATACAAGTGGATATTGTACTGAAATAGTTTAACCTAGGGGTAATGACTTTGAAAATGGTGTGTTGTACTTTGACTGAATTATTACCTGGTGCATGAAAACCATCCTTAGTGCACACCTTCTTGAAACACCTTGGGGATAGGATTTTGAAATTCACATACTATATACAGACTATGATGAATGATTTTCATAGATGATGGCCATTTAAGAAATATTTTAAACCTATTATTTCATATATTTAAAAAATTATTACTATTTAGAAATCCTATGAATAATTTTTCATGATTTTTCAATTTTACACTATGAATATTATTTCTCACACTATGATTTTTTGTTTTAGTAAGTTGTGTGAACCAGAATAAACTATTTTAATGTTTATTTTGATAGAAAATGTGTTATTGAGAAAGCAATTGGGATGATAACTAGAGTAAAAGAAATTTTGATTATGCCTAATAAGTAATCACAATATATTATTAACATCTGACACCTTAACCAACTCTCAAACTCACCGAATAAGATAAGGATAGAGTTTTCTAAGAAATATAGTACTAGAGACCATGGAGGAAGGAGGATTTAGTTTCCTATATATTGAGAATGTGGGGAGACACACTCAATGTAATGTATCAAAGAAATGGGAAGATATTTTATGTGTATTGAATAAAGGCTCATAGTAAGTAATATTTAGGGAAAAATGAAAAGTTTAGTTTACACAATGGAAGATAATTATAGTATCCCTAAGGAAAATCAATGATTTAATGTCTTAAATGTATAAATTATGGGAATTAAGTGAATCAATGTCCTTGGAAAAAATCTCCAGAAATGGATAAAAAGGTTGTATGAGTAAAGGTTTTCTAGGACAATGATGAAGAGAATGTAATTAATTTATCAAAATATGAAGGTAATAAAAATTTGATGATGAATACTTGTTTATGGTTTAAGAATGAGGTTGAATTATTGAATTATTTATGTATTGCAACTCCAGAATTATGTTATTTGAATCATGTAATATTTAAGGATTGTTATGTAAAAAAATTCATTAATGATTTTCAAGAATATATTGAAGGGTATGGATGACATAGAAAAGTGATTTAATGGCCTGGTGATATTTTATTGAAAACACATGATTAAGGGAAAGATAAAACTTAATATATTCTTGATGTTGATATAATGGTTTTTAGTTGGGATAAATAGATGATTTATATGGATAAAGTAAATTGGATAGTATTGTTGACCTTGGAACTGATCAATGATTGGATTAAAAAGGTGGTTTAGGTTATCATTGATTGAGTTTATTGTATTTTTAAATTTATGGATTATATTAAATAATCGATGGTAAATTTAATTAACAAGGATTCATGAATTTAGGATTTATGGTAAATCTAGTTATTACTATGTTTCAGAATAATATATAGCCAAGGTATTCCCATATTTGGTATGTGACAATTAAGAACTAATTTATAATACATGGGGGGTTAATGTTAAGTATTTACTCACCTTATTTATAATTTTTTTTAATTTTGGAAGGGTTTTAAGGTTTAAAATTTATAGAATAGTATGATTTGAACCTTTTATTAGGTTTTATAGATTAATGAATTATTTCATCATATGAATATTTATCCATCTTGTATAACTTGTGTGACATGTTTTGGTTTTTTTATAACTAGAGATATAATGAATGAATTATTATTTTTATATGGATATTATGATATATTAGTTGTTAATATTAGTTATTTATTCACTAAAAAGTTTCATCTTCATTTCTTAGAGTTAGCGATAAATTTGAAATTGATCAAAGAACAGTGAAAGGATGATTATGAAATGGAAATAAACCCTATAAAGATATTTTCTCATGAAAATTCCTCAAATTTTGGAAAATAATATTGAAATAAATTTTTTTTCTTATTAAATTATTATAGATGAATTGATGGTATTTTTCTCACATCATTAGTTTATGGTTTTGTGGTTGTTAACATTCTCATGATCATTCAATTTATTGTGATCAAATATCTATGGAAATTACTTTTCTCACATGTCCATATTTTCACTTAGCATTAATTTTTTATATATTTGTAAATATGGATATGTGTTATTCAAAATGACCTTTATGTGTATTCTTTCCCACTTTTACGGAGGATGTTTTAATAACCCTTTGTATGATGTGGGATTTCAAAAAAGGAATATTTAGATGGAAAATACTTGTTTACCAAAATCCAATTCAAATTGTGGTGACATAGGGGAGAAAAAAATTTATTAGAAAACATCATTTATCTAGGAAGAATTCGATAAATTAAAAAGAGTTTGTGGGGAAGGATTCAGTGAAAAAGATTATTCATGGGGAAGAAATTCTTTGAGGGAGAAGTGGTTCATAGGGGAGAAAATCAAAGAAAGAGAAACTCTATGAATAAAGTTCACCAAAGGGGATTGAGGGGTACTGTAGACCAATAAGGAATATTTTTATGTGGAGTATAAGTTATCTATGGAAGAAAAATCTTTCCGCGAAGTCGGGGTGGTCCCCATAAGAAGAGGTGGACTATGAAGCATTTGTGTCATACAGTGCATCACAATCTGTGAAGGATGAAAGTTTGGTCATGGATGATTTTAGGATGAATTCAGATACACTCAAATAGTACACAAATGTTATTTCCACACACTAACAGTACACAGAAAAATGGATTTCATCTATGGGTGGAAATGGGAATTCAATATAGCATCAATCTTCAGTTGAGGATGCGTTCATTCATGAATATGAGGGGACCTACAAGTCCATAAACTATGATTGGACCCCTTCCAAGAGTAGTGAGAAATGGAAAACGAAGATAATGATCCATTCCACTATCATTGAGCTAGATAAAGAGACATAGAGAGTGACTCTTGGGAAAGCGTTGATCTAAACCTAAACCTTGTAAAGGTAGTGATATTAGGTATATAAATGATATAGCCAAGAAATTTGTAATTAGTGGTGAGATTTAGTGATTTTTTTACATCAGAACATCATCGTTGTATAATGTTTAGATATAACCTAATGAGGTGAACCATGTCAAATTACAGTGTCATGTGCATGATTTCCTTTCAACTCATACATTATTACATAAGAAAGATTGTAGAGTGTTTTGTTTAATAATGAAACAAGATCATAAAGGGAATATTTTTTAATCTATCATACCCTAATCCCCACCTCAAGGTATTCGACCTACTAAACCTCACAATTAGTATCATTGGAAAAGGTTTAAATTCAATGGTTTTCTATAATTAGAATAAATTGAGGTTTTCAATTGCAATGGGATTATGATATTCAATGGTAAAAATTTTCAACTATGTAATAATCAAATGTACCACAACTTCTGATAATTAAAAATGGTTTCATTTATAACATTTATGCATGGAATATCATCAAATATAGGAATTGATACTTCATCTGAAGTTGACTAAAGTGAAGTTTTATATTGATGCTAAAGGGATAAATGCTTTATAGGGAGCCCTATAAAATGAAATTTATACCAATTTGATGTCATGTAAGTCATCAAATTCTATGTGGGAAAAGTTATTAAATATTTATGATGTGGAATAAAAAGTTAGAGAAAAAAATCTATAGGTTTTATGGAATAAGTTTGAGGATATGAGAATGTAAATTAATGAGTCTATTGATAAATTATTTGATAGGGTAAATGTTTTTGAGGAATAAATATGTGGCCTTGTAGAAATTATTGAATATATAAAAATATTTAAGCGTATCTGGAGAAAACTTACACCATGGTTCCATCCAAAAGTTTTTGTATTGGAGGATAAATATCCAAATGTGTTAACATTGGATAACTTGAACATTACCCATGTATCATATGAAATGAAAAATGATGATAATGATGTTGTGGAAAAGGATAATTCCAAAGAGGTATAATTCAAGGTCGTGAAGAAGTTAACTATTGAATGTAGACAAGACGATGAAGATGTCGATGAAGAGATGTCACTCCTTTACATAAATTATCCAAGAGGAAAGGAAATGTTCAAAGGGAAACTCTTGATTGCATTATTTCAATGTGGAATTGTTTGAAATCTTACAATGAGGTGACCCAGAGATGTTTCAGGAAGATGAATAGGATGATGTTGAAATTCTCCTGAATAAGTCATTAGCCAACATGAAAGGTTAAAAACATTTTAAGAGAACTTTATTCAAAAATAAGAATCTTATTTCCAGAAAAGATGAAAGTTAAAGAGAATATGATGCAGATGAATTTGAGTCCTGTAAGGATCACTAAGCAGATGATATGGTGGAATTTAATATAATTTTAGTAACAAGATAAGAAAGTTAAAATGAAGAAGTATTAGTTGAAGGAAGGGAAAAATATCATGACAAATTAGATTCCAATCATGATGAAATATATGTTTGGAGATCCACAATGAAAAAATTCAATAATGTGGGTCATGATTCTAAATAGTATATAAAAAATTGAAAGAGAAGAAGTCAGAGCTAAATAATGAAATTGAAATAAATAAAGAGTTCAATTCGAGAGAGCTCAGAAAATGTTCTTGAGTACCATCTTAAGATTAAAGAACAGAAAAGAGAAATAGACAGTTTGACTAAAACTAGAAAAAATCAAATCAAGTGTATCAAAGAACATGAAAAGGAATTTTTTAGCCATTGATTAAGTGTTATGTATTATGAAAAACTCTTAACACTCAGTAGAACATGGAGATAGAAGGTCATTCAAGTAACAAAGAAGATGATGGTGGAGAAAATAGGTCCAAAATAACAAAAGAAATAGTGAAAACCAAATGATAAGGCTGGTATTAGGGTAAATCAAAAACAAAAATATGTGATGATTAATATCAAACTATAAGTTCTTACACCATAATTGGAGAAAGATTCATGAATAAAGTAGAGTCAAAATATTCAGAGAGCCCACAGGATAACCTGTTGTGTATAAGTGACACACAGGAATGAACCTCACATAATGTGTTATTGATATGGAAATATGTTACCCTAAAAAATGTGTGTTCCATAGCTAGGTTATATGAAAAGTAAAAAAGAACAAAAAATGGAATCCAAACAGATTTTAATACTCTAAAATATCATTTAATGGTAATTATTGTTTGTTTGGTGGATTTGGACACATGGATAGATAATGTACATCAACCCTGCAGAGCAATGTGTTGAAAAAATGGTCCCAACCAGCAATTAAATGAACCATCAAGTGAGATAAATGAAAAATATTTTTTATACCCTACAAGATGTAGTTAGTCCATCATAAAATAAGGTAGAAAATTATTATCAATCCAAAATAGGTATGAAGTCAAAATCATGGAGCAAGATGAAAAGAGATGAGTAGGTAGTGGTTGGATAGATTACTTTTAAAGCATCAATCGTATTGGAATATAGATCTTTGACAGTGGATGCACTATACACATAAATGAAAATAAGGATTTGGTTACTTGAATCAGGTATGATAAATAATGTGTCATAATATTTGGTAATGATGAACACATTGAAAATTATTAGTTGTGGAAAAAGAAAATATTTTGGGGAAGAAAGACATGAGACATGAAGATCTCCTAGTTATTGAATGTATTAGTTAGAAAAATCTTAGTTTCAGTCAACTATGTGACTCAAGACATGCCAAAAGCTTTTCCATGAAATTGTGTGTCATCAGGGAAGAAGATGGTGAAATTATTTTACAAGGAAATCATATGAAAGAGATTATATACCTTGTTATTGGAGAAAAATATATGTGTTTTTGTCAACAGAAGAAGAAAACAAGATATCACATAAAAATATTTTCCATTGGATCCATACATCCTTGGGATATCTAGTGAAATATAGTTTTTCTCTAGACATCACCAAATTAACACATGATGATACTCATATGTGAGATTCTTTTCAAAAATGTAAAATTTCTGAAATAAATTTAATCAAAAAAACCAAATGTCAACAAAATTTCATCAATTGGTGCATATTGATGTGTACAGAACAATTTCACTAAGAGATATTATTGGGATGAGATACTATGTTCTCTTTATTGATTATTTGAGTAGTATGGAATGGGTTAAAATCATCACCGAAAAATAATAGGTGTTTAGCTTCATAGAAACATATTTAAGGGAAGTGCAGTATATGTTGGGTCAAAAAATTTAGAATATTTGAATAGATAATGGAAAAGAGTTCACAAATGTCCACGTTGAGCATTATCTCAAGAAACATGGTATAAGACACTATGATTCTTGAGTAATAACTTCATAGTTGAATAGATTAGTTGGGAGAATAAATAAAATTATCAACACTATGGATATAATAATTCTCATTGAGAAAGACCTTCAAGATAATTTTTGGAAAGAAGAAGTGATGACATCATTCTACACATCAAATAGAGTGTTATTATATCAGAATGTAGATAAGACACCATATGAGATATGGTATGGAAATATTCTGTCATTGAAGTACTTTCAAGTCTTTAGAAGTAAGTGTTTCATTTTCAATAATGAGAAACATTGAATTTTTTAATCTAATGGAGATAAAGGGATATTTCATAGCTAATCAAATAAAATAAAAGCATATAAATGATTCAGTAAGTGGATGGGAATGTTTTTTGAAATCCATGATGTAACCATAATAGAAAATGAGTAGAATCTTCAGAAAATACAAAATTAGTTTCATGAGTATTTTCATTAAGAGATATTAAGATCATAGAATGTTCTAGTTCCAAAGCCTAATATAGAAGAAGATCCAGATAATGAAAAGGATGAGCAGAATTCATTATCTACAAAAAGATAGAATAGAAGAGCCAAAATTGATAGACAGAACATAATTAGTGATCCTATAGTGTATGTGAATACAATGAGGATAAATACTCTACAACAAGAATCATACATATCATAAGTAGAGCCTAAATGTGTTCATGAAGTAGGTAGAGATGAAAATTAGGTTCAGGCTATAAATGAAGAGCTTGACCAAATTGAGATGAAGCAGACATGGGATATTATTTCGAGATGAACAGACAAGAATGTTATCAGGACTAAATGGGAATTTCATAAAATGATGAATGGATATGGTGTTGTTATTTGGAAAAAAGTGCTACTAGTGTGCATAGAGTACTCTCAAATAAAAGGTACTTATGTTGACTAAAAAATTTCACCGTTTTCAAGGCTAGAGACAATCAAATTATTCTTGGCCATAACAGTTCAAAGAAAGTTCAAAGTTTTCCATATGGATATCAAGTCAGCATTTTGGAATTGGTTTTGGGAAGAAGAAGTTTATATTGAAAAGCTATATGTTTTTCTTATTTGTGAAGATGAGAAAAAAGTTTTTTTGTTGAGAAAGGAACTTTATGGGTTGAAGTAGGGACCTAAAGTAAGATATTCAAGATTAGATCCATTTTTGAAGAAGCTCAGTTTTCAAAATGGTAGAGTTGATTACAATCTATATGACAACAATGATAGTAATAAAATTATGATGGTGCTAGGGTATGTCTATGACATAATATTTAGTGGATCAGATGAAGTATACTGTAGAAAATTTTCCAAATTCATGAAAATTTAGTTTGAAATGTCGATGATTGATGAACTAATGTTTTTCATTGGTTAACAAGTAACATAGGGAACGAATGGCACATTTATTTCTCAATATTAATATGCCAAGGTAGTTTTGAGAATATTTATAATGGATAATTCCATGGAGGTTACAACTCTAGTTGATAAATAGATGAAACTATCTTGGGATGATGAAGGAAAAGTGTCTAATGTCAATGAATATAGGTAGATTATTGTAAGCTTGTTGTACTTAACAACGACTAGACCATATTTTTTTCCACATGACAAAATGCACGGTATCAAATAAATCATAAATAAATCCACATTATTTTCATTAAAAAATAATTTATTATATCAAGGGAATGGTGGATTTTAGTTTGATGTATAATGAAATATATAATCCATGTTTATCGAGATAAATAGATTAAAATTGGGAGGGTTTAGAAGATGATAGAAAATAAAAATCAAGGGGTGTATTCTATCTTGGTGAATTATGTATTTCTTACATAATATAGAAACATGATTTCATTTCATTGATCGCCATAGAAGCTGAATATATCACAACTACTTAAGCATGTATACAGTTATTATGGATGAAGAAACATCTTGATGATATAATCATTAAAGTGAAGTCTCTGATTGGAATCCATTGAGATAATTCAAATGCTATAAATCTTAGTAAAAATTAATTATGTCAATCAAGGATAAAATAACATTGAATTCAAAAATATTATTATCAAGGAAAAAGTGTAACAATGGAATGTGAAGTTGGATTTGGTACCTACTAAAATATAGGTTGTAAAAATTACGACAAAGACCTTGCCCAAATAATAAATTTAAAGAAATATACAAGATTTAGGAGTCTATTTGACTCCCCACACTTAAAAAAGTGTTGATGTGGGAGCCCCTATCCCTGTAGTATGGTGTGTTTTTCCCTATTTTTTTGATCTGTTTTTAGTACCTTGTTGCAAGCCTCAAAATATTGACCATTGGATTCATTGACAAAGTGGGAGAAATTGTGGCTATAAGAGGGGAGGAATTTCTTAATCAATACATGGGAGAATATTCTAGTTAGAGTAGCATGGTAGGGGGAGTTGAAGCTTCTAGGGGAGAAGTGACATAGGGGTATTAATTCTGATGTTTCTAAAGGTGATAAATCAAAGATTATATATCACGAGAGTTATGGTTTGTGATGAATGAAGAAGAGTGGTTTTGGAATGAATTATGTTTGAATGAAATTAAGTGGTTCATTAATAGAATCTTCATTATTGTCACGACACGTCCTCGGGGCCCGTGTCGTGACTACCCCAAGCCCGCCTTCCATAGGCCAGGGGCTGGCGACTAGCACCAAGGCGTAATTCCTGGTAAAAAGGAAAGGCATTGCCTTTGTAATGTAAACAAACACCACAGAGAAAGCAAGCAGTATAAGTAATCACTAAGTAAAAACTAGGTACAATAGTAAGTGCGGGAAAGTAAGTGGGCCAGAATACAAATCCAAATTGAAAGTAAAGTACAACTGGAAAGGAAAAACAGCAACTGAAGGTAAAGCTGCAAAGTCGAGCCGTCCACTGGAAGTCCCACCTGAAGGGTGAGTACAGATGGCCTCCACAACTCCTAGGGTCCAGCCGTCCGCTCCGAGTACGTCCTGCCCAGTGGTCCACCTCTAGGTACCCTCCTGCTCCGCAAGCCTCAACCACGATCAGTACTGTCTGTTGTATGCAACCAACACAACGTAGTGCGGGCATAGCCCGTGTATGGGTGAGTATAAGCTACTCAGTAGGGACCCCGAGACCCTAAAGGTCTCCCAAAATCCACAAAGGATAAACCACAAAGGAAAGATGCAATCACGAAGTAACATCCGACACTGCTTAGGTATATTCCCATACATATACCTAGGTCATCAATTCCAGTCCGCTCCAACCTCCAAGCCCAACTTCAACCTAGTCCACACAGGAAAGAAAAACGCAATCCACATAGGATAGCACAACACAATCCACAAAGGAAAGCAAAACAAGATTCAGCTCACACAGATATACTTCTTCGTAAGACGATAGAGACGATCAAATATTTCCACTGATTCATCTAAGCCGTCGGACTCACAAAGGATCGATAGATACTAACCCCTGCATTGACCCACAAAGGATCTGGACCACAAAGGATCGATAGGTAACTAAACCCCACAATGACCCACAACGGATCTGACCCACAAAGGATCGAAATGTAACTAACCCCCGCAATGACCCACAAAGGATCTGACCCATAATGGATCGAAAGGTAACTAACCCCCGTAAACACCCGCACAGGATCAGACCCACACAGGATCTGTAGGCGCTGTCCCACAAAGGACCGCTAAGCGCTGACCCACACAGGATCGAACCCACACAGGATCGGTAGCAATGATCCATGTAGGATCGCTGAGTGTTGTAGTCGTCATCGTCGAATCCACTGAGGATCTCGGCAAAGTCGTCTTCGTAGTCGCAGCCAGCTCTAGGGTTCCCGCACACAGCAAACTCGTTCGGGAGGGTCCGCTCCATGAGCCGAGAGGATGATACATCAACTGACACATAGTCCAGAGTTGATGTATCCAAAAGTTTCGTATCGTCAACAGGAACTCAACGTCACAGACGGCGCGTCAATCGGACGCACGGTCTGAGAGTTATTGGCTTTTTCGTCCCAAGGGTCTGGTTGGTTTTTAATTCAAAACCAACCTGACCATACTCCAACTGCATCTAAACCTCAAGAAGAGTAAGCCAAAATATCCGTCTCACTAAGAGGAATCCATCAAAGTCGATGGCACGTCAATCGGACGTCCGGAGTTCAAGTTATGAGCGTTTCCGCTCCGAGGGCCCGGTTGGTTTCGTGTACGAACCAACCCGGACGAACCCAAACTATTCCGAAACCTTGATTTCAATATACCGAAATGACCGTCTCGATCCAAGGATCGTATTGCAACTGATGGTGCGTCAATCGGAGGCTCGTAACTCATGTTATGGGTAACAGACCGAAAAAGGTTCGGTAATAGGGGGTTCGGGCCCGGTCTGACCCGGCCCGATACCCCCAGGGTCGGCCCGAACCGGGTCGACCCATCCCGAGTCCGGGTCCGGCCCGGCCCAGCCGGCACGACCCGACCCGTCCTGGGCGCGGCCCAGCCTAGCGGACCAGCCAGGGCAGCCGGCCTGGCGCGCGGCGTGCTGGCGCGCTGGCCAGAGGCTCGGCCGAACGGTCTAGCCGTTTCTGGAGCAGGGGGCGCGCTGCCCCCGCGTGAAGAACCGCGGCCCCTTTATGGGGCCACTCAGCTGTTCGGCCAGGGGTTACGACCCCCGACGATTTCATCTGACCGGTCGGCCCGGCTTCCGCCATCACGGGATCGGCAGGGGGTTGGTCCCCTCGCTCTGACGCCGGCGGCCCGGAACCGTCCGCCGGTTCCCCTGCTCCGCTGCGGCCCGGAACCAGCTGTGGCCTCGATCCGTCCTGGGCGGCGCAACGACACCGCTCCCCTCCGCCGTGTCCCCGCTCCGGCCGCGGTGCTTCTGAGGTCCTCCGGTGCGATGTGACGGCGCCACGTCTTTTGTTCATCTTCTATGGCGCGGTGCAACGGCGCCGCGGATTTGTTGTTTCCAACGGTGCGGTGCGACGGCGCCGCGCTTCTCCGCTCTTCCTTTTACAAAAAAAAATCTGTGCGGTGCTTTGGCACGACATCGCCTTGCTCGCTGCATCAATATCCACAACCAAAAAGAGGGGAGGACTGTCGGCCATGTTCGTGCGGTCTGACCTCCTCCCGTTAATGCGATAACAGGCGGTTCAATTGAAAGGGGGATAACGATGGAAGTAATCACAAGAAAATAAACCCCTACCTCAACGTTTTCGTCGAACGAACATTCGTTGCGGAATTAACCGTCGCAGAAGAAGATGGTCTTTGTGAAAGAAGAGGATCGTCGCGGAAGAGGAGGATCGTCGCGGATGAAGAGGATCACCGATGGCTTTAGGTGATCTCCGAGGAAGGCGTCTCTCGCCGTCGTCCGCCGTCGGAGGTTGGCGTTCTTCATTGGAGGTGGCGCGTTCTCCGCATTCTTCGTCGAAGAACGAAGAATCTTCTCTTTTTTCTCCCAAAGGGTTAACACAACACAAACCCCCAACAATAATAAAATAAGTCCCCCTCTTATTTTATTATCAACATAAGAAAAAAGGGGGTTTGCGGGTGTGTTACTTAGGAGGGAAGAAACGATGGGTCTCGTGCGGGGCCCACCTCACAAATATCCTACCAAGTGGGTAGGATATTGTGGGATCCACCTTATCCGCTTAACTTAGACTAAGAGGCTTTAAGTGAAATAAAATAAACTGTCACACCACTTTTATTTTATTTCTTAACTTAACCCCAAAAATTAAAAACCACACCCGAGCAAACGCAACTCCGAAAAAGTCGTTTCTAAGAAAATACCGTCGCTGCGATTCCATTGGTGCCCTCAGAATTCGATTCCGAGCACCGGTTCAAAAGTTAGAAAAACCCGCTCGTTTGTTCATTGAACGTACCCGATCTAAACTTCGGAAAATGATTTCGGGCACACCGGTCCTCGGAATCAGGTGCCGTCAGAAACTGCGTTCTTGTAAAATTCCAAAGAAAATTAAGAAAAAAAATTTCC
Source organism: Viscum album (assembly GCA_963277665.1). Classification (NCBI taxonomy): domain Eukaryota; kingdom Viridiplantae; phylum Streptophyta; class Magnoliopsida; order Santalales; family Viscaceae; genus Viscum; species Viscum album. The sequence goes on along the minus strand of OY728136.1, from coordinate 799,331,595 downwards.
TTGAATTTTACGGGTCTTTACATTAATCCCACCTCAGGGCTTTACGTCCCCGTAAAGATACATCAAAAACTACGGAAACAAATGTGGGTACTGAGCACGCATTTGAGCCTCCCGCTCCCAAGTGCTCTACTGGATGCGCACCGCACGGAGGGTGGCTAGGACGAACTCTGAGCGGAAGAGGCCCCCAAAGTCCATCCAGAGAAGAGATTCCTCATCGTGCACCTGGACCATCAAGCTCCACCATCGTCCCGCTGCTGCGTGCAGTAGGCTCGCTGCGAGGATCACCATGAGGTCTGTTGGTGTCCTCACTAACCTGAAAACCCATACAACTTCCTCCTTCCAATCCTCGGCTGCCTGGGGGTCCGTCTCCCCACGGAACCTGGGCGGTCGCTGGCGCTGAAACTGGTGTAGTGCACTAAGGCGACGTGCATCGTCAGCGGCTGGGGCTGGAAGAATCGGTGGCTCGGCAGGTAGAGGTACGGCCGGTGCCTCAACTGTCAAAGGGCCCTGTACCGAGGCCTCATCGCTCGGTGGGATGTCGTTGCGCACAACTCTCGAAACCCTAGCTGGATGCCATAGTGGAGCCATCCTGAAAAGAAATAGGTGTTCCACGGTCAAACAGTATACCTGGTGATATGACATAATGTAATCACAAATAAAACATGAAACACACATGCAATCAATGTTTTCGTTCATTAAGTCGGAAATCAGAAGTCAGGGTCCTGGTGTATGGATACGTCGGCCGCCGCACAAACACTGGACTCCCTGGACTGATAACCACACCCAATACGCTTAACACTATTGCATCACATAGAAAAAGATCATAGTCCCAAGTTCTGCGGTAGAACCGAACTCCTCTGATACCAATTTTTCACGACCCGTCCCCGGGGCCCGTGCCGTGACTACCCCAAGCCCGCCTTCCATAGGCCAGGGGCTGGCGACTAGCACCAAGGCGTAATTATAGGTAAAAATGGAAGGCATTGCCTTTGTAAAGTAAACAAACACCACAGAGCAAGAAAGTAGTAGAAGTAAACACGAAGTAAAAATTGGGTACAATAGTAAGTGCGTGAAAGTAATTGGGCCAGAATACAAACCCAAACTGAAAGTAAAGTACAACTGGAATGGAAAAACAACAACTGATGGTAAAGCCACAACGTCGAGCCGTCTACTGGAAGTCCCACCTGATGGGTGAGTACAGATGGCATCCACAGCTCCTAGGGTCCAATCGTCCGCTCCGAGTACGTCCCGCCCAGTGGTCCACCTCCAGGTACCCTCCTGCTCCGCAAGCCTCAACCACGATCAGCGTTGTCCGTCATCTGCAACAAACACAACGTAGTGCGGGCATAACCCATGCAGGGGTGAGTATAAGCAACTCAGTAGAGACCCCGAGACCCCTGAAGGTCTCCCAGAATCCACAAAGGATAAACCACAATGGAAAGATGCAATCACGAAGTAACATCCGACACTGATTAGGTATATTCCCACACATATACCTAAGTCATCAATTCTAGTCCGTTCCAACCTCCGAGCCCAAGTACAACCCAGACCACACAGGAAAGAATAACATAATCCACACAAGATATCACAACACAATCCACAAAGGAAAGCAAAATAGGATTCATCTCACACAGGTATACTTCTTCGTAAGACGATAGAGATGATCAGATATTGCCACTAATTCATCTAAGCCGTCGGACCCACAAAGGATCGATATGTACTAACCCCCACAATGAACCACAAAGGATCGATAGGTAACTAACCCCTGCAATGACCCATAAAGGATCTGACCCACAATGGATCGAAAGGTAACTAACCCCCTCAATGACCCACAAAGGATCTGACCCACAAAGGATCGAAACCTAACTAACCCCAGCAAAGACCCACACAAGATCAGACCCACACAGGATCTGTAAGTGCTGGCCCACACAGGACCGCTGAGTGCTGACCCACACAGGATCAGACCCACATAGGATCGGTAGCACTGATCCACGTAGGATCGCTGAGTGTTGTAGTCGTCGTCGTCGAATCCACTGAGGATCTCTGCACAGTCGTCGTCGTAGTCGCAACCAGCTCTAGGGTTCCCGCACACAGCAAGCTCGTTCGGGAGGGTCCGCTCCACTAGCCGAGAGGCTGATACATCAACTGACACGTAGTCCAGAGTTGATGTATCCAAAAGTTCTGTATCATCAACAGGAACTCAACGTCGCAGACGGCGCGTCAATCGGACGCCTGGTCTAAGAGTTATTGGCTTTTTCGTCCCAAGGGCCCGGTTGGTTTTTAAGTCAAAACCAACCCGAACGAACTCCAACTGTGTCCAAACCTCGAGCGGAGTAATAAAAAAGATCCATCTCACTAATAGGAATCCATCAAAGTCGACGGCGCGTCAATCAGACGTCTGGAGTTCATGTTATGAGTGTTTCCACTCCGAGGAACCGGTTGGTTTCGTGTATGAACCAACCCGACCGAACCCAAAGTATTCCGAAACCTTGAGTGCGATATACTGAAACGGCTGTCTCGATCCAAGAATCGCATCTCAACTGACGGTGCGTTGATCAGAGGCACGCAGCTCATGTTATGGGAAATAGACCGAAAAAGGTTCGGTAATAGGGGGTTCGGGCCCGGTCCGACCCGGCCCGATACCCCCAGGGTCGGCCTGAACTGGGTCGAACCGTCCCGAGTCCGGGTCCAACCCGCTTGGCCACGGCCACATCCCGGCCCGGCGCGCGGGGCGCTGGCGTGCTGGCCAGAGGCTCGGCCGAACGGTTGAGCCGTTTCGGGAGCGCGGGGCGCGCTGCCCACGCGTGAAGAACCACGACCCCTTTATGGGGCCGCTCAGTTGGCCAGCTAGGGGTTAGGACCCCCGATGATTTCATCTGACCAGACGGCCCGGCTGGCCGGCCAGCTATCGCCATCACAGGACCGGAAGGTGGCCGGTCCCCTCGCTCCGAGGCCGACAGCCCGGAACCGGCCTCCGGTTCCCCTGCTCCGTCGCGGCCCGGAACCGGCCGCGACCTTCATCCGTCCGGCGTGACGCAACGGCGCCGCGCCCCTCCGCCGCAGCCCCGCTCCGGCCGCGGTGCTTCTGGGGTTCTCCGGTCCGGCGCGATGACGCCACGTCCTTTTTTCATCTTCTACAGCACGGTGCAATGACGTCGCGGATTTATTGTTTCCAACGGCGTGGTGTGACGGCGCCGCGCTTCTCCGCTCTTCCTTTTACAAAAAAAAACCATGTGGTGCTTTGGCTCCACGTCGCCTTGCTCGCCGCATCAATATCAACAACCAAAATTAGGGGAGGAATGTCGGCCGTGTTCGTGCGGTCCGACCTCCTCCCGTTAATGCGATAACAGGCAGTTCAATTGAAAGGGGGATAACGACGGAAGTAATCACAAGAAAATAAACCCCTACCTCAACGTTTTCGTCGAACGAACGTTCGTTGCGGAATTTACCGTCGCGGAAGAAGAGGGTCATTGAGAAAGAATAGGATCACCTTGGAAGAAGAGGATCTCCATGGAAGAAGAGGATCGCCGATGGCGTTAGGTGATCTCAGAGGAAGGCGTCTCTCGCCGTCGTCCATTGTCGGAGGATGGCGTTCTTCGTTGGCGGTGTCGCGTTCTTCGTGTTCTTCATCAAAGAACGAAGAATCTTATCTTTTTTCTCCCAAAGGTTTAACACAACACAAACCCCCAACAATAATAAAAAAGTCCCCCTCTTATTTTATTATCAACATAAGAAAAAAGGGGGTTTGCAGGTGCGTTACTTAGGAGGGAAGAAACGGTGGGGCTTGTGCGGGCCACACCTTACAAATATCCTACCAAGTGGGTAGGATATTGTGGGTTCCACCTTATCCGCTTAACATACCTTAAGTGGCTTTAAGTGAAATAAAATAAAGTGTCTTACCACTTTTATTTTATTTCTTAACTTAACCCCAAAAATTAAAAAACCACACCCGAGCAAACGCAACTCCGAAAAAGGCGTCTCTAAGCAAATACCGGCGCTGCGATTCCATTGGTGCCCTCAGAATTCGATTCTGAGCACCGGTTCAAAAGTTAGAAAAACCCGCTCGTTCGTTCCCTGAATGTACCCGAGCTAAACTTCGGAAAATGATTCCGGGCACACCGGGCCTCGGAATCAGGTGCCGTCAAAAACTACGTTCTTGTAAAATTCCAAAGAAAATTAAGAAAAAATTTCCTTGAATTTTATGGGTCTTTACAATTATACTATTATTTCCCACACAGAGTCATTCTCATGTGGGCATAGAGTATCTTTTAAGCAATCTGTCAACACAATCTAAATCGTAAGAGGTGAATGTTGGTAAAAGAAGGAAGAATATTCAATGAAGTATCAAAATGAGAAGAGTTGTCAACAAACCCAGAGGGTGATATTGATGGGAAAAATCCATCAAGGCCTCCTCTTTGTGTTTTTTCGGGTGATTATATTTATTTACAAATCCAGATGACTGAAAATGAGTATGGTTGGTGTTGTAGGATCAATAAATGAATTTAGATGCTCAATTACAAGAGGGGGTGAATTCGGAGTCTGAATTTCATAGAATTCAGAATCAGAATTCAGAACCTAAAATTAGAACATGAAAACAAAATACTTTAAAACTAAGGATTTATAGGATTCTAAGGTTTAAGATATGAAAACGAATTTTATCCTTCAGGAATAAAAAGAGTTAGATTTATAGAAACTATAAAAAGAATAATGAAAACATAGGTAAGGATAAATTTTTTTGGGGATATAAAATTATCCGTATTAAGAGAAATATTTATGGAAAAATATTATTTGTCTTAAGATAGAGTGTTTGTGATTTTCAAAACATAGAGGAATGGAAAATTCATAAAGAAACCCTATTGACTCAATAATTTCCCCCTTTTTGGAAATCAGAAACATCCTTATAGAAAAAGAATATAAAGACTTAATGTTTTTCCTATGAACATAAATGAAAACTTATCTCCCCTTATATTTGAATCGTAGTGAATACGACTAACTCCCCCTTAAGTTATGAAATCCCTAAGGATAGTATTCTTGATTAATTTAATGGGAAGTTAAATTTTCTAGTATACAAAACTCTTCATTGATAAGAACTTCAATTTATATGAACTCCCCCTTTCAAAGCGAAATATATTCTTTACAAAGAATTTTTTTAATAATTTATTTCTCCCCATTTGTGATTTTCAAAAAAGAATAAACATAATGGGAAAAAATAAGGTACCTGAAGAATTATTACTAAACAAAAAAATATATACAAAGAACAATAAAAAATTCCATGATGATAGAAAGAATTTGTAAAAACAAGAAAATACAACAAAATATCAGAATATGATAGAATTATCCCTCGTCTTCATTTTTATTCTGTAAGGATTTTATCTATTCTTCGCGAGCCTTAAGAATATCAACTTGAGACTTCAAAACTTCTTCTTACATAACAAGATTTTCTTTAAACTCAATTCTGATATCCCTTTCTCTCTTCCAACTCATAGCCACTCAATTAAGATTCCCATTCAAGTCCTTGAATTTTTTCTTTTGGGTTGTCTGTTCTAGAGGCATCTTTTCCTCAAAAAATTTAGTAAGATCATTAAACTTCCCATCTTTGGCATCAAAAACATCATTCACATTATCTTGAAATTCATCAAAGGCTCTCAAATCTTCGATTGTCTTCCTTTAAAAACTTGTAATCTTATTGAATGATCTTTTATGAGCTTCATATTTAATGAAGAAGGTTTTAAAATCTATCTCAAGATTTACAAACTTATCCATTAGCATGGTGACTGAATCTTCTTTCAAATTAAATGAGTGCTAAAGCATCTATCACCTTTAGTCAATACTTAGAAATAAGTTAATTTTATCATCCAACTTCATCAATGATTGTACCACAAAATCATGTCCAAGAGACGACTATTTCAAATTAGAATGTTTGGTTGGTGAGGATTCTTATTCATTCTGTTCAGCTTTCCTCTTCGATAAAGCACCAACATCTTTATTTTCACTAAATATTTACAAGGTGTATCAACCAACACCTATTTTCCCTTATCATCCCTCTAAATGATCTATTTTTATTTAGGTGATTCATTCTCACTATCAAATAATTGAATAATTTTATCTTCCTCAAGGAGTTATTTTTTAGAACCAGCCACAATATCCTCTTGGTGAATGAAGTCATGGTTGCAACTACCTTTTGTATATAGCTTATTCACTTCTTCCTGGCTTTTTATTCTTTTACTAGAGTAGCATGTTTTGAAGATATGGCTTTAGAAGTTTGGATTGAGAGTTTCTCATAAAGAATATCATTCTCATGATAATCCTCTACTTTCCTTATCATCTTTTCTGTTTCACCACTGCCTTATTCTTCTTCTTCTTATTCTTATTCTTCCTCTTGCACAACTTCTTATTCGTATTCTGGTTCCGAAATTACTACCTTCCTTCTCAGAGTCATAGGGAGTGGTTCTTTTTAAAACGATTCTGGTACCTAGAGTTGTTCAGATGCTTTCTCAACAGCCTTGAGAAAAGATTGAACAATTTCAGCCTCTGACATCTGCTTCCTCTACGTTTTTTCATTCTATTGCTTTTCAAGATCTTCAGCAACATTTATCTTTAAATATTTTTCCTCAAAAGGTTCCAAGACAAAATTAGTCTCCCCTTAATTCATGTTATTCTTTTCCTCTCCCCGGCTATCCACTCCTTCATTAGGGTATGTATTTTTCTTCTTTGGTTTGGGGGGGGGACTGATTTAGTTTTCTTAGCTACAAATATTTTTTTCTTGTTCTTCTAGTTCCTTTTCCTTTCTCTTCCTTGCACCCTTCTTGTAAGTTTCAGCTAATTCCATTTTCTTTGATAGATATTCTATTTCTAATTCAGTCAAATCAAAGAAATCTATTAAATTTCTTGAAAAACCAAATTTCATCCTCCTCAGAGTATCATCACTCAACAACATTACTTTGAAATTCCTTTTCCTAGAACTACAAGGAATTTTGAAATAATGAAGACAAAGAACAATAATCTTGGGGAGAATTTTTGGATACATGATGATTTGAGATTTCAAATTTCTATTCTTAATATTCTCAATTGTGACCAAGATATACATGTCCAACTTTATCTTCCTGAGGTTCACCAAGAAATCCAGAATATAAATGTCACTTTTCTTCAGGTAATCTTTATCCACTTTTCTAGGAATGATAAAACCTTGAACCCATAATTCAAGAATCTGGAAATTTGTTGATATATGTACAACCTTCAGAGTCTTCACTTTATTCAGACTAAGGTACTCTAAAGCCTTATCCTAGTCAAACGAACCTGATAAATCTGGTAATTTATGGGTGAAAATTTTTACATCACCTTCATAAATAATTCCTGTTAGACTTCAGCCTTGGTGTAGTAAAGGGATTAAGTCTTTCCATATCTCTTGAAGGAAAAATTATCTCTACCTCCTTTATTGAATAAGCTTACTGATTCATAAAATTCAACCAACAACTCCAGATTAATAAGATCATGTGCCGTCCGTTTTGATATACTTAGACATTCCCAAACATTCACCTTTATGTTCTTTGAAATGAATGAATCATAATTATAAAATAAATTATGATTGACTAACCTTTCTCTGTATATCTTTCATTAAAATATTTCCTTTATATTGGACATTCCATTCTGAGGAGAGGCTTCAATAGAAATTTGGACCTAAGGAAAACATGAAGATATAGAATGACCTTATGTGTGGGGAAGAACCTCATCACATGAAGGCTTTGAATTTCGATGATAGAAAACCAACATGGGTTTCTTATATAAGCATTTGAGATGATGGTTCAACATATTTGATTGATCCAATGGTTAAAAAACTTTTGATGATATCTGACATTTGAGATGATAGCTGAAGAAGAGATTTGGTAGGTTCTGATCTTTTGAGGGTTGAAAGATAAACATTCAGATTTAAGAAAAAGAGAATCCTAAAAAGTTTCCTAAACAGGATAAAAATACCAACATGTAAAAATATGATTATGAAAATTTAAAGAAGAAAACATACCTTCCAGATTTCCAGGAAAAAAATATTCGTAATGAGGAAAAATTTTCATGAAGAACATTAGATTTCAAAAAAATTGAATCAAATTTAATGAAAAGTTTGATTACATAAAATTTTGATTATGAAACAAAAATAGATTACAAAAATTTGATTATTGATAAAATCTTGATTATGAAAAATTTTGATTATGAATTTTTTTTATTAACATAAAAATGTAATCCCCTTATGAAAAATAGTTTCTTACTGTGAGGAGATAGATTTCAACAAGAAGTTAATTTGGAATATTACCTTACAATTATCATTATTAACTTTCGTTTAACGTATTCAAATCTATCTGAGGGTAAATATTTTCTGAAAATATCAGCAAGTTGATCTTACGTTCTGATAAATTTAAGAATGGTATATTCTTTTTGTGTGTGATCCCTAAGAAATTTATGCATAATATCTATGTGTTTTGCACAAGAGTGATGTGTAGGGTTTTTACATAAGTCAATGTCACTAGTATTATCACATAATATTTTTGTTTTGGTAAAAATAATTTCATAGTCTTTCAGTATGTGTTGCATCCACAACACTAGAGCACAACATCTTCTAGCTGCTACATGTTCAGCTTTAGCAGTGGAAAGTTCTTCTGAGTGTTACTTTTTTAATGAACAATAAACTAATGAATCTCCTAAGAAATGAAAATTTCTAGATGTACTTTTCCAATCCATTCTACATCCACCAAGGTCAGAAACTAAAATGATTTTATGAAAACATTTCCAGAAGTATAAAAGAGTCCTAAATACATGGTTCACTTTAAGTATGAAAAAATTATTTTCACTGTCTTTAAATGAGATTCCTTAGGATTGGATTGATATCTTACACACAAGCATACTAAAAACATTAAATCCGGATGACTAGTTGTCAGGTATATTAAACTTCCTTTAAAACCTCTAAATGATATTTCATGTACTGGTTTCCTAGATTCATCAAGATCAAGTGAATTTGAGGTACCAATGGGAGTACTCATACTCATAGTGTAGTCATATCCATACTTTTTATGAAGATATTGAATATAATTATGTTGGGATATATATGTTCCTTATAGTTTTTGAGAAATTTGAAAACCTAAGAAAAATGTTAACTCGCCCATCATACACATTTCAATCTCAGATTTTTTTAGATTCGCAAACAAATCAGTTAAAGATTGTTGAGTTGAACCATATATAATGTCATCAACATAAATTTGAACAATAAAAACTTTTTTCTTATCTTTCTTTATAAAGGGGGTTGGATCAAAATTTTCCTTAATATAATTATTTTGTAACAAAAATCATGGAAGTCTATCATTCCATTCTCTTGGAGCTTGTTTAAATCCATATAATGCTTTGGTATGTTTGAAAACATGTTCAGGATGCATTGTATCTTCAAAATCAGGATGTTGTTTAAAAAAAATACCTCTTGAACATATCCATTAAGGAAAGAACATTTAACATCCATTTGAAAAAGTTTAATGTTTAAGAATACTGCAAAGTTAAGTAGAATACAGATAGATTCATGTTTAGATATCGGAGCATAGGTTTCTTCATAGACTATTTCTTCTTATTTATTATAGCCTTTAGCAACTAATCTAGCATTATTTCTTACTATGACTCCATTTTAATCATACTTATTTCTGAATACCCATTTTTCTCTAATAACTGATGTTTACATAGGATATTCAACCAAGGTCTAGACATTATTCCTTTAAAAAAAATTTAGCTCATCTTGCATGGATTTTATCCAAACATCATCACCTAAATCTTCATCAGTGATTTTTTGTTCTAATTGTGAAAGAAATGATAGATGTTCTACTTCATTTCTTAAGTAAAGTCTAGTCCTTACTGGCTGATTTACATCAGAAATGATACTATCAATGGGATGATTCTTACGAAACATGTGATTTGGGTTTTGTAAAACTTGTTCATAAACATATGGTAGGAAATATTCTAGGGTAAATGTCTCAGAACAATTTTCATGAACAATTTCCTTATCAGAATGATATTCTCTCAATGGTTGATAATCAGTTTTTTAAAACACATAAAAAGATGTATTTTGAGGTATTTTAGAAACAAAATGATCAATTTAATCAAATTTAACATGTACAATTTCTTCAACAATACATTATTTTTATTAAAAATTATATAACCATCAGAAGTTGTGGAGTAGCCTAAGAAAATTCATTTGTTAGATTTGGGTGAGAATTTATGTAAATTATCTTTAGTATTTAGAATGAATACTTTGAATCCAAATACTTTGAAGTTTTAAAGTCTAGGTTTTCAACAATTACATAACTCATAGGGGGTTTTATTAAGAAAATGTATAATAAAAACTCTTTTTAAAGTATAACAAAATGTACTTACAGCTTCATCCCAAAAATGTTTGTCTACTGAATATTCAATCAAAATGGTTCTTGTTATCTCTTGAAGAATTAGGTTTCTTCTTTCAATAACTCCATTTTGTTGAGGGTTTCTTGGTGCTGAGAAGTTATGAGTAATTCCTTTTCTACAAAAAAAAGATTCAAAATAAAAATTTTGAAATTCACTTCCATGATTACTATAAATAGATATCAATGGAAGGTTCTTCCCATTTTTAACTTGGGATCTAAAAAATTTTAAATAAGAAAATACTTTAGATTTATTTTCTAGAAAATGGACCAACATAAATCTAGTGTAATCATCAACTAGGAAAAATATATTATATTTTCCTTCAATGCCTCCAGTTTTTGTGGGACCAAAAAGATCCATATGCACCAACTGTAATGAATTATATGTTGAGACTTCACCTATTGATTTAAATCATGATTTATGTTTCTTTCCATATTGATAAGGATCAAAAAAATTTGATGAATCAAATCTATGCTCCGGTATATCCTTAACAAGTCATTTCATAGGGAGTTTATTTAATTTCCTATGGTTACAGTGTCCTAACCTTCTCTGCCATAACAAAAATTGATCTTCCATTTCACTAACACAAGGTAGAACGTAGCTCCTAAAGTCTTCTATGTTTAGTGTGTATAAATTATCTTACATATGGTCATAAATAATAAACTCTTCCGTGGAATTGTGAACTAAGAATTTATCATTCCTAAAATTCACAAGGTAATATTCATCACATAATTGACTTATGCTAATGAGGTTGTGCTTAGGACCTTTAGAAAATAAAACATTTGAAATAAAAGTTTTTCCAATAAGAACAATGTAAACTATACCAATAATTTCTCCCAAATCATTATATCTGAAAGTAAAATTTTCTCCTTTTGTCTTGATAATCTATTCAAAGAAGTTTTTTATTCCAGTCATATGCCAGAAACATCCACTATCCATGTTCCATGTATTTCTATTGGTAATATCTTTATTTTCTTGAAAGTAAGAGTGTCAAACTTTCAAAATCCAAATTTTCTTGGATTCATAAATTTTAGAAGGAAAAATTTTAGGTATCCATATTTTCTTTGAAAAATAAGCTTTATGAAAACCTAAAGACCGAGTTTTGTTTAAAGAACAATTTTTTTCCTAATTCCCACCACACTGACATTTAGTGCAGAATGGGGCAATTTTAGGAAAAAAATAATTATTACTAAAACCCGGTTTAGAATGAGTATAACAAAATCCAAAATTATTCCTTAGAGGTCGAATTTGGGAATAAATGTTATCAAAGATTTCCTTAACTAAGGTAAAGTTTGAAAAACATTTCCTCAAGGAAAATATTTCTAAATTTAGTTTAATTACTAAGTTTTTATCCTCAAAAACATTAGTTTTAGAACTAAAGAGAGTCTCTAAAAAATTTCTTAGAAATTATATTTTCAGTATCCCTATAAAGATTATCTTTCTCATAATTAACTTCCTCAAGGTTTTTGGAAATACTTTCAAAATCATAAAATTTTCTTATTAAGATCATTAGAAAGATTTTATACATATTTGGTAAGAATATACATTCTATAATTTTCCTTTCAATCTTTTTTTTTAGTTTAGAATTTTCATTCATAAGATGTTTAGAAAACCTAGATAATTCTTTATAAGTATTTAATGCATTATCTTCATCAGAAGAAGAATCTTCATCAAATGATTCATAATATTTTGTATCACTATAATTTTTATTTAAGGATAAATTTGTTATATACTCAAAATTGTGTACCTTATCCATTAGAAAGTGATTTTTAATAGGTATCTTAGAAAGTAGACCATGATTTATCTAACCAGAAGATTCATATACTGAGGATTCATCAGAAGAGTCTCCACCACTGGCACTCCAAGTGTCGTTAGCTTTCAAAACATTCTTAGTATTATCCTTTTAATACTTCTTTTCATTCCTCTCAAAATGATTTTACTTTCTATCCTTTTTCTTAAGCATAGGACAATCCATCCTTATATTCCCTGCTCTTTTAGATTCATACGAAGTGTCTTCAAAGTCTTTCTTGTATTTTATTTCTTTCTTCTTAAACCTATACTGAAAGTCTTTATTCCTAACTATCTTTTTAATAATTAAAGAAATATTATCTAGCTCATTATCATAATGTTATATTTCACTAGATTAAAATAAAACAATGACTTTCATTGACTTGGATCTTTTAACCCTTTCAGGTGTCTTGGATTTAGTAGTAATAAGGGCTGCACTTCCATTTCCATTCTTCATCTTATTCATATCAGAATCTCTTTTCTTTCTTGTCTCATATTGATGAAGAGTTCCAAAAATCTCCTCTAGTTTAAATTGAGATACTTACCTACTCTCATCAATAGTTGTTCTCTTATATTACCACTCATTAGGCATGATATCTATAATCTTGTCGACAAGTGCATCATCATCTTAACCTTTTCACCCATTTATTGTAAACTGTTAACAATTTTCATAATCCTTTGTTTTAAATTTCACATTGGTTATTCATAAGGAAATAGAAATCCATGATATTCTTCTCTAAGAATATCTCTTCTTTTTTCTATAAACATGGAAGTACCAAAATGATTAACCTCCAATTTCACCCAAATACAATTTTTAGATTCACTAGAGGAAATCCGACTATATATATTCTTGGTCATGGAACACAACAAAGTATTACATTCCTTGTAGTTTAGTCGATATTCTAACTTTTCTTGATTAGTAAAAGTTCTGGATTCTTTATCGGGAATCTTGTAATCTCTAGTAAGCATAAAAAATTTTTCCACTCTAGAATTGATAACAACGGTTTTCATATGATCTCTCCAATATTCGTAATCATTCCCATCAAATATAAGTGGTAAAGTAGGATTTAGATTTTCAATCGAACTGACATTCACTCCTGCCATCTACATAAAAATATCTTTCCACAAAAACTTGTTAATAGTAATAGTTTGTAAACAAGAATAAAAAAACTAAGCATGGAAAATATTTAGAAGGATGAAAACATGAGAAAGAAAACTTATATGTGAATATAATTATTTCATAGACCTCCTTTGATACCAATTGTATGATCTAAATATGAATGAATATGCTCAATTAAAAGAGGGGGGTAAATTTTATATTTAAAAATATTCATTTTTAACTTTAATAGAAAATGTGTTTAATAAGGTTAAACAAGTTAAATTCACAAGACCTCTTTTAGTTCTAAAAACATTCTAGGTTCCGGAAATATGGTTCTAGAATTGAAACATAAGAAAAGTTTATAGGAAAAATATTCTACCTTAAAGTGTATATAATCTTACTTATTATAGTATTCAAAAAGAATAATAAAGTATATAAAGGTTATAATTTATTCCTTTATCAAAATGTAGTGGAAATAATCTTGAAACAAAACAAATAACAAGTTTGAAATATTTTAACCCAAAGATAAGGGTATCTGACAACCTTGGATAAAGGTCCCTTCATTTATACTTTCAAGAAATTATATCTTACCCACACCTAGGTAATCCCTCGATAAGAATATCAGAATCTGTCTTGCTATCCCTCCAAGCCCTCAACCTTTAAGATAGTTGGAACCTCTGTCTTCCTATTCCCAGAAGTCCTCGAACTTTAAGGTGGTCATAACCTCTATCTTTATATCCCTACAAGTCCTCGATTATACTCAGAAACAATTGGAGTCGCACGAAGCAAGCTGAACAAGATGTTCAGTACACACAAGGCATGAGAGTCTCTCTCTCTCTATGAATCACTTCGGTAGCATGAAATCTATAGAGTGATGGATCGGTAATGAAATAATTAAAATGAGATCCTATTTATAAGAACTTCTCTAATGGTCGGCTCCCTCCACTAAATGTCATATTTTTTCATTAATTTTGGAGGGACCGGTACACGTGTCACTCAAACAATGCTTAGTTAGAAATAGAATGCCTGACATCATCTCATACCTATAACAGGTGTAAGTAAAATAAGTCTGCTTAACAAAATATACTTTTTTAGGAGTCTAAAGAAAAAATAAAAGTTTGGAGTCTATGAAAATAATAATTTAGAGACTACAAATCGAGGATATTCAGATTCTGTTTTCGAAATAATTCGGAACCTAAATTATATAGATTTCAAAATTCGAATTCTATTGAATTTGGAATCTAAATTCTTAAGAATTCAGAGTCTGAATTCTAAGGAATTCGATGTCTGGATTTTAAGGAATTCATAGTTTGAATTCTGAGGAATTCTGAATCAGAATAATGAGGAATTTTGTGTCTGAATTTCAGAGTATTCAAAATCTGAATTTCAGAGAATTTGGAGTTTGAATTTCTGAGAATTTCGAGTCTGAATTTTAGAGAATACAGAGTATGAATTTCATATAATTTGGAACTTGAATTTAGTATAATTTAGAGTATGAATTTCCTAGAATTTGGAGTATGAATTCATAAGAATTCAGAGTCTGAATTTCAAAGAATTTAGTGTCTGAATTACTCAGAATTCAGAGTCTGAATTGCAGAGAATTCGGAATCAGTATTCAGAACCTAAAATAAGGACCTGAAAATAGAATACTCTAAAACTAATGATTTTAAGTATTATGAGGTTTTAGACATAATAACTTATTTTAACCTTTTGGAATAAAAAGAGTTAGATTTATAGAAACTATAAAAAGAACAATGAAAACAGAAATAAGGATAATTTTTATCAGGGAATGGAAATTTTCCTTATTAAGATAAATCATTAGGGGAATGTATGAATTTCCTTAAGATAGAGTATTTGTGACTTTCAAAACATAGAGGAGTGTAAAATTCATATGGATAACTTATTGAATCAATAGGTTTTTGTTGAAAAATATTTTTAAGGTGTTGATATTTTCTAGTGTTTTCAAAAAATTTGGGCCTAAATATCACAAGTTTGTTTTTGTGAAGGAAGGTTTTACAGAAAGTGTTTCACTATTTTCAGATCACAAAGCACGGTTAGTGGATCGTGAAGCACAATTTGTGGAATAAAAAAGGAGATTTAGGGAATGAGAAAGGAAATTGGGTATAATTGTTTTTGCATAGAAGAGTTATGCGGACTGTGAATGAAAATAGTTTGAAAGAGGCTTTGAATTTGAGGAAAGATTGTAGTTCAGGGGATAGATTTTCATTTGAAAAATGGAGGTAGTGATTTGAGGATCTGTAAAGGGTTTTGGTTTGTGGAAGAGATTATTCGTTATAGAGGATCAGAGTGCTTGGTTGACCACATAAGATTATACAGTGAAGGATCTATCATAACAAAACTTTGGGGAAATCATATTAGTGAGATGTTCAGATCTATTTGACTATATAAGGACCGCTAATCAGATCATTATGTTGAGAGAATTTTTCATTACAAAACATCTTTTCTCTTGGAAGAATTTATGGAAGTCCATAATATTTTGTGAGGAAGGATTACATGAATGAGAGAGTTTATGGGGAAGAAATTATGTGAAGGGATGTGGATTACAAGGGATAAAATCTATGAAAGATAAATTCCACGATGATAATTCATAGAAGGGGATTGTAGGGAACCATAGACTATAAAGGAAGATCTGTGAATATAATAGCGGTGTTCAGTTGAAGGATAATATATCCACTATGTTGGGATAGTTCATGGAGGAAGAGGTGGTTTGTGAAGTATTCACACCATGTGATGCAGCACAGTTTTCGGAGGAAGCATGGTTGTTTGTGGAGGATTGAAGGAAACTTTCAAAGACACTAAAATAGTTTTCAAAATTAATTTCCTTGCACTAAAATTATGAGGAAAAGTGGATTTTATCTATGGGTGAAATTGATACTTCAACAGAGAAACTATCTATAATTGGGGATGCATTCTTTCATGAAAATAAAGGACCATAGAAGTTCATAAACTGTGAGTGGATACCTTCCGACAGTAGTGAGAAATGGAATAGGAATACGATGACCCTTTCCACCAATAGTGAGTGAGAGAAAGAGACGTAGGGAGTGACCCTTGGTAAATGATTGAGCTTCCCCTAAACCTTGTAAAGGTAGTGAGCCTAGATATAAAAGTGATCTAGACCAAACCTTGTAATTAGTAGTGATCTGAATAGAATTTTGTATATTTTCACATCATCATTGTATTATCATTGGACATATCCTACTAGTGGTTAATCAAGTAAAATTTATGTGTCATGTGCATGCTTTCATTTCATCTCATACTTTATTATAAGATAAGAGGAGAACAATGTTTTGTTTAATGATGAAGCAAGATCTGAAGTGGTAGTAGATTTAATTTTTCATACCTTGATTCACCCCCAACCCTGCCCCCTCTCAGACTATTCAACCTAGTGGAACTAAAAAACTATATATTTTAAACATGTATAAAATAAATTCATTGGTTATTATCTGACTAAAAATAAAAATAAAAATCATTTGAAAGTAAAAGAAATGTTTTTATGAAAATATGTTTCAAGAACATAATTATTTTTATCATAATAAATTAAATTAATCCCAATTGGAGAAATATTTTAATGAAATTTATTTATTATATATTCAATATTTTTTTTCATTCATCTAATAGTTTTTTATAAATTATTTAATATTAAATCTAGTTTTATGCTAAAAACTGTAATTTTTCGAAAAGTGGTTTTGTTGAATTTTGCTCACTTTTTTAAAAATTAATTTAGAAAATTTTAGGTAATACATTTAAAAAAACTAAATCCATATTTGAAAAAAAAACATTAGAATCTTGGGGTGAATTTTTGTTAATTTTTTTAAAAGATTAATTTTTAATGAATAATAAAAATGATGTGTTTTATTGAGAACTACCTATTCATTTAAAGAATTTAAAAAATTTACATTTTATTTTAAAATTGATTAAAAGTAAAATTAGTTGAATTATATTATTATTAATTAAATTAATGTCATTTGAATTAGTTTTATATTTAAATTTGTTAAATAAAACTTTTATTTCTTATGAAAAGTTTTTTTGAAAAAAAGTTTTTTCATCATGTTTGGAGGTTTAATTTTAAATTAAATTATATCAGTTATGTTAATATAATTTTAAAAAAATAGATAATATTTTTATATCACTATAATTAATATTTTTTCATAAGTTTAATTTAATTTTTAGTCATAATTAATTGTAAAAATAATAAAAATTAATTACCACGGTTATGGTTAAAATGGGGTTTTTGTGTGTTACTTGTGCCTATATAAAAATTAATTTTAAACACACATAGTATTTTTAATTAATACAATGGATTTATGATTTAGTATTATGGTTCAAAATTATATAATAAGGATCATTTTATTTTTAGGATTTAAGGATAAATTACCTTGGTAAATAAAAATTGGCTGGTTACTATGATGGAAACTAAAATGGTAAAAGTGAGTAAACTTAATGCTAAGGGAGTAACATGTTTAAAAATGTATTTTTTTCAATGTAGTTCTAAAAAAACTATAAATTCCGTCTCATCCATTATTTATTACTTTTTTGTCACATGTCTTGAGAGTGACTTCCCCTTATTAAATAGTTTTGGGTATTTAAAAAAATGACACTCCTCAATTGTAAAATGGAACCTCCTCCCCTCACTTGTTCACAGATTGTAAGAAATTTTGGCCCAAAAAATCCCTTCCAAAATCTCTCCCCAACATCCATATTCATGTTCTATAGATTCTTTTTTTCCAAAAATACCAACTTGACGGTCCTTAATAAGAGTTCCCAAGGTGATTTTCTTAAGAGAAGGTAATTTTCTTCACTAAGTTATTTATGTTTACTCCTATTACAACATTTATTTAAGTATTAATAATTATAATATAATAAAAACAGTATATAAAATATACTAATATGTTATTATTTTTATGGAATAACCTATATCCATCTATTCTTCCATCAAATGAGATATGAAACTGTCAATCGTGTGTGTGGTGGACTATTAACTCACGAACCGATGTAATTCATTTTCCATCACCGCCTCTCATAGATAAATATAATTAAAAATTTAATATATTAACATGATATATATGAAATAATTATACTTATAGAATAATTATATCACATCTAACAAATTTTCTTCCAAACTTTTTAAAAATGATAACGTCGCTCGTGCGCAGGTATGGACTACAGGTTCTACGAAGTGACGTGACACATTTTTCATTTTATTTTGACATGCATGGTAATGAATGTATAATTAATTCATATATCTAAAATATATAATATAAAAATATTATTTAAAATTGAATTACGATTTACCTTTCTTTCATTCAATCTTCAAGGAAATAGAAACAATGTTTATATATATGTATGACCTACCGTATCCAAGAATAGTGTAGTTACTTTTATATATCAAACCTTAATTGATATTTATAAATAAATTTATGATGAATATATAAGATATATATTTCATTTTTTTACATTTTTTATATGATTAAACCATGAGAAAATTAAAATTACCAAAAATATAAAAACAAAACATACATGAAAAAAGATGAATAGTTTATTACCCAGAATGGAATTTTAACAGGGAATTGTTAATAAATTCATAATAAAATTTTACAAATAAAAAATATATAGAATGATATATTTGATTTTAGATCTAAAATAGATTTATAATAAATCTATATTTATTATATAGGATGTTAAAACATGTATGATGAAATTTGAGACTTCAAGTAATGGATTTCCAGTCTCTCCATTATTTCTCAGAAACATATTCCATATTCACCACAAGTTTATTTTATATAGTGTATATTATTACACATTGACATGTAATATCATTAATATACATATGTTAATGATATTTAAATTTTATTTCTGATTTAATTATTTAATGGTTTTTATAATTCAAAAAATTCTAAAGTGATAAGAGATTTTCGTCTCACATTTATTTCTATGGGAAACATGTTATATTCACCAGTTGCTTATTTTTTGTAGTGTATATACTTCCCTTGATATTATATTATTATTATTATCATAAATATTATTGTATATAAATATATATCTAAGTTTCTTTATTTTGTGGGCCTTATGATTCATACATTACCCAAGTGGAAAATATTTTTTTATAATCTCATTGTTTATCGAGATTGTTTTTTATTATAATTATGATGATGAAATATTATGATTCATATCTCAATAAACTCATGAATATTTTGATAATATTTTATTTTATAATGAATATATGTTTTCCTTTTATTTACCTCTCTGTAAGGATTAAATATACCAAAATAATGTTTTTAATAAAAATAGACTTTATATCCCTCTTCGATTAAGAAATGTTTTTTCTACTATTTCAATGTTTTTGAAAAATATTATAAGGAAATATTTTTTTCCCAATGATTGTTTAATTAAAATTTTACCCATTTTTTAAATTTGTAAAAAATGATTTAAAAGTAATATTATTGTCTCTTTTCAAACATGTAATTTTTAAATTTTTACAAAAAATATGAAATGGATCATTATTTTAATGTGTACCACATGAATGGTATTTTGCACCATCATTATTAATAAATTATTTTAAAATTCCTTTAGGCATTTCAATTTTTATTTTAAATTAAAATATTTATTTAATATTTAATAAATGTTTATTTTTTAAATAAGTGTTTTCAAAGGGAAAAGGTTATTTTCTTCAAGAAATGATCTATTTGATCTTTCAAAATCATGTTATATATAAGATGAAATAATTTGATGTTATTTAAGCTTTAATAATGATATGGTCCAATGATACCATGCTTATAATGTCTCTCGATGATTTATATTAATGATGATAAGATATTTATGAAACTATTTTCTTTTCCATATGTAATGTTTTGATGAATTTTTTTGAAACCCATTTACTTTAAATGGGTAATGATATGATGATTTTTTATGAACCTATGGAACACAAATGTCTATATTTTTTGATTGGTGGGACTAATATTTAATGAATTGGTTAATTATAAATTTATATGAACTGAAAGTGTATGTGGGAGGTTTTCCCAAGCCTAAAAGATGATGCGTGGGAGGTTATCATAATTATGAAAGAGGGTACATGGGAGGTAATCCCAATCCTAAAAGAGGGTACATGGGAGGTTAACTCAAGATCTAGATAGTGTGAATGTGAGGTTATCCTAATCCCAGAGTAGTTATATGTGCAGTTAGACCAAGACTAACATGTTAGGAATTTATTGGTGGATATCCCTTGCATAAGGTTTTCCATGATTATATATATTCAAAAAATAGATGTCTTATACCAATGTTATGATCTCATTGATTATATTATTTTATTAATTTATGATTCATGTCTTATGAACTATTAATATTTTTCCACATCTAAGGATTTTGATCTTTGATATGTATGGTATGGTTTTCAAATGTTAAAATTGTGTTCCCATATCCTTATTATTTTGTGATCATTGAGGTCTCCCTTTATTATTTTAGGTTAGAATAATAAAAAGATACATAATAAGGTTTGAATTCTTTATTTTTGATATTTTTGATAGATTTTGACTTTTAGCCTTCTGTGTGGTTTATAAATACATGTAGTATTATATTCTATAATTATTTTGACCAGAAGATCAATAGTTAATAAGAACACGATAATTTTTATAGTGGTCTGGGGAACAAATATCCTCTACTAAACTCCATTAATTCCTTCTCTGTGTGTTTGGAGATTTTTAATATAAATGTCTTATCGAAAGACCTTAAAAACTGAGTGTATATTGGTGACAACATTACAATAAGGCTTTATAGATCCATCTAGTTCTTTTATGGGGAACCATATTCTCTACATATTAGTCTGATAAGATTATACTCTACCACAACCGAGTACGACTAACAAAAACTCCAACAAAAAAGAGTTTGATTTGATTTCTAAAACAGGTTCTTGATCATAGTTTCATACACAATTGGTAGAATAAAAATATTCTTCTTCAAATATAAATCTCTTCAAGAAATTATAGATAATAAGAGATACTGGTTATGAGTGATATCAAATAAAATTATAAACAAAAAATTATTAGGTGTTACACAACACGAGGTTGAAACATATATGCCTCCAAAGTGTAGATTCTTCAGAATAATATTTTCATTCTATATTTTGATTCGCTACAATAGTTCTATATTCAAAAATATATATTTCACATTAAAAATGATATGATCCACATGTAAAGAAAAAAACTATTTCCACATATATATATATATATATATAGAAAACATGGATTTCTTTCGGTTGATTATATCCAAGAATGCCACCTGAAAAATTACAATCATTCTAATTTAAATCATTCAAGAGAGTCAAAACTTCCATTATAAATAGGAATAATATACTCTATTGAATCAGATGCATTGAATTGGTCCTAACACAGATTTAAGAATATATTTACTTTCATTAAGACAACATTAGTAATAAACAAAATCATCAACTTTAAACTATATCATTGAATAGTCAAACAAAGGGTTCTTTTACGTATCAAAAAAAATTCAACTGTAGTGTTTAAAATGTATGGTTGGTCAAAAATGTAATCTTTATAATGTACATTAGTTTAAACTTTTAGGTTTTAATAAAATACCTTTTTTTCTCAAATGTAGGTTTCCTTCCAAACATAGGGCTGATGATCCATACTTTTCCTATAGCGTAGAGTACATGATCTACACGTGTTATTTGAAACATAGGGTTCTTGAACAATATGTTATGTTTACAAACATAGGGTATGAAAAATGTTTCCAAAATATATTAAATGATATATAGAATACATTATAAAATATTTAAACCTGTAAATAAGATAAAAATCTGAAGAAATATATTCCTTAACAATAACTATAGTAGGTTCATAAGTAAAAAATAAGGGCATTTTTTAGAATAAAAATCAATAAGATTTATTGAGTACTTTTGAGGCAATACATACCCAATAACTTACCCTTAATGAACATCTGAGATCACAATTTCTTATGTTTACTTTCCCCATATTACAAATAAAGTTATTATATATTATATGAATACTAATGGTTCTATTTATTAAGAAATTTTGTTTGATATAATGTATTTCACCTATGAACTATTTTTTTATGTGACCATGTTTCCAAAGGCACTATCCCTATAGGATTTTGGAATATATATTTAAGTTATTGAATAATTATTCATATATTTATATGAGATATCTATGTAATAAATGTGTGGGTTTCTATAAATAGCATCTGAAAAATACAATCCATATGAAAGTATGTAGGGACACATTTTGTTATTCCACCATTAAAAGTTGTTCTAATTAAAAAAGTAAATTACTCTATTTTTCATTGAAATCACACTCTCTATGTAACACCCTGAGATTTTATGAGAAATATTTTTTTATGTCTTATGTTATACAAAACACCAAAGGAATCTTTTACTACACACAACACTGGCTTGTCTTGCGTTACACACAATCGCGACTTTCCTCGATAGCGTGTATAGTACGTAATACTGAGTTTCACTAAACAACGATATATTGTTATAATATTATTATGGACTAGATGTTATGAATAGTATTAACTAAATTTTGAATTTTATAACATTATTATTCATCTTACACATTTTCAAGAACATGGTATGAGAAGAAAATAAATTATTCAGGTAAAATAAGTATTTTTCAAAAAATGCATTTTTGCCGCCTTTTGATGGCGCACCAACATTAAATATAGTTTTTGACATGTTTATAAGTTCAATTTGACAAAATAAAATTCTTTTTTGGAATCAGGATATAAAAATTTACTTTGGATAAAATTTTCATATTATTCTGATAACTTTCATATTTTAATGAATAGTAAAAACATGCTATATTTTAATTAAAAACAACTTTTTTCATCGCAATAATTTATATGGATAAATTATAATATTGAATGGTTTTAAAGTATAAATATAATATATTTTTTTCATTTAATATAATGCATGTCATTACCATTGATTTTTTTATTGAATTCTTAGGTAAAAAACATTTCAATCTTTGGCAACGTAATAACTTTTAAAACTTGTTTTCTTAATAATGGGATTAATTTTAAATTAATTACTGCAACTTCTTTGTTTTTAATTTTGAAAAATTGACTCCATATTTAAATTTATTTGCTCCTAATTATGTTAATAGGTTACTCTTATTTTTTTGATATTATGAATAGTAACTACGGTAATTTTTATTTACTGTACTTAAAGGTAAATCGGGTAATTAAGGGTAACAATAAGATTATAAAATTACCCTAACACCTGCAAAAATTCTATTGGATGACTAAACGTCGACCCATATCACCTAAGAGTTGGAATAGATTAATTTTATGGACTTTTTACCATGAAAATAATTTAATTATTATTAAAACCAAATAAAGTGACAACATTTCACTCTCTTAAATATTATAAGTATAATAATATTAATTTAGTGATAAACTTCCTGAAACTTAGAACATTAATAGTCTCTAGAAATATAATAAAATTATCTACATCATGTGTATTTATTTAAAATTTTTAGGGTTTAAATATTTATCATTAAAGATGACATAATAGTGATGTTGAAATTATTTTATGGATTGAAATATCAAATAAATGGTTTTAAAAATATTAAAATAAATATTAAATAAACTATTTAATGTGATACAATAATTTTATAGATATATATGACATGTTATTAATCTATTAAATCTTTTTTTTCAAACATATCTTTTGTGTGGATTTTATTTAAATTTAAATAAATGAATTGTGTCAAAATTGACACTATTGTTATTTTATAAAAATAAAATAATATAAAATTGTTTAAAAATCACAATAATATTTAAAAATTATAAATTAAACTTTATATGGTCTACAAGGCCCTAAAAGATCAAATTATAGACAATTCACAACACATAAGTAATTATTTTTAACAATTTAATATATATAATCATATTACCACAAATAAAATTACATAGATTAAATAAGGATAAATCAAGTTGATAATGTTTGAAATAAATTCCAAACATGTATAAATTTTCGTGGTTGATTATATTACAAATCTATCTCATCTAATATTTGGATTTGATTAATTTTGGAAGTTTTTATGTGGGGTTTGAATTTATTATAAATTAATATTTTTGAGGTTTCCAAAGGTGCCCCTCTCCTCCCTTATAAAAGGGCACCTCCTCCCTCTCCTCTTTACACAACTTTGAGCCTTCAAGCCTGGCCAAACCCTACCCATTTCCCTTCTAAACTTCCCTAGAAACATAATAGAGGTCCTAGTATTCTTAAAAGTCCAATTTTATTTCCCTAAGAGGAGTTTCCAAAGAGGGGTGTCGAAAAAGAGGTAATATCCGTTACCAATTCTTTCAAATTTATTTCTTCCTCTACTTCCTCTTATTCAGTTGATTCATTATAAAGTAATGACATCAGTGTAACTCATATACTTATATGTTATTATAAATATGAAACAACCCTATTTCACCTTTTATCCATCCTATGGAAAACGAAATCGCTGCCCGTGCGTACGTACGGAATACCGTCTCCACGCCGTGGTGTAATCTGTTTTCCACCACCACCTTACTTGGATGGGTATAATGGTGTAAAGAATAACTATATATGATTATTGTAAATTTATATTGATTCTGAAATATTATACATAAACATCAATACAATTCCACAGTTATGGGAACAATATCATCGCTCCTGCGTACGTTTGGCCTACCGTCTCCACGATGTGATGCGACTCGTTCTACATGATCTTCATTGAATACTGATTATATAAATGAATTTAATGAATAAATATGATATATGTTACACTAATAACATTCTTGATATGAGGTATCTATAACCTAAAAATAATAATAATAATTTATTCGTCAAACCATGCATAATAACATAAAGCAATGAACACATGTTTAACAAGTAGCAATGAAATATTACTAATAATAAGATAAGAATATGACCATATATGATATCTTAACAATGAATAAGCTTTTTTAATAAGTCAATGAACATGAATTTTAGGAAAATTATAATAAAATTAATCTCTATTGAATTATATAAATCACACAATAAGAAATAAGTGGTGAATATGACATATTTCTCAAATAAGGAACATTGAGATAAGAAAATCACTTGTGGACATCATAAATCAAGAAGTACTTAACATTTGAGGAAGGGTTTGTGTGATAAAAATTTAAACCCCCCCCACCAATAAATAAATTTGAAATGAAAAATTTTGGAACCATATGTTAGATTATAATCAAATTATATTAATAAATTCTATAAAGTAGAACTATAAATCAATGAATGAAAATCAAGTTTACAAAAACTCTTACCACGAATTCTTGGCTACCAGAACATTATTTCACCTATTGCATAAAAAATAGATATCTTAATCACCTATTTTAAAAACAACTTCCTAATAACAACCTTTCATAATTTTTTTATAATCATTTATTACAAATAAATTAGTTCCTTATATTTTAATTTCCTTATAACATGTTATTTTTTGTGATTATTTGTTTAATGCTAGTTTTGTAATGGTAGTGTAAATAATAATATTTAGATTAAAAGTTCATCATATGAGATCATTATAGGTACATGAATATATATTTTATAAAAATTTATAAATTTTTATGTTCATTTCTTAATTAGTTCAGTTTTGATTCATGACTTTAAAGATGTTGATGATCTTTTTTCGATAATTTTTAAGGAAAAATGGTGAGATAATAATAATAATTTAACTATTAAAATAACATTACGAGAATTTTAAACGAACTTTTTTTTCATTAATGTATAAAAAATGAGTATTTATGTTTCTATATTTATCCACGATATAAATTTATAATATTATTTTATTGAATGTTTAAATAAACCTAAAAAAGAACAATCTATAATCTGTGGGTGATTATAGTTAAGGGAGTGATTATATTAGAATAATATAACTATTATAGATGCAACAAACCAACCCATAATACCATATAAACTGATATTTGTGCTAGTTCTCCACTTACCCAAAGAGAATTCCCAATCTCCATGGGCCAGTGACAAACATCTGGCCATTAATAAAAAACAGTTGGGAATGATTTTTCCCACAATGTTTTAAAATAATAAGTAAAAATGCAGAAATAACATCATATTTATATAACCCAATACGTATATATCATAGTTCAAAGAGACAATAATAAAACTGAAATCATAATATATCCACAAAACCTATCTCTTAGTGGTCCACGACCACCCACATCACCCAAGTCACCCTCCCTTGGTCACCCTAGCATGACCCACAAAAGAAGGTGAGAGAATGAACATATTCTGTAAGATAATAATGGTTGAAAACACCAAATGGTACAGATAGGTTCAAATCTAAATATCCTAGTAGGATTCCACCAAATATTCTATGTAGTTACTTCAAAAGGAAATTCAAATCTTCTAAAAAAGGATTAATAGTAGTATAGTAATTAAATTAGTTCTAAAATAGATTTTTAAATATTTAAAAATCATTTATCAAAATAAAACTTTAAACATTTCATTTTAACATTTAATAACTAGATAGTTTCTTGAAATTATTTGAAAACCATTTCAGAAGATAAAGTCATATAATCAAGAAAAGATAAGAATATGCAGCTAATTTTTAGAGATGAACAGGAACCAATACAATGGATTTAAGGTGTATAATAACAATAAATTTTAAAATCATGGAAACTCTAGTGCCAAATGGTTACAAAAAACATTGTTATATATCGATATCAATTATATATATGTCATCGATACAACCTAGGTATAATAGTGAGTCTACCTCAGAATAGATAGTCAAATTATAGCAAGACCAATTTTCGGGCTAACATCTAGTCTCACAAGTCTAAAGAAAACCATTTCCCCACACACATTATTTCTTGGATTAAAGTCTATATCCTGAACCTTCCACGTTTCCTATAGATCCACAAGATGAGTGTAAGTACAGCAGTGAATCATATATCTAGATCATCCCATATAACTATCCACGTTCCCATGACATGTCAAAAGAATGAGTGAGATTTTAAAGTTACAAGGATCACTATGGGGATCCTTATCAATATCAATCATAGTATGTTGACCTCAAATAACGTCTCACTCTCACCCCCAATTCACTCATTGTAAATAATCCATTTTATCACACCCAATATTGGGATGAAAAAGAATCATGAATGTTTCATAAATAGATTATTACAAGAGATGACCATCATAAAGTGTCAATTTGGCCATCAATAATCATCAATTTCAATTCAAAAACTTTTTCATAGTTCAAAATTAAAATAGGTAATAATACCAACTTAATTTCACAATTCTTCATAAAAATGCCAAAAATTCAATTTAAATAATCATTTATATTAATGCATCCCAAAAGCATTTAGGGTGAGTATTAAAATTTTAAAAGGATTGAATGCTTTTAAAAACAAGTTTTTATAACCACTTTCTATATGAATAAATCATTTATTTCAAATAACCCAAGAACACCAATTTCCAAAACAAGGGTAAAATCAATAAATGTGGATACTTGGTCATATTATAGATTCTATCATTCGAAACTATGATGAAAATATAAAATAGTTCAATTCATTTAATTAAAATCATTGAATTTCGTTTAATAAATCAAAACTCCGACCAAACCCCATTTAATAAATCAAAAACCTGACCAAAGCCCTGAATTTCACCAAAATACCCTTTAAAATATATTTAAAATTAAATCCAAACAAATATGGAATTCAAATAATTTATAAAAATGTGATATATTTCAATATTGTAGCCATTCGATTTATGTCTTGTTCAATTCAAATAGAAATTGGTCAAATAATAATTCATGTGGTATTAAATGGATGAAATTCATAGAAGTTGTGTTAGAAATTAAGAAACTTGTTTCTATGAATTAATATAGAAAAAAGGAATCCCAAAAAGGAGGAAATACATAGAAATTCCTTCTTAGAAATTAAGGAATCCAACCATAACAAATCTAAGAAATTTCACCTTTGATGGCGATCATCAGATCTAAGAAGATTGATCTTAAAAGAAAAGAGACAAGGGACAAGATCTATAATTATATAATAATCAATCAATATCAAAAAAATTATAGTATTTTACAACCTTTAGGAATTAAAAATCAGGATAAGAAGAGGGCTCCAATATTAGGAAGCATAGAATTCACTGGAATATGATCACTACTTTGATTGGCGCTTCAATCCGCCAAGAGATGATGTTTTGGGAGAAAATATAGATCTTGATGGCTCCCAAAACCCTAAGGATTAGATTATTATAAAGTGTGGGGAGTTTGGGGTCATTTAGGGGGGTTTCATGATTTTAATTACAATTTTCATAACTTTAATTATCACATGCATAGTTTCCTCGGTTCAGCCAGATGGTTAGTACTTACCATACAAAAATCATGCACCCATTATAGAGACATTGGAATTGTTTCATGGTTTGGGT
Source organism: Viscum album (assembly GCA_963277665.1). Classification (NCBI taxonomy): domain Eukaryota; kingdom Viridiplantae; phylum Streptophyta; class Magnoliopsida; order Santalales; family Viscaceae; genus Viscum; species Viscum album. The sequence goes on along the minus strand of OY728136.1, from coordinate 799,302,826 downwards.
ACACACTTTTTCAAAATTTTAGCCAACCATGAGACCCCAACTATCCATGATGCACACTTTGTCAAACCAAGATCAAACTATAAACAAATCATGAATAGGTCCAGAAACCTTTAAAAAAGTCTAGAAACACTCCAGAAATGACCCATAAAGATAAAAACCCATTAGGTAATCAAATCAATCGGTCAAATACCAAAAAAAATTATTGGATGTTACAACCTCCACACTATAAGACTTCCTATCGATAGAACCAATTGAGTCTGAATGATAGAACATTATAAGACCCAGCATAGGTCTCCCCACAATTTAAAGATTCACCAAAAAAGTATAATATAAGGAATGAATGTCCCTTAAACCCCAAGAAGATACTTAAAATATTCTCTAAGTAGAAACATCAATGATCAAGCATCAATAATAAAGGTAAACAGCTAAAAAGTATTTCTACCATGGGTAAGTACTCAATAGTAACCTTGTATTTTTCAAACCCATCCTCATACCTTGATGGTCTCATTAAAAAATCCAACACCACCGTGTGATATGTATATTAATAATATAAATCATCCAAGATACCCAAGTATATTCCCAAGGTCTATAAAATCCCAAAAATAAATAACATAAACATTACCACCAGTGCACAATTGGCCACTTTACTCTCACATAGGATATCATCTAACACGTCGAAATTGAGCTCTAACCATCAAGTGAAACTAAGACACACCAAGTAAAAACAAACAAGATATCATAAAATGAAACCATTATTATATCACCAATCCACAAATGACCCAAACCATGTACCACAAGACAAAATTACAAATATTCCAACAAAAATGATTTCCAAAACATTTAAGCAGCAAGAAGGAAAAGTCAAATAGTTTCAACTCCAATGTTGGAGACAACAAGATAGAGACAAAACACTCCTACCTTACATGCAAATTTTTACTATGAGACCTATGGAGAGAGATCTATTATCATGAATCATCTACTACCCTATAGTAAGGAGATGATATTCTTGACCAAATTTTCTGTTTCTAATCACCCATCTTACAGAATCGCAAAAAGTGACATAAGTTGCCTCACAATCTACAATATTTGAGAGATTTCAAACACAGCTTCATAGAATGAATAGTTGATCCACACTAGAAAAACATTGTATAATTCTTCTTTTCCAGAGGATACTTAACCTACTCAACTAGGAATGTTTCATTTAGCCATTAATTTTTTTTTCTAGCACCGATTTAGTTAAAAATTACCTTTCAATCATCTCTGAATTATAGATCAACCATTTCATAGGCATGGTGGTTATAATGTCTGTCTAAATAACTTTTCTAAAAGATAAAACCTTACTAAATTCATCACCAATAAAACCATGTATGAAACATATCTAATATGATAACTTCTTATCATACTTTGCAACTGATAGATCATCTTTAATAAAATATCATAATGTTTCTCCTTCTTCACTTCCTCATGATACTTTCATTGAATTATGACCCACTTGAAGAATCACAAGAAATTATTTAATACATTTTAGAGGTGATAAAATGTTCCCACCACTCTTTATAAGGTCCCTCAAACATGTATTGGATAGAATTGAACTATAGAGATTCAAGAGTCTTGAGAGTGTCCATGATCAAATCAACTTCTTCAAGCCACTACAACACATCAGGATAACATTTTTTACCTATATAAGAAGGTGGATGAAAACTCAAGAACTCATGGATGTTGTTAAAAGGATAGAAATTATCTTGTTCCACCACTCGATATAGAGTATGGGAAGACTCGTTGAAAAGGGATTCAACTTTGGGAAACATGACATACTACCCTGAGGACAAGATCATAGGACCAATATTCTATATTTATTTAAGGACTTTATAGGATACATTTCTGAAAATCATATAATATAATAATATCAACTCAAGAATTAAATAACACTCAAACATATTGTAGAATATTTTAAACAAAGTCACACCCATTTTAGTTAAACTATTTTTTGATTTCAAAACTCAAAATATTTCACCATTTATAAAACATTTCTATTTAATTTAGATTTGATAAATGTTGTTATAAATCATTCATAGCTTCAAAAAACCCTTTACCAATTTATTTAAATTATTCTATTGTTTTAAAATCATTAATTCCCTTTCCCAATTAACAAAACCATTTCAATTTAAATCCATTACAAACTAAAAAAATTATTAAATAATTGATTTACCAAAAAACATAATATTATTTAACAATTAGTTTCCTAACCCAACCATTTCACAAAAATCCCTCTTTGGTAATTGAAAAAAAATTCTCAAACAACATACCCAAACTTTATTTAAGGAACAATATAATTTTTTACATGGTATTTTACATTATTTTTAAGGTATAAAATTTGAAACAACCAGATGTGATCATGAAACAACCCACATCCATATCCTGCATAACCAACCTCATATAAGTGATGTTGATTATCAGAAAACAGATATGTTTTTATGTTTAGAACCATGTTATAACTATTAGGGTCTTGGTTATATGGGATGTTAAACCACAAACCAATATCATAACTATTCATGAATGTATTTCCAAATCTTCCACACATATTCCTCACAGTTTACTAGACAGTGAAAACATGGTTCCACTATAGTCATCCTTTCATTATCTTTCAAAAACTAATTATAGATTTCCTAAATCAACGATAATCTCATTGGGAATATAAATATAACATATCATTAGAAACATAACAACTCAAAAGAAAGACTCATGTCCCAACATCCCTGGTTACCCATGTATAACCATGAAGGTGTGGTGATCAAAAACCCCCTCACAGACTACCTCTTGACTCCTGACACATTCATTGTATATTTTCTATCATGAATCAACCTAAATAACATAAGGATTTCTAATTCATGTATTTCCCTTTATAGAAATACCTCATCTGATAGAATTTGTTACAGACCAACCTAAAATACTATCTAAACCGATATCTGAACCGATTCACCACTAACATGAATATCATTCATGATCTCTATGGGATATTGACAACCACCTAGGAATAAAAAATAACCATTGGGAATGATTTCACCCACAATGTATTGCAACAATAGAGTAAAATGTGAAGACAAAATTTGATATATATAAATTAATACATACATATCATAGTACAACGAGACACTAATAAAACTGAAAGAGGAATATAACCATAAAATCACATCTCCTAGTGGTCTGCAACCACCCACCATGTCCCAAGGTACCCACCCTTGGTCACCCAATCATGAACCCACAAGGGAAGGTGAGATCAAGAACACCTATTATAAGATAATAATGGCTCAAAACACCAAAAGGTACAAGCAAGGAATTATTTAAAGATCCCAGTAAGATTCCACGAAAGATTCTATATAGTTACTTCATTAGGAAATTAAAGTATTCTAAAATAAGAGTATAAATAGGATTGAAAAAGGATTAATTTTAAAATATATTTTTAAACATTTAAATATCATTTATCAATTTAAACATATAAGACATGCCATTTTACCATTTAAAAACTAACCACATTCTTGAAAAGATTAAAAAACCATTTCACAAGCTAATGTTATATAATAATGGAAAGATGAGAATTTGCACCAGATTCATAGGGATGACCAAGAATCAATACAATAGAGACAAGGTTCATAATAAAAATAAATTTAGAAAGAAAGGAAATTATGGTTCCAAGTGGTGAAAACAAACATTTTCATATATCAAGATCAAGTATACGGATATCATGGGTACAACCTTGGTATGATAGAAAGTACACCTCATAATAACTAAAAAAATTACAACATGACCATTTTTATGGCTTACATTTAGTCTCACAGGTCTAAAGAAATCTAGTTCCACATGAACTAGCTTTCCTGGATGCAATCCCATAACCTAAAATATTCACATTTTTTATTGATCCACTACAAGGGTGTGAGTCTTTTAATGAAGCATATATCTCAGTCATCTCATATGACTATCCTGGTTCCTATGACTAGTCAAAATAAGTGATTGAGATTTTCAAGTTACATGGATCACTATAGGGATCATTATCAACACCAATAATGGGAATTAACCCTCAAATAACATATCACTCTCACACCCAATTCCCTCAATATAAACAATCCATTTTCCAATATCAAATAGTGGGATTCGCAAGACTCATGAAAGTTACATAAAGTGGTTATTATAGGATAGGATAATCATAAAGTTCCAATTGGGCCTTCAATAATCATCAATTTCAATTAAAAAAAATGTTTTCATAATTCAACATTCAAATGGGTAATAATACCATATTCGATTTACCATTCATTATAAAAATTCCAAATAGGCCTTTTAAATAATAAATTATTTTAAATCATCCAAGAATAATTTAAAGGGAGTATTAAAATTTTAAATGGATTGAATGAATTTCAATAACATGGATCTACACCCTCTTTCAATTTGAATAAATCATTTATTTAAAATAACCAAAGAACACCAATTTCCAAAAAAAAAGGAAAAATCAATAAAAGGGTGTTCTTGGTCATTTTATAAATTCAAGAATTTAAAACTATTTAAAATACATCAAATTGTTCAATTTGTTTAATTAAAATCAAATAACTTCATTTTATAAATCAAAACACATGCCTAATCTCATTTAATAAATCAAAAATCAAGCCAAAGAACAAAAGTTAACCAAAATAAAATTTAAAATATCTATAAAAATAAATCCAAACAAACATGGAATTCAAATAATTTATAAAAATGTGATAGATTTTATGATCATATCCTTTCAATTAGTTCCACATTCAGTTCAAATATACATTGGTCAAAGAAGCATTTATGAGTAATTAAATGGATGAATTTCATAGAACATATGTTAAAAATTAGGAAACATGTATCAATGAATTTATCTATAAAAAAATGAATCACAAAATGAAGGAAAACTTAGATACACATAATTATAAATTAAAGAATCCAACTATAAAAAATCCAAGATGCTTCTCCATTGATGGTGATCATTAGATCTAAGAAGAAAGATCATATAATAATAGAGAAGAGATCATGGATCTACAATTCCACATCAATTAATCATGGTCCAATGAAACAAAAGGCTTTATAAATCTTTAGGATGAAGAAAGTGAGAGAATATGTGAGATCCAAGATGAAAACTAAAGGAACTCGCCAAAATATTATCACTGCTTCGATAGGCGCTTCGACCTTCTAAGAGATGCTATATTGGGAGAAAGCATGGCTCTAAAGGGCTCCCAAAACCCTAAGGATAAAATTATTATCAAGTGGGAAGAATTTGGGATTATTTAGAGGGGTTTAGGGATTTGAATTAAAATTTTGATAACTTTAATTATCACGTGAACAATTTCACGGTTTAATTCACACAGTCAGTACTAACCATGCACAAACCATGCACCCAGAATAGATCCACCGGATGCATTGCTAATTTTGGATGAAATTTTTTTCAAACCATGATCAAAACATTTACAAACCATGCATAAGCCCTGAACCATTTAAAAAACTCCATAAAAACTCTAAAAATGACCTTCCAAGATACCCAATCAATAGGTAATCAAATCAATGGGTTAAAACACATAAAAAGTAACAGAATGTTATAATTGAGGTATAATGATATTATTTACAAAAATCTATCTTGGTGAATTATATTTTAAGATAGTTTGAAAATGTAGCACCACAAAATGATAAAGGGTTAAATGACTAAATGATATAAATCATTTAAACATGGTGCACCTTTCTTTTAGAGACATTACCTAATTAGAACTCCATAGTTCATAATTTTTAACAAAGAGTAGTGACCTTTTGAAAAGTTTTCTAAGATGTGTGTGGGTTTGGAAAAAAACACATTATAAAGAATATGTGTTTATTTTTGATATATTAATGAATTATTAATGAATTAGTAATTATTAGTTTATTATTAGTTTATTATTTATTTATTCTTTATTTATTATTTATTCATTATAATCAATTAATTATTAATTAATTATTAATTAATTAATTATTAAATATTAAATATTGAATATTAAATAGTAAATAGTAAATAGTAAATATTAATTAAGAATATTTATTTAATAATTATCAATTATTATTTATTTTTAATTTTTAATTTTTAATTATGAATTATAAATTATTTATTTATTATTTATTTATTTATTTATATATTTATTTACTTATGTATTTTTGTATTGGGTGGGCCCTAGGGTGGGGACCACATGTCTGCTAGGACACTGGTGGTCCCTCAGAGGCCAGAACCTAACGACTATGTAAAGGTGGGGTGTATGTGCTGTTAACGGGGACATGTTATTGCATTTGGTATCAAAGGAACCCATCCCTAAGTGTAGTGCACTTCCTGGGTTGAGATATAGGGTCTAAAATGAGGATGTTTTTCACTAAATGAGGGGTGAATGTAACACTCCATAATGATAAAGGGTTAAATAAATAAATGGTATGACTCATGTCAACAAGGTTCACCTCTTTTTTTGGTAACCTACCTGATTAGAACTCTACTATTAAGCACTGGAGTAGTGATTTGGATGAGTGACCTTCTGGGATGTTTACTAGGATGTGTGTGGGTGAGTTAAAAACCCAATGTAAAAAAAACTAGTGTTTGCCTTTGGGGATAGTCATTAGAGAGATGACTTCATTAAGAACATGGGTGGGCCTAGGATGGGGACCATGTGTCTATGGGGAAACTGGTGGTGTCTAGCAATCTAGGACTTGATGACCTTGTTAAGGTAGTGTGTCTATTCTATTTGTGAGACCCATTTGTTATAGAAAATAAACAAAATACTAGGTGAAAAATTAAATGTGTCACTTTCATGAAGGTGGTAGTTCACACATATGCAGGGGTGACATGTTCAATTCCATCGAATTGGAGGAATATATGGAATGGTATATTATTTCATAATCTTAATAATCTTATGAATATGATATTAATCTATTAAATAAATATTTTAAACCAAACCTGAAAGAAAGTGAAGAAAAATCACACATGTCATTCATGGAGGTAGATTTCTGCACATATGTATGAGGACATTTTCATTTCTCTAAAAAACATGGAAAATAAATATTGATTATTAAATTAACTTAATAAAATTATGTATACTAATAATAATTATTTAATTATATTATAATGGGAAAAAATTTGGAATATAAAGTGTAAAAACATGATAATATAAAATAGTAGCATTGTGTTTGATAGCATTTTTGACACGCAACACCTAGTTTAAATGAACCATAAAATAAAATTAATTAAAATATGACTATTAAAACATTGCCATTAAACTGGTAGGTATAAAATGATTTAAGTAATTTATTAAATATATATAACTTTTATTCTCAATAAAATTTTTGACAAATTTTTAGTAAATAATCAATAATTTTTCAGTAAAGTAATTTTATTCTCAAAAAACACGTTTTCATCAAAAGTTATTTTACCAATTTTCATGAAACAAAATATTATAATTAATTTTCATAAATTTTAAAAAAAGTATTTGAAAAAATGAAATTAATCTTTGGAATATTCATATCATAATTTTCTTTCTGTTATATTTTTAGATTTTTAAACTAAATATTTATTTTTCAATGAATAGTGGAAAATACTTATTTTTGTAAAAATGTCATTTTATTTCAATAAATTAATTAATTATAATGTTACAAATTGTTTTAATTACTATTTAAATTAAAATAATAATTAATTATTCATATCTAATCAACTAAATTACGTTTATATCTACTTTATATTGTATTTCAGTATAAGTTTATTTTTTTGTTTAAAATGGGATTTTTCAAAAATTTGTTTTAAGGTGCATACTATTTGTCATTTTTAATTAATTAAAAAACCATTAATTAGTAATGATTTATATAATTTTTACATACTATATTTATATAAATATTAATTTAAAACTATACAATGATTTTTACTATTTGTAGATTTAATATAATTTCATCTTTTTCTAGGAAAATAAACTTATTGAAAACCCACTTTTTCACCATGTCTACGGCTTTAATTTTAAATTAAAATTTCCAATAATATAAATTGAATTTGGTAAAAAGGATTCCATATTTATAATCATAATAATATATATTATATATTAATTTATACATAAATTTTTACCAAAATTTATAGTGAAAAAAAGTAAAAAATAATTATTGTGATTAAGTTTAAAATAGATTTATCGGGGGTTAAACTAAAAAGTTAAGGGATAAAATGAACTGAAATTATCTAAAATATATTATATGGACCTATTTTTACCTTTAATTTTTAAATCTCTATAATTTTTCTTTTTTATCTTTTTTTCATTAGGAAAACATGGTTACACCATTATATTTTCAAAAATTACAAGTGAGTCACTCACCTCCCTTATAAAAGGCCACCTACTCTCCTCTCATCTTCAAACCTTCAAATACCTTTGTATCGGCCAAGTGATAAGAAAATTTATTCTTTAATTACCTAAACATATATTAAATCAATTATTTTGATCATAAATCTATCCTAAAATGTATTTTGATGCTTACCTAAAGAGCTTTTCCAAAAAAAGAGGTATCACACTTAGCCGAGCGTTTTTTTTTCACCTCATGCATTTATTATTAAATTATTCTTATATAATAAAACTATCACCTACCATATAATTTAATTTTATTATTTTCATTTAATAACCTAAATTAATCACATATTCCATCAAATGGGATATGAAATCCTTATTCATTTTTGCAGTGGACTACCACTTTGTGAACCAATGTCATTAATTTTTCTTTGTCACCTATCACGGCTTGATTAAATAAATGAATTAATATATATATATATATATATTATTATATTTATAACATATTAATACTTTTTGAGTTATTATATCACATATACCTTCTTAATTTCTATTTTATGGTGGTTACGATAACGACACTCGTGTGTACGGTGGACTACCGCCTCGTAAAGTGATGTGATGTGATTTTCACTAATGCTCTACATAAAAGATAATAAGGATAAATTTGATAAATATATAGGATATAAATTAAATAATTAAGATAATAAAGGTTTCTTTGTCATTCTGAAAATTTAATATATACCATTTAGGTTTACCTTTCCACTCACTGAGAATTGATAACATCGTTCGTTTGTATGTGTGGATTACCACCTCCACGAAGTGATGTGATTCTTTTATCATCCATACACCAAATTTATAATATATATAAAATTGTATTTAATAAAATTATATGTTATTTATTATATAATTATCATTATGTAAACATAAAATATTACTTATCTTTTTTATATAATGGTCATTGAAAAATGGTAATGTTACTTTTGTGTAGGTATGACTTACCATCTCCCTGATTTTAATGTAGTTCATTTTTCATAACCATATTCCTTGATTGGTTTTAAAATTATAATTGATGTAAAAATATGATAAATGTTTCATGATTAATATGTTTTATATGTTGAAACAATAAACTCTTTGAATACTTTAAACACACTGAAGCCGTTTTGAAACAATGAACCAAACGACCTCAAAACACCTGATGTATACTTAACTGATCTTGCATTTGAATATTTAATTAAAAATAAATAAAATAAATGATTTAATTTTAATGTATTAAAAAAATAAAATATTTCTAATAAATTAAATAATTGGATTAAACTTATTATATAATAGTTAATGAATATAAAATAAATGTTTGGAATCGAGGTAAGGGTTTCTCATATATCTTTTTATTTCTCTAATTCATATACCTTATTAACCACTTGTTTTTATTATGTAGTGTGTATCATAACCATGAATTTATATTATTAGTTTTCATATTAAATTTATTAGGATTTATGGATTCATATGAGGTTCTCTCTTTCATGATATTTTGATCCAGATATTACCGAAGCAGTATTGAACTTTGCCTCGATTTCCTTTCATTGAGGAATATTTCAATATTATACACCTATATTATTTTATGAGGTGTATATACAACCCCATTGAAATATTTTATCATTAATTTTTCTATTCTATTATTATTTAAAACTTATTTTAATGTTATTATTTAATGGGGCATACAATTCAAATGTTCCCAAAATGGTAAGGGCATTTTCTTTAAAAATAACCTCTTTTAAGGTTTTCCTTCAAACACACTTTATCTTCCATGTCCATGTTTTTTAAATTAAATTATGAATGTAATTATATGAACATGAATGTTCTATAAAGGTAATTTTTTTCTTTCAAATTTTTTCAAAAAATGAATCTTTGTATGAAATGTTTGACTTTATTTATAAACTAAAAACATAATTTTATATTTTAACATGTACAACAACAATGAAATTTCCTACCACCATAACCATTATTTGAATATTTTAGTCCCTTGAAATATTGAATGTTTTTATAAGAAAAAATAACATTCTATTTTTCTGAATATTTTGGTATTGAATTTTTTTTAAAAAAAGTATTTTTATATTGGAAATGGGTTTTTAATGAGGTATTGATCTTGAGATTACCAAAGTAGTAAGGGACTTCATTTTAATTTCCTTTCATTAAGTTGTATTGTAATCTTATGCACCTAATTTAATTTATATGGTGTATATAATACCCCTTTTATATTTAATTTATTGAATCCTTCATACATTATGGTATTTTATGTTTTTATTTGAATTTTTTCATTTTAGGGGAATTGGCTTGAAATTTATCATGTTCAAATAAATTTCATAACTCAATTTCTTTTCATTGGGTTATATTACTTCTTCATTGACTTTATTATTTTATTATTATGTGTGATATGTATTTTTATTATATTATGTTGTTTTCCCAATTTTTAATTTCGATTTACATTTTATAAAAATAATCAGTTCATTGATTAATTCTGAATTGAATTTTATGATCATTGTTAGTATTGTTCATCTCAATTTTCCTTCTTTGGGACATATGTTATGATATACACATATATTATTTTATGAGTAGTATATAATACCAATTTAATAAATTATATGATGAATATATTTATGTTAAGGATATTCAATGATTCATTTTAAGTTATTCTTTCATGGGTCTTACTATTGAAGGGTTACCAATGTGGAAAATGATTTATATCATAATCTACTTTTTTATCAGGATTATTTATTCATGAATTTTAATTGAAAGAAATTATTTAATAATTTCCTAATAAACCCCTTTAATTTTATCATCCTAATTTTATTCATTGAATTTTGAATATTATATTACCATTTTTATTTCTTTGGTATTTGAAATTATTTATCAAAATGTTTTTAAGAAAATCGTACTTGTTTTCTCTCTTCGTTCAAAAATATTTTTTTTCAAATTTATGTTTTCTAAATAATTATTATAAAAATGTTTTACTATAGTTATTTAAAGTCATTTTTACCCATAATTGTTTTTAAAAAATTGAATAAAAGTAAGCTTCTAATTTTTTTTCTGAATTCCACACTTTTTTACATTTACCAAAAATATAAAAGGAATCATAGTTTTAACTTACTCGGTATTATTGGAATTTTCTACAATCATGACTTATCAATATTTTAAATCATACTTTTTAAAATTAAAAAGATATATTAAAATAAAAATATTTATTTAATTTTTTTTAAAGTTTTATATTTTAAATAATTGTTTTCAAAATGGAAAAATAATTTTCCTCAAGAAATGTTCCATGTGATATTTCAAAATTCATTTTCCATCTAATATGACATCCTTTAATGTAACTCTAAGTAAAAAAGGTTATTTTTATCAACAGTTTTTTACTGTTATTTTAATGGTATTTCCATTCATCGACATAAAAACCCCTAATTGTTACTTATTATATAATGGGGATATTTTTCAATGATACCATCGTCACTAATTATTTTGATGAATTATTATTATTTCACAGAGATTGTCAAGGAACCCATTTCATTTCCATGGATTAATCATGTTTCAAAGAGATTTTCAAGGAACCCATCACTTTTTCATGTTTGAATCAGGTTTCAAATATGTTTTCAAGGAACTCAATTACATTCCATAAGGTAATCATGTTTCTAAGAGATGTCAAGGACCAATTTTTCAATGGGTTAATCATGTTTCAAATAGATTATCAAGGAACCTATTTCTTTTTCATAGGAAAATCATGTTATTAAAATAATTATATTTGTTTTATGAGTATTATAATGAAATTAATTCTCCATATACTTTATTCATGACATGTTTCTTGGAAATTATTTATGACTATGGGTTGTTCCATTATAGACCATGGATGGGTAGTTATGTTATTAACTTAGGACTGGTGATTATGTAATAAATCAAGACTGGGAGTTTCTATGATTAGGGTGGGTCTATGATACTCCTCCAATTCATTGGGAAATATAGAAATAGAATTCAACCATATGGGTAATTCCATTTATAAGATGTGATATAAAGATAATGTATCAAAACACCAATACATTTTTATTAGTAATTCTTTGGGTTTTAAATATTTCTTTTAATAAATATGGATAACATATAGTATGGGATTATTGGTTATGAAGAATATTTCATTGGTTAAAACATTATGTCATGGAACATGTTTATTAATCTATTTTTAGGGGTATGAATTCTCTTATGTTATGCTCATGAAATTTGATTATGTCATCATACCCTCATGCTCATCTTATTCTCAATAATGACATTAAATTTTTAATGCCTATGTTTACCCTTACTGATAATTTGAGCTCACCCTTCATATTTTTCCTTTTAACATGGTTATAAATAGTTATGTTGAATAAATTATGTATAATAGTGTTTCATTTGGTTGGTGACGATGACTTATTCTGAAATAAAAATAGCTTGGTTAAGTGAGAGAAATTATTATTTAAAAACATGGGTATTATTTATGTAATAGATTGTTTTTATTATATAAAACTATATTCTTATAAGGTATTTGGGTATGTAAGGGATCCAATATTTCCATTTGATGTTTTATGTTTGGATAGAAAAAAATGGTTCACCTTCATCAGTATCAAATCCAAAAATGTTAAGTTTATGTTTTTAGTACTGGATCTGGGAGTACGAGTTTGGGGAAGTTATAGTTGGTATCATATGACGGTTTAGATAAATTTGGAGATTAATATGTTTAAATGTGAGGTTATATTAATAGTTATTTATACAATCATTGGTCTATAAGACTAATTTTCAACAGAATTTCAATGTCTAAGACACCACTTTGAGGTTTTAAGTGACAAAATCATAATGTAATTAATGATATTTCATAAGAATATTGTTTTATTTTGAAGCATGTAAGATGAAAGGTATGATATAAACATTAAGGTTAAAACACTGTATAATTTTAAGTTTATTTAAGGATATATGATCATTTATATATGGAATTATTTAGACTAAACTTTGGGTATTAATTTTTGAGTTTTTATATTAATGAAGTTTTATTCAGTTTAAGAAATATCTTACCATATACTCACCATTTTGGTTTTATTTAATGTCTAAATAAGGGTGTAATATCTTTATTTTTCCTTTTATGGTTATTTTTTCCTTTAAAATATGATTTTAGTGCTTTAGGAATGAAAAATACTTATCTTGAATACTCATACTTTGGAGAAAAAATGAGATTGTGGTGGAAATTGATTAAAGGACAAAATTATACTCATTAATTAAGTATATATCCTTATGATCATATCCTAGATGATAAAGTAATTCCTCAACTCTATCAAAATAATCTTGAAACATAAATTTTTCTTAATAACATTATTTTTTATTACATCATTGATATTTTTCACACCTCTTTGGTTTGCGGTTTTGGGGTTGTTGAATTTTTCATGATCAACCACTTTCTTATGATTAATGATCTCTATCACTCTCTATAATTATTTGGTAATTATAAATATATTACATTACCTAATATTAAATTACCACATATGTTTTCTTATATGGAAGCCTTGTATTTTTTATTAAAAATGACCTTCATAGTTCTTTTTCTATATTATCATGAGGATGATCTAATAACACTTTTACAATGTGGGTTTTTGACAAAAGTATTTTAAAATTTCAAACCCTTAATTAACAAGATAAATTTATAATTGATAGAAAAAAAATATTAAATTGATTTAGATTTCATAAACCTGATATTTTAAAATAAGAACATTATATTACATAGAGTGATTGATACGCAACATCGATCTTAAACAAACCATGAAATAATATTATTTTAAATATACTGGATATAACCTAGCATTTAAATTGGTATGTATGAATAGTATTAACCAATTTATAAATTATATATAAATTTAAAACTCAATATAAATTACTTATAAATTCTAATAAAATAATTACTAAATTTTTAGTAATTAAATTTAATTCATTAAAATATCTTTTATTTAAATATGATTTATATTACATTAGACGAAAAAGAAATATTATAATAAATATTTGGAATTTTAATAAAATTTATTTTATAAAATTAACTTGTTTTTATAAATATGAATATAAAAATCCACTTTGGGTGATGTTTTGGTATTTTTCAAAAAATATTTATTTTTCACTTAATAGTGAAAAAAGTTGATTTTTATAAAAATATCATTTCTTTTCAATTTATTAAGTAATTTGAAATTATAATTATGTATTGAATATTATTTAAAGAAACATAAGCATTATAAAATTATATTTAATCCACCAAATTACTTTCATATAAAATTTAAATAGGATTTTAGTATAAATTTATTTTTTGTTGTAAAAACGGAATTTTTCTTAGTACTATTAAAGTGAAAAATATTTCTCATTTTTAATTTGTTATAAACCACTAATTTGGAATGATTTGAAAAAAATATATTCATTATATATCTAAAATTTTTATTTTTATTTTCTTCAAGTTATTATTATTAGTCGTATAGTTAATATAAAATCGTTTTTCCTTGAAAAACACACTTCTTGAAAACCTATTTTTCATCGCATCTAGGGGTTTAATTTCAAATTAAAATTTTCCAATCAATTGAATATAATTTCTTAAAATAGATTAAATATTTATAATAAAAAAAATTATATTATATAATAATTTAAATTTAATTTTTTATCTATAATTATTATTGAAAACAATAAACATTCATTGCCATGGTTATGGTACAAATAGATTTACTAAGGGGTTATACTAAAAATATAAGGGTTGAAATGGCCTAGAAAAAATTATAATATATATTTTATGGAAATATTTAGATATTATCATGTATAATTCTCAATAATAGACCATTTTTTCCTTTTCTAAGGGGATAAATTTAGGTACACCATTTTCTTTTCAAAAAATAAAAGTCTACCACTCACCTTACTTATAAAAGGTCACCCCTATCCTCTTATCTTCACACCTTAAAATACATTTTCCTTAGCCAAGACCTACTCAAATATTTTACTTAATCCCCTTACCACATATTATATCCATTAAAATGATCCCAAATTTATCCTATAAAGGATTTTGTAGCAGACATAAGAATGTTCTCTGAAGAAGAGGTGTCATACTTAACATGTTATTTTTCAAGAACATTTTTCATTTGGTATGACAACTAATGATGTTACTCAAAGTGGAATTGTTATTTTACTCAATAAATTTTTTAGTGAACTTTTAATTGTATTTTCATTCATCAAGATAAAAAACAATTGTAATTACTTATCCTATAATGGGGATATTTTTTAATGATATAATCAACATTATTTCTATAGATTTATTATGATTGTTTCAAAGTTATTTTCAGGGAACCTATTTATTTCCATAGGTTTATCATTTATTAAAGAGATTATCAAGGAACACATTTTTTTACACATATTAATTGGGTTTCAAAGATATTTTCAAGGAACCCATTTATTTTCCATGGTTTAATCATGTTTCAAAGACATCTTCAAGGAAACCACTTCTTTTCCATGGGTTAATATTGTTTCAAAGAGACTATCATGGAACTTGTTTCTTTTATATGAGCTAATAAAGTTATGAAAATAATGATGGTTTTAATAGTATTTTTATTATGAAATGAAATCTCTATGTACTTTATTCATGATATGATTCCTAAAAATTGTTTATAATGACAAGTGGTTATTTTATAAACCAAAGACAAATGGTTATGTTATTAGCCACATGTGGGTGCTTCTGTGATAAACCAAGGATAAGTGGTTCCATGTTAAACAAATAATAGGTGATTCCATGATATCCCACCAATGAATTGGGTAATATAAAGATATAAGTTTACCACATTAGTTATTCCATTTATAGGAAGATATATGAAGATAATATCTAAAGATTCCAATATATTTCTATTATGGTTTTTATGGGTTATACTTATTTCCTTTGATAAAAAATGATACAACATGGCTATTTATTATTTATTATAGTTAATAATTCCTTTTTTAAATCTTTATTATATGCCACATTTATATTGATCTTGTTTTATGGGTATGAGTTCTCTTATGTCATACTCATGCACTTTAATTATGTCAATATACCCTTATGCTCATCTTATTCTCACTGATGAAATTCAATTTTTAATGCTTATGTTTACCATTAAAAAGTATATAACCTCATCCTTCTCATGTTTCCATTTCTCTATGTTATCAGTAATGACATTGAATTAATTATTTATATAAGGTTTTCATATGGATGATGATAATGATATCCTGTGAAATAAGAAAATCTAGGTTAAGGGGGAGAATTTTTATTTAAAAACATGGGTATTAGTTATGTAAGAGGTGGTCCTAATTTTCTAAAACTCTAAACCTAAATGGTCTTTGGGTGATATTGTGTGTTTTTATGGAAAAAATGTGTTACCATCATCAGTATCAAATAAAAAAATGTACCAATTCATGGAGTGCGGGTTCTAATATATTATATTGTAACCATTATATAAATCTTTAAATAAGCTTAACCACATCCACCAAAAATTCTATCACTATGACATAGTGTACCCCACAATGGAAAAAAATCATCTATAGCCCCAAAAATACCCCTAAACCCCCTCTCATCACCTCCAACACCCAAAACACACAATGTAGCAGGTTAGGGAGGTTCAATTTGTATCATAATATACCCCTCAGACTATTATAATCTTCAAGTATAAAAAACATTACATAGAAAAAAAATATAAAGGCTCAAATAACCACATCATTAGATAACACTCAAAAGTCTCACTATAACAAAAAAATGACCACCACCTTTGATGAGGAGGGTGCTTAAAATATGTGGAAAAAACTCCAAGATCACACTTTTAGGGAATACACCCCTCAAATATGAGTGATACCAACACTAAATAACAAAAATTACAATGAATAATATAAACGAAAATCATCATTAGGAAACATTTTATTCAAAAATAATTCTTCATCTCAAATATAAAAAAAAAACAAATCTCAGAAAAACTCAGGATACTATGAAAACATATATGACTCATATTTCCACATACTCTCTCACATTCCCCCATGCCATTTAAAAATTTGAACCAATGTAATAACTTTCACACACTGTGCCTTCTCTCAATGATCAAGGATCTCAATCGTCCACTCTAAAAACATTAAATCGTCCTATACATACAAATTGACCCAATAAATCACATAGAAGTCATTATGAAGATACCAGCAGAGTTGTGACCAGCGGATGACAATTTGGAGCCTCTATAGTTGCTGGAGAAGTACCAATTGTTATCCCACCTCACCAAATCACCTCATCATCTAAAAATAAATAATAAAACTAGGAGATAACTTATTCCCATGACTAATCCTTTTAAATTTTTGATGATAATAATCCTTCAAGAAAACAAGATCCTCAACCTAAAAATTCAAAGGTATTCTCCTTTTATCAGCATAAGATTTATCATAATATGGCACTACCTTCATCCACTCTCAAATAACATAGACATTCTCAATCATTCTATACAATATGTCTGGTCCAAGGACATATATTTCTCTAGTATAAATCTAATTCAATGTGGATTGACAATATTTCCCATATGAAGCCTCAAATGGATCCATGTAGATGGAATATTGGTAGTTGTTGTTTTAAGATATCTCCACCCACAACTAGTGTTTCAACCAAGACCCACCAAAATCCAAGATATAATAATGTAATATATCATCTAAGGTATGGACACTCAACTAAATCATCTCGTCTTTCTCTGGGTAGATAGTCATGCTAGGTTTTCATTGGGATCCAAAAGCATGATATAGACCACTCTATAATTTCAATGTAAAATGAGGATCCCTATTAGAAAATATGTTCCTTAGTAACCCCTGAAGATACATTATCTCATTCATATACCATCTCAATATATAATCCACAACAACTAAATCTTTAATCACTATGAAATTGGATGATTTCATCATTCAACCCATTATCACCTAAATAGAATCAAATCATTTTTGGGATTGTGGTGAACTAGTATTGAAATACAATAATATTTCCTCACATATTCACATGGGAGAAATTAATAGTTTTAGTAACATGATTGTAAGTCGATGCTCTACATTAACCTAAAAGTAAACCAAGAACCATGATATAAAATTATTTTTTGAACACTTCAACTAATTAAACTAAACATGCCTCCTAAAAATAATGATACTTATTAGAGACAATTGGATTTACTGTATGGGGTGAGCCATGGAACTCATGAGGGAATCCTTCTTGCATCATAGATGGAATGAAAAATATTCCATATAATGCCATTTCATGTAACATATCCTCTAACATGACTTTGAGGTATCAATGTGAGTAACATGATCTTGCATCACATCCAACTTTGAGTCTCCCCAATAAGACTCCTCCACATTCCACAATAAGGTGGATTCCACTACCTTCTAATACAATAGTCATATTTCATAATCTTCCCTTGTACCAAGGTTCATATATTATTTATCCCCTATTCCTATACAAAAATCCTTAAAATTATAAACAATATCTCTCTGTGAATTTAGGCTCATCACGTCAGCATCCACATTAACTTTCCTTGGGGTTTATGAGATATCAAAGTCATAATCCTTGATAAAATCCATCCCCATCCCCTGATATAAATTTAGTTCCTATTAATTGAATATATACCTCAAACACTTGTGATCTATAAAGGCCATAATGAACTCTCTAATGAGGTAATGTAACTACTACATCATATAGAAAAACATAACCACCATCTCAAGATCATGGGTGTCATAGTTTCACTCATTGGGGAAAATTTTCCAAGACACATAGGAAATCACAACCTTATATTGCATCAACACACATCAATAACCTAGATGGGAAGCATTGTAGAAGACAAAAAAAATTGCTCATTCCTCTATCTATCAAATAATGGGCCCAAAGATAAAATTCTTATTAAGGTATTAAAAAATATCCTAAAACTGATTAGTCTATATAATTGAATGGTCTTACCTAGTAAAGGCTATAAATGAGGTCGCAATTCAAGAGAAGTCATTCATGAACCTATGATAATAACATATCTTGTAAAGGATGTTACGAACCTCTTCTACGTTATTGGTTACTTCCTAAGAAACAATTTCCTCCACCTTTGATAGGCCTATTACTGCTTATCAAGACATCGTGTGTTCAAGGAGGTGTACCTACCACATCCAAAGCATTCAATTCGAAATATTTACATATGGCATGTGGTTTTTAGAGATTCTATAAGACATATCCCATTGGTTCTATATTATTTTCTGTTGATTTCAGGTATATAAGAATTTCATCAATGAGAATAACTACAAAATGTTCTATGAACTCAAGGAATATAGATTTCATGAGTTCTATTAATACAATGGGTGAGTTTTTTACACTAAATGGAATGACCATGAACTCTATGTGTCTATATCAATACTAGAAATTTGTATTTAGGATTTCCTCCTATTTAACCCTCATTATATAATACTTGGACCCCAAATAAATGTTTAAAACCCAACTATATACCTTAAAATGATCAAACAAGTCATATTTCTTCATAAGGGGATAGTGATTCTTGATCATCACCTGGTTCAATCACTAATAATCCATACATAAACTCAAACCATTATCTACCATTTAGTAAAAAGACATCAAAGAACCCCATGGTGATACACTAGGCCAGATAAATCCCCTCAATATAAAATATTCAACTAGGATCCATAGTTCTTATATCATATAATATCCCATCTGATACAGAGAAACTAAAATTGGTGAATCACCTTATTGAAATGATATCTAAAACATGAAGTCATGTTGAGGGATTAGGGTCACAACTTCCACACAAAAAAATGTATGGTTATGACTCAACAACCTTGGAACACTAATACATTATCCTCCACTAGATAAAATGTAATAGATTCTAGTTGTGACAATAATGACTCTAAACACCTATATACTATTTAATAATCTCTCTTGTAGATACACACTACACACAATCTCTCCATGCTATAAAAAACAATATTTATATGAAATATATATACAACCATACATACAAAACACAACAAATACATGAAAATGATGAAATAATATGGTATCATTTTTAGTAATCATAAGTACTCATATAACCAATTATTCACTAACATAAATTCACAACTCCATCACACATCAAACAAACTCGACTAACCTTTGACTGGTGTAGTTAACAATAGGGGATAAAGAATCCTCCCAACCATTATCCCCACAACTTGCATGAAGGAAATTAAGATGATGGAGTGTAATTATACCAACTAAAATAAGGAATAAACCAATGTAAAAGAAAGGAAAATCATGTCTCCAATGATCTATATCCCCTCTCGTGCGAGCACTTTAATGACATGAAATTGCTCACACCCAGATCCTCAACCTCACTAACCCTATAAATGTCAATCTCCACATCCATACTCTACCATAGTTACATGAGGGTGAGGGAAATAACAATGATATACCATACCATATTTTTCACCTCTAATAAAGAACATAATCTTGTTATTCTTACTTATGATGATAATTTGGTGGCCTCAAATGCTAGAACTGCCTATAAGGAGGCTACTGTTGAGGCTGATATGGAATATGAACACCCATACCAAATTAACTCCTATGGATTGGTGTGTTCGATATATTTCTATGTATATATCCTTTACAACTAAAAAACATGATATAGAGTCCCCTAGCATAGGAGCGAATACTATTTCACTAGAAAATTAAGAGTTGGAGCACTATGATTGTCTCCCTGTTCAATGAAACCTCAAATAGTCTGACATTTAAACCAATTCATTTGAATCAATAACTCTAGAAAATACCTAATAATGTGTATTGGAATGAATCCTCTTGATTATCTCATCCTTTTTCCACACCTGAAAGTATATAGGAAATTTAAATATAGATTAAAACATATATGATAGGTTGTCAAAATGCATGTTAATGTAATTTGACTCTAGACTAATTATTAATAAAGAGGCAATAGGTGAAATAATAAAATCTCTTAAACCTAATACCAAGATCTTTCATGAATAGAATACTCTATTGGGGGAAGATAAAGTCCTTACACTTTGTTTCTTTCATCAGAAAAGATAAAAACTCTAAAAAATACTTCTAAAAATCAGACTAAAAGATATATGATTCCATCCATCCTCTGAGATATAACATCCAAAACTGAAATATTTCTCTTGAAATATAACTAATTTCCAATGAATCCCAATACTCAAACTAGGAAATAATAAAACATAACACAATATTAATATCCTCTGACCAGTATTTGGAATCTATATCAGGGACAATATCCTCATACATTTCTAAACACTAATGCTGGAAAGTGTGCAACATCCTTTTCCACAACTCATCTTCCTCAGTTGTGTTAAACCTTCTATACTAAACCATATCATCCTTCAAAACCTCACCAACCTAAACCATGTAGAGACCATGATGATCAATAAACTCTTTAAGAAATTAGAAACTCATAATCCAATTAGTATAGAATTAATTTAATCAAATTAATTAATTTATATTTATTTCATTTCTCCCAATATCACCAAGTTCAAACACAAGAGAGTCCAAGCATGATGCATGTAACTCTCCTAGGTATCTACCTCTCTAATATAATCACTTCACATAGTATGTTTTGTATGATTAAGGTCTTTACATCAGATCATAGGGGGCTAGAAATCCGACATCCGGGTAGATCTCCCGTGTATACATTATGTTATACGTTTAATTGATATTTTATCCCTTCTAACCCATTCAGTACACACATGTGAATATTCCACAAAACTCCATCATATCTCTTTACCATCAAAATTGATACCCGTCTGCCATGATCCCCCCTCCATTGGTAACCCTCATACATTGAAAATAAAGAGAAAGAATCGCCCATAAATCTTTCCTCCAATAGTTTGTGGTTTTGAGACTATTATTGAGGGTATAAAACACACAATGAGAGGAATTACTATCAATATATGAATTTAACAACAACTCATATGGTTAAATACTTTAATTAAAATCAGATCATATAAAATAAAAAATATTCAATAGAAAGAAAATCCTACATTAAATGAAATGAAATTCAAGTAATCTCCCAACTAGAGTACCAAATGATTTATAAGAAAAAACACCAACAATAACTCCTCACTCTAAGATTATACAATCATGTTAAGTTTATAAAGGCCTCCTAATCACCTAGTAAATAGTTTAGATATATAGTGGTGGTAATAACTTGTATACTTTGTAGGATCCTCCTTAGGACCTCTCATGAAATCTTGAGAAGCATATACTAATTTTCTAGTGAACATGTACTAAAACTAAAAGAAACTATAAGGTTAACTACCCATTCCAAAACTCACCAATAATTATTCACCAAGTATCATACATAATGTAATAATAAAAAATCAAAATAGTATAATCTTAGGTACCCCATAACTACTTCCCCACAAATTTTCCACTCTTACACACCAATGTCAAACGTCATGTGATCCCATTACATATATATCATAATTCTTATCATAAAGTAAAATCATATCTCTTAACCTATTCCAATATCCATATTATAATAAATAAACCATCTCTCAACTCATTTAAATCATCCCAACATCATAACATAACATCATCACAACTGTATCAATCACATCATAAGTATGTAGTGGTCATGTATCATAAATATGAAGTACATTGGCCTTATTCCATTCTCCTACCACAAAATATGCCCAAAATTCTCCAATATCATTATATATTATTCCTGAAGGGAGATTGGGGAAAAACGTTTATCTATCCAGCTGACCTCACTAACCTGGATGTTAGGAAAATAATACCCATGACCTAAAATATTTTGGCATTGGTAATGTTATTCAACTCGATTGGGGTGCACAATGAAATCACAAGAATATACAATGATATAAATACACACACAAAACCCATATTATGGGAGAATACAAAAATCCTAATAATAACCCATCTACACAACCGTCACATCACCACTTCCTAAAATTTTTATGGATTTTACCTCAACCATACACCTTCTTTAAAGAATTAAGAAAAATATATAGGAACCAGAATTTCTCAATTTCAATGAGCTTTTCAAGAAACATAAAATTAACATTCATTTTAATTAATCCTTAGTTCAAATTTCATTATAATTTTAATAATTAAAGAAATTGTTTTCAATCTATAAAGTGTAGGAAATATTTTCTTCTGAAAATATAACAAAGCAGTGTAGTTTTTTTCTTTAGAATAGGATACCTCCTAAACATAAAGATCTTGGAATTATTTTCATCACATTAAATTTGGGAGATATTGTTATCTTGAAATTTTTATGTGACCCTGGTGATAGTATTAATTTGATTCTATTTTCAATTTTCCAATACTTGAGGTTAGGAGAACTACAAACAACCGAAGTTGTTTTGAAATTAGTTAACTGGTATATTGTACATCAAATTTAGAGTGTGGTTGACTTTATTTCTAAGGTTGGTATGTTTTTCCTACCTATTGATTTTATAATATTATACATGGAGTGTTTCAAGGAAGTTTCTATTATTCTTCGTAGGCCCATCCACAACACCGGTAAAGATATCATACATGATTCTAATAGTAAGATCATTTTTCATTTGGGGTAACAAAAATAACAATTAAATGTTTTTAAAAATAATATAGAACTCGAATAAATTAATATATTTTCAAAATAAGATATTCTAGAATTAAAATATTGGGTTCATGAAAAAAAAGAAATATTTTTTTAGAATGATTTATGAAATTAATAGTATATCGTTATCTATATATATTTATATAGGAATATTCTATAGCATAGAAGAAGAACCTTTAGATGAGTATGATGGAGAGTTATTTAGGTACACAAATGAGTTTTCCCAAGAAAACATTATTAAATTAGTCATATACATTGAATATGAAGAGAGTTTTACTGAGGACAATAGTAATAAAGAAGGGGGTTTTTAATTACTTTTCTTAAGAGACAGCTTGAGGACCTTAGGGCTCCTAGGACCAAGTTTCTTCCCCCAAGTCCAAAAATCACAGAAGTTGTAGATAAAACTCCTTTTAGATTATAAGAAATATTTTTTAGGTGAATTATCATACCTTAATGTTTTCATTTCATCTAGTATAAGAAAAAATCAAGATATTTTTTTGATAAATATCTTAAGTAATTTTTAATATATTATTGGTTGAACCATACCAGATATTAGAGGAATAATTCTTTCATACTGTATACACAAAATTCCAATAGATCCTACTCACAAGACTATAATTGAGGGGTATAGAAGTAAAAACAACAATACAAAAGAGGTGGTTATAGAGGAAGTGATAAAAATTATTGATGTTAGAATTATATATCCCATTTTGGATAGTCCATAGATAATCCATATCCAAGAGGTCCCTAAATGGGTTGGTTGAATGTTACAACAAATTAAAAGAATTAACAAATATAAAATAAGATAATGAATAAGTAGAGAGTTTTTATATATCATATAAAACATAATTCTTCCACTAGAATATAAAATATTTACATGAAATTTTTTGATCAAATGATTCAGAGGTTGGATAAAAATGAAATTTTCTATTTTATTGATGACTATTATAGTTACAATTGGGATCTATTGGACACTGAAGACCAGGAAAATACTAACATTACCTTCCCATTTGAATCATTTTCCTACCAAATAATTCCATTTGGATTATGTGGTTCTCCAACCACATTTTAGAGGTGTGTGGTAGCCATTTTCTTTGATATGAGAGAAATAAAAACTGTATTATTCATGGATTTTTTTTCAATTATTGGAAATAATTTTGAAATATATCTTTAGAATATGGAAATTATTTTACAAAAATTTCATGATTAAAAACTTATTCTAAATTGGGAAAATTTATAATTCATCTTCATTGAGGGTATTTTATTTTGTTTCAAATTTTATAAAATTGGTATAAATGTTTATAATTATAAAGAAGAGGTGATCCAAAATATAACACCTATATAAAATTTCAAAGTAATTATATGGTACTTGGGACAGGTAATTTTCTACTAGATATTTATCATAGATTCTTCGAAAATATCTGGGACCTTATTCTCACTTTTTGAGGTGTTTAGAAGCATTTAATATTTTTATGGAAAATATAACCTCTTCATCAATTATCATAGACCCTAATTAGAATCTTCCTTTTGAATTAATGTGTTACATTAGTGGTATGGTTGTGGTATAATTTTTTGGATAAAGGAAAGAGAGGGGATTCATGTGATTTAGTGTTCTAGTAAAAATCTTGATGATTCCCAAAATAATTACACAATTTTTAAAATGGTTTTGTGGCCTGATTTATTTTCCCTCAATAATTTTAGGTAGTATTTTTTTGGCCCATGGTTTTAATATTCCCAGAACATTTCTCTATCGAGTATCTCCACACTAAAAAATAATCAAAACCAATGTTTATGAGGTGTTCCCTTCAGTTATTGGAATTTTATTTATAAAATATGGATAATTAGGGAGGTGAAAATGTAATTTTGGAACACTTTTATAGGTTTTAAAATACCTAAAATAATTAACTTGGAGAGATAAATACTTTATTTATATATGATAATCTATTTTATATTTCATTAAATTGGTCTTCTTGGAATAATCATTTTACTAAATTTCTATTTATTGAGTCATGCTTAAGGAAATTTCACAATACCAAAGAAATAGATTCATTTTTAAGTTAAATTAATAATTTTGGGATGATCCCTTACTTTATTAAAGATTTACATATGGTATACTTAGGATTTGTTTCCATAATGTGGATATGTTTCCCATTCCTAATATTTATCACTCTTCATCATATTATAGGAACCATGGGGGTTATAAGAAATCCTAGAAATTATTTATTGTAGGTTCTTACTGAACTAATTTATGAAACTATTCTATGAGTTTTATATTAGGGTGTGATAAGTTTCAAATGTTAGGTAATGTTGTTAAGAAATAAGAGATTCCTGATAATAGTATCCTTGAGGTTGAGATATTTGATGTGAAAGGGGGTGGATTTTATGGGACCATTCTAATTTTATAATGGTAATGAGTATATTAATGTGGTTATAGACTATGTTTATTAGTGGGCATATATTGTATCTATTTCAAATACTCAAACAAATAATGTAGTTAAATTCCTCAAGAAGAATATATTTTCTATATTTTGAGTGACCAAGGAATTGAGCATTAATAAAAGCACATATTTCAAGAATTTTAAGTTCAAATATATAATAGAAAAGTGTGGTTCTACTTATAGAACATAAATAAATTATCACCCATACTGTTGTGTATATGAAAAAATTTATAGTATAAAGGATAAGAAAACTCTAGAGACAACAATGTCTATTTTTAAGAAATATTATTCTATTAAATTGGATATGGGTTTTTTAGTCTTATATGACTACTAATAAGACCCACATAGTGAAGTCCATTTATATAATTATATTTGATAAATCATTTGATCTACCCATGGAGAAGCCTCACAAGTCCTATTAGGAAGTAAAATCCCTTAATTTTGATTTTAAATCTACTGTTAAAGTAGAATATTAAAATTGGGTGATCTAAATGAGAGAAGAAGAAAGTATTTAAAAAAAATATTATGATTTAATAAGAGAAAAATCTTTTCATAACTCTATATTGAAAATCCTAAACATTAATATTAGAAAGAGGGTATTAATTTTCAATTATAGTTTAAATATTTTCTAAGTAAACTCAAGACTAAATGATCTAGACCTTACACCATCATGATAGTGGTAGTTTATGGGGTTGAATAATTAGTTAGAGAGTAGAATTGAACATTTATAGTTAATTTTAAAATGATTAAACTCTTCATTGAGGGTATGAAAATCATCTTGGCAATTATCTCTTGGATAAAATATGATCTTACACTGAGTCTAACTAAGGAATCTAAACATATTAATTCAAGGGATTTAACCCAAAGTATTTCTTATTGTTCTCTTTTACCTGAATAAAAATAATTCATTTCATCTACCATCCTTGATTTTACTTGTGCTACTTATTTTTTAAGGTAAATTGGATTTTTTTTTACTTAATTTAAGTCTAGGAACTAGTCTTCTTATGGTAAATTTTTCCATCTGGTCACTTCTTCTCTCATCATACTTGCACTTACATGATTAGTAATGGTTTTTTTGGTCACTTGTGTTATTTTGGTAACTTTTGTAACAATCCCAACTCTTGTAACCCAAATTTAGACTCTATTTTTTTCATTAGAATAATATACAAGGAATTTCAATACCAATGACTGGTCAGTTTAGTATTCTTGTAGAACTAGATAGATACATGATTCTAACTTTAAATTTGAAATGAAATATAAAACATAGTAAAAGTATATATCATGTATCCTTAAAACTAATTCATAAATTCTTTCTTCATATGTGGGAGAAAGGAAAAAAATATGGGTGAGCTAAAACACTCTTTAAGGGTTGTTTATAGTAAAATTTACTATGATTAAATACAGTATAATCAATATAGAAAGGTAAATAACTGAAAACACGTTCCATTTAACCAATAACCTGATAAAAAATTAATCCATGGAAAATATAAACACAAAAAACTCATGATTAAAAATAACTAAATTCATATTGAAGAAAATTCATAATTTCAGATGTCTTAATCAAGGCTTTATGGTGGATATTTTCAAATATGTGTAGGTATAAACTAAAAACTGATTTAATAAGGCTAGCCAATTTTTTAGTCTCTTGATACATGTAGATGGATCAAGGGGGTATCTATAATCGAGACCCACTAATAACATCATGTCCAATTCATTCCTCTTATATTTAATAATAAATTTAAATCATAAACAACATTCCTTTTTGGAAAATATCTATATTGAGTAAAGAATACAAAATATAAATATTTCCCTATAAAATCAAATAATATTCATATTAAATCATAATATATAGAAATGTTATATGGTTTAGGAAATAATCATACCTATGATA
This sequence comes from Viscum album, assembly GCA_963277665.1. NCBI lineage: Eukaryota > Viridiplantae > Streptophyta > Magnoliopsida > Santalales > Viscaceae > Viscum > Viscum album. The sequence goes on along the minus strand of OY728136.1, from coordinate 799,274,475 downwards.
TAATAAACATGGATATGTCCTACGAAAGAAGAACATAAGAAAGTGAATGATTCAAAATAAAGTTAATGACCACAAAATTAATAAGAGATAAAATATGGCCAGCGATTCACCATAAATATAGGTTTTATAATAAAATAATGCTTTTTGGATAGTATAATAAAATGTAAGTGAATTATTTAAAATAAATTTTAATAAAATAATTTTCATTCTAAAACCATTTAAAATATATATAATAATTGAAATAGTGTACAATTATAATGGTAGTGCAAAAATCTGTTAATGTTGAATACATTAAAAAGAAACATTCCTTTTAATTTTTTTAAAAATGGTAAAAAATGAGCCTTTAAGTTGAAATTAAAAATATTTCTTTCAATATGGGAAAAAATTCATGTATAACATAAAATTTCCTTAATACATCATATGAGTAAATTTAAATTACTTTTGTAAAACAATTTTAAAAAATATAAACATGCAATAAAAATATACACTATGAAAAATAGAATTAATATCAACTTTTCTTTAAAGAAATTATCTTATAGATTCAAGTTTCAAATAGAGTAAAATTTATAATAAAACCTGGAATCTAATTAAAAGTACATATAATAACAAAATAGATGGATTTTATAAAGGTTATATTATAATATTCCTTCAATGAAAATATAATCAATCACAAAAAATGAGATTGAAAAATAAATTTGATCGTCTTTGGTAATTTTTAAAATGTAACCCTTTGGAAGAGTAAAACTAAATTAAAATTTTAATTACCATTAATAAATATATATTATTGCTATAAAAATAAAAAAAAAATTTGTATATACACTAAATAAAATAAAGTTGTTGCATAATACTAAATATGTCTCACTGAAGTAGAAATTGAGATGGAATCCCTTGTAAAGATCATATAATTATATTGAGAATTTATAAATTAATTGATTGTGTATAAAAAATATAAATAAAAAACATGTTTAAAAACAACATAAAATAATAATTTGTCAATTCACATATAAACATGGCATAACGAAATTAATGAAGTAGTGGTATAAATTAATAAATAAAAATTGAGTTAAGAAACATATTACCTCACCCGTCCACTTAGTTGAAAATATGTTTACATCCTGTATAATAAATTTATATTTTTTATAAATAAATAAAATAAACATATACATAACTATAATTTCATATATTATCTATTTATAACATCTTATCACTCATTCATTAACAATCATTCATTATTATCATTGTTTCAGGTGTTGACTAATACATTTTTCATATACGTTTTGATTTGAAGGTTATGATATTTGTATCTTGATCATGGTTATATCATAAAAAATTAATCATGTTATAAAAATAAAATTTATTAATTATATTCATATATATAACTATCCATGAAAAATGGACTTGAAAATTGAAACACGTCGGTTCGTGGTGGAGGCAATCCACACATAGGTACAAGCAACATTATAATTTTTATGTGGTCGAAGAGTTAAGAATTTGATGATGTATTATACTTTTGGAATCATAATTGTGTAATAATTAAAATATATTTTCATTATTTACATCATTATTACCATATATGTTAGTTGGTTATGGAAAAAAATTACACATGTTTGTGAGGCGGTGGTCTTCACGTACACATGAATGATGGTTTTATTTCCAATTTGATGGATAAGAAGATGAATAAATATTATAACATAAAAATAATTACATCCTAATATATGGGATATAATGTTTTTGTTTTATTTTAATTTTTAGGATATAATTTTATGTATAAAAATAAGATGTTAAAAAAAGTTCATAGTTATAACTATTAACTTATCTTAGAGATACCTCCTTTGGATCTCTTCTAAATGACACTAGAGATTGTATTTTTATAATAATATGAACTATATAATTTATATAAGGTATTTTGTATGATAATTATTTTGGTTTTGGGAAAGATAAGTGGCTTAAGGTGGTGTGAATAAAAGAGGAAAGTCGGTTTCCCTCTATAGGTTTGGGGAGGGGTACCTTTGGAAATACATGAAATGTTATTATATAATATGGTTCTAACTCATGTAAAATGGATCCAAACTGATTTTTATTAAAATATAATTATTATTTAGTATTAATATAAACATAAAATAAAATTTAAATAGAATTATATGTAATTTTAAACCTTGTTATTTGGATTAACACCTTTGTTAGCCATTTTTAATCTTAAACACAGTAACTAAATTTTCAATATTAAAGAGTTATAAATTAAACTATAAGGTAAAAAATTCAAAAAATAAATAGGTTTCAAAATTTCTACATAATACCAAACCATTTATCAAATTTCACGATTTTTGATGATTTTTAAATAATTGAAGAAAATATTTTTTCATAAAATATCACTGATGTCATTTTTGAATCTATTCATTTAATTTGACATTTAAAACATAAATATAGAAATTTAATTATAATATAATCTCTTTAAACATAAATTAAACATTATTATTAATTATAAGATTAGTCTAACAACATAATTTATCCAAAAATACATACCTTTTAATTTTTTTAAATCATTTATTTTTATTTTACTACTATTTTCTCAAGCACTTTATAAATGTTTTATAAGTGTTAATATTCATTTAAAAACTTTTTTTATCCCTATGAAAACATATTAAATATATGTAATAAGAATGATAGTGATATTTTGTAATTATCCATTATTTAAAATATTATAAAGGTCATAATCAATGAAAAGAGCCAATAAATTACCCCATTTGTATGTAGAGTGTGGTTAAGATGAAAAATAACTTATAAAAATCATTAATTTAATGTCTTATGGAGTTTTATAGGTAATACCCTATATTTTTAACCTAGTTTTACTCATTTTACCCTTAATGAGGTGACACATATTAATTATGGTTACTATTCATTATGACCAAAAATGAAAATAAAATATATACCAAACATAAAAATTACTATTTAAAGTATGGAATACATTGTATCAAATTAAATTCTTATAAATTAAATTTACTAATTTAAAAATTAACCTATAAAATTTTGTGAAAAACGATTTTCCAGAAAAATGTGTTTTTAAGTATAAAAAATTTTTATATTCAAAATTAAGCATAATGTTAATTAAAATTAAATTAATGGGATTATTTTTAATAAAAATTAAATAATTTTATTTTAAAACTAGTTAAAAAACTAATTGAACTTTGTTAATACTTAAAAAATAAAAGACAGTTAATAAAATCAATATTTTCACTATTCACTAAAAATTAATCCTTTCATAAAAATCCCATAAATTCTCCCAAAGATAATTTTTATTTGATGATTTCAAAAATTATACCCTTTATATAAACTTCAATTTCTAAATTTTTAAAATATTAATTATAATATTCAACCACAAAAATCAATGAAAACCATTTTTGAATAAAACATATATTTGAAGCATAAAATGGCTTTACTAAAAATTGAGTGATTATTTTGCTACTAATTAATAAATAAATTTTTATTTGAGTATAACCTTTATATATATATCATAATTTTTTTACTCCTATTAATACCCATTAATTAAATGAATATGTTATGATGGTCATATATTAAAAATATTACTTTATAGATTTTTTAAGCATGTTGTTGTGTGGCTACATGTTATAGAACATAGTGTTGTTTTCAATAGAAAATATAATAAAAATTATTTGGGGATTACATTTTCTCATACTTATATAAATTTTTTCCTCATAATTTTAATTTTTTTCTAAATTAAATATAACATAGTAATAAAATTGGATATAGATTTTATCATGAACTTTAATTTCTTGGATTTGACCAAGAAACCTATGATGCATGTATCCCTATAAGACCCCTCCTTGTAAATTAGTTTCTAAAACCATTCCATAGAAGTTTAGTGTTACAAACCACAAAATATTTGATGTATTTATCTTTAGTTTTATTATGTTTGAGAAATTCTTTTTCCTTTGGGATATAAAATATGATAAAATTTACTTTAATCATTTATTCCCATTAAATAAGCATAATTTAATCATTAGATATAAATCATCATGTTCATGATCATTTTTTCACACCTTTATCACTAAAATCATATTTTAATTGACTATAATATCCACAAAATAGAGATAATTTATTCATACTATGAAAAATATAAAATGTTAGAACAAGATAAAATAATAACCAATATGAATAGATATTTATATGGAGAAATACTAAATTAATATTCAAATCCTCGACAATGAAACTCAAAGTTTAACTTAAATCATTCAATAAGTATCTAACCTCAACACTCTTCAAAAAAATTCCTAAACATTTTGAAAACCCAAAAACCCAAAATATTTGATTATATATTCTTTTGAGATCAATTTAACATTTATCTACAAACAACAGTAATCACTCATAAAGTGATATAACAAAATTATATATTCACTGTTATATAATCTAGAAATTCTGATGATCTTTCCCATAAATAATATAAATCACTATAGAGCTATAAATAAATCATATATGATCCCAAAAGATAACTAAGACTTTTTTACTCAAATAAAATCCCACATTGGACAAAAATATTTCCATTTACATTAATCATATAATGTTCCAAATAACATGAACTTTATTTAAAATAACATTAATCACTTAATTTACAAATCATTTTTTTAATCCAATGAATCTATATATGATAAAATATATATTAACAGATAATAATCATACTTTTGTACTAATAACCAAATTAAAATAAAATATCATATTAAACCTAAATGTTATCAATACATTTCCACTTATGGATATAAAATATAAAATCATTCTTCCTCAAATTAAATTTATACTAAAACCCATTATAAAAAATGGTTTTATTCACATAAATGTCTCTAAAAATATCCTTAATCATCTTTAATTCATATCACAAGGAACCTCAAACAAGTATTTATGACCTTAAATGATAAAAAATTCTTACCTTTTTATTGGTTTTCCTATTTGGTCTATGGTAAAATAGAGATTAGGATGTAGTCAAAACATGGTATACAACTCATGTTTTGGTTCTTTCATCCCCTTACATGGGGGACATACCAATTTTATAGGGGTTGAAAAAAATTCTACTATGTTCTTTTTCAGTTGATTTGATTTGCACGATGAGTGGTACACATGGTTGTGATGGTTGTCTATTATGTTGAATGGACCTTGGATCGATTTGGAAAGGGAGGATTGTTTATGTGTCATGATAGGAACTTATACTCATAGGATGTGTTTCTTATGATTATCATTGGGAACCTAGATTTCTATAAGAGGGATGGGATATTAAAATTGTTAACAAGGAAGCTAAACAATATTTTCCTTTATAGCCTCTTCTAGTATAATTTTACTCATCCAACACATGAATGTGGATACAATGAAAGATGCATGTGATTTTATATACATGTCATATATAGAATTGAGCCTGATTAGGGTAAGAAAGTATGATAACATGAGGGGAGCTACTTAAAGTTCCAATAAAGATGATAAGTAGTGTTTTTGTTATAACCTCTTTGGTGGTATTCTACTAAGCTACCTAGGATGATATACAGGGTATGTGATGTATAGCCCTGTTATAGTAAGGAAAGGGGGATAGAGTTTGGATTATATTCGATTCCTGACTCAGATGAGGGAAATAAGGGGGTCATGATGTCAGATGATACTAGATACCTGACCCTGATATGGGTAGGTAAGGGGACTTTAAGTTATATATACTACGACAAGGTGTGGTAGGGGAGTGTAAGTTTTATGAGATGTAATTACCATTACATATTATCAAATATGTGAAATTTGTATATATATTATTATGGTTATTTTTTCTCCTTTACTGGTGTATTGTCTCGGCCCAGCTCACCACTAAACAGGTAGTTGGACAAATCGACACATTGCCTCAAGCATTCTCCCCATGCATTTGAGGTTTCTTACAAGTAGTGATAGTCTAATGTTGATACAATGGGGATATTATACCCCCATGGACAGAGTTTCATAGTGGTATATCAGGTGTCAGTTGATGGACAATAGTGTAAATAGTGATAATAAAAGGAAAAGTAGCAGCAGATAAATACAATTAATAAAAGTAAATGACTGACTCCAATATATATAATAATTCATGCATGTCTAGATGATTCTAAAAGTTACAAGTAGGAGGTAAAATAATAATTTTAGCATAATAAAAATAAAATGATCCTAAAGGATTACTCCATGATAATATTGAGTACTAGCTCAATCCTGTACTATATAGATCCCAAGTAAACATCACAACACAATCAATAAATCCATATATATATATAAATATGAAGATTATCTTGTGTACCCCGTTTTAATGGTGGCCTGAGTAGGGTGTGAGATATAATCTCAGCAGGATACCAATAATAGTGTTTAAATAAATCTAATTTTTACACTATAAAATGATCTTTGTGCAAATATAGGTGGATATAAGGTGATAAATAAATAGATAAATAACATTTTGGTTAAATTTCCTAAATGGATAATAGACCGAGTCAAACTACCTAAACCTAAGCCGGATGTCTAAACCAATGGAACCATTACAAGTAATATGGTATATACATGGAATCATATATGAAGCAACATAAGTATGTCAACCCCAAGCATATGATTTTACATTTCGGTCACACCCCTAGGATATCATTCAAGCATTATCATACTATAATCATAACAATAACAATAATAAGGCACTACAAGTAATCCCTTTAAAGAATCTTTCAAATATAATAATGAAATTATGATATTATACATGCTGATCTATAATGAAATACCAACAGTCTCTAAGTGAGCCCTCAATATAATAAATACCATAGATTATGTCCAAGGTGACCCATCAAGACATCCCTTATATCACTCTTAATATGGTAACCTCTGCGTCTGTGTATGTATCTCACATTGGGGATTGGGTATCACCCAACAAATGGTATAACCATTTTTCCAATAGGACTATACATGGTTTCTCCCTAATGGAACCGATGTCACCCAGAATTATAAATAAACTGCCTGGAAATCCCATATAAGGAAAACCAAGTATCACTCTCAGCCCGTCAAGTAGTACCAATCCAACCATGGAGAGTTCATCAACTTCTTCTATAAGTCAAGTCATGTGTTCTCTCTTATACCATGTGTAAATTAATCATTGAATTATCAAACACATCTTATCAATGATGATATCATTAATACATTCAAAATAAGCAAGACCAAATATTTCATATAAGATAATAAATTATTGAATGAAGACAAAGATAATAGAGATTAATCCTAAGCATAAGAAAAATTCAACAAGGAAATGAATAGGTCACCAAGAATCATGTCTAATTCATACTTTTCTTGGAATAATTCATTATCAGTAAATACATAAGGCATAAGGCATCAAGCCTAAGGTCCCTACTTTGGATTACAATTCATCTTAATTTTAATTAATGATTTAAGGAAATTATCATAGGTGAAACACACCCTAATGGGTGTTGAAATAAGCACAGATTATGTTCAATAGGGAAAAATGGAAAAACACACCTATTGGAGTGGATAAAGTCAATTCGGTATACCATTGGTTGATTTTCCACATACTAGGATTGTGTCGGATGTGGCAACACAAACAATTTAATTTATTTAGAAAAATTGAGGCATCATTGGAATATCCCAGCACACGGTATAATGGAGAACCGCATATAAAGTGATGAAACTTGTGGGATGGAACTATACCACCAAAAATTACCATGGATGACCTGCATGTCCAATATTGAGGCTTGATTTGGTTTATTAGAGGGAAATCGGAAAAACGGATGAATACCCTGAAAATATGGTGAATTAGGTTGTACCAAAATAGTGTAGAGGGAGGGAATATAAATGAATAATGGAATAAATATTAGTTGTATACATACTAATAGGTATCCAACAAGCTTGATGGTGATCAATTCGATGTTTGGATGATGGAGATACAACTATCTCTATAGGAGGAGAGGAGGAGCTCGAGCGTGATCCCCTTGGTGCATATGAAAGAGGAATAAAGGAGGGTAGAAAATAAATAATTATAGATGGGTGTTTTTTCAATTCTTATGAATTTTATTGAAGAATGTGGTTTGGACCAATGGTTGGAAAAACCATGTACCATCTATTCTTAAGGCACTATCCAAGAACCCTCTCATAGAGGTTGGACACATGGTTTGGCTAACTATATACAACCCATGATAAATCACACTATCAAAAACATGATGCAAGTTGCAGGTTCATAAATATCCTCCCTCATGGTTAGATAAAATCATGTGGAACATCTTTTTTCACCAGACCAGGTTGCACGGTTCCCCTGAGGGATGAACGATTTCAAAAAAACTGTGTGTCGTGCCCGCTTCTTCCTTAAAGATGTATTTCAAGCCCTGGTGCTCCTAAAACAAAAAGGAACACCCTATAGACAACTAGGGAATTAAACCATGTCTAAAAAACAAATTTAATTGTTTCAAATCACTTAATTTCATTATGAAGAATAGTTTACAAAACTTACCATCCACTAAACAACAAAATTTAAATTCCTTTGTAATTTCAACATGTACAAAAACATTGTACACTATAGTCTCACAAATGTAAAACTTATAATACTTTAAAATCCTTGGGGAAATTAATATTACAACAATCCACCTACTCAGGTCATAAATTATTGTTCATATAGTCTCTTTTCATTTCCAAATGCCTAATTCACGTCCTAGAGTCACCTTAACATACAGTACATAAGCCGTAAAAACTCAATATAACACTTGTTTTTCGGAACTAAAACACCAAGACAATGCCTACCAATGCTCATCTTACCTGAGACATAATCACATCACCATCACTTTAACCACCAGTTTCTATCATTTGTGATACAAAAAACCAAGTCACGGAATTCTATTGATGGAACTATCATTTTAAGAATTCTCTTACTGCTCTAATGGTTCACATGGAATGATTCTCTACTTTAATGATTATTAGACTCCCAGTTGACCACAAAGTACTAGTCAAGTATATTTTTTTTTGGAAAATATCATTTAAAACTCACTTCATGTAACATCCCAAGTAAGTAATGAATAATAGATATTTTTATCTATGTCTATTAATGAATTAGATAGTGTTTTATAGGTTTAAAATGAAAATAAATACAATCTTATGCATGGAATACACTAATGTTCTTAAAAGATTGTTTTACTGCCTTTTGATGGCAAACCCTTTTTAAAGCAAACTTTTGACAATTTTATAATATATATTTGTCAAAATAAACAGATTCATTATTATTGGGACATTGAAATTTACATTGGATAAATTTTTGGTATTTTTCTGACAATGTTCATTTTTTAATGAATAGTGAAAAAATACTACATTTTACATCAAAACTGCTTTTTCATTTAATTTAATTATATGGTTAGATTATCCTCTTAATTGGTCTTAAAGTGTAATCTGAATATATTTTTACCATTTAATACAATGGTGGTTATTATGATTAATTTCACTTTGGAATTGGTCATAAACTAATTCCAAACTTTTCATAGATATTGTTTCAAAACAACCCGCTATTTGTTTTGACAACGAGAATTATTTTTAAATAAATTTTTGAAATTTATGTGTTTGGAATTTGGTAAAATGTATTACATATTTGGAATCATAAGGTCCAAATTATGTAATCAAGACTCTTTTGTTTTTGGACATTATGAATAGTAACGACGGTAATTATCTTTAATTATCTTGATTAATGAGTAATCAGGTAGTTAAAGATAATAAAATGATATCATAATAATAAAAAAAGACCACAACATGTGTTCTAAGGCTACAGGTTGTCTCATGGCCGACCATGGGATGCCTTGTGCCAAACATAGGGGCCCCATGGAATCACTTTTGTGAGAAAGTGACTTTTTATCTTTTTATTTTTAAAGAATGTTTAATGTGACAAAGAATGTATTACCTAAGTAAAATATTTTTAATTTTGTCTACATCAATTATCTTTTGGACTATAAAAATTAATTAGAAAGATAAAACGGTTTCCTACATCATAGTAGTATTTTCATAATTTTTAGACTTTAAATAAATTAACTTATTTATGACATCATGATGATGTAGCGATTACCTCATTAATAATGGATTTAAATAAAATGAAATGATAATGTAAAATCTATGACCTACACATGTCCAAAACCTATTGTATGGGTGGATTTCGAACCCTTATCACCTTACCCTCTAATTATATCAATGTGGGACCTTGTGAATCCGAAAATAATTTTCAAATAAAGTAACATTTCTTTACTTTCCAAGAGTGCCCCTCCTCTCCTCTTATAAAAGGCCCCCACCTCTACCTCCTTACCCACACTCCCAAAGCCTTTGGCTCAGCCAACCCCTGCCCATTTTGTCTCTCCACATCCCTCTATTAATCCTTGAAGCCTCACTTTGGGAAGAAGTCTTCCCAAGGAAGCCTTTGAGCTCAAACCAAAGGGAGTTACCTGATTTTAAGGTAATGTCTTCACTTGAGTCCTTTTGTTTTATTTTGCTTCTCCAACCCCCTAAACTCTTTTTATTCATTTATTTTGTAACAACTCTAGTATATTCAATATACTAGTATGTTTTTATAAGAATTATTCGGGCTACACATTCACACACCTACATCTAATGGTAAAAGGACATACTGTGTCTGTGGATGGTGAATTTATGCCTCCCGAAACGATGATTGTTCAACATTATTTTAACACCTTAAAAGGTGGTCATTAAGATGTCACTATATTTATATATGATATATAATATGTTTATTTTTTCCTTAATCTTATGTATTTTTCATTTTGGGCATACCTTTATGGTTTCTATTATGGGTAAATGCGATATCTTCATTTAAGGAAGTGCGGACTACCGCCCCCTCAAAGTGATTTGATTCGTTAAATACCATATGTGGGACGTATAAAGGATGTAACTATGATATTATATATGATATTATACTGGAATTATAATATACCTTTATATCATTATGATTCCATTCTATAAGATACGAAATAGAAATGAAAGTAGCGTTCATGGGTACGTACGGCTTACCGTCTCCATGAACGGTGCAGTTCATTTCTTACCTCTAAATGATTATGTAATATTATAAATGCATGAATGTACTGGATATATATGACATATATGATATCTACATCATGAATACCATTCTGGATATAATGGATACATGAACAACTTGTAATTATAAAGGGTTAATTTTTGACTCAAGTACCAATGATCGTTAAAACGACTGTTATTAACTTAAATAATTACATAGTGTTCATGACATGACAATAAGTGATATAAAAGGAATAATTAACTTGAAAAATGATCTTAAACAAGTAGAAATTAACTCAAGTTTATTATTTAGGACATTAAGGAACGATCGAGTCAAGTCGGACCCGAGGTATGGGACTTCGTCTCAATCTCCTTTCATTGAGGAATATTTTGTTTTATACACTACCTTATTTTATACGGTGTGTAAACCCCTTTTACTTTTATATTTATCTAAAAGGAATATTTTTTATACGATGGGTTTTACTAAACGACAAAAGGGAATGTTTTTGTCATACGTAGGCAGCGACAACGACTTCTCCGCCGCCGTGACCATTATTTGAGTTTCAGCTTCCTCTACAAGCCATACCTTTTTTTAAAAATAAAAATAAATACCATCTTTTACTTTTCATTTATTTTGGTATTGAAAATGTTTTTCATAATGTTTTTGTATCAATGTGTTGTATTGATATCTTGTGATTGAAAGGTGGAAATGTTATGTTTCCTTTATGCATGTTTTATGTGATTCGATTATGTTGAGGTTCTTGGGAATTATTATGAAGACGGGTGGTTCCGTGATAAATTAAGGGTAGGTGAGCCCGATATTGCTCTCCAATGCATTGGGTAATGCAAAAGAGTGTAACGTTAAGTTTTCTCCGAAGAGATTTAGGGAATATACTGTGATGGGTATTCCAAACGTAACCAAGAGGGTTACTCCCTACGTAAGAATGTTGTGAATGCCTCAAGTTACCTTTATGTCTTATGATTTCTATGATTTATACATGATTTGATGAGGTATGTTAAAGTGCTTATGTTTTATGGGTAAAGTATGATTTCATTTTTCTATATATATGTACCCATGTTTCCTTTCCATATTTTTATATCCCTTACTGATCTTTTTATGCTCATCCCAAGTTTTTTTGAAATGTTTTTCACAAGTCAAGGGAAAGGTACATGATATGATGATAGCGTCAAGGAAGTGTCAAGAAAGAATCCATGTTTTATTTTAAATATGATTCTATTGATGGTAAAGAAGAATACTATCTTTATGTAACCACTTTGTTTATATGTGGAATGTAATGCAAGTTTTATGATCTAATTCTCTAAAACTCTAAACCCGAAAAGATCCTCAATTTGTAATCTTGTAATAACTCAAGATTAAGTAAGGTTTAAGGCTGGGGCCTTATAGTTGGTATCAGAGGTCGGTTTAGACAACTTTAGGAGTTAGAAAAGTGTTAAATTATAAATTGATTTATGGTATGATGGAAATGATATAGCATTTAAGGATTACCATGTTGCTTCACCTAAGGTATTTCAGTGTTAAGAATGTTTTTTCGTAGAGGAAACAGAGAAGCTTTTTTTGGGAAGGCATTCTGAGGGAAATGACCTTCCAAATCAGCATACAGAGATGGTCAGAATTAGAATTGAGTAGTTTACTGTAGTGATGGCTCAGTTGAATCAGGTGATAAATCGTGGTTGTGTTTATTGATGATATTTTGGTGTTTTCTAAAAGTAAAGAGGAGCATGAATGACATTTAAGGGTTGTTTTGAAAACCTAAAAAGAAAATAAATTTTATGGTAAATTTAGAAATTGTGAGTTTTGTTGCAACAAATTTCTTTCCTTGGTCATATTGTTTCTAAAGATGGAATAACTGTTGATCCTGCAAAAACAAAGGTTGTTGAAGAATGGCCAAGACCCCAAAATGTTACTGAGATTCATAGTTTCCTTGGTTTGGCAGGCTATTACCGGTGGATTGTTAGAAATTTTTCACAGTTATCTATTCCAATGACTAATCTAACTCGGAAGGGTGTTAAGTTTATCTGGACAAAAGAATCTGATGATTGTTTTCAGGAACTGAAAAGAAGGTTGGCGAATGCTCTAGTTTTGGCACTACCTTGCAGGAATGGTGAGTTTTTTGTCTACAATGATGCTTCATTGAAAGGACTTGGTTCTGTCCTTATGCAGAATGATAAGGTAATTGCATATGCTTCACGTCAGTTGAAAATTCATGAGGTAAATTACCCTACAGATGATTTGGAATTAGCTACTGTTGTTTTCGCTTTAAAAATTTGGAGGCATCATTTGTATAGAGTAAAGTGTGATATATATACAGATCACAAAAGTTTAAAGTATATATTCACTCAGAAATAATTGAACATGATACAGAGGAGATGGCTGGAATTAATCAAGGATTATGATTGTACAATTCCTTACCATCCGGGAAAAGAAAATAAAGTGGCTGATGCTTTGAGTCGAAAAAGTAATGCTTCATTAACAATGTTGCATTTGGAACGTGATCCTTTGGTTAAGGATTTGATGAACTTTGGCATAGAAGTTTTTGGTGCAGGAAGTTCTTCTGTTTTGTTTCAGGTATCAGTGAGATCATCTCTATCAGATAGAATCAAGAAAGCACATAAGCAAGACAGTGAGTTGCAGAAAAAGGTAGAGCTGGTTCAGAAAGGTAAGTAGCCTGAATTCAACATTGATAATGATTGCGTTTTGAGATTTGAGAAAAGATTGTGTGTGCCTTGTGATTCACAGTTGAAGAGAGAGTTGTTATGTGAAGCTCATAGTTCTCTGTTTTCAGTTCATCCTGGCAGTACTAAGATGTATAGAGATCTGCGAGAGTATTACTGGTGGGATGGAATGAAAAGAGATATTGCTGATTTTACTATGAAGTGTTTGACATGTCAACAGGTTAAAGCAGAGTGGAAGTTACCGAAAGGGATGCTTCAACCTTTACCAGTGCCAGAGTGGAAATGGGAGAATATATCCATGGATTTTGTCGTGGTATTACCGAAGACATCTAGAGGTAATAATGCAATCTGGGATATTGTTGATCGCTTGACTAAATCGGCTCATTTCCTTACTATACAAGATACTTTTTACCTAGATCAACTTTCCCGTTTGTATCATAAAGAGATAGTCAGGTTATATAGAGTTCCTCTCTCCATTGTGTCCGATCGTGATCCGAGGATTACTTCTAACTTTTGGAAAGACCTTCATACGTCGTTGGGTAATGAATTAAATTTTAGTACATCTTTTCATCCGCAATCAGATGGGCAGTCAGAAAGAAAAATTTAGACCTTGGAAGATATGATACGAGCTTGTTCGATGGATTATCAGGGAAGTTGGGACCAACATCTTTCTTTGGTTGAGTTTTCTTATAATAACAGTTTTCATTCCAGTATACAGATGGCACCATTTGAGGCATTATATGAGAAGCGGTGTCGAACTCCAGCATTTTGGGATGAAGTGGGTGAAAGGAAGCTGATGGGACCAGAATTGGTAGAAGAGATGGCAGAAAAAGTTCAATTGATTTAGAAACACATGAGAACAGCTCAGAGCAGGCAGAATAGTTATGCGGATAACCGGAGGAAGGATCTATCTTTAGAGGTAGGTGATCATGTTTTTCTCAAGGTTTCTCCTTGGAAAAGTGTGATGAGATTTGGTAACAAAGGAAAGCTGAGTCCAAGGTTTATTGGACCATATGAAATTCTGGAGAAAGTTGGATTAGTTTCTTACCGAGTGGCTTTACCTCCGAGTTTATCTCAGGTACACAATGTTTTTCACGTTTCGATGTTGAGAAAGTATATGCCAGATCCATCCCATGTTTTGAGTCCATAGGTAGTTCAGCTGGAAGAGAACTTATCTTATGAGGAACAACCGGTCCAGATTCTTGACCACAAGGAGAAAGTGTTACAAAATAAGGTGATTAATCAGGTAAAGTTTTTGTGGAAAAACCACATGATGGAAGAGGCAACATGGGAATCTGAAAATGCAATGAGGGATAAGTACCCCCATTTATTCGATAAGTAAATAAATTACGGGGACACAATTTTCTAAAAGTGGGGAACGATGTAACATCCCAAGTAAGTAATGAATAATATATATTTTTATCTATGTCTATTAATGAATTAGATAGTGTTTTAGAGGCTTAAAATGAAAATAAATACAATCTTATGCATGGAATACACTAATGTTCTTAAAAGATTGTTTTACTGCCTTTTGATGGAAAACCCTTTTTAAATAAAACTTTTGACAATTTTATAATCTATATTTTTCAAAATTATCATATTCATTATGATTGGGACATTGAAATTTACATTGGATAATGTTTTGGTATTTTTCTGACAATGTTCATTTTTTAATGAATAGTGAAAAAATACTGCATTTTACATCAAAACTGCTTTTTCATTTTATTTAATTATATGGTTAGATTATCCTCTTAATTGGTCTTAAAGTTTAATCTGAATATATTTTTCCCATTTAATCCAATGGTGGTCATTAGGATTAATTTCACTTTGGAATTGGTCATAAACTAATGCCAAACTTTTCATAGATATTGTTTCAAAAAAACCCGCTATTTGTTTTGACAACGGGAATTATTTTTTAATCAATTATTGCAATTTCTGTGTTTGGAAATTGGTAAAATGGATTACATATTTGTAATCAGAAGGTCCAAATTATGTAATCAATACTCTTTTGTTTTTGGACATTATGAATAGTAATGATGGTAATTATCTTTAATTATCTTGATTAATGAGTAATCAGGTAGTTAATGATAATAAAATGATATCATAATAATACAAAAATACCACAACATGTGTTCTAAGGCTACTGGTTGTCTCATGGCCGACCATGGGATGCCTTTTTCTAAAGTTGGGGGCCCCATGGAATCACTTTTGTGAGAAAGTGACTTTTTATCTTTTTATTTTTAAAGAATGTTAAATGTGACAAAGAATGTATCACCTAAGTAAAATATTTTTAATTTTGTCTACATAAATGATCATTTGGACTATAAATATTAATTAGAAAACTAAATAGATTTCCTACATCATAGTTTTTTTTCATAATTTTTAGACTTTAAATAAATTAACTTATTTATGACATCATGATGATGCAGCGATTACCTCGTTAATAAAGGATTTAAATAAAATGAAATGATAATGTAAAATCTATGACCTACACAAGTCCAAAACCTATTGGATGGGTGGATTTCGAACCCTTATCACCTTACCCTCGAATTATATCAATGTGGGACCTTTTGAATCCGAAAATCATTTTCAAATAAAGTAACATTTCTTTACTTTCCAAGAGTGCCCCTCCTCTCCTCTTATAAAAGGCCCCCACCTCTACCTCCTTACCCACACTCCCAAAGCCTTTGGCTCGGCCAACCCCTACCCATTTTGTCTCTCCACATCCCTCTATTAATCCTTGAAGCCTCACTTTGGGCAGAAGTCTTCCCAAGGAATCCTTTGATCTCAAACCAAAGGGAGTTACCTGATTTTAAGGTAATGTCTTCACTTGAGTCCTTTTGTTTTATTTTGCTTCTCCAACCCCCTAAACTCATTTTATTCATTTATTTTGTAACAACTACAGTATCTTAAATATACTAGGATATTGTTATAAGAATTATTCTAGCTACACATACACACACCTACATCTAATGGTAAAAGGACATACTGTTTCCATGGACGGTGAATTTATGCCTCCCGAAATGATGATTGTTCAACATTCTTTTAACACCTTAAAATGTGGCCATTAAGATGTCACTATATTTATATATGATATATAATATTTTTATGTTTTTTTAAGCTTCTTTATTTTTCATTTTGGGCATTCCTTTATGGTTTCCATTATGGGTAAACGCGATATCTTCATTTAAGGAAGTGCGGACTACCGCCCCCTCAAAGTGATTTGATTCGTTAAATACCATATGTGGGACGTATAAAGGATGGAACTATGATATTATATATGATATTATACTGGAATTATAATATACCTTTATATCATTATTATTCCATTCTATAAGATATGAAATAGAAATGAAAGTACCGTTCATGCGTACGTACGGCTTACCGTCTCCATGAACGGTGCATTTCATTTCTTACCTCTAAATGATTATTTAATATTATAAATGCATGAATGTACTGGATATATATGAAATATATGATATCTACATCATGAATACCATTCTGGATATAATGGATATATAAACAACTTGTAATTATAAAGGGTTAATTTTTTACTCAAGTACCAATGATCGTTAAAACGACCGTTATTAACTTAAATAATTACATAGTGTTAATGACATGGAAATAAGTGATATAAAAGGAATAATGAACTTTAAAAAGGTTCTTAAACAAGTAGAAATTAACTCAAGTTTATTATTCAGGACATTAAAGAATGATCGAGTCAAGTCGGACCTGAGGTATGGGACTTCGTCTCAATCTCCTTTCAATGAGGCATATTTTGTTTTATACACAACCTTCTTTTATACGGTGTATAAACCCCTTTGACTTTTACGTTTATCCAAAAGGAATATTTTTTATACGAATCTTTTTACTAAATGACAAATGGTAATGTTTTTGTCGTATGTATGCGGCGACAACGACTTCTCCACCGCTGTGACCATTATTTGAGTTTCAGCTTCCTCTACAAGCGATACCTTTTTTAAAAAAGAAAAATGAATACCATGTTTTACTTTTCGTTTATTTTGGTATTGAAAATGGTTTTCATAATGTTTTTATATCAATGTGTTGTATTGATATCTTGGGATTGAAAGGTGGAAATGTTATGTTTATGTTGAGGTTCTTGTGCATTATTATGAAGACGGGTGGTTCCGTGATAAACTAAGGGATGGTGAGCCCGATATAGCTCTCCAATGCATTGGGTAACGCGAAGGACTGTAACGTTAAGTTTTCTCCGAAGAGGTTTAGGTAATATACTGTGATGGGTATTCCAAACGTAACCAAGAGGGTTACTCCCTACGTAAGAATGTTATGAATGTATCAAGTTACCTTTATGTCTTATGAATTCTATGATTTATTCATGATTTGATGAGGTATGTTAAAGTGCTTATATTTTATGTGTAAAGTATGATTTCATTCTTTTGTATATATGTACCCATGTTTCCTTTCTATATTTTTATATCCCTTACTGATCTTTTTATGCTCATCCTAAGTTTTTTTGAAATGTTTTTCACAGGTCAAGGGAAAGGTACATGATATGATGATAGTGTCAAGGAAGTGTCAAGAAAGAATCCATGTTTTATTTTAAATATGTTTCCATTGATGGGAAAGAAGAATAGTATATTTATGTAACCACTTTGTTTATATGTGGAATGTAATGCATGTTTTCTGATCTAATTCTCTAAAAATCTAAACCCGAAAAGATCCTCAATGTGTAATCTTGTAATAACTCAAGATTAAGTAAGTTTTAAGGTTGGGGCCTTATACTTCACTTTCCTTAACTTAACAACCTTCCATTAAGTGGTTCCCCAATAACTAAAAATGAGAAGATATTGGAAAGAAATTTGAACTGTCTCAGGTCAACTACTCTCAAAACAATCATCTTAGATGGTTGATGTACAAAAAAACTAATCCCAATGAAATTTTCATGGAGTTTCCTCATGATTTTTCTAAGAATGGTCATTGAATTATGTAACTAGATTCCGGTGACAACTTTATCCAAAAAAACAACTTTAAGCTTCTATGCCCCAATACAAACATGGGTGCAAACCCGATCCAACACACTTGGAGTGATACCCTTTTCCAAATACCTTATTATCTCAATTAATGTCTGGGGTAACCTCAAAATCATCAAATGGAGTCCAAGGATATCATCCAAGAAAAACCTTTAATGGAATTTAAAAGATATTGTTCAGTGTAAGGTGAAACATCCACTTCTCGAGAACACTTACCATTCCCAAAGAGGAATCTTCATAATGATCAAGTCAAAATGGAAACATATGGTGTCCATGATTCCGACCATGGAATTCCAACATGGGAACCCAGGTATCACATAGTAATAACCATGCATCTATGGAAAATCATGCTTCTAGAGTGTACTCTGATATAGATAATTTAAAAAAACCAATGCATTTCAAATTTTATGCGTCATATAACTGACACTCTCTTAGTGTACTCAAATGATGCCACGATAGGGGACATGATCATCATGTAGCCCATGGTACACTAAGAGGATTTAAATGGTTTCCAAAAAAAGATATAGACATTTATGAACTATTCATAAATAAAAGATAACTATAAACCATTTTATAGTTCCATATTTTACACTATATACATTTCTTAATTTTGAATATAAACATTTTATATTCATTACAATATGAAATCTTTCATATTTATCATTATAGGTAATTTATATTTTAAATATATTATATTATATGAAATTTAAACGATATATAATGAAATTTCTATTATGTAAACATTTTACATAATCCAAATATCATATACATATTCGTTATTTAATCCTTGATCATATCAATCATCAAAACAATTTTTATGTACCTTAAATAATATCCAAATAAGGCCCCTATTATTTTAAATAATTAAAAATATTTAATTTTGAACTATTCATAATGTAAATATAAATATTTTATATTTTGGACTTATTTCCTAATTTATAATGGTTTATGAATTATTGCTTATAATTTCAAAATAAACACTTTTATTTCTTGATCAGAAGTTATTCAATATAATTTGGTTAAAAGGTATTTCAAATATTAACATTTAATATTTCGTAATATGTTTTTTTATAAAAATTTAACTAATTATAAAAAATATACATTTAATTAAATTATAATCCATTTATAAACTAAATATTACAAAAATATCTTTTATAATGATTTATAAACAATTATAAATCATTAAAATAATTTAATATTTTAAAAGATTTTTTTAATAAAATTTTATCTTTACCCTTAAGAAAAATAAATATTCTATGTAAGTGTAACCACCTTATAGCCTTATGTAGATAGTCTATATAATGGTAAATAGGCTTGACCATTATGCAGTGTATACCACATATGGGTACTGGGCTCTTACCTCTATATGAACTTCTTCACATAATGGTAAGTCCTTCATTACCTTTACATGACATCATTTCACATAAGGGTAAGCTACTAGTTACCATTAAATAACACTTTATAACCCTTCACTTCCTTTATGAATAAGGGTAATCAATATCATACCCACAGTAACATCTTTATATAAGCTGTTTTTAAGGGTTACAATATAGACTACCATTACAAGAAACCTTCATGAGAAGGTAAGAATTGGGTATCCATGCTAGGATAAGGGTAATTTTAGGTGACCCTTACGTAGACTGATCTATATAAGGGTAATGAGTTATGATGCTTACATAGACAACTCTATATAAGGGTACATGCTTGGTTACCTTTAAGAAACAAATCTGTATAAAGATAAATAATTTTTTTCAATATTTTCATAAAACCTTGAAAAAAACTCTTTTCTTTTGGTTTTCATCTTCCTTTTAGTGGGAGATTTCATAGATCTAAATCTTGAGTTCCCTTTTAAACCACTATTACGATTTGTATGAATATAATACTAATTTTTAGATCAAGAAGAGGCAGTTAAAACCCCTTTTATAAGGATCTTCCACGCATGATATATGATTCATGTTTAAAAACTGAAAATAAAAATATTTTTATAAAACATGTCTACCATACACTAAAGAATCCATTTAATCATCTTCAAACTCCATCACATGGTTCTGAGAGAGATCACTAATGTGTAAAAAATCATCCCACCTTAATAGGTATCCAGGGGATAAAATGACTCATCTGTATGAGATTCACATTTTCTTCACGGTATTCTAGTACCTCCATATGTAAAGGATAAAGTTGAAAGATATCATTGGGTTAGGGAGTATCTTCCAATCATAAGGATCTAAAATCCAGACCCACTTCCATCATATGGAACTATATTTTATTGGAAATAAAAAACATCCCTTGATGGTTTTCTAATTTATTTATTCATTATAATACATGTATACATTCCATGTTCATTTCATGAATTGTATATATTTACTCTACAATGTCTCATCAAATGAAACTCTACATTAAATGATAGTCACGTGGATGAACAAACTTCCCAAAAAATAACTATTGTCATGGGATATATAAATAATAAACCTATAATGAATGAAAATTTAAATTTTCTGGATAAACAATACACCTTATATATATCATATTTACACACACACACACACACACACATATATATATATATTATTATCCTTAGGGAATATCTCCTTCAAAAAGTTCCTTGAAGATCTCATACCTCTCTTCTCTAGACTTTTAATAAATATCATGGAGATTAAAAAACATGGAGTATGAAAACATGTTCTCACAAAGATTTTTAATCTCACTATACATGGATTATAACATGTCGAATTAGAAATATAATTCATAATTTATATATTTTCATAAGAAAATATGACCATCCTCAATATCCTCCTTAGAGCGCTCTTTGTCTAGAACTAGGTACTCAAGCACGTATAACTTTTACTCATAGAGTAGTATAATTTTCGAGATCCTTTACCACACCTATATGCTCATTCCAATTAGGATATTTTTTTTCTAAAATACTGTTCATCAGGATAATGTTAGGTATCATGAATTTTCATTTTCTACAAAAAAATATTTTTTAGTACATTTTCTTAATTACTAAATGTTGGAGATAATAATTTTATTATTAGTCTCTCACTATTTTATCAAATCCCACTAACCCTCATGATTGGATTCATAATATTCTTCCACATGGATATTTTAGTAGAAAGGATTAATATTCCCCTTATTATAACCCATAAAATGTCTTGGTCAAATTACTAAAATTTATGTAAGTAGGATGTAAGGGAGACTATATTAACTAATAGTTCCTTGATCCATTGAGTGGAGTATCTAATATTGAAATCATATCTAGTATTTTCTCAACACTTTCCTCTATGTTACAACAAGTGTTTAAAGAGAAACTATTCTTTATGCTAACATGGTTAAGTCATGACAAAAAAATAGAACTCTACAAAATAATTAATGGGCCCTCACAATGTCTAGACCAACACTTTGATCAATGGTTTAATTATAAATCAATCAATGGAAGTATTTTTTGGCTTAATATTTCTCTTGATATATTTATTTAGCTTATACATAAATATTATTTATTTTGTCTTTTATATTATAAATAATATTATGTGGATTTTATATAATTAATTAATCACATCTTGATAAAATAAATTATGAAAAATCCATTATATTATTTTATCTTATCGTTTTTTTTGTTTACTTTATTTCATAGCATTTTAAATAAACATATATCTTATAAATAAATAACCATGCATTGGATAAATAAAATTAGTATCTGTATTGATAATGATATTTTATTATTGGTTATTTTATCAAGAGGATAATAAACCAATCATTACCCCTAGGGGAACAAAACTATGATCTATACTTGACTTGAGTTATTAAATTCTACCTTTATCTTATGTATCACCTTGGATTGTTTCACCTTGGGTTGATTTGTAAATGTATCCTCACACCTAAGAGCTACAATATTTACGTATGTCAACTCACCCATAGATCAGAGGAATAAAGAGTTGGGGTAACTAAAATTAATCATGTTCACATAGACCCATACATAATTAGAAGGAAGATATAATACATAAATCATATTTTTTAATTTAATAATAAATTTTCACATAAACCCATGAAATAATAATTAAATTTAATAGAATCCCAACATAAATATAGTTTGGTGAATCTCATGATCATCCATGCATGAAAAAAATATACATTTAAAAATATCTAGTATTCATTTCAATGTGTTCTTCATTAATATATAATTATTGAATTAATTAATTAATTCACTTATCTTAATTATAAATCCAAAAATATCTTGATATTTTTATCCTCTATCACTTTAAATAAAATAAATTGATTTTAATCTAAAATTAATCATGTATACGGTCTGTACTAGAGGTGGAAGGGTGTGTACCCTTCTTCTTTTTCCTTAAACCCATCCATCAAAATATATTTTTTTATTAAGAAAAACACTTTTAAGGAAAAGTGAGAAACCAATCCAAACATAGAAAGAAATTCCAACTACAGAATGAAAATCAAATAGAATGATACGAAATAGCAGAATCCACAAATTGCAATTTAAAACTTTTAGAGATTTTACCTTTAAGTAGCATCCATTGGAGACCATCATCCTTCTCGCCCCAATTAGAATTGCAGAGGTATTCATAGTTATAAATCATATTTTACAAAGTTTAGATGAACTCTTCTACATTAATCTTCTGCTCATTAAATCCACGTGCTATAATTCCAAGTTGTTTATTTGCCCAGGTGCCCTTCTCTTTCGAGAGGCTAGCCTAGAACCGCCTCCCAACCAGCCTGTCAAACTCCACCTGTGTGGTGATGACCTCCATTACCTTCCTCGATAATTATTAGTTGCAGTCAAGGATATCTTCCCACTCGTCACATTCCCTCAAATATTTCTCTCTTTGGTGGGTATTTGTTGTCGTAGACTCTTTAATTTCATTCTCCAGATCAGTGGTACATGGTTCCCGGAAAGGTGTTTCAAGCTCAAAAAATCTTATCCCCACCTAATTTGAATCCTCATGAGGGATTTTCCTTTTGCTGGAGAATCTAGTGACCGGTGGAATAGTCAAGATAGAGTAGTCCATTTTATTTTGTGGCCTTAGAGAGTGTTTTATGAACCCTGCTAAGTCTATGATGGTGTTTTCCCCCTTATTTGAGGAGAATCTGATAAATTCCTCTGCCAGATTCATTTCCTTGGGCTCATCAGGGGAATCCGAGTCAGACTCCCTAACCTCTCTAGGGGAAGCCTCCTCTTCATCCCCTTACTTAACCACATATTTCTCTTCAACATCCAACACTGCAAAGCGATTAAGAGAGCGGGTATCTATTCCACCAAACTTTGTCGGATCAGTATAGGATGAATTAGCCTTTAAAACCTACACGGAAACCTCTTATACTCAAGGATGTTCATAAACTTAGCCCATGTACTGTAGATGATTGTTTGGAACCTCCCATCTCTCATTATGGGGCTTCCCTAAAACACCTGGAGTAGGGACCTACAAACACACAGCCACACCACTGGCCAATCTGGAGGGTTCCAACTACCTGGCCGGAACAACATCTTGGTGGGGGATCTTCTCCACCGACCCATCCCCAATCAACTGCAATGATGACCCCGATCCAATTGAGAAAGGGTTAATACCCAGATCCCATATCATCTATTCAAAGACTTATGAAACCCGAGGCCCTAATTCTTTAGGGAGATCCCTCTTTAACGAGCCAGAAAAACCCCCCTCCACAAAACAAGAGGGACCTCCATTGGGGTCTCATGCTCCTGGACTTCTTGGACAACATCAACTGGGGAAGACTGAGGAGGGGGAAGACCCATGGAAGAGACCTCCCTACACCCCTTCTCGCACCCACATGGATCAGTTTCATATATAGGGCAAGCTTCATTGATCACTGAGGGCCCTTCGGCCATAACAGAAGGTTTGACCAGACCCTCATTCCTTGCCCTTTTATGACACTCTGAATGGGAGTGGCCCTGCCTAGAACAGTAGGAATAGAAACTCAACCATGAAACATAAAAAATGGGTTATGCGTACCTATATTCCTCCTCAATCACAATCCACACCACCTATGGTGGTGCCCAGGAGAGTTCCATTTCAACACAAATGCGCGCTACGATGGCTTGCGTCAAGGAAGTGGTCCGCCGATTAGTGAACCGGAAGGAGCTGATAGAATTTCCAATTGACCGAAGGAGAGCCGAGTTCTTTAAAGGTAGAGTTGGACTAGGAATATGATGCCAAATTTCCACAGTAGACGGGTCTCGATTCATATGAATATCAAATGACCATCGAAGGATATGTAAATCGAAACGTCGAATGGATCTTCTAACTCTGGACCAGTCCTGAGCCATATCATCCTCATTAGCAATGCAAATGAGGGTTTTTCATGGACCAAGGAGCCCAACTACCGCGTGATGTATTAAACCCCATTCCTTGTTCAATTACCTCTCAAACATCTCCACAGGAGGCAGGCGCCTAACGAACTTCACCACCAGAGCCGTAGATAGTAGCGAAGAAGCTTCAGAGAATTCCTGCTGAGAGATCGGAACCACTGGATGACCATTGAAGATTCCAAGTACCTTCGGATAGACACTTATTCTAGGGAAGAAAGATAGGTGTGTGTCTGAAGGAGACCGAAGGAAACCCCCATGCCGGAAAACTAGATGGCATGTATTCCCACATTGAGTGTCATGATATACACAGTGTGTTGTTCCATGAGTCGGGTTGCATAGTCTACGTAGAATTCATGACTACACAAGGAACCTTTAATATATACAGTGTGTACCACTAGAAATTTTCATGATGTATATGAAATTTACAGTGACCGGACATATTGTGTATCTACAGAATTACATAGTCAATAATTAATTCAAAAAGAATTTATTATCATATAGACCCTAAAAAATCGGTGTGCAATCAATGTGGTAAATCATTACACATGGTGTGTACTTCCCACTACATTCCATATAGTTTGGTTTTCTTTAATTAATTTCTTCTTGTGTTGACCCATGTTTTTCACTTAATGACTCAACATTATTTCCACATGGATTTTTACATGATACACGGTGTGTACAGCCCACTACATATTGTGTGATTCACATATTTACATGTCGCTTGGTTGAAAGACATTACCCAGTGTATATTAATTACATGTCACTTATTTTTACCAAATTCATTCTACAATTATCATTGGGAAACCCATTTGGAATTACATAAAATGTACGTTAGTGACACGCTGTGTACCCCTATCAAACCGTGTGTCAAGTGTCAGTTAATATGTGGCATGTATTGACATTGAATATTAAATTACCACAAGATGAATTTTTATTTGTTATAATAATCCTTGGGTGGTTGACCAAGGGTGAATATATTATAATAGTAATAATTGTTTATAGAATTTATGTGATCAACATAACCTATGAAATTAATAATCCTCACTCTACATAATAACATTTAATCCAATACTAAATTAAAATATAATTTAACTGATATTCTAGATGTAACTCCCTAAGATTTTACTATATATACCTTTTTATTAAATAAATTAAATGCGTTTGATAGCTTCTTTCACATGAAAAATTGAACTAAAATAGAACTATAATAAATGTTATTAAAATGAAATTATAAGTAATAAATATAAATGTTATAATGTGACCAATAAGTTAGAGGGTATAAATAAAGGTAAATGGTCTATGAAATATATATTTATTTATAGGTCATTTTTATTATTAATTCACCAATATAATTCAATTAGTGTATCATGAAAACTAAAAAGATCACCTCATGCTTAAAAATATATATTTTTTTTAAAATTTATAATTTAATGTGACTTGTTTTAAGAAAATAAATATATTATTGATATTATATATTTTTTATATGAAAAAAATATGTTTTTAATTAGTAATTTATTGGAAATAAAAATAAGAATGGTCAATACTTTGAAAATTTATTTTCCTATAAAAATAGTTTTTCATTATTTTTTATGATTTTATTAAAAAGTAAAGTTATAAAACATTAGAATAGGAATTTGATATAATGAAACTAATTTCTTGATTCATAATAAAAATATTATCTAAATAAAATTTGGTATTTTTCTGAAATAATTTATTTTTAGGTTAATATTGGAAAATAAATTTTTTATTAAAAGATATAGAATTTATTTCTATTTCAAGAATTAAGTATAACTTAAAATCATATAAAAAATTATGATCATAATTTTATACAAAGAATAAAATTATTCATTTGAAAATATTATGTTGAATTCAAAAAACCCATGTTTAACAGTTTCAAAAATATGTAATCTTTTAATCAATTAAAAAAATTTTGTTTTTTCATCATTAACATAACACAATGTAGAATTTTATATAGGATTCATTTTTAATCCATATAAATCTAATATATTTAATAATAACCCAATTTTTTCATTAAAATAAATAGTAAAGATAATGTTTTCCTAAGAATAACAATTTTTCTAAAAAATAAGCATTTTCCAAAAATAGGTTATTACACGTAATATACACTAATGCTAAAATTAATATTTATTAAAAATATAAATTTTATTTGATAAAATGGATTTTATATTTTGAATTATTAAGTACAAATTATTTAATAAGAACTTTTTTATATTTAATCATTAAAATCAAATTACTTGGGTGAAAATTTATTACCATGGTAAAAAAATTGTAAAATTGAATAATATAAGAGTAAAATAATTAAAAAATATGTTCAAAATATTTTTGAGAATGTTTGGTTGAGTATTTTTCATCATTACATCTTCTAAAAATCCATTTTTTTATTATTGGATCCACTTGACCTTTTAATAGTGACTTTGCCCTTTATATTTACAAAAATGTCACTCCTCTTTGTTATAAAAGGAACCACCACCACCCCACTTCTCCTTACACCACAAGCCTCTTAGATTTAGATCTAATCTACCCAAATAAATCCCCAAAACTCAATGAAACTTTCTATAAGTTTTTATCATCTCAAAATACCACCACACATGTCCTTAATATTTATTTTCAATCTAGCTTTTCGAAGGAGTAGGGTAAAATTGTCAATTAATCCTTTTCTATTTCATTTCATTTTTTTCTTCTTCAACCTCATCTAAATATAATCTACCCAGGTTTATGTAATTGAAAAAATATAATTAGTATACTAAAATTTTATTAAGATTATATTATATCCATTTTTACTCTCCTCCCAACCTTTTAAAAAATTAAAATTTTATTTATGTTATGTTCGTACTACCTCCACTATAGTGACATGGTCCATTTTTCATAAACACCACACATATATGGTTTAAAGGGGGTATTTAATTGATAAATATTATATTTAAAACATTATTAGTATATGAAAACTAAAAAAATTCTCAATATTCCTCTCATTCTATGTAAATAAATGTGTCTCTTATGCATACAAGGGGGTACCACCTCCATGAAAGTGACATGTTTCATTTTTCATCAACTATTTTATTATTTATCAATGTCTCATTAAATATGATTTACAACCTCAAAAAATATCATTTTGATTTTTTAATAATGATATTATTCTAAAATAACCACTTTTTAACCACACTAAAACATGGAATAAATAGTGTTCTTTTTTGGGTTAATTTGACCACCTACTTAGACAATGTTATAAATTCTTATCATGGATGAATATGTAAACATAACTACTAGTTTTATTAGAATTTAATGAATAAATAATGTTTGTTTTATGGTTATGATTTTATTATTAATATTTAACATAATAATTTTGTTCCAAACTATAACACCATGAGATTCTAAAAGTAGAACATCATGTTCAATGGCATAGACAACATGCAACACTAAGCTTAAACGAACCACAAAATATTATTTTTTAAAATTTAACTATTATAACATAGGCATTTAATTGGTGGGTATGAATAGTAATAACAAAATTATAAAATATATAAATATACTACTCAATACAAATTTGTTTATTAATTATCAGGTAGTGAGCATTCATTTTTTAAGTTATATTATACTTCAAAAATATATTTCCTTCAAATATGATTTTTTACTTCCATTTATGAGAAAATATTTTATTTAATTTTTAAAAATTTTAGAAATCTTAGATTATAAAATGAAACCAATTTTTTAAATAAACATTTCATATTTATCTTAGAGTGAATTTTTAATAATTTTTTTAAAAGAATAATTTTTGAGGAACAGAAAAAAATACAGATTTTTATTAAAAACTATATTTTTATCTCAATAATTTAAAATTTTATTTTTTTTAAAGTAATTTTATTTCTATTAAATTATTTATAATTAAATTAAGTTCATTTTGATAAATTTTAATATTAATTTTGGTATAAATATATTTTTCATACATAAAAGGGCATTTTTATGAAAAACTGTTTTTTGTTAGGTTATACGGTTTTCACTGAAATTAATTTATAAAAAATATAATAATTGAATATTTAAAATGTATTATATATTTAAAATAAATATTTGAAATTTTTTTAATAGTTTCCTTTTTTCAATACAAGTAGTAATCATAGTAAATGTTTATCACCATGGTAAGGGTAAAACAGGTAAAATATAGTTAAAACATTGGGATGAGGATTTAAAATCACTCAAAAACATTACTTTATACTACTTTATGGGTTTATATAAACCATTTAAATAAAAATTTATAATATATATACACTTTTTTTCATATTTATTTGATTATGACCTTTTTATTGATTTAAAAAAGCCATAAATATAAAATGCCACTCCCTTGACTTTAATGTCACTAATATTTTATCATAAGGGTAAAACATGGTTATGTTTGGTTATAAATGTTTATTTGAAATATAAATTAGTTTTATTTATCATAGTAATTTATTTTCAATTATTAGTGATTGAATAATTACCATAAATTCTTATGCAACACCAACAAAGTATTTATTCAATTAACAGAAATATAAAATAAATGATTTTAAAAATATTATAAATAATAAAAATTGAATGAATTAACGTTTTACATATATTTTTTAGAAAACTTTGACATGTTTTGTATGTTTTAATGGATTATATTTTAATTCAATATTTTTCATGGAGGCTTTAATGTCAAATTAAATGAATAGGGTCAAAAATGGCATCATTGATATTTTATGTTAAATAGTATTTCATTAAATTATTTAAAAATCTTGAAAACATAAAAGTAATATGATAAATGATTCAAAATTTCATCCCTCTTCTATTTATAATCCAATTTTTACGTTATAAGTAAAATTATAACCCTTTATATGTGAAAAAATCATTACTTCAATTAAGGATAAAATTGGTTAACTGAGGGTTTAAACTACAAGAAAAGGTTTTAAATACCAAATAAACCCATCAAAATTTTATTTTTATGATATTTGAACCAAATATTACATTATCATTTAATATATATCCATTTTTATTTGTTTTTTAGAGAATGAATTTATTATATGTTAATCATTTATGAAATTCCAAGAGTGGACCTCCCCTCACTTATAAAAGGTCACTCATACTTTTATTTTTAAAATCCTCATTGATCCTTATATCTTGAACAAACCCTAACAAAAAAAATTCAAAAATTTTCTATAAATTAATAATATGTTATTTTCTTCTTAAAATATCATTCCAACGGTCCTCAAAAAGGGATCTAAAGGAGGCATACTTAAGAAGAGGTAAGTTGTCTTACCCGACCTCATTCAATTTGTTTCTTACAATAATTCATATAAATATATGATTTTATTCTAAAAATAATTAAAAATAATCCTTAATATACTAAAATTTTATTATGACTATTAAACCACTTTTATTCACCCTCTTTTCCATCAAATGTGAAGTGAAATTACAACTTGTGCGTACGTACGACTTACCATCTCCATGTAGCGAAACAACTCATTTTCAATTAATATCATTATTGAATGATTATTGTTCTATATTTAATGTTTATATATGTTATTTATGACATAATTACACATTTATAATTATAATATCATTTCTATATTCTTACCTTTTAATCTATTGGAAAATAATAATGTCACTCATGTGTACGTGTGGACTACCACCTCCACGAAATTATGTGATTCATTTTTCATATTCAATTTACATGGATGGTAATAAGGATAAATTTAATGAATATATATTATATATATGATATAATAATGATTCTTAAAATGTGGTTATTACATACCTTTTTTCTGTTCATTGAAATGTGAAAACAGAGTCCATGTGTACATACAATATAACATCTCCACGAATGGTTTAATTCATTTTTCTATCACTATATTTTATGGAAGAATATATATATACATATAATATATATATATATATATTATTTATATAATTATTTAAAAAAATTATGATGTAACCATGATAAAAGTATAAGGATCGTAAGTACCAAACTAAAATTCTCATTAAAAATGAAAAGTTAACACCCAAAAATGATGCTTTTAATAGATAACTATTAATAATTGGGTGATGAAATATTATAAATATATCATATATGATATTATAATCATGTAAATTACTCTATTTTTGACTTATAATAAATTTAAATTTATTATATGGGAGTTTAAATATCTTTCGATGAAATTTCACTCATGGTATGTGTGAATCTTCTCAAATTGTTTTTTTTAGACATATATTGTATTACAAACCTATCAACTTCTATTAGGATTAATTATGTAACTTTTACATTTCCTGGAATGGATTTATTTATATTCCTAATATTTAATGTTTCATTTTATGTTATGATTTCATGGGGCTTATGAATCAAAATTTACCAAAGCGATGAGGGTTTTATGTTACAATCTAATTATTTACCAGGATTATCTATGATTAAGTTTATGATGATGAAATTCCATGATCTACATATCATGAATATCATGAATTATATTATACTCTATTTATTTCTTAATATTAAATTTTTTCCTTTCATTCAACACTCTTTAAGAACCCAAGATGATGAAATAATATTTTTTAAGGAAAATCGGATTTATTTCTATCTTCGGTTGAAAATCATTTTCTTCCATCTCTAAGTTTTCTAAAAAAAATCACTAATGGTTCTACTATAATCCAATTATTGTTAAAATTACATTTTACCCATGATTTATTTTTTACAAAATTATTTAAGAGGAATATTTTTTTCCATTTCCAAACAATGTACATTTAAATTTTTTTGGAAAAGTATAAAAGGAACGATTTATTTTTTACATATGTCATGATCACTCAATGATTTTAAGATTTCCTTAAAAAATTAACATTATATTCAAAAAAAATCCTTTATATTTTTTAAATTTTTATATTTTAGAAAAGTGATTTCATAATGAAAAATGTTGCATATGTTTTACTGAGAATATGATCTAATGATACCATAATTATTATTTCTCTATATGGTTTATTATTATAATGATGAGATTTTTATGGAACGTATTTACATTCAATGGGTTATAATTGGATTAAATGTTTACATGTTTATGAAAATTATTTATTTTCCATGGGTTATGATATACAATGAGTGATTTATGATTATACACCACAAATATGATTGTATTATGATTATGTGATGGTTGGGATCATTTAATACATTTAATACATTATGTAAATATGGATAACATCTGAGATAAATATGTTCTATGTGAACCTTATTTCTTATTCTCAATTTTGTTCTTGGAAACTATATTCTTGCCCATGATATTATGTGTGAACATGGTTTTCATTCCCATGAGATTATTAAGGGTCCTAGTTTTCATGTACATAATATAATGTGTGGACCTATTTTTCATGTCCAAAAGGTTATAGTGGGCCTATTTTCATGTCCATAAGTATATAATAGGGATGGATTTCATGTCTTTAACTTAATGAGTGATCTCATTTCTATATATACATGTTCAAAATGTTATAATCTTATATTCTGATAACATGGATCATGAAATATTATTAATGATTCTACACTCTTATTAATATTTCCTATTATTATGATAAAGTTGAATGTGATGACTCTTGTTGATAATATATAATGGATTTGATATGAAGATTTCAATTTATGATCATGATCTCATACCAATATGCTTATATAAAACTGATGTATCATCATTGATTCATATTTCAAATGTTTACCCTTACTAAGCATCTGATCTCATGCTTTCTTATTTTTTTATTTCCCTGGGTTAAGAATGAAGGTTTTAAGTTGGGTATATCTAATTATAGTTATATATGGGAAACATTGAAGATAATTCATGAAATAGAAGGATTATTTTTCCTCTCCAAATACATTAAACCTTTAT
Source organism: Viscum album (assembly GCA_963277665.1). Classification (NCBI taxonomy): domain Eukaryota; kingdom Viridiplantae; phylum Streptophyta; class Magnoliopsida; order Santalales; family Viscaceae; genus Viscum; species Viscum album. Next base: position 799,241,503 of record OY728136.1, on the reverse strand, counting down.
GGTTTTGATTTGGATCATAATGTTATGTATTGAATATTATTCTAAATTTAAGTAATATTCATGTTTGTAAATCTTAGACCTCTATACACTCTTTTGTTCATTAAAAGTATTTGAAAATTTTTTGATATAAACTTCATCATCATGAATCAAAACAAAAATACTTATGAAATCGCATTAAAAAATTATAAATCATCATAAAAATTTATTCTAGTACCTAAAATTATCTCGTATATTGAAATTTGATTCTATAAACAATAATTTGCACCATCATTATAAAACTAATATTAAACTAACAATCAAAGTTAATAAAATACGATGATGAAAATAAAATATAACTAACTAAAATATTTATAATAAATGATAATAAATGATGTTTAAAAGAGGTTATAGGTTTGAATAAGGTTCTAAATTAATTTATAGAGATTTATAATTTTTATATAGGAGGTTAGAGAAATTTTTTTCAAGTCGGATTAATGGTAGGGTTTTTTCTTGAATCAACTTATTTTATAGAGTAATAAATATTCTTATTTTACTATTCTTTTACAAGAAATTAATTCTATGATAATACTATATGGAATTATATATCTAGATAAGAGTACATTTTTCATTAAAATAATTTACCTTGATGAATTTGTTTCGCATTAATTACATTTTTGTTGGGAATAAATCTCATCCATTTTAATTATGTTTTCTATTTTGATTCTATATTTGCTATTTTTTCCAATGTTATCCATCATATTTGAAAACCTAATTTTGTGTTATCTCTTGTTACCTTAATCTTCCCATTATCCTCTTTTTAAAATTAAGTTTTATTAGCCTTTTTTATATAATGGGTCTTCAATAAAGGTATTTTAAAATATTCAAATGGTTTTCCTTTCATGATCATATGTTTTATCCTCCAACATATATTTCCTATAAAAACTGATATAAAAATTGCAGGGATCCATTATTGAATATCCTTTTTAAAAGTGATTTTTTCTAAAAAAAATTCATCAAATTTTTGAAAATGATTTTTAAATGTTACCCATAACTTATTCTTTTACAAATATGGTAAAAATTTCTAAAAACACTTTTATGGTTTTTCTTACATCCGATCATTCCTCTTTATAAAGATTCATTTCTATGTTTTAATATTTTTTTCCATATTATTTTAAATAATAATTATTTTTAAAATAAACTTAAATATTATTATATTTTTTTAAAGTAAATTTTTTATCATTGAAAGGAATTTGTGATTTTGAAATGGATTTTAAAGGATTTTGTTTTTTAAAAAGAATTCTTCATTGTTTATATGTCTTCTAACTCAAAATTAACTTTTTATTCAAAAACTCCCTAAAAATATGGGGTAGAAGTGGTAAAGATCAAGGTAAACACCACTAAAAATGTGGTTACAATCCTTTAGTAAGGATCCAATACATTGGTATATAATGATACTCTCACTAGTACTCCATTTACAACCCAAGATGTCAGCAAAAAGTTCCCTTCCCTCTAAATGTGGTTAACTATAATTCCATGATTAATGATTATCTTAAAATTCATGATGAAGTAGGTTAGTTTAAAAGGGGTGATGATTTTATCATGGAGGAATACAACCATAACTATGGAGTTAAACTCGTCCACAATAATATTGATGTTATAAAGCTTGCACAATTTAAGAACACTAATCATGGATCTTATCTCTAAACTACTAGCATTTCCTAGAACATAAAATTCCTTATAACCAAAAATCATTGAACCCTTATCATCATACACTAGTACACCCACTCTTATTTCCCCTAGCACAAAAGATTCATTGACATTATAAGATTATGGTTCTTCCTAGTGGTATGGATCCTTAAATATTTAGTTTAAATATCTTTTTTTGTAAATATGATAATTCCTAAAGGATTAAGAATGGGTCTTGGAGCATCCAAGTATATTTTAGAGCATATAAATATAGTTTTTTATAACCAGATTGATGTGCGTAGTTGGTGCATTGTTAGTAAACACTGTGTGGACCAAAGAGCATGTTCACAGTTAGTTTAACTATTCAAGGGAGCCTATATACCATTGGATAACTGGAAAAAAGTCCATGTTTATGTCACATGGTTTCTCATATCCATGTGCCTAGCCATATGAGTAGTGTAGGTATTATACATTGATAATGCATAGACTATATAGATTTTGTTTAACCCTTCTCCAAGTTATTTAAGGGGGAGCCGCCGAAGGTATTGGGTGTGCACAGTTGGTGTATGGTTTAGCCAACTGTGTGGCCAAACCATGCACCCATAAAAAGTCTTGACGTTACCTTTTTTACCCTATTTACATTTAACAATTATCCCTCCTTTCGTCCCCTATGTCACGCACATCAGCCTCCCCCTTATTGAAACCTCCCTTCTCCCACAAGATTGGATTTTAGGCTCCTCCCTCATATGACCTATGATTCAATCATCATTATTTTATGTTGGATATCCTATAGTAATTCTCTCATTTATCTTCTTTATTCTATCATTTTATCTCATAATATAAGATATTATTTCCCAGAGAGCTCATATGAATTATTTTTAGGATGACTATATATTTTCTATAATTTATCTAATTACATCTCAAATATGTTTCTAATATCAAATGATGAGTAATCCACCGATATAAGCTAGGTGTTCTATATGCTTTTCACTAAAATACTTATTATCTATACCATGTTTCATTATATCGCACACATAAATTTCCATGATAAACCTCTAAAATGTGAAATTGATTTAATTAAATGTCTAGACCTTGATGAGATTCCCCCATAGACCCATGATACTGTCAATGGTTTTCTACCTCAACTATTACCACCCCTTTATGTGTGTTTATAATATTCCATTGACACTTTATGAATACATACAAGACAAAAACACCTTCTATATACATTGGATAGTTCATTATGGTTTAAATTAATGAATTGAATAAATAGAAATGGTAAATGGGATTAAATGAAAGGTGAATGGAACAACCTTGTCACCCAGTCCTTGTTTAATTATGATGTGATATTATGGATATCTTTATAACTAAGTACACTTGATTATTTTTCAGATCATTCTTGATTGTGGTTATAGGCCGGATTTACCATTAAAGGAGTGGAATAACTTGAGTGATACTTGGGCTCCCATTTTAGTTTTCCATGGATAAAGTCATGGGATGTCAACTAATTCATTCATGTGTCTTAAAAGTGAAATACCACTTTTAGATTCTCCGTTTATCTTAGATTGTAAACACCCAAACTCGGAAACATGTATTCCCTATATTCCCAAAAGTTTAAGTTAAAGGACTTAGAGGACTATACATGGATTTAGGTTGATTTTATAGAGCTCATTGGTTATTAAATTTTTCTCCTTTCATGTCTAGAATTGAGGCTACCTATGACATACTCTAGGGAATAGGAATAAAATTCCCTTTTGGTTGAACTTCCAAGGGTACACCCTTGTGGACGTCACCCATATTATTAAATTAAATTTCATGGAACTTATGTAACATTATATGATCATAATTATATATAGATATATTGGTTTTATTCCATGGGTATCTACTTATAAATATAAATTTAAAGTGTAAAATGATGTGTGGAATTATTAACTATGGCCAAAGTAGGTAGTATTATATAGGTGTTCCATGGGGAACCCAGACCAACATGGTTTATTTATTTATAACATTTATTATATTACCTATATACTACTCAATTTATATTCAAAAACTAGATAGTTCTAGAAAAAATTGGTGGTGGACAACTGAGGTTTACTCACACCCTGTTTAGGCCACCAGTTTGTACCCAAACTGAATTCATGGCTACAGCCAGGGAAAAAGGAAAGATCCCACCTATGGACACTTGATTCTCTATACTAGGATATAGTTTCGGATTATTGGACTAATATTATTCTTATGATGATATTATAGATAGATTTGGTACTTTTTTTTATAGCATGTACATGTTGTATTCTTGATGTCTTGTTTCCCTTCCCCCCCCCCCCCAAATTTTTGTATAGCATCATGACATCATTATTTTGTATATGGAAATACTTGTAGTGTTTTGATATTATTTCCTATATGGATGTTTATTTAATCTACTTATGATATTTACACTACCTTGTATTATATTCATTGTTGTTTTATTTATTTATCACCATTTTGTTCTACTATAATAATGAGGGTATACTCTCCCCACTGCACTATCATAGACCCTTACTTTTAATAAGCATCCTCTAGCACATGTAGAGGCGAAATTGAGGCCATGTGGATCTCAAGTTCGATTACTTATTAGTGAACCAGACCTGGGAAATTACATACATTTGTCTCTAGTTTATTACTTTGTGGCCTCCATTTCACCCTCCGCCCTTGTTTAGCCCCACCTTCTCCAAATATGATAAAAGTGGTCCTTGGAAGGATTCCCCTTAAGGAATCCAAAAACCACCCTCCTGGAATGGGATTACTAAGATCTGCCACAAATGGCTTCAAATGAACCTGAATTCATAAGTGATATATTTTCCTTCCTTCTATCGTGTTGTTCCTTTCTTCCCAGATCACCCATCACATCACTATAAAAACTAAGCCATTGATTTTAATCTCAGTACCATGATGGCCCGCCAATAAAACCAAGTCACGATAAATTCAAAAATGAATCCCCATGCATAAAAGTTCCCATGAACTGGATAATAGTTTCCATGATGTTATTAACACATTATCTATTAAAGAAGAGGTTTTGGGATGATTCCAAATTAATATATTAGCAACCCATACTACAAGATGCTAGATTAATGCCTATATTTTATACATTATCATCTGTGGGTATTGATTTGTTACTCAAGTAGAAAAATAGAAAATAATTATTCACTGGTATTTATTTCCACTATAACATACTTCCCACTCATCAGACTCATGGGTTGAATGAATCATAATGTGAAAGTCCTGCCCCATGAACCATCAGGAAGACAAGTCTAAAAAAACACAATTTTTAGTCTCTTCCACCTGACTAGTGTTTCCACGAAGTATCTTCTACTCCTGATTGAGGTATATTTTGGTAAGTCTGAGATACATGATAGACTCTCAAGATGATATATCTGGTACAAGGCATCCCAAGAAGAAGAGGATATCATTGGCATTGTTATCCTCCTCAAATTATGTCTTTTTAAAACATATTTCTCTTATGATTTTTTTTCTAAAATTCATTTTTCTTAGTTTTAAAGGAAAATTTTAATTATTCTCAAAGTAATTCATTTTAAAGCAAAAAAATTTAAGTATTTTTCATGTATTTAAAAAAATAATTATTTATCCTCATTTTTTTTGGTGATTTATCCAATCATCTAAAAAAGTTATTTTTTATCTATATCAATATCCTTAATTCCACTTATGTTTCACTATATATATTTTTAAGTAACAATCCAAAATATTTCACTAGATGTATTGTGGAATGTTCTAGGAATTTTTTCATCAATCCCATCTCTTTTCAATGGTTTAATTAAGTTATGTTTGAGGTAAAAATATTTTCATGTTCTAATGGAACACATATGTATGAATGATTATTATTAGGATGTTTTGGGTCCTATATCACCCTCAAAAGCATTGGTTAATGTTCTAAATCTCATAATATACTAAAAGAACATAGTTTTTTGAAACATAAGTCACTAATTGACTCTAGGTTTTTAAATCCTAAGTAACAAATGGGCCATAGGTTTATGAAAAATAGTCACTAATTGACCATATGTTTGAGAAAACTAAGTTAGTGATGGGATCTGGGTATATGAAACCTAAGTCTCTAATGGGTCATACATTTTTTATATGAAATACACCATATAATTATTAAATGTGTATATTTTTGAGACATAGTTTATTACTATGCTACATTTATATTAACTATTTTATCTGTATACCTATGATTATTCTCCATAGGTAATGTTTATTATCTCTTTATTTTTTAATATTTTGAAATTGTATATGTTTTTATTTTAGATTACATGTTCTTCTATCACAAATTATATACAATCTTTATTTTTCCATTTTTTTAATAAGTTATTTCTCCCCCCCTCATGGTTTCTCGTAGTCTTATGATCTAACCCCTAATGGCATATTGATAAGTTTTCCCATACAAAGTGGTTGAGATCAACCCTTCATTATGTTTATATTACTCAAGTTATAATGATTATTATAACTTATTTAATGTATATAATGCTTCTATTATGGGTTTAATTATAGATAAATGTTAATATGTATCAGAAAATAAGTTTCTTACGTTGTTGATCCTTAAAGACACTAAACCATCCATTCTTGGGATTATATGTTTGGTGTTATATATAATGTTTAAATTATGGAAATTTTGTAAAATAAATATATATTTAGCTTGATTAATATCACTTGGAATCAAATACTATGTGTAAAGTATTTAATTTTAGAACCATATGAGAGAGTGTGAGTTTGGGAACCTTAGTTAGTATTATAGAAAGGATTAGTTATATTGGGAATTACAATTATATAAATTTAGTGAAAACCCTAGTGATAAGTCTAAGAATAAGATAATAGCCTGTAGATTTTTTAAAATTTTGAGTATAAGGTTTTCTTAGAAATTATATTACTAACTGGATATTGGGAAGTGAATGTGGTTGTGGCACAGATACACCTAAGGGTAATCACCCTAAAAAGGATGGTTGATTATTAACTCTATCTTCACTTGGTGCATGATGAGTGGACCTAAGAATCCATGACTAGATAAATCTTGATGGATATTATTTTGTAAATTCACATTCTATTTACAATAATTAAGAATTATTTTACCAAATTTTTATAGAATAGTTAGAGAACTTATTAAGAAATAGATAATTAATAACCCAGATTGAAACATATAAATTTATAAGTTAAGGTACATATGTAATTTATGAGTTATTCCTTTTATGTTAATAGTTTTAATTTGTAAAGGATTATAGAATTATTATGTTTACTTTTCCTTTATTCGAGTAATGGATATAGAAAAAAGAAACTGAGTTAACAATAGGTGCAATGGAAAAATAAGTGACTATCCTAATAAGCAACTGAATGGGATATAAGAAGTTTTAAAAAATATTTTTTTACTCTCCCCCAACTATATTGAGTTCTGATTAATAAAATAATAATTTTTTTCTTCAAATCACACAAAAAATAATAGAAGGATGGGGTTTTATATAAGTTCATCTGAAAAAACTATGGAGGAAATAATATTCAACTTTTTATATGTCGAAAACTTTGGAATAAGGAAATAGGTGATTTTTTGAAAGGAATGAGGGGATATTACAAGTTTGGAATAGTTTTACATCTTTTATACAACTATAAAGTAAAAAAAGAAGTTTTATGTTAGCACAATAAAGATAAATAATGTTCTTCTAAGGTATCTATAAGAAATTTGATGTTTTAGATGTAAGGAATTTGTTCACTATACAAAATAGTGCACTAATCCACGGGATAAGATTAAAATCAACAACAAAAACCTCATGGATAATGGTAATAAGGAAAATACATGTAATAACTACTATTCAAGTGAATAGTGATAATGAATTTCTTTTAGGTACACTTATTCTTCACTATATAATTACAGATGTCTTATTTCTTGAAAGTTTTCACCAACTAATGACTATTGAATTAAATAAAAAAATCTTGTGGTATCATTATTATATCCAAGTTATACAAATATCCTTCAATGTTTTTGTAATTATGATTCATACAAGTATTATTGTCCTTCCTTTAATTTAATGTGGTTTTGGAAATGTATTGGATATCTATACATAGAATCTTTCCTAATCAATGAAATTGGGAAATCATATTTTGTTTTTCAAACCAACAAATGATCATCTATCAATGAATGGATTATTATGAGCTCTCTTGGAATACTAATTATATTAAGTATTTATGATACCTAATCATGGGGGGAGTTTAGTAAAAATTATTATTGAAAACTAAACATTAGGATTGACCTTCTCTAAAAGAAAATGATATATTTTAAATTTTGATATATATCTAGAAATTATATCTTGATTTAGGTTGATCTTTTAGATACTCTTAGATATTTCCACTAGTAAGTGATAGATAAAAATTATGATGAAGTAATTTATTTTAATGGAGTAGAATGTGACACCCCTTAATTTTACTATATATATATATTTAATTTAATTGAATATAATTTGTTAAATGTCTTTCTTCACATGAAAAACCGAATAAAACAAAATTGTGATAAATTTTCTTAAAATAAAATTATAAGTAAAAAATATAATCATTATAATGTAACTGCTAAGTTGGTAGGTTTAAATATAAGTAAATTATTTGTAATATATATATATATATATAAAGTTCTTTTTTAATACTAATGCATTGATAAAATTCAATTATATTATCTTGATAACAAATAACATCACATTATGCTTAAAATGTATTCTTTTTAGATAATTATATTTTTATATTATTTATTTAAAGAAACTAAATAAAATATATATAAGATATATTATTGATATGAATATTATACATTTTTAATAAGTAATTTGTATGAAATAAGAATATGAATGGTTAATAATTTGAAAATTTATTTTCCAATAAAACAGTTCTCTATTATATTTTATGATTTTATGAAAAAATTAAATTATAAAATTTTAGAATTTTAATTTTAAAAAAATAACTTCATTTTTTGATTTATCAAAAAAATATTCTCTTAGGATAAATTTTTGGTATTTTCTCAAATAATTAATATTTTGGTTAGCATTAAAAAATACAATTTTATTAATAATTAAGTGTTTATTACTATATCAACAATTAAATATAACTAAAAACATATCAAAATTTTATTTAATTAATGAAATGATTTATTTAAAAATTCCTTCTTGAAATTATAAAACTCATGTTTAAAATTTTGAAACATAAGTAATTTTTTAATCTAATAAAAATTAATTTTCATTTTTTTATTTATTTGTAATATCATAAGGTAGAGTTATATTTTGGATTGATTTGAAATATATATAACAATTATTTTGTTAATAATATACCATTAAATTTTATTATAATCAAAATAATTTTAAAAATTTTAATTATAACAATTATGCTAAAAATACACATTTTCTAAAAATAGGTTTTTACACATTACATGTGAAAATTTTAAAATTATTTTTTCTTAAAAATATAAAATTAATTTGATAAAATAGATTTAATTTTTGGAATCATTAGTTCAAAATTATTTAATAAGGATCATTTTATTTTAATCCATTAAAATCAAATTAAGTAGGTGAAAATTAATTACCACAGTAAAAACCAAAAATTGTAAAAGTGAAAAATAAAAGTGTAAAAGACTTTAAAAAATGTTTAAAAATATGTTAAAACGTATTTTTGAGGGTTTATTTACTGTAAATATTACCACAATCCTTTTTTTCATATGATTTGACCCAATTGACCTTTAAATAGTGACATTACCTATTATATTTACAAAAATGTCACCCTTAACTCTTATAAAAGGAGCCACCACCACCTCAATTATTCTCCCACACCAAGCCTATTATATTAAGAAAACCTATTAAAAATAAATCACCAAAAATTACAGAAACATAATAGAGTTTTTTATATTCAAAATACAACCTCTCAAGCATATTTTTGTTTTGTGAAGTTGCCTTTCTAAAGAGTAATGTAAAATTCTCAATGAACACTTTTTCATTTATTTTCCTTTACCGCTTCTTATACCTCCTCTAAATATAATCTAACCATGTTGAAATAATTAAATAATAATAATTATTATACAAAAATTATATTATATTTATGGGTTAAGAATCTTCTTCCCTCCACCCAACCATTTGAAAAATAAATATGTTGCTTGTGTTACATACAGACTACCACCTCAATAAGTGATGTGATCCATTTTACATAAACACCATCCATTTATTATTAATATATGGAATTTAATGAATAAATATTATATTTAAAATATTATTAATAATCTGAAAATTATAAACCATTCTATGTATTCCTCCAGTTCAACATAAACAAATGTATCACCATTGTACGAGTAGACTACCACCTCCACGAAGTGACGTATTTCATTTTTCATATACTATTTTATTATTTATAAAAATATATTTAAATCTGATTCAATTCCTTTAAAAATATAAATAATATCATTATGATTCTTTAATAATGATATTTTTCAAAAATAACCACTTTTTTAACCACACTCATCAATGAATTATAACTTTTTCTTATTTGGGTTGGTTTAACCACCTACATGAACAATGCTATAAATTTCTATAATGGATGACTATAGAAACATAAATAATGGTGTTCTCAAATATTAATTATCATATAATAGTTTTCTTATGGTTCTAAAAATGTTGTTTTAATATTTTACTTATTAATATTTAACTTATTATTGTACCACCCTTTTGTTCATTAAAAATTACAGAAAAAAGATCAATACCAACTCCATCTTTGTGAGTAATAATAAAAAAACTAATGAAATGGAATTAATACATTATAAATAATTATAAAAAAGTCTATTCTAGAAGTTATATTGATATCTAAATGATGAATGTTGAATCTATAAACAATAATGGACACTTTCATTTCATAAATAGTACTAAACAAACAATTGAAGTTAATATCATTCGATGGTGAAAATAATATAAAACTAAATAATATAAGTGTATTAAATAATTATTAATTATGTATGTAAAAATTTATAGGTATGAATTAGGTTCATAAATAGGTTATTAAGATAGTTTTTTTTATACCTAAAGTTGGAAAACTTTCATCCAAACAGGTTCAAAAGTGAGAAGCTTTCCTTAACTAGGCTTATTTTCTTGAGTCATAATTTCTATTTGACCGTGGTTTGAAATATTTTTTCATTAATTATATGATGATATTATAATTCTTTTTATCTATATAGAAGGAAAAAAAATTTAATTCAAATGTTTCACTTTGTTTAATTTCTTTCTCAAAAGTATGTCTTTGTTAAGAATAATTATCAACCACTTTAATGAAAGTTTCTATTCCATGTCCATATTTTCTCTTCACACCAATGTTATCCATAATATTTGGAAATAAAATTATTATTTATCTCATGTGACCTTCATCTTTCCCTTATCCTATTTTCAAAATAAAATTTTAATGACCCTTTTTACGATATGGGTTTATGACAAAAAGTGTTTTAAATTATTAAAAAGGTTTTCCTTTCATGCTCATATGATGTGTCTTCCACTCTATATTTCCTCTAAAAATTTATATTATTTTCATGGATCCATTATTGAATATTAATTTTAAAAATAAAAGTTTTTCAAAAAATAACTTAAATTTTTTGAAAATTTGAATGTGACTTGTAACAGTAACTTTTATGATTTTGCAAAAAAAGTTTTTTAAAAACTATTTTATGGTTTCTCTCACTATATGAGTATTATTATTTAAAAATATTCCTTTACATGTTCTAAAATTGTTTTAAAAATTATTTTAACTCTTAATTATTTTGAAAATAAAAGAAGATATTCAAATATTTTTTGAAAATAAAATATTTATTATTAAAACTAATTCCTTATTTTAAAAGGGATTTTAAAGTCTTGTTTTTTTAATTATGAATTATTTAGTGTTTTTATGTATTCTTGATAAAAATTATTGAAAACATATATCACTTATAAAATAAATTTTCATAATTTTTTTAAAGGATAATTTTTATTAGGCTCAAAGTATTTCATTTTAAGGAAATAATTATTAAAGACTTTTCAAGCCTTTCAAAAAAGGGTGTATTCCCTCATGTTTTGAATGTGATTTATCCAATTATATTAAAATTTTATTTTTCATCTAGTTTAACATCCTTCATTTTTATTATTTTAAACTGGAGTTATTTTTAAGCCACCATCCGACTTATTTATCTGTATGTATTATGGAATGTTATTGGAAAGTTGTGCATGAAGGTCATCTCTTTTCCATGGGTTAATTTAGTAATATTTTAAGTAATAATTTTTTCACATTCTAATGGAAAACAAATTTAGGTATGAATATTATTATTATAAGTATTGGGGCCCAATATTACACTCCAAATCAATGGTTAAGATTCTATATCTCATGAGATACTAATGGAACAAAGGTTTGAGAAACATCAGTCACTGATAGATAATAGGATTACATAACATAAGTCACTAATTTAGCATAGGTTTGTGAAACCTAAGTCACTAATGGATTATAGGTTTGTGAAACCTTATTTACTAATGGACCGTAGGTTTATGGAACCTATGTCACTAATGGACAATAAGTTTACAAAACTAAATTCACTAATTGGTCATAGGTTTGTGGTTACTAATCTACCATTCAATGATTCCATGTCCTTATAATGGGTTCCTCCTTTCCCCATAACTCAAAAGGAGTTCTTTCTATTTCATTTTTAGGGGATTTTCCCTCTTCCAAAAAAATGATTCCATATATTTCTAATTGTGTCATAGCTTATTATTATTCTACATTTCGATAAAATTGTTTCTCTTTTTCCTTTTGATTATTATTTATGGCTCGTGTTTATTATCTTGTGATTATAAACTTCTTTTAAATGGTATATATTCATTAATTTGATATTACGTGTACATATATCTTAATGTATGGACAAGCCTTATTTTTTCATGTATTTTTTCACAATATATTTCTCCCCTTATCATGTTTTATCATGTATTTATGATCTAACCCTTTATGAAGTGTTCATAATTTTTTCATCTTCAAGTGTTTAAGTTCACCCCTTTATTATGTTTACATTCTCAAGTTTATGAAGAACATTATAACTTATTATAAGTATATAAGGGGTCTAGTTTTGTCATATTATAGATAATTTATCATAAGCATCTTTAAATAAGTTTATTATGTAGATAATAATCTAATATATTGAACCTTGTACTCTCGGGATTGTGTTGTTATCATGAGATGTAATGTTTAACTTATGGAAATGATATAAAATAAAGATATATTTATCATTTTTCATATCACATGGTATCAAAACATATGAGTAAAATATATTGTTTTAGAACTGAATCAAGAAGTGCAGATCTAGAGCATCTCATTTGGTATCAACGAAATGTTTAGATATTTTTTAGGATTAGTTTATTTTTTTGGGGAATTGGGATGATATAAATTTTTTGAAAATTCTAGGGATAAGTATAAGCATAAGATTGAATTTTTGTAAACTTTTGATTATATGTTTTTCCTAGAAATTAAATCCCTATATTGATATTAGAAAGTGGATGGGGTTTTAGCACATATTCACCTAAGGGTAATCACCCTAAAATGATAGTTGGGTATTGAATCAATCTTCACTCAGTGCACAATGAGTTGGACTAGAATGCACACTAGGATAGACACTCCTGGGGGATATACTTTAATTAATTCACATTATCTTTATAAAACATTATGAAAGATTTGATAATCTTTTTATAGTATAGTAAGATAACCTATTAGTAAATAGAAAATGAATAAACTATATTGAAACTTATAAGTTTATAAGTTAAGGTACATATGTAATTTATGATTTAGCCCTTTTATGTAAATAGTATTCCTTTTAAAAATATTATTGAATTATTATTTTTAACCTTCCATTATTTATGTAATGGCTGGAGCAAGTAGAAACCAAGTTAACAATGAGTGTTATGAAAAAATGAGTGATTATCCTAATAAGAAACTGAATGGGATAAATGTGGGTGCTGAAAATCTTACAGTTATGCTCAACTAAAAATCATGTGTTATGATAAATAACATAAGTATTTTAAACATCCAAACAAATCAAAGAAAAAAAGGATATAGTTTCACACTAGTTCATCAGATAAAGACTATGGAGGAAATAAGATTCAAATTTTTTTTAAAATTTGGGAAGAAGCACCTAGGTAATTATCTGAAAGGAACGAGGAGAGATTTAGAGTGTGGTAGAGATGGATATATTGTACATAAATATTGATTAAAAAGGAAAATTCTAGTTAACTGGATGGAGAAAAATAATTTATTCTTAAGGATCCACAATCGATTATATGTTTTATTTTGGATTAATTTGGATACTATGAAATCTAGTACACTAATCCATGGGATTAAGATGACAATAAGCACCAAAATCCTCCAAGACCATGGGAATAAGAAACTACCATTTAATAACTACTATTGAAGTAGATAGGGATAATTAAGAGATTCATGATACACCAATTCTTCACTCTAGTATTGAAAATGTATTATGTTTTGTATGTTTTTAGTAAATATTAACCATTCCATTAAATAAAAACACCAGATGGTATCATTATTAAATCCATGGTACATGTAACTCCTTCAATTTTTATGGTATTATGATTCATTCATGTCTTGTTATCATTCATTTAATTTGATTTTATGTTTGGAAATTTATTTCTAATATTCACGTAAAATCTTTATTAATCAACTAAATAAGGAAATAATATTTCACATTTCAAACTAAACTATGAATATATCAGTGTAAAGATAAAAATAAGATCCCTTGAAAACTAATTCTATTATAGGAGTTATGATACCTAATCAAGGGGGATGTTTAACTAAAATTATCAGAGAATAATTAATATAAGTATTGAGTTTTCTGATGGAAAAAATATATTTTTTAAATATTAATATTCCTCTATAAATTTGAGCCATGTCTATATTTTAAATACTCCTAGATATTTACACATCGCAATGATAATTAAAAATTGTTATATCATAATTTATTTAAGGGTGTATAATGTAACTCACCAATATTTTACAATATATATCATTCATTTAAATAAATAAATAAAAAATTATCTTTGTTCACATGAAAATCCAAACATAAACAAAATTGGGATATATTTTACTTAAAAATTGATAAGTAATAAATATAATCATTATAATGTAATTTTTAATTTGGTTGGAAAATAGAGGTATCATATTTATGATATATATATATGTGTAATTTTTTAATACTAATTTATTGATGATATTCAATTAGTGTAGCTGGATAACTAATAATATCACTTTATCCTTAAAAATTTATTTTTTCTAAACTTATTTATTTTGGATCATTATTTTAAGAAAATAAATATATTATAGATAAGGTACATTGTTTATATGAATAATATATATTTTTAGTTGTTAGTTGATATGATATAAGAATAATAATGTTCAATACATTGAAAATTTATTTTTCTTTGAAAACTATTCTTCATTCTATTTTATGATTTTATTTACAAATTACATTAAGAAAACATAGAATTCTATAATTAAAAAATGAAGCATATTTTTTTATTCAACATATAAATATTATGTTAAGAAAAAATTTTGGTTTGTTTTAAATAATTTATTTTTTAGTGAATAGTGAATAATATAGTTCTTATTAAAACCATAGCATTTATGACTACATAAATAAGTATGTATAACATAAAAACCTATAAAAAATCATGATCAAAATATTATTTAAGCAATGAAATTATTCATTTAAAAATAATTTTTTAATCTATAAAACACATGTTTAACATTTTGAAATATATGTAATCTTGTATTCTAATTAACAAATTACCTTTCATTTTTTCATTATTTATGATTTAACAAGGTAGAATTATATTTTAGATTTATTTTTAATAAATATATATATATTATTTTGTTAATAGTAATCCATTTAATGTTGTTAAAATCTATAACATTTATAATTTCTTCCAAAACATAACCTTTATGCTTAAAATACACTTGTTCTAAAATGGGTTTTCAAGCCTTACGTGTGCTAATGTTAAAATTAATTTATCGTAAAAATATTTATTTTATTTAATAAAATTTATTTCATATTTGGAATATATTGTTCCAAATTATGTAATAGTGATCATTTTATTTTTATTCATTAAAAGTAAATCCCTTAGGTAAAAATAAATTGCTGTGGTAAAAACCAAAATGGTTAAAGTGGAAAATATATGAGTAAAAAAATTAAAAATGTTCAAAAAAGGTTTAAAAATTTATGGTAAAGTATTTATTGGGCTTAAATCTTCCCCAACTTGATTACTTCCCATTTTTTGCATCCACTTTACCTTTGAATATTGACTTTACCTTTTATATTTATAAAAAATCCACTCCTGATTGTTATAAAAGAAGCCATCAACAACCCTCTTCTACCCACACCCCAATCCTCATATATTTAGAATAAAAATGAAAAAATAACCCCCCAAAAGCCATAGAAACTCCTTATATGTTTTTTATTCTCAAAATTCCACCTCTTGAATCCTTAACCATTTTTTAAAGGAGCATTTCTAAACGGTGGTGTAAATTATCAATTATTCTTTTCCCATTTTTTCCTTTCCTTGTTATTCTACCTCCATTGAATATAATATAACCTAATTGAAGTAATTAAATTTGTATCATAATTATTTTTAAATGTTATTATCTTTATGGTATAATAATTTCTTACACTCCTCCAAGACATTTGAAAAATGAAAATGCCGCTTGTGTTACGTACGAACAACAACCTCCATAAGTGTCGTGATATATTTTATCATAACCAATATTCATGGATGGCTCAAATGGGGAATTTAATGAATAAATATTGTATCTAAAAAATGTAATATTATAAAAATTATAAATCATTCCATATTTTCAAATTGTTCTATGTAAACGAGAGCATTGTTTGTGTGTACATGCAGACTGACACCTCTATAAAACTAACATATTTAAATTTTCCTATTATTATTTATTTTTTATAAATATATCTTAAAATTTTATTCCAAAACATAAAATTCTATAAATAAAGATCATTATTCTTCTGTAAAAATGATATTATTCCAAAATAACTACTCTCTTAAACATACTAACCTATTGATTATTTCTTGTTCTTGTTTGGGGCAATTTAACAACATTCTTTAAAAAATATATACATTTATATCATAGATGACTATGGAAACATAAATATTCTTATTATTATAAATTAATGAGAACATGATATTTTTTTATTTTTATGAATATGTTATATTAATATTTAAATATTTCTTATTGGACCACCCTTTTGATTGTTAAAATTTACCAAAATAAGTTTGACACCAACTCTATTGTCATGAATCATAACTAAAATACTTATCAAATGAATTATAAAATAATAGATAATTATAAAAAAATTTATTCCCGTATCGATAATGATCTCACAATGTTTAAATTTGAATCTATAAATAATCATTGACACTGCCATTATGAAACTAATACTAAACAAACAATCAAGGACAAAAATATTTGAAGATGAATGTAAAACATAAACAACTGATATTATTTTAATAAATAATTATAAATTATGTTTATAAAAACTTATAGTTTTGAATAAGGTTCTAAAATATGTGATTAATATAGTTATTTTTTGATATAAAATATTTTAGATCAGTTTTGGCCTAGTGGGATTAAAGGTAAAGGGTTTTTCTTAACTTAACTTTTTTTTTATTCATAATTATTTTTATTTAGAAAAAGATTTAAAATATGGTTTTCTTTATATTCTATTATTATACTTTAATTTATTTTCTATAATAGGAAGGTTATAGTTTTAATTCAAATATTTTACCTTGATGTATTTATTTCTAAAAAGTATATCTTTGTTAAGATAATTTGTATCCTTTTTAACATCGGTTTCTCTTCCATGTCTATATTTTCCAATGTTCTCTATTAATTTTTTAGAAATTGAATTATGTTTTATCTCATATGACCTTTATCTTTTCCATATCCTATATTCAAAATTAATTTTCATTAACTCTTTTAATGAAGTGGGTTTCCATCAAAGGTTTTTTAAAATATTCAAAAGTTTTTACTTTCACGGTTGTATGTCTTATCTTCCTCCCAAAATTTCCTCTAAAATCATTATTTACTTTTAAAGGACCCATTATTGAATATCATTTTTAAAATTAAATTTATTTCAAATTTTTCACCTTATCTTTTTTAAAATTAAATTAGAATATGACTTGTAACTTCTTCTTTTGTGAGTATGAAATAAAATTTAAAAACTTTTATAGTTTCTCTTATTCTATGAGAATTATTATTTATAGATATTATTTACTATGTTTTAAAAATGGTCTAAATGATTTTAATTCATCTTGATTTTTTTAAAAAAATTAAATATTCTTATATTTTTCAAAACTAAAATTTTTATTTTTAAATGATTTCTTGATTTTAAAGGGGATTTTAGAGTATTGGATTTTAAATAAATAATTATTAAGTGTTTCTATGTTATCTTAAAAAATTGAAATGATATCTATCCAATTTTTTTCTGAAAGTCATTTTTTTGGTTTTAGAGGGTAATTTTTATTAATCTCAAAGTACTTTAATTTAAATAAAAAATAATAATGGGTTGTCTATCCACTAAAAAAATGAGTATTTCCTCTCATTTTTAAGTTATTTATCCAATAATCATAAAAAGATATTTTTCATCTATTTCAACATCCTAAATTCTACTTATGTTAAACTTAGTATATTTTTAATCCACTATCTAGAGTCATTCTTTGGATGTTTTATAGAATTTTCTAGGAATTGTTTTCATAAAACCCAGTGCATTTCTGTTGGTAAATTAAGTGATTTTTAAAGTATGAATGTTTTCATTCTCTAATAGAACAAATATGTATTGATGATTATTTTCATGAAGGTTAGGGGTCCAATATCACCCTCTAAATTATTGTTTAATTTTCTAAATATCATGAGATACTGATGGACCATAGGTTTGAAAAACCTAAATCACCAATGGATTGTAGGTTTGTAAAACCTAAGTCACTAATAGGTTGTAGTTTCATGAAACATAAGTCATTAATGGATTGTAAGTTTGAAAAACATAATTCAAAAATATACCGTAGGATTAAAAATCCTAAATCATGAATTGTTCATTGGTTTTTGATGCCTAAGAGAATATATAATTATTCAAAGTGATTAATTTTATTCCATAGTTTATTATTATGTTATATTTTCATGAAATCCTATATTTGTATGACTTTAATTATGTTCCTGAGATTTTGTTTATAATATCATGATTTTGAAAACTTTCTCCACAATATATATATGTTCCTTTGAGATTAAATTTCTTTTTATCATGACTTATAGACAATATTTATTATTTAATTGTTTTTAAATAATATATTCCTCCACTACTCATGTTTACTCATATTATTATGATCAAACCATTGATGACATGTTGATATGTTCTCCCTTATTGAGAATTTAACCTCACCCATTTCTTATGATTCCATTACCAAGGTTATAAAGATGAGTATAAATTATGAGAATTCTACAAGGGTTATAGTGTGGTTCAATTATGGAGATATGTTCATATATATCGTAAAAAAAGTTTCTTACGTAGCTGATCCTCAAAGACAATAAACCTTTCACTCTTTAGATTGTGTGTTTATTATGATATATAGTGTTTTACTTATGTAAATGGAATAAAATATAGATATTCTTAGCTTGTTTAATCTCAATTATTATCAAATACTATGAGTAAATTATGTATTTTTAACATCTGATCCCGTAGTATAGGTCTAAGGATCTTTAATTAGTATCAAAGTAAGGTTTAGTTGTTTTTTAGAATTAGTTTGGTTATTTTTTGGAATTGTGATGAGATAACTTTATTAAAATATCGATTTATGAGTCCAATTGTAGGATAACATCTTGGAATTTTAGAAAAGTTTTGAGTATATGGTTTTCCTAATAATTAAATCCCTATCAAGATTCTGGAAAGTGGATGTTATTTTGATATAGATACAAGAGGGGTAATCGCCCATAAAATTTTTGGTTGAGTATTAACTCAATATTCACTTGATTCATGATGAGTGGCCATAATACTAAAAAACATTCTACACACTATTGGTGGATATGATTTTGTTAATTAGAATTCTCTTTAAAAACCATTATGAAGGATTTGAGCATGTTTTTATAGTATTATTTGAGAACCTATTAGAAAATATAAAATTAGTCAACCAATTTTAATCCTAGAAATTTTATAAGTTAACATATAAATTAAATTTATGATTTTTCCAGTTAATTTTAATAGTTTTCCTTTTTAATATATTATTGAATTATTATCTTTTACTTTTCTTTTTCCAAGTAATGAATAGATCATGGAAAAACCAAGTTAACAATGAGTATATTAGACAAACCAGTGATTATCTTAATGACCAACCGAATGGGATAGAAAAGGGTGTTGATAATCTTATGGTTATGCTCACCCAGATATCTTTATTTCTTATTAACAACATAAGTCTTTCTTAACATACAAATATAATAAATAATAGAAGGACAGAGTTCCATGGAAATTAATTTGATAAAGACTATAGAGGAAAGAAGATTTAGCATTCTTTATGTCAATGATATAGAAACCATATAACAACATAGTATTTTCAGACATATATATTACATATTTTTAAATAAACATTAAATATATTTCAAAAAAATACCCATGGATCTTAATGGTTTAATGTCTTGGTAGACTAGTTAGACAATCTTCCTATTTCCTGAAATATCATCAACATATTCAATAAAGACATTCTCATTTATTAATATTCATAGACACAACCTACTTTAATATTTCTTTATAACCTAATGGAAGGGAAATATAAGAAAGAATGAGATCAGATGCTCAGTAAGGGTGAACACAAGAGACATCAATTAATGATCATATAAATGCATAAAGCGTAGTGGTATGAGATTATTAGTATAACTTAAAAAATTTATAACCAATATATCATGGGTCATAAAAAATATTCATGGAAGAAAACATTATCATTTCAAAATAAATGAATCATAAGAGTGAGAAACTATCATAATTATAAATACCCATGTTGTTTTCAATTTTTGGTTTTTTTACGGCAGAAAATTTGACCATGAAGAAATTTATTAAATATTTATGGGTTTATTTAAATTAATAAAAAAAATACTATTTTGCTATTTCAATATTTTATGGTTGGTAAACCATTAATAATATGATTATTATTTTATTTATTTAAATCCATGACCATGTGGTGAGTGATTGTTTATTTATTATGTAAAATGGTTTTAATTATTTTTATTAAATGAGAAAGTGTAATAAAAAATAGTTTTACTAAAATTTTTAAAATTATAATTGGGGAAATGATGTATTATATTTAAATATAATATTAATTATTATTATTATTTTAATTTCTATAATTAAAGTATCAAATAATCCATGTGTAAATATATGTGATATATATATATATTCTTACATGTGTAAATAAATATAACTAAATATACACATCGATGTATATATATGTTTGTTATATATGTATATAAACTCAGGTATATGTATGTGTGGTTGTTTATATGTGTGTGTGTGTGTGACATTAAATATATATTTAGTGATGTATTTTAATCAATGAATGTTAATTATGGAATAAATGAGGTTGATGCAAGATATAAAAAATGGTGTTAAATAAAGGTAAATAAATTAAAATATTCAATGAATGAATGGATAAAAGAGAAAAACATGTTAGAGGGATTATGGGAGGTGCACAACTTAAGAGAGAAAAAATGAATGAGAATTATAAATGAACAAATAGAATAATATTAAATCGACTAAAATAATAATAATATAAAGTGTGGATGAACCTTTTTAGATGAAGAAATGTGGGGTGGAGAATCATGCCTCTCTCTCCCCCTTCCTCTTTCCATCCCTATCATATTCTTTTTCCCTCCATAAAATTATTGAAAATTTTGTATCTACCACAATATTGATCCGAATAATGCGACGTCAGAATCATTGCATTCATATTGATAAGGTGTTGAAGCATATAAAAAAAACATCATAGAAAATTTGGTATTTTGAAAATATTTTTATTAAATCATATGTGCTTATTTACTTAATTTCCCCATTGATAGTCATTGAAATAATGTGTCTTCAGTGATGATGGATCCATAATGGGTGTTCGTCATATTTGACGTAGGTGGTCAAAAATAAAATCTCATAGTCTTGAATTTTTATTAATTTTATGTAATTGTAGAATTGATATTTTATGTTTAAAATTGAGTTCTTGATTAAGTTAATTAATTTTTTGAATTAATTAATTGAAGTAATTATGAAATTGGGAATATTAAGATTATGAACTTGATTAATTAATTGTAGAATTAATTAATGGGAATGTTTGGGATTATGAAATTGTGATTTTGAATAGTTAGTTGTTAATTTATTTATGACGAGATAAATATTTTTTATGATATTGAATAATTTATTATAGAATTAATTATTGTTATATTGATGTTTTTGAATTATCATAATTAATTAAAAAATTAATAATTATAGATTGTTATGATTATTAAATTGATTATTATTCAATAATTAGTTGAGGAATTAATTGGGGATATCGAATTGATTGAGGTGGAACATTTAATTGACGAATTAATTGGTGTTATTGAATTATTTAAGTTGGATTAATTAATTGATTAATGTGACAAATGTGATTATTTAACTATTCAATTAAATAATGTAATTAACTAATTAATGAACTAATTAATGTGAGTAATGAGATTATTTAGTTCTTGAATTTAGGAAATGGATTAATTAATTGTTGAACTAAATAGTGATATTAATTAAATGATTAATTAATTACTGTGAGTAGTGATATAGTTTAATTGTTGAATTTAATAATGAGGTTAATTAATTGAGTAATTAATTAATGTGAGTAATTTTATTATTTAATTAATGAATTGAATAATTATATTAATTAATTTTAGAATTAATTAATGGTAGTTATGAGATTATTTTATTATTGAATTAAATAATGCGATTAATGAGAATAATTAATTGATGAATTAATTAATAAGTGTAATTTTGGGATTGGTGAGATTTGATTAATTAATAGTTGAATTAATTAATTTATGTTGTTGTGTTTATACAATCTTTGATTGAATAATTAATTATTGAATTAATTATGGGATGTTGATATTTCCAATTGAATAATAAATTGTTTAATTAATTACTTGTAACATCCCAGGTAAATAAAGAATATTACATTTTCATATTTATTAATATTTTTGAATAAAATATTAATACTACTTTAATGGAGATTCTATGTTCGATGGCGTACCCAATACCCAACAACGAGTTTCTTTGAAATCTTACATTACACACTAATAATATAATAATATTATTTTAAATAGTTATCAATGCCTAGCCGTTGTAATGGAAGGAATGAAAATAAATAACTAAACAATTATTACATATTTTTGTAAAATATTTTTACATTTATCCAATAAATGTTAGAGTCTTAAAATGAAAATGAATCCAATTTTAAGAATAAATACTCTAATATTTTTAAAAGATTGTTTTGCGGCCTTTTGAAGGAGAACCTTTTTTAAATCTATCTTTTAAAAATATTATAAGCTATATTTTTCAAAATAAACTTATTAATTAAATTGGGACATTTATGTTCACTTTGGATAATTTTTTGGTATTTTTCTAACAATGTTCATTTTTTAATGAATAGTTAAAAATACTGCATTTTACTTCAAAACTAATTTTTCATGTAATTTAATTATATGGTTATATTATCTTTGTAATTGGTTATAAAGTGTAATTAGAATTTATTTTTAACAATTAATCTAATTGTGGTAATTACAATTAATTTCACATTGAAAATGGACATAAACAAGTGTCAATCTTTTGATAGATATTGTTTCTTTAAAACACGCTATTTGTTTTGACAGCGGGAATTATCTATATAATTTATTAATGCAACTTCTATATTTTGAATTTGGTAAAATTGATATCATTTTTAAATTTGGAATATCAAATATAGCTTATGGTGAATTTTTTATATTTTTCTGAAAAATGTTAATTTTCAATGAATAGTGAAAAATACTGCATTTTAATTCAAAACTGCTTTTTCAACCAATTTATTTATATCGTTAGATTGTAATTTTAATTGGTTTTAAGGTGTAATTTAATTATTTTTTTATCATTTAATACAATTTTGGTGACTTTATGTAATTTAAATTTTATATTGGATGTAAAAACAAATCAATATTTTTATAGATTTTACTTCATAAAAACCGGTCTTTTGTTTTGACAAAGTGATTTACATTTAAATTAATTACTAAAATTTCTATATTTTAAATTTGGTAAAATGGGATCCACATTTGTAATTAGAAGGTCCAAATTATGTAATTAAGAATCTTTTGTTTTTGGACATTATGAATAGTAACGACGGTAATTATCTTTAATTATCGTGTTTAATTAGTAATCAGATAGTTAAGGATAATAAAATAATATCATAAAAATATAAAATGACCCCAAAATGGGTCCTAATGATTTTTTGGTGTCATGGACTACCAATTGATGCATTTTTCTAACTATGTTACCCCATTGATTCACTTTAGTGTGAAAGTGACGTTTTATCATTTTATTTTTTTAAAGAAAGGAAATATAAAAAAGGTTTGTATAACCTAAGTAAAAGAATTTTAATTTCGGTTACATAAATGATCTCTTCGACTATAAATAATCATTGGAAAGATAAAAATATTTCCTACATGAAGGTAATTTTTTTAAAAAATTTAGACATTAAATAAAAAAATTTATTTATGACACCGTGATGATGTAGTGATTACCTCATTAATGAACGATTTAAATAAAATGAAAAAATAAGGTAAAATCTAAAACTTACACTTGTGAAAAACCTATTGGGTGGGTGTATTTCGAACCCTTGTAACCTTATAATCGAAATATATAATTTTTAGACCTTTAAAAATCCAAAAATCATTTTATAATAAAGTAACATTTCATTATTTTCCAAGAGTGCCCCCCTCCCTCTTATAAAACGCCCCCACCTCTACCCCCTTACCCACACCTCTCAAGCCCTTGGCTCATCCAACCTCTGCTCATATTGTCTCTAAACATCCCTCTCTTACTCCTTGAAGCCTCATATTTGGCAGAAGTATTCATAAGGAAGCCTTTGGGATCAAATAAAAAAGAGTTACCCGATTTAAAAGAATACAATGAAACAAACAAGACAAGTCGGACTTGAGGTAAGGGATCCTACCTCTATATTTATTTTTAAGTACTCTATTTTATGTCATTACTTTTAAGCTCCTATTTATTATGATTTGGATGTTATTTTATATTCCTCTTACTGTAATTTTTTATGTTCATATGATGAGAGACCCTATTTTATCTCAGCAATCCACTTTTGGAAGTTTTGAGTGGCGCCGTTAGGCTGCCGAATTTTCGTAAGGGATTTCTTATCACACATTAAATTCCGTCAGATTTCCATTTTTAGCCACTTATTTATTGAATGTGGTGTATTGTGTTCTGCCATTTCATATATATTATCATGATTCTATTTACATTCATGGTATTCTGTGATTCATATTGTGTTTGTTATCTTTTGGTCATACGACTCGATTGATTACAACAAGGTAAGGGGTTTTTTATCTCACTTTTCATTCCCGTGAGATTCATGCTACATTTGACACTATTTTATTTTATGTGGTGTATGTACTTCCCATGATTGTTTTCTTTGTGTAATATACTTTAATTTATGTGTATTTATATCTTCATTGTATGACCCTTCTTTCATGGGGTGTACGTTTCGAAAGATACCCAAATAAGTAAGGGAACCTTTCACCCTCTTATTTTTTAAAGACTTCTTTTTTTAGGTCTTTTAATTTAAATATTCATATGTTGGGATATGTTATTATATATCATTATTGCTATAAATGTTATGACCATGTGATGAGATACCCTTTTTACCTCCCATTAACTCATTTTCTTAATTTTAAAGTGTCGCTGTTAGTTTGTCGAATTTCTGTAAGGGAACTTCTTAACCCAATTTCAATTCTTTTGGTTAAACCCTATATTTCTTGATTATGTAGTACTATGAATATGTGTGGATGACATTTGATTATTTTACACTTAATATCCTCTTATGTTAGGTGTATTTATATTTTCCACACATAATCATGTAATTGATTTATCCTTAACCTAAGGATACCGACTTCGTAAGGGACTTCGTCTCAATCTCCTTTAATTGAGGCATATTTTGTTTTATACACAAATTTCTTTTATATTTTGTATAAACCATTTGGACTTTTACTTTTATTCAAAATGAATCTTTTTTACGAAGTTTTTTACTAAATGAAAAAAGAGAATGTTTTTGTCTTACGTATGTGGCGACACTGACTTATCCACCGCTGTGACCATTATTTGAGTTTTGGATTCCTCTACAAGACATAACTTTTTTTAAATGAAAAATAAATACCATGTTTTAATTTTCTTTTATTTTGGTATTTAAAATGGTTTTGATAATTTTTTGATTATATGAATGTGTTGTATTGATATCTTGTGATTGAAATGTGGAGATGTTATGTTTCCTTTATGCATGTTCTATGTGATACGATTATGTTATGGTTCTTGGGAATTGTTTATGAAGATGGGTGGTTCTATGATAAACTAAGGGAAGGTGAGCACTATATAGCTCTCCAATGCATTGGGTAACATGAAGGAGTTAAACTCTAAGGTTTCTCCTAAGAGATTTAGGTAATATATTGTGGTGTGTATTCCAAACGTAACCATGAGGGTTACTCCCTACGTAAGAATGTTATGAATGCATCAAGTTACATTTACATATTATGATTTCTATGAGTTATTCATAAATCTTATGATTCTGTGAGGTATTTTAAAGTGCTTATGTTTTAAGAGTAAATTACGATTTCATTGATTCTTATGTATACATGGAATAATGTTTTCTTTCTGTATTTTTATATCCCTTACTGAGCTTCTTACGCTCACTCCAAGTTTTTGAAATGTTTTCCACAGGACTTAAAGGTTAATAGGGTCAAGGATGGGATCAAGGAAAGACATGATATCTAAAACATGGAACTAGACATGTTTCTTTTTAAGAGTCTTTGGTTTATGACAAAAAAATGGAAACTGTGTAGAAGTTCCTACTTTGTAATCTTGTGTGATGTAATAGTTATGTCCTAATTATCTAAAACTCTAAACCTGAATAGACCCTCAATGTTAATTATTCATTTAATTAAATATTATGTAATGTTTTAAGTATGGGTCTTTATAATTGGTATCAAATGTCTGTTTAGATAACTTTATAGGTTAGAGTATTATTTAAGCATAAGTGACAAGTTGTAGATAACCATAATGATTAGTATATTGGATGGAGTCATTGTTTTTTTTATAAAGATGGAATGAGTTTGAGATAACTTGGAAAAGTATATCTTAGTGTGTATCTGCCTCATTATTATATGAGGATTCTAATGATATACTCACACTGGCCTTTTTGGTTTTAGTAAATGGGTGGATCTAGTAGGAACCAAAGTGACAGTGGATGTGAAGAAAACTGTGACAGTTTTTTGAAAGAACAACTGAATGATATGGGAGCTCCAATGAGAACTTTTGTGGTTTTTCTCAACCAAATATCAGGGGTCATGATTAACCACTTGAACCTTGGTGAGTTCTATAATTCATCATGTACCAGATAACCAACTCAATGTGGAAGTTCAGGTAATAATTATAACGGTAACCATTAGGGTTTATATGATCCTTACTTTTGAGGTATGTATGGGTTACTATATGTTATGATAGAAAATGAAAGGCATGAGATAAACATGAGGATAAATTATGTTATAGTTATTTTTAATGATTTTATCTCTTTTTGGGGAATGTTTAAAGAATTATTTAGTTTTGGAAAAAGGAAAACATGTAGACTGTGTGACAACCCGTCGCGTTGGACAAAGCTGTGGGAATCGAACCCATGACCAAAGTGCGACTGGTATTTATCACCTACCACTGGACTACGTGAAGTCCTTGGTTAGTATGCCAAATTGTTTTTAGTTAGATGATCTTATGAATCTGGAATAATTTGATTTTGGGTTATCTATGGAAATTATTAGCCTATCATGGAGGATATGTGATTAGGTTAGTTAATTTTCAGTATGAGACTTTAAGAGTAACTGATATTATTTGGAGATAAATGTTAAGATTTATCTTGGAAGACTATGTGATTAAATACTTAAAATATTTTTGTTTCAATATTAGTTTGATTACCTTGAATAATTTTATGGACAATGTTTTATCGAATGGACTTTATTGAACTTTGGGTAATGTTTAACAAATTTTGGAGATTAGGAGTAGCTTTTCTTTTTATAAAGGATTATCCTTTTGGTGATTATCTGATATTGTACTAACAATTTTGGTTTTGGATAAGGTCTAAAGACATAGGAAATATATAGTTCTCTTTTGTGGATTAGGTGATTCTAAAGAAGTTGATTTTATCTCTCTTAATGTGAATAATTCATGCCGGATAATCATCGTTTCGAGAAAATATGAGTTAGTGTTAGAAATCTAGTAAAAGTTGAAAGTCTACATGACAAGTAAGCATGTTTCCTTTTGTTTTAGTTAAGATAATAAATTAATTAATCAATGAAATGTAACTTAAAACAAAAAAGTCATTTGTTAACATTTCCTACTGGGGAATAAAATACCGTTTAACTCATCACAAGTTTGTGATTTTCATGTGGTTAACTTTCTCCTAGACATGTTTTCAATCACTCAACATCAGAACTTGATGGTTTGTTTTTTCCTCCATATCCATGTTTTCATGGAATCCTAGTATCTATTGTCTCGGTGACCTTTGTACTTCTCTTAATTTCTTTTAAATTGATAGTTTTATTGACTCCTTTTTCATTGTGGGGCTTTCAATGAAGTTCCTGAGCCCAATTTTTTAAAATTGTGAGGATGCAATTCCCAAAAGGGGGGAAGGATGTAACATCCCAGGTAAATAAAGAATATTACATTTTCATGTTTATTAATATTTGTTAATAAAATATTAATATTACTTTAAAATAGATTCTGTGTTCGATGGAATACCCAATACGCCGTAACGAGTTTCTTTGAAATCATACGTTGCACACTAATAATATAATATTATTATTTTAAATGGTTGTTAACGCCTAGAGGTTGTAATGTAGGGAATGAACAGAACTAACTAAAAACTGATTGCATATTCTTGTTAAATATTTTTACATTTATCCAATAAATGGTAGAGGCTTAAAATGAAAATGAATCCAATTTTATGAATAAATACTCTAATATTTTTAATAGATTGTTTTGCTTCCTTTTGATGGTGAACCTTTTTTAAATCTAACTTTTGAAAATTTTATAAGCTCTATCTATCAAAATGAACTTATTCTTTAAATTGGGACATTGAAATTAACTTTGTAAAAAATTTTGGTATTTTTCTGACAATGTTCATTTTTTTAATGAATAGTGAAAAATACAGCATTTTACTTCAAAAATGTTTTTTCATTTAATTTAATTATATGGTTAGATTATATTTTTGATTTGTTAAAAAGTGTAATTAAAATATATTTTTAACAATTAATCCAATGGTGGTAATTATAATTAATTTCACTTTGAAAATGGACGTAAACAAGTGTCAATCTTTTGATAGATATTGTTTCTTAAAAACACGCTATTTGTTTTGACAGTGGAAATTAACAATATATTTTATTAATGAAGCTTATATGTTTTTAATATGGTAAAATTTATATCATTTTTTAATTTGGAATATCAAATATAGATTATGGTGAATTTTTTCTATTTTTACGACAAATGTTCATTTTCAATGAATAGTGAAAAATACTGCATTTTAATTCAAAACTGCTTTTTCATCCAATTTATTTATATAGATAGATTGTAATTTTAATTGGTTTTAATGTGTAATTTAATTATGTTTTTATCATTTAATGCAATTTTGGTCATTTTATGTAATTTCAATTTTAAATTGGATGTAAAAACAAATCAATCTTTTGATAAATTTTACTTCTTAAAAACCGGTCTTTTGTTTTGACAATAAGATTTACTTTTAAATTAATTACTACAATTTCTGTGTTTTTGAATTTGGTAAAATGGGATACACATTTGGAATCAGGATTTCCAAATTATGTAATTAATAATATTTTGTTTTTGGACATTATGAATAGTAACGATGGTAATTATCTTTAATTATTGTGTTTAATTAGTAATCAGGTAGTTAAGGGTAATAAAATAACATCATAAAAATATAAATTGACCCCAGAATGTGTCCTAATTCTTTTGGTTGTGTCATGGAAGACCATGGGATTCCTTTTGACAACTTTAGGGCCCCATGGAATAACTTTTGTGTGAAATTGACTTTTTATCATTTTATTTTTTTAGAGAAAGGAAATATAACAAAGGTTTGTATATCCTAAGTAAAACAATTTTAATTTCGTTTACATAAATGATGTATTTGACTATAAATAGTCATTAGAAATATAAAAATATTTCCTACATGATGGTAATTTTTTTATAATTTTTAGACATTAAATAAATAAATTTATTTATGACACCGTGATGATGCAGTGATTACCTCATTAATGAACGATTTAAATAAAATGAAGAGATAAGGTGAAATCTAAGACTTACACTTGTCAAAAACCTATTGGATGGGTGGATTTATAACCCTTAAAACCTTATCCTAGAAATATATAATTTATGGACCTTTAAAAATCTGAAAATCATTTTATAATAAAGTAACATTTCATGACTTTCCAAGAGTGCCCCTCCTCCCCCTATAAAAGGCTCACACCTCTACCCCCTTACCCACATCTCTCAAGACTTGGCTCATCCAACCTCTACACATATTGTCTCACCACATCCTTCTCTAACTCCTAGAATCCTCACTTTGGGTAGAAGTATTTACAAGGAAGCCATTGGGCTAAAATCAAAATGAGTTACCCCATTTAATGAAATATAATGAAACAAACAAGACAAGTCGGACTTGAGGTAAGGGATCCTACCTCTCTCTTTATTTTTATGTACTCTCTTTTATATAATTCATTTTAAGCTCCACTTTCTTATTATTGGGATGTTAATTTATATTCCTCTAACTGTAATTTTAATGTTCATAGGATAAGAGACCCTGTTTTATCTCATAAATCCATTTTTGGATGTTTTGAGTGGCGATGTTAGGCTGCCGAATTTTCGTAAGGGATTTCTTATCTCACCTTTAATTCAATGAGATTTACATTTTTTCCACTTATTTATTGAATTTGGTGTATTGTGCTCTTCCATTTGATATATATTATCATGATTCTATTTACATTCATGGTATTTTGTGATTCATATTGTGTTTATTATCTTTTGGTCATACGACTCGATTGATTACAACAAGGTACATGGTTTTTTATCTCACTTTTTATTCCCGTGATATTCATGCTACATTTGCCACTATTTTTTGTTTGTGGTGTATGTACTTACAATGATTGTATTCTTTATGTAATATACTTTAATTTATGGGTATTTATATCTTCATTTTATGACCCTTCTTTCATGGGGTGTACATTTCAAAAGTTACACAAATAAGTAAGGGAACCTTTCACCCTCCTCTTTTTAAAAGACTTATTTTTGTTAGGTGTTTTAATTTACATATTCTTATGTTGGGATATGTTATTATATATCATTATTGTTGTAAATTTTATGACCAAGTTATGAGATACCATTTTTACCTCTCATCAACTCATTTTCTTAATTTTAAAGTGATGTTGTTAGGCTGTTGAATTTCTGTAAGGGAACTTCTTAACCAAATTTCAATTTTTTGGTTTAAACCTATATTTTTTGATTATGTCATACTATGAATATGTGTGGATGACCCTCTATTTTTTTACACTTAATATCCACTTATGTTAGGTGTATTTATATTTTCCACACATAATCATGTAATTGATTTATCCTTAATCTAAGGATACCGACTTTGTAAGGGACATCATCTCAATCTCATTTCATTGAGACATATATTGTTTTATACACAACTTTCTTTTATATGGGGTATAAACCCCTTTGACTTTTAATTTTATTCAAAAGGAATCTCTTTATACAAAGCATTTTACTAAACAACAAAAGGGAATGTTTTTGTCTTACGTATGCGGTGACAACAACTTCTCTGCCGCCATGACCATTATTTGAGTTTTGGCTTCCTCTAGAAGACATAACTTTTTTTAAATGAAACATAAATACAATGTTTTACTTTTATTTTATTTTGGTATTGAAAATGGTTTTGATAATTTTTTTATTATATCAATGTGTTGTATTGATATCTTGTGATTGAAATGTGGAGATGTTATGTTTCCTTTATGCATGTTTTATGTGATACGATTATGTTATGGTTCTTGGGAATTTTTTTTGAAGACGGGTGGTTCTGTGATAAACTAAGGGCAGGTGAGCCCAATATAGCTCTCCAATGCATTGGGTAACGCGAATAAGTTAAACTCTAAAGTTTCTCCGAAGAGATTTATGGAATATACTGTGGTGGATATTCCAAACGTAACCATGTGGGTTACTCCCTACGTAAGAATGTTATGAATGCCTCAAGTTAACATTACGTCTTATTATTTCTATGAGTTATTCACAAATCTTATGATTTCATGAGGTATGTTAAAGTGATTTTGTTTTAATAGTAAAGTATGATTTCATTGATTCTTATGTATACATGGACTAATGTTTTCTTTCCGTATTTTTTTATCCCTTACTGAGATTTTTACGCTCACCACAAGTTTTAGAAATATTTTCCACAGGACTGAAAGGTGAATAGGGTCAAGGATGGGGTCAAGTAAAGACATGCTATCTAAAACATGGAACTAGACATGTTTCTTTTTAAGAGTTTTTATTTTATGAAAAAAATGGAAACTGAGTAGAAGTGCCTACTTGGTAATCTTGTGAGATATAATAGTTATGTCCTAATTATCTAAAAATCTAATCATAAAAAGATCCTCAATGTGAATTATTCATTTAATTCATGATTATGTAATGTTTTAAGGCTGGGTCCTTATAGTTGGTATCAAAGGTCGGTTTAGATAACTTTAGAGGTTAGACTGTTATTTAAGCATAAGTGACAAGTTGTAAATAACCACAATGGTTAGTATATTGGATAGAGTCATTGTTTTTTTTTGAAAGATGGAATGAGTTTGAGATAACTTGGATAAGTATATCTTAGTGTTTATCTACCTAATTATTATATGATGATTCTAATTATATACTCACACTGACCTTTTTGGTTTTAGTAAATGGCTAGATCTAGCAGGCACCAAAGTGACTGTGGATGTGAAGAAAACTGTAACAGTTTTCTGAAAGAAAAACCAAATGATATGGGAGCTGCAATGAGAACTCTTGTGGTTTTTCTCAACCAAATATCTAGAGTCATGATTAACCACTGTAACCTTGGTGAGTTCTATAATTCATCATGTTTGAGATAACCAACTCAATGTGGAAGTTCAGGTAATAATTATAAAGGTAACCATTAGGGTTTATATGATCCTTACTTTTGAGGTAATTATGTGTTACTATATATTATGATGGAAAATGAAAGGCATGAGATACAATTGAGGTTAAATTATGTTATGGTGATTTTTTATGGTTTTATCTCTTTTTGGGAAATGATTAATAAATTATATAGTTTTTGAAAAAGGACAAAATGTAGACCATGTGACAACCCATTGCGTCGGACAAAGCTGTGGGAATCGAACCCACAACCAAAGTGAAACTGGTATTTATCACCTACCACTGGACTACGTGATGTCCCTAGTTAGTATTCCAAATTATTTTTAGTTAGATGATCTCATGAATTAGGAATAAGTTGATTTTAGGTTATCTATGGAAATGATTAGCCTGTCATGGAGGATATGTGATTAGGTTAGTTACTTTTCAGTACGAGACTTTAAGAGTAACTGAAGTTATTTGGAGATAAATTTTAAGATTTAACTTAGAATACTATGTGATTAAATCCTTCTAAGATTTTGGTTTCAATCATTGTTTGATTACCTTGAAGAATTTTATGGACAATTTTTTATCAAATGGTCTTTGTTGAACTTTGGGTAATGTTTAACAAATTTTTGAGATTAAGAATAGCTTTTCTTTTTATAAAGGATTAACCTTCTGGGGATTATCTGATCTTATACTAAATTTTTTTGTTTTGGATAAGGTCTAAAGACATGGGAAATATATAGTTCTCTTTTTTGGATTAGGTTATTATCTAGAAGTTGATTTTAGAGCTCTTAATGTGAACAAGTCATCCCGGATAATCATTATTTGGAGAAAATATGAGTTAGTGTTAGAAATCTAGTAAAAGTTGAAAGTATACATGACAAGTAAGCATGTTTCCTTATGTTTTAGTTAAGATAATAAATGAATTACTCAATGAAATGTAACTTAAAAAAACGTTGTTTGTTAACGTTTCCTACTGGGAAATCAAATATCGTTTAACCCATTACAAGTTTTTGATTTTCTTGTGGTTAACTTTCTCCTAGACATGTTTTCAATCACTCTCCATCAGACCTTGATGGTTTGTTTTTTTCCACCATATCCATGTTTTCATGGAATCCTAGTATCTGTTGTCTCAGGTTACCTTTTTAATTCTCTTTATTTCTTTTAAATTGATACTTTTATTGACTCATTTTCTGATGTGGGGCTTTCAATGAAGTTTCTGAGCCCAATTTTTTAAAATTGCGAGGATGAAATTCCCAAAAGGGGGAAGGATGTAACATCCCACGTAAATAAAGAATTTTACATTTTCATATTTAATAATATTTGTGAATAAAATATTAATACTATTTTTATGTCGATTCTTTATTTGATGGCATACCTAATACACAACAACAAGTTTCATTGAAATCTTATGTTGCACACTAATAATATAATAATATTATTTTAAATGGTTGTTAACGCCTAGTCGTTGTAATGACGGGAATGAACAGAACTAACTAAAAAATGATTACATATGTTTGCTAAATATTTTTACATTTATCCAAAAAATGTTAGAGGCCTAAATTGCAAATGAATCCCATTTTAAGAATAAATACTCTAATATTTTTAAAAGATTGTTTTGCTGCCTTTTGATGGAGAACCTTTTTTAAATATGACTTTTGAAAATTTTATAAGCTCTATTTGTCAAAATAATCTTATTATTTAAATTGGTACATTGAAATTCACTTTGGATAAATTTTTGGTATTTTTCTGACAATGTTTATTTTTTAATGAATAGTGAAAATATATCATTTTACTTCAAAACTACTTTTTCATGTAATTTAATTATATGGTTAAATTATATTTTTAATTGGTTATAAATTTTAATTCGAAATATATTTTTACCAATTAATCCAATGGTGGTCATTATAATTAATTTCACTTTGAAAATGGATATAAACAAATGTCAATCTTTTGATAGATATTGTTTCTTAAAAACACTATTTGTTTTGACAGCGGGAATTAACTATATAATTTATTAATTCAACTTCTATGTTTTGAATTTTGTAAAATTGATATCTTTTTTGAATTTGGAATATAAAATATATATTAGGGTGAATTTTTGGTATTTGTCTGACAAATGTTCATTTTCAATGAATAGTGAAAAATACTGCATTTTAATTCAAAACTTCTTTTTCATCCAATTTATTTATATAGTTAGATTGTCATTTTAATTGGTTTTAAGGTGTAATTTAATTATGTTTTTATCATTTAATACAATTTTTTTCATTTTATGTAATTTCACTTTTAAATTTCAAGTAAAAACAAATCAATCTTTTGATAGCTTTTACTTCTTAAAAACCAGTCTTTTGTTTGGACAACAAGATTTACTTTTAAATTAATTACTATAATTTATGTGTTTTGAATTTGGTAAAATGGGATAAACATTTGGAATCAGAAGGTCCAAATTATTTAATTAAGAATCTTTTGTTTTTGGACATTATGAATATTCACGACTGTAAATATCTTTAATTATCATGTTTAATTAGTAATCATGTAGTTAAGCGTAATAAAATAATATCATAAAAATATAAAATGACTCCAACAGGTGTCCTAATGCTTTTGGTGGTGTCATGGCCGACCATTGGATGCCTTTTTCCAACTTTGGTTCCCCATGGAATCACTTTAGTGTGAAAGTGACTTTTTATCATTTTATTTTTTTAAAGAAAGGAAATATAACAAAGGTTTGTATATCCTAAGTAAATCAATTTTAATTTTGTTTACATAAATGATATATTTGACTATACATAGTCATTAGAAAGATAAAAATATTTCCTACATGATGTTAATTCTTTTATAATTTTTAGACATTAAATAAATAAATTTATTTATGACACCGTGATGATGTAGTGATTACCACATTAATGAATGATTTATATAAAATGAAAAGATAAGGTAAAATATAAGACTTACACTTGTCAAAAACCTATTGGATGGGTGGATTTCGAACCCTTATAATATTATCCTAGAAAAATATAATTGGGGGACCTTTAAAAATTCGAAAATCATTTTATAATAAAGTAACATTTCATGACTTTCCAAGAGTGCCCCTCCTCCCTCTTATAAAAGGCCCCCACCTCTACCCCCTTACCCACACCTCTCAAGCCCTTAGTTCATCCAACCTATACTCATATTGTCTCTCCAAATCCCTCTCTTACTTCTAGGAGCCTCACTTTTGGGAGAATTATTTACAAGGAAGCCTTTGGGCTCAAATCAAAAAGAGTTACCTGATTTAAAGGAATATAATGAAATGAACAAGACAAGTTATACTTGAGGTAAGGGATCCTACCTCACTCTTTTTTTAAGTACTCTCTTTTATGTCATTCCATTTAAGCTTCTATTTCTTATGATTGGGATGTTATTTTATATTCCTCTTACTATAATTTTTATTTTCATATGATGAGAGACCATATTTATTCTCATCAATCCATTTTTTGAAGTTTTGAGTGGCGCCGTTAGGCTGCCGAATTTTCGTATGGGATTTCTTATCTAACTTTTAATTCCGTGAGATTTACATTGTTCGCCACTTATTTATTGAATGTGGTGTATTTTGTTCTTCCATTTGATATATATTATCATGATTCTATTTACATTCATGGAATTTTGTTATTCATATTGTGTTTATTATCTTTTGCTCATACGACTCGATTGATTACAATGAGGTAAGGGGTTTTTTATCTCACTTTTTATTCCTGAGAGATTCATGCAACATTTTCCACTATTTCTATTTGTGTGGTGTATATACTGACCATGATTGTATTTTTTGTGTAATATAATTTAATTTATGGGTATTTATATATTCATTTTAGGACCCTTCTTTCTTGGGCTGTACGTTTCGAAAGTTACCCAAATAAGTAAGGGAACCTTTCACCCTCCTCTTTTTAAAAGACTTCTTTTTGTTAGGTATTTTAATTTTCATATTCTTATGTTTGGATATGTTATTATATATCCTTATTTCTGTAAATTTTATGACCAAGTGATGAGATACCCATTTTACCTCTCATCAACTAATTTTCTTAATTTTAATGTTAATCTGTTAGGCTGTCGAATTTCTATAAGGGAACTTCTTAACCCAATTTCAATTATTTCGGTTAAACCTATATATCATGATTATGTCGTACTATGAATATGTGTGGATTACCTCCAATTGTTTTACAAATAATATCCTTTTATTTTAGGTTTATTTATATTTTCCACACATAATCATGTAATTGATTTATCCTTAATCTAAGGATACCGACTTTGTAAGGGACTTCATATCAATATCCTTTCATTGAGGCATATTTTGTTTTATACACAACTTTATTTTATATGGTATATAAAACCCTTTGAATTTTACTTTTATTCAAAAGGAATCTTTTTATACGAAGCGTTTTACTAAATGACAAAAGGGAATGTTTTTGTATTACGTATGCGGTGACAACGACTTCTCTGCCGCCGTGACCATTATTTGAGTTTCAGCTTCCTTTACAAGCCATAACATTTTTAAAATGAAAAATAAATACCATGTTTTAATTTTATTATATTTTTGTATTGAAAATGGTATTGATAATGTTTTGATTATATCAATTTGTTGTATTGATATATTGTGATTGAAATGTGGAGATGCTATATTTCTTTTATGCATGTTTTATGTGATACGATTATGTTATGGTTCTTGGGATTTTTTTTTGAAGACGGGTTGTTCTGTGATAAATTAAGGGCAGTTGAGCCTGATATAGCTCACCAATGAATTTTCTAACGTGAATAAGTTAAACGCTAAGGTTTCTCCGAAGAGATTTATTGAATATACTGTGGTGGATATTCCAAACGTAACCTTGTGGGTTACTCCCTACGTAATAATGTTATGAATGTCTCAAGTTAACTTTACGTCTTATGATTTTTATGAGTTATTCATAAATATTATGATTTCATGAGGTATGTTAAAGTGCTTATGTTTTAAGAGTAAAGTATGATTTAATTGATTCTTATGTATACATGGACTAATGTTTTATTTCTATATTTTTTATCCTTTACTGAGCTTTTTACGCTCACCCCAAGTTTTAGAAATATTTTCCACAAGACATAAAGGTGAATAGGGTCAAGTATGGGGTCAAGTAAAGACATGATATATAAAACATGGAACTAGACATATTTTTTTAAGAGTTTTTATTTTATGAAAAAAATGGAAACTGAGTAGAAGTGCCTACTTTGTAATCTTGTGAGATGTAATAGTTATGTTCTAATTATTTAAAACTATAAAACTGAAAAGATCCTCAATGTGAATTATTCATTTAATTCATGATTATGTAATGTTTTAAGGCTGGGTCCTTATATTACTTGAGGTTGGGATTCTGAGTTCGGAATAATTAATCATTGAATTATTTAAGTGAAATTGATTTATTGTTATCTTAAACAATTTAATTGGAATTATAATAAAATTTGGTAATTTTTTTATGGTAAAATAACTTTGGCTGATGTTGTTAATTAAAATATTAATAACCTTAAGGTCGAACGAATAATTAAATAGGTTTTATATAATTATGAAGATAATTAGAAAACTATATTAAAAAAATGAACTGGTTAGATGATAATTTTAATAAATTGCTCATTGTGTCATATGAGGATAAATATTGAATGTTTGATTATAGCCTTCTGAATTTGCATATCTAATGATCTTATGTGTTATCAATGTAATCGATACATGAGGGTTATATATTTTTTACCATGTTGAGTTTTCTGGATATGAATTTTTTTGATGTTGACGCCTAAGGGCTTGGTGTATATTTTAGTACCGCCAGAGCCTAGGTGCAGTGGTATTAGATTTTTGAGGGCAAAGTATATGATTGTGTCAGATGTGTGCGGGCCGGATGCACAATCACATAATACCTGAGGGTGAGATTCATCTTATTTCTGAGGGCTAAGCGCACTAGTATCAGATACCTAAGGGCATAGTATTTGATTATGTCAGATGCATGAGGGAAATATTCATAGTCGCATGATTAATGAGGGTTATATTATACCTATTCCAATGGGAGATATTTTGTTTAACTTGAGGGAAGATGCCATAAGTTTATGGTATTTTCTAAGTTATTCATCCTCAATAGGATAATCAACCACTCTTTCAGGTGATCCATCCTAATATATCGGGATCTACCCTTAGACATAAATACCCGAAAGTTTCACATCCATGAATTATTTTAAAGTTATTTTTCATTTAATTACTATTATTGATTGGTTTTTGGGGGTTTTCCATTTACTTTTGGAAGAAAGGATGTGTTTTTATGACTTGGGCCAGACTGTTATCCCATTTCATGCCTTAAAAACAAATTTTTTATTATAACTCAATCATTTTTCAACATTCTACACCCATTCTAGTTCCCAATTGGAATTCCTTATTATATTAAAACCACAGTATCCATTTGGACCTTGTAGGAATCCATAATCATGATGGATTTGGGTTTTTTATTAATGTATTGGGCCAGCTCGTAATCCCATTTCTGATTTTAAAATAATAACTATTTAGTATCTCATTCTATTTTTAAGTTCTTTTAGTGATTCTAACTCTCACATGATCCCACTTACCCATGTAGATCCCCCATTCTCTTTTACACCTCTTTAGAGCTCATATTCATCGCTAATTAGGGAAAACTTCTCTGGATTTCTCAAATCATCCATATTTGAAATAGGTAACTTGTTTTATTCATAACTCCTTCAATTTTTACTCTTTTACCTTAATTTCAGTTCTCACATTACCTAATCATCATTATTTGAACCTCAAAATCCATTTTTGGATATTTTTAAATTTATTTACTAGTGTATTTAGGGAGTTTTATTCAATATATATCAAGTAAGTGGGTTTCCTTCCTTCATTCTCCCATTCGCTTTGGGTTTCATTGTTTTTTTAGGGTTTCAACAATATTTTCATGAAGTTCTAACATGTAAAGAATCTATGGTACTTACCTATGGTTTAACCTTGTGTCTTTTTAGTAAAATATTGGGGTTTTAGGTTTTTTCACTCCTTGTGGTGCGGTGGTGGTGCGAATGAAGTTTCACATAACGGTTTGGGGTTTTTCTACAAACGGTACGTGATTCCATGTGTAATAATAATTTGATGAGTTAGTTTTTATTTATTCATATTTTTATCATGATTTTCTTGGTTCAAAAATTATATTTGGTAGAATTTTTTTTGTGGTTTGTTTTTAAGTGGTATTAGTGTGAAAAAATTAATATATTTGGAGTGTATTCCTTGTTGTGTTCATTGGGGTTGTTTTATGATTCATGTAATAGTTTTATTAAATGATATTGTGGCTGAAAATTATAGTTTTATGTCATATTGGTATTCTTCTATTCTTTAAATTTGGTTTTATAAGGATTTTATGTTAAAAATATGGTTACACTCCTTGGAATTGTTTTTTGAATGTTTTAAAAGGTTTCTTGATTTTTGTAAGAGGTGAAAATATGTTGCGAAATTATTTTGGTAGGAGTGTAATTTTGAAATGGCCTATTTTTATTTGAAAGGGTTGTTATGTGATTTGTACTATTTTTGAAAGGTTTTATAAAAAATTTTAAAGGATTTATTGAAATGTGAAAAAGAGGTGAAACATGTTGTTGTTTATTTTGGTGTGAGTATGATTTCTAAAATGAATTTGGAAGAAAAAGGGGATCATGTGACAAGTGTGTGGGATGTTTGGTGTATTTTTTACTTTTAAGTTTTATTTTCATGTGAAAATTATATTTCATGGCTTGTGAACTTGTTTGATCATAAGAGGGAAATATCAGGTATCTAGGGGGGTGGACATGTACTTGTATGATAGTGATCCCATGGGGTTTGGATCGTGTTTTTCATAGCAAGTTTGATGATTGAAACACTATTTAAACTATGGTAATGATGATTTTGGGGGACCACTATGTTATGGGTATGATCCCTACTAATGGCTCGTGCGCATGAGAATTGATATTTTTATGGTTACTTTCACCGTGGTATGAGGTACCTGGGACACACAGTGAGCTAGTTCATATTGTTATTTCCTGTTGATTATGCTCATTAAATGATTTATACTTACCGTCAGTATGTGGTATGTTTTTATAGAAAATTTAGTAGCTTTGGCATTCAAATTGGAAGTGTTGATTTGTTTTAAAGTATCTACTGGAAACTGTTTTCATTTAAAGAGTATATTTTAGAAACTATTACTAGAATTTATAGTTTGAAAAACTTTAATGCTTTTCATCTTATAATTATTATCACATATATTTTTTTTGAGGTGTAATCCTACTAGCCTATGTATCACACCCTACTTACACTTTGTGTGAATGTAGACTTGGTCATTTTGTTGCAGGTTTGGGTAAATCTTTTAGTGCTAATAGTATGGGTTTCTAGAAGTCTTTCTTAATGTGGTGTTGTGGAGATGACTTGAGGGTGGTGCCTCTTGCCCTGGGGAGGTTCTTGAACTGTTCTTTTTTACTTTTATCTTTTTTTATATTCTACGAGTTTTGTTATAAATTATGTAATTCAATTCTAATTTTTTGTAAAATATGTTTTGGTTTTAAAAAACCATATTTTTTTTATTGGATTTATTTTTTGATTTATTTTTATAAACTCGGGGAAATCATTCCCAAATTTACTTTTTTGATACCCGGGAACTTTTTCCACCCTGTGGGGATCAATAACACCCTTTGAGCCTTTTGAAAAGCTAGGTTTGGTGCCAGTTTTGATGATGACCATATTTAGTTCATGAAAAAATGTTATCAAAGGAGGATCTATCTCTTGGATGATGTTATTTGGGGAAGAGTTGGGATAGTTTGGGGCTAGGATTTTTGGGACTTGACTTTCCAATTATGGCTATGGTGTCTGGCCATCTCACCTCATTATGAGATTCAAGTATCTAGGGGATTTCTGGTTTTATCTGAGTTTTTTATTCTCATGGTTTGTTGATGATTGGGGAAATGAAAAGAGAGTATGGTTGATGGTCCAAATGATCTTGTTGGGCCTGGAAAACCATGTGGAGATGGGGATATTACCCAAGAAACATCTTGTGATGGTGAAGTTATTGACGTATGGTCACCAACCATATGTACAAGTCACCCACCGAC
Source organism: Viscum album (assembly GCA_963277665.1). Lineage (NCBI taxonomy): Eukaryota > Viridiplantae > Streptophyta > Magnoliopsida > Santalales > Viscaceae > Viscum > Viscum album. The sequence goes on along the minus strand of OY728136.1, from coordinate 799,199,151 downwards.
ACTAGTTTCCTCTTGTATTGTATTGTGTCTTTTGGTTTTGGAATCTGGGAAATTTTGTTTTAAAATAAAAATGTCTTGGCCTTAAAAAATGTGAAAATTTTGTGAAATGATTTTATAATAAAGTGGAAGTTGTTTCATTTTAGAAAGTGTGGAAAAGAATTTTTATAATTTAATTTAAATGGTAATTGGTGTGTTTACACAACCTTTTAAAACAAAATTTTCGTTAAAGTGAGTTTTGAAAATATTTTTCAAATAAATTCTTCTAAACTATTGAAAATTGTTTCGAATGGAATAAAGATTTCTAAAATTTATCTTTTGGAGTTAAAGATGGATTTTTATATAGAAAATATTGATCATTTGAAATTTTTTATGATATTTTAGAACCTTGCTTTAAAATGAGAAGAGTTTAGTTCTTAATTAAATAGTGATTTATGAAATAGAGTTTTTCATGAAATTAGATGTGTTTTGAAATGGGATGAAATGTTTTGAAATAGTTTTGAAAGGAATGAAAATGAGTTATTATTTTAATTATTGGTTCTTTATAAAAAACATTTAAATGTAAATTGGGATTTTGATTTCATGGTTAGCAGTCTTGTGAAAAAGGGATGTGTCCGTTGAATGTTTTGGTTTTGAAAAGTGGAGGGATTTTTTTTGAACTATGGTCTTTTCATGAGAGACCACATGCATGGGGTTATATGGGATGATGGATAGTTAATGTAATGAATGGATTAGTGTTGGGATGGATATGTGTTTTGTTCTCGATGTGCCATGTTAACATGCATGTTTAAGGCTCATGAGATACCCTTGGTAAAGGCACAACCCACCAACACTTTTTTATGAATTATTTTGATGTAAAGTGTTGTGTTTTGATAATGTGTGGTTGGGAGGTTTGTCTTATGTGTTTATGGGATTGTTATTGTAGAATGTTTCGAGTTCAATAACCCCTTTTATTTAAACTGTGTTTTGGGCTTGTTTTTCATCAATAAGTTGGAATGAAGCATTGGTTAGTGGTCTCTTTTGAAAAAAAGTTATGGAGGAAAATGTGGTGGCTCACCTCATGTGTTTGGATCTGGTTTGTGGAATGTATTGACCAATGGACTAGATTTGTTGGGTCCTTGGGTTCTCTCGTTGGATAAGGCATGCCCCCATTATGCATTAGTGCAAAACTGAAGTGCACCTCAGATTATTTAGTCATTATAAGATCCTCCAGTTTATCAATATTTGGAATATTTTTCTCGAGATTTTTTTATTGATTCTATGCCATTTTTTCTCTTGGTTTTGTGGATCCTTGAGTAGTGGGAGAGTGGGAGCAGGAGGTTGAAATAGTCTTTAGCTTTTTAAGTTACCTGAGTCATCAAAGGTTACAGCAGTTTGGGGTTGTCAGTGCTGGGTGCTCTGTAAGAGGGCCTTGGGGTCCTTCTCTAGTCTCTTCGAAGCAAGGGATGATATTAAGAAACCTGTGTGTAAAATCTAGTTGAGATAGGCTATTGTGGCTATTTGGGATAATGGTTTGTTTTTATGGACTTTTCATAAGATCCCTTTCCATGTATTGGTTTTATCGGTTTCAATGGTCATGTTTAGTGATGTCTTGTGATGTACTGTTATTGTTTGACTATAATGGTGAAGTTATATAATATTCTGTGAGTCTCAATTTTTTCAAAAGTGTATGTACTTTCGAGAAGACACAACATCCTTTTTTAGAGGAAGGTGTTTCTATATAATATTACATCATTCCATTTCTCAACTGAAGAAACAATGGGTTAAGTGTGTGAATCCTCTAATCCCATGTTTTGAAAAAAATGTTGTGTTGGGGTAAAGTGAGTTTGAAGTGTGTCATGTCTCACTGAGCCCATCTAAGATCAAGGTGTAATTTTTTGTGTTACTGGAAGAAGAAGTTCCATTCTGGGTTTTCTAAATCCTGATTATGAGGAAAGAGTTGCTTGAATCATCTGAGATCTAGCCATAGGTCTCGGAGTGATGTTGGCATGTAGGCAGGGTAAATCTTGGGGTCATTCAAACATTTGGTCAAAGGCTTATCCTCAGTATGAAAGATGTGAATAGTTTAAATATTTGGTGTCGTTGTCATGTTTCAGTTGTTCCTATTTGGTGGTAGAGGTGGGAGGACCATGTTTCCATGTTATAGCCTAATTTTAGGTTTTTTACTTGGGATTCCATTGAATATTTAGAGAAAATGATGAAATTTGGGCTAAGAAGATTGAAGTGCTTGGTTTGTGCACGTTTAGTTGTAATTGTGTGCCAACATAGGAAACTGTGCGATAAGAGATTCTAGCTACCGCACAGTCTACACATGGTTGTGTACATCGGCCCATGTAACTATAGGAAGCTTTACCTTTGTACAAAATGCTCCACATGATTATTGCATGGTTTCCCAAACTATGTGAACTGAACGTGCGATCGTCCAAACTCTTTAAATTTTTGGGTCTTTTCGTATCATCCCATGTTGGTCAGTTAAGATGGTTGGTTGTAATGGTGGGTAGAACCACTATGAGTCTTATATAAGTTATTTTTGGAAATTCTATTTAAGTTATACCCCTTATGTCAGGAGTCTATTCGGGCATCCCCCTGTTAGTGTCTTGATTCTATCTCAGGAAAAAAATTGAGTTTCCTCTTATGGTGGTGAGTTTGTTTGTGCCTCCCCTTATTAGTAACTTGGTTTTGTAATTAGTGTTAGTATGGAAATAGGTAGTCTCATTTTAAATTATTTAACCACAAACATCCTCCTTGAGTAAACATTGGTATTTGAGGGTACCTAACAGTTTTGTTGAAGTAAGACTTTGGTGACCTCATTCATTTCCATTGTTCATTCCAGGTAATTTTATTGGTTCTTGTTCAGATAGTGTTTGAGGTGATTTGTTTTTGGATGTAGATTGAATATTATTGATAGTGTTCGAAATTTGTTTATGTTTTGATTGGTGAGAGTATTCCCTCTTTGATTAATCAATTGGAGGTGTTTCATCCTATTGGGGGCTGGCGAAACTTGGTAAAGGAGACCATTTTTTCCTTTTCGTTGGGTTTGGTTTTTTCTTTTAGCCTTGTTGTGGATTTTCAAGGGTGGAAATTTTTATGGTGGAGATAATTATCCCATCAATGACTTATTTTAATGTTATTTTTCATTTAATTACTATTTTTGATTTTTTGGGGGGGTTCACATGTGGTTTTGGAGGAAAGGGTGTGTTTTCATGATTTAGGCCAGACCGTCAGCCCATTTCATGTTTAAAAAAATTATAACTCCTTCATTTTTCGACATTTTCACCCATTCTACTTCATAATTGTAATACCCTTGTATTTAAAAACCACATTATCCATTTGGATGTCATAGTAATCCATAATCATGATGGATTTGGGTTTTTTATTAAGGTATTGGGCCACCCTCTAAGCCCATTTCATACATTAAAAAAATAAATTCTTTAATATATCATTCAATTTTTAAGTTATTTTTGTGATTCTAATATTCGTGTGAGCCCACATACCCAAGTATCTCCGCGTCCTATTTTCTACCTCTTTGGAAAGCATATTCATCACGAATTATGTCAAAACTTCTCTGGATTTCTCAATTCTTATAAATTTGAAGAGGTAAATTGTTTCATTGACAAATCCTTCGTTTTTTACTATTTTACATCCATTTTAGTTCTCACATGGCCTACTCAGCCTCATTCTAACCTCACATTCATTTTTGGACGCTTCAAAATTAAGCAACTGCTGTATTTTGTGAGTTTTATTCAAGATATCTCAAGTAAATGGGTTTCCTTACTTCCTTCTAACATTCTATTAGGGGTTGTTGCTTTTTCTTAGGTTTTTATCCATATTTTATTGAAGATCAAAAATTTATAGCATCTGGGGTTATTACTGATGTTTTAACCTTGTTTGTTTTTTGTGAAATCATGGGGTTTTAGGTCGGTTTTCACTCCATTGTTGTGCGGCGGTGGTGCGATTGAAGTTTCGCACAACAGTTTGGCACAAATGCTATGTGATTCCATTTGTAAGAATTATTTGATGAGTTAGTATCTATTGATTTATATTTTTAACATGATTCTATTCCATTATGTTTGGTTTGAAAATTATATTTGTTAGTATTTGTTAGGAGGTTGGTTTTTAAGTGTTATTTTTTTGGAAAAATGAATATTTTTCGGTGTGTAGTCCATGTTGTGTTCATTGGGGTTGTTTTATGATTCATGGAATAATTTAAATAAATGATTTTATGGATTCTAATTCAATTTTTATGTGATATTGGTATAATTTTGGTATTGGAATAGGGTTTTAGAAGGATTTAATGTGGAAAATATGGTTACACTCCGTCGAATTGTATTTTGAATGTTTTAAATGGTTTCTTGATTTATGTAAGAGGTGAAACTGTATTGCCAAACTTTTTTGGTTGGAGTGTACTTTTGAAATGGTCAATTTTAATGTGAAAGGGATATTATGGGATGTGTACTATTTTTTAAAGGATTTATAAAATTGTTTACAGTTTTTGTTGAAATGTGAAAGAGTAGTGAAACGTGTTGTGGGATTTTTGGTGTGAGTATCATTTCCAAAATGAATTTGAAAGAAAAGGGGGATCATCTGACATGTGTGTGGGATGTTTGGTGCGTTTGTGACTTGGAAGTGGTATTTTTATATGAAAATTTTATTTTATGGATTCTTTAAATTGTTTGAGCACAAGAGGGTAAACCCGGGTATCTAGGTGGGTGGATGTGTACTAGTATGCTAGTGATCCTGTGGGGTTTGGCCCCTATTTCACGTAGCATTTTTGACGATGAAAACACTAATTGATCTATGATGACGATGATGTTGGGTTACCACTATCTTATGGATGTGGTCCCTACTAGTGGCTTATGTGCACGATAATGGATATTTTTATGGTTACTTTCACTGAGATACGAGGTACCTGGGACCCATAGCGAGCTAGTACATATGGTTATTTCATGTTGATTGTTCTCATTAGATACTTTATACATACCATAAGCATATGGAATGTTTGGATAGAAAATTCAATAGATTTAGGATTCTTTTTGGATGTTTTGATTAATTTTAATGTAGCCACTTGAAACTATTTTCATTTAAAGTTAATCTTATAGAAACAATTACTAGTATTTCTTGATTACAAAACTTGCAAGCTTCTTGTCCTATAATGACTATCACGTGGAATATTTTTGAGGTGGAATCATACTGGGATTTTTCTCACACCCTAGTTAATCCTTTGGTTATAAGTAGACTTGGTTATTTTGACATAGGTTTGGGATAACTTTTAGTGCTAATGGTATGGGTTTCTAGAGGTCCTTCTTGGTGAAGTGTCGTGGAGATGGATTGAGGGAGGTGCCTCTTTCCCTAAAGTGGTTATTGGGTGGTCCTTTTTTACTTTTTTCCTTTGTTATAATCTTTGAGTTTTGTTCTAAACTATGTAATTCAGTTCTTATTTTTGGTAAAATATGTTTTGGTTTGAAAAATCTAGATTTGGTTTATTGGATTTTTTTGTTGTTGTTTTATATTAATAACATCAGGTAAATCATTACCAAATTTCATTTTTTGATACCTAGGAACTTGTTCCACCCTTAGGGATTGGGAAAACCTTTCGTATCTTCCCACAGACAGGGTTTGAAACATATTTTGATGGAGACAAGATTCGGTTCGTGACAGGAAGGGGGTCAAAGCAGGTTTGGATGGCATCGAGTATTATCCCATAACCTAAGAGTCGTATGGTTTATTTCATATAGAGTATTAATTTATTAAATTAATACCTTGTTTATCTCAACATTTTATGCACTATATATCTCATGTTGGATTTACTTAGACATGGTGGGGTTAACCTACAATGTTTTACTAATACCTTATTTAGGATTTCATTTAGTACCAAAGAAAATTACATAGATGAAGGTTCTTGGAAAGGGTAAGGTACCTTATAGTGGATTGGTATCTTGTTGGATGGGTTGGAGCTTGGAGATGAGACTGACACGGGGTTTGGGACTAGGGTATGGATTTTTTATTTGAGTTTTCTTATTCTTTTATTTTTATAACTTTTTGTACGTCATTTACATACATTTAGCTAGGCATTAAATTATTCATTAATTATTTGGATTTATTTAGTTTGTACCTTTATTATTTTTGGCTATATGATTGTTTATTCATATTATTTTTGTAATTTATGCTACTCTACTATTGTTTCTTATTTCATTACAACTCTTATTGAAGGGTATAGTATCCCCACTATATTCATTTGAACATCATTTCTAGTTATCAGCCTACGACTTGCGGGGAGGTGTTCTTTAGGTCACATAGCCAACCGACTCAGTCACTTGAGGGAGCACAAGGTCGGGGACATTATAAAATTGTATGAGAGGTGTCTTAATTTTCTTTTATTTTTTATTACTATTTGAGATATGTATAAGGAAATCTAGGATGAGTTTATCTATGGTCAATAGCTCGTTCAGGAGAGTAGCTACTCCATGTACGATGGAAAAATCCATTTGCTTAGGGTGGGATTGCAGTTATTGATTTTGTTATTACAATTGATGTTATTTCACCTCAACTGATGCACTTATTGTGTGATGTGATTATTATTGTTTAGATTTTATCAGGTTTTACTCAAGGCCCGATAATTTATGAGATTTGAGTAAGCATGCATCATTATAGAAACTCAATACTATTTATGACATGTATCATTTTAGGCATGCATGGGAAAACACGTTTTGGGTAAGTTGTTGAACATGAACTGTTTTTCTTTACTTGTAAAATATAAACTGAAAATGGTTCCTATTATAAAATGTGTAAAATTATAAAATGATTCAAAATGTTTAAAATGGGTGTCTAATTAGAAACTTGAATTTGAGAATGAGAATAACCATTGTTAATCAGGACCTAGGTGTGGGATGGTTAAACGTAGTGATAACACCTCAGTTGTGACTGCGTGGTGAGGTTCGAGAAAGGACTTGTTATGACGTATCTGGAATGCAGTAAAAAATAAAATAATTTATTGAATATTAGATTATAATTGGGAGAATATTTTATTTTGACTGAGATTTAAATCATTTGAAATTTACATAGCTCTAAATTTTATTCATATATGGAAACACTTATGCTGGCGGGTAGTGGTTCCATGATCAAAAACACTTCTCAGGGATGAAAAGTATTATGGTGGGGAGATTGTAAAAAACCATGTTGTTTTCAGTTTTTGAATTTTTTTGACAGAAAAGTTTACCATGAAGAAATTTATTAAATATTTATGGGTTTGTTTAAATTAAAAAAAATATTATTTTGGTGTTTGAATATTTTATGGTTGGTAAAACATTAATAATCTGATTTTTATTTTTTTGATATAAATGCATGAGCATAGGGTGAGTGATTGTTTAATTATTGTGGAAATTTTTTTAATTATGTTAAATAAATCAGAACGTGTAATTAATAATAGATTTATTACAATTGATGCAATTATAATTATGAAAATGATGTGAAATATTTAATAATAATAATATTTGTTATTGTTGGTATTATTATAAAAGTAGGAAATAATCGGTGTGTATATATAGATGTCAAATATATATATATATATACATATTCTCACAGGTGTAAGTAAATATAAATAAATATACACATGGGTGTATATATGTGGTTTATATATATACTCAGGTATATATATGTGTGGTTATATATATATATATATATATGACATTAAATATATATTTAGTGATGTGTTTTAATCAATGAATGTTAAATGTGAGGTAAATGAGGTTAATAGAAGATTAAACAAATCATGGAAAAAGAAAGGTAAATAAATGAAAATATTCAATGAATAAGGGGAAGAAAGAAAAATGTGTTAGAGGGATTAAAGAATCCACACTGCGCGAGGGAGAGAAAAAATTAATGAGATTTATAAATGAACAAATAGAATGATATTAAATGGAATAAAAAATAATATAATATAATGTGAGGATGAAACTTTTTGGATGGGGAACCCTGGGGTGGAGCGTCACACCTCTCTCTCCCACCACTCTTTCCATCTCTCTCATATTGTTTTTCTCTCCCTAAAATTATCTAAACATACGTGTCTCCTACAATATTGATAGGAATAATGTGTCACCATATGCATTGGATTCATCTTGATAAGAGTCCAGTGTGTATCACATTTGTTTCCTTAGAAAATGACGTATTTTGAGCAGATTTTTAGAATGCTGAATATGCTTATTTATTTAATTACTCATTCAATAGTCATTGGAATAATGTGTCGTCACCGATGTTGGTTTCATATCACATGTTCATTATATCTAAGGTAGGTTTTCTAAAATAAAATCCCATATTCTTGAACTTTGATTGAGTATATGTAATTATAGAATTGATATTTGATGTTTATAAATTGAGTTCTTGATTCATTTAATTAATTTGTTGAATTAATTAATTAAAGTAATTGTGAAATTGGGAATATAGATATTGTGGAACTTGATTAATTAATTTCTTAATTAATTTATGGGAATGGGTGAAATTATAAAATTGTGATTTTCAATAATTAGTTGTAAAATTAATTATGATGAGATAATTTTTTTTTGAAATTGAATAATTAATTATAGAATTAATTATTGTTATATTGATTTGTTAAATTAGAAAAATTAATTGAATAATTAGTTATTTTATATTTTTAGTATTATTAAATTGATTTAGATAGAATAATTAGTTGAGGAATTAATTTAAGATATAAAATTGTTTGAGGTATAATTTGTAATTGATGAATTAATTGGGGTTATTGAATTGTTTAATCAGGAATAATTAATTGATGAATGTAAGAAATGTGATTATTAAATTATTGAATTAAATAATGTTATTAATTAATTGATGAATTAATTAATGTGAGTAATGAGATTGTTTATTTTTTAAATTAAATAAAGGGGTTAATTAATTGATGAATTAATTGATGTGAGTAGTGTGATTACATAATTTTTTAATTAAATAATGGTGTTGATTAATTTATGAATTAATTAACATAAAAATTTTATTTTTTACGTGTTGAATTAAATAATGAGATTAATTAATTGATGAGTTAATTAATATGAGAAATATGATTATTTAACTGTTGCATTAAATATTTAGATTAATTAATTTATGAATTAATTAATATGAGTAATGTGATTATTTAATTGTTAAATTAAATAATGAGAATAATTAATTTTTGAATTAATTAATATGGGTAATGTGATTGTTTAATTGTGGAATTAAGTGATATTATTAATTAATTGATGAATTAATTAATGTAAGTAATGAGATTATTTAATTATCTAATTAAATAATGATGTTAATTAAATGAAAAATTAATTTATATGAGAAATGCGGTCATTTAATTGTTTAATTAAATAATGAGATTAGTTAATTAAAGAATTAATTAAAGGGATTTATGTGATTATTTAATTGTCAAATTAAATAACATGATTGATGAGATTAATTAATTGATAAATTAATTAATGGGAGTAATGTTGTGATTGGTGAGTTTTAATTAACTAATTGTAGAGTTAATTAATATAGATTATTTTAATTGCACAATCACTGATTGAATAATTAATTTTTGAATTAATTAATGGATATTGATATTACAAATTGAATAATTAATTGTTGAATTAATTTTTTAAGGTTTGGATTATTAATCGGGAATAATTAATCATAGAATTAATTATGTGAAATTGATTGATTGTTGGCTAATAATTTTGAGTCCCTGTAATAATAAATTAGTTTGATTTATTATGGAAAAATCACCTTGGCTAAAGTGGTTAATTAATATATTAATGACCTTATGGTCGAATGACTAATTAAACAGGTTTGATTTAATTATGTTGATAATTAGAAACCTAGATTAATGAATTGGATTTGTTAGACAAATGATAATTTTTATAAATTGATCGTTATGTTGTATGATGATAAATATGGTATGTTTGATACTAGCCTTGAGACTTTTGTTAGCTTATGAGATTATGTTTTATTGATGTTATTGATACGAGACTGTTTGATACTATATAGCACATTGAGTTTTCTGGATAAGACTATTGTTTAATGTTGACACCTAAGTTCTTGGTGCATGTTTTTGTACCACCTGAGGGCTAAGTGAACTAGTACTAGATTCGAGAGGGCATAGTATATGATTATTTCGGAAGCCTATGGGCCAGACGCATAGTCACATGATGCTTGAGGGTGAGATTATACGTATGCATGAGGTCTAGGTATACTGGTAATAGATGTTTGATGGTAGAGTATATGATTATGTCAGATGGATAAGGTCTAGATGTAGAGTCACATAATGCCTGAAGGAAAGCTTCTACCTACACCTGAGGGTGAGATTTTGGATATCCTCAGGGAAGAGGCCATATTTTTATGATATTTTCTGAGTGATTCATCCTTGAATGGAGAATCAGACACTTTTTTGGGTGATCCGTCCAAATGCAGGAGGATCTACCCATAGATTGAGATACCTGGAAGGGCGTTGAAATAGGTTTGGATAGCCTCAGGTGTTAACCCATAACCTGAGATTCATCATGTTTATTTCTTATATGGTATTAATTTATTAAATTAATACCTTTTTATCTCAACATTTCATGAATTGTATCTCTTAGATTGGATTTTTTAGACACGATTGGGTAAACCTACTAAATTTTACTCACACCTTATTCAGGCAACAATTTGGTACTCGAGAAGATTACATGGATGCAGATTTGGACTAGGGAAAAGGACTATGTAGTTGATTGATTGCTTGTTGGATGGGTTGGAGCTTGGTGATGGGACGCACGTGGGGTTCAGGACCAGTGTTTGGAGGTTTTATTTGAGTATTATTATTATTGAATTTTTAGGACTTTTAGTTTGTCATCTAGATACATTAAAATTTTTATAACATTATTCTTTTACTATTTGGATTTATTTAGTTTGTACCTTTCAGAGTTTTGGTTTCCTAGTTGTTTATTCATGTTGTTTTTATTATTTCCACTACTCTTCTGTTATTTTTTCTTTTATTACAACACTTAACAGAGGGTATAGTCTTTCCACTATATTCATTGGACCCTAGATACTATTCAGAAGCCTCTAGCATGTGAGTAGGTGCACCTGAGGTCACTTATCAAACCGACTCAGTCACTTGATGGAACACCAGGTTGGGGATATTACAGTTACTAAATACTAAAATATAATTTCATGTCATATAGGTGTTGTACCATCATATGTATAGAATCTATTTCATATATAATTGTTAACAACTGAGAGGATAAAATCATAATGGACCAGGCATCAAAACATTTTTCCCATTTCATAGAATATCAAAAATCAACACTTATTTCCCATTTCATAATGGATCAGGCATCGTCACTTGTTTCCCATAACGTATCACAAACATCATCATGTTTCCCATAGCAGATCAACCACATAATCTTGTTTCCTCTCATTATCTCATGAGACATAAAAACATTACCCAATACATTAGAGGGAGATATACATACCACCCATAATATAACGAAAATCATACAAATGTGCTCCATTATATCATAAAACATTCATCAAATCAAAACCCATGAAAATAAATGGGTTTCATAAACATTTTATCATAAAATAACATATTAAAAAGAGAGGGTTCCATAAATTTTCCATCATTTCATTATAGAATAACCTATGGAAAAGGAATAGGTTTTATAAATTTCCTTTCATCATAATCATAAACTATCTAGAGAAATTATAATAATGGTATAATTAGATAATATAGAAAATATATATTATTTAACATCAAAGTATATCATATTATATAGAAAATGATTTTGAAATATAACTTGGAACAATTCTTGAGTAAAATAAAATTTTCACCATAAAATCATTGATTTAAAATATAAAAACATCCCAAATTATAAAAAAAAATGTTTTCTTTGAAAATAACCTCATAAACATGTAAATTAATCTTTAAATAATTAAGTGGTCATGACAGTGTAAAATATCATTCATTCCATACACATTAAAATGAAGATTCCTTTCACATTTTTAGTAAAAGAGATCAAAGATAATTGTTCTTAAAATGGAAATAATTTTCCTTTTAGATAATTTTTGAAAATATAAATCATGGGTAAATATTTATTATAGACATTATTGGGTAATTTTAAAATATTCATTAAATCATTTTTTGAAAAAATGTACATGGAAGAAAATGTATTTTCATCCGACGAGTGAAATGACGTAAATTTTTATTAAAACAATATTTTAGGATATTGAGAACATAAAGGAGGGAAGATGAAAGGAAAACATGTATTTTAATTAAATAAAAATAGTAAGATAAATTTCATGAGTTCATTGACATATATATCCTAATATTTTATTATTGGAAACTAAATCATAAATAAGCATGATACACAATGAGATTTTAACATAAAATCTGTTCAACTTTGGTATCTTTTGAATCATAAAACCCATGAAAGAATAACCTAAACTAAATTCTTAAATATCATGATAAAAAAAATCATTATATAAAATTTTTAGGGGACTATATATACATTTCATAAAAGGATATAGGTTCATAACATAATATATGTCTCAAAAAAAGATAATTTGAGATGAAATTCTTTTGCCTTAAGTCTCGACATCCTTTATAAACATTAGCAACTTCTTTATAATAAATCTATTATTATAATAAATCTATTAAAAACCCATAATTAAACATATCCTATTAAATATTATTTCATTATGACCTTTTATTTCTCATTTATTAATAATTCCTTTTTAAAATTGTGTTTCAAGTAATAACAACTTCGTTTTTATATATGTTTTGGTTTTGTACTTTAGTTCCATTTACATTGGTTGTGGTTTCATAATATATAGAATTTTAACGTTGATATGAATATAATATATATTCATTATACTAGTATTTATAGTAATCAATAAAATTTATCTATATAAAATGAATTACACCATTCATGGAGATGGTAAGCCATAAATATGCATGAACATTGTTTCCATTTTACCAACAGATGGAAAGAAATAAAGTAAAGTAATATATCTCCTTTAAAGAGAAATTATTATTTAATATATATAACATATATTCATTATATGTTTCCTTATTTCCTTCCATGTAAATCATAAGTGACAAATGAATCACATCGCTTCGTGAGGCGGAAGTTCGCCACACACACAAATGATGTTATTGTATTCCCATGGAATGGAATGTATGAAGTTATATATAATATTATAATTTTTTGAAGATTAATTATGTTATTAATATTATATATTTTTTTTAAATCCATAATTATATCTTTTTTGATTTTCGGTGATTGAAAATGAATTACATCAATTCATGAGGCGATAGTCCGCCATACACATGATCGATGGTTTTATTTCTCATTTTATTAAATAGGAGATGGATATAGGTTATTCCATAAACATAATAAAATATAATTATTTTTTAGATACTAGTATTATAATATTTGAAATATTATGACTTGAATGTAGGTGGTTAGAGAAGAAGTGAAAGGAAAGATCTTAGTGAAGACAATTAACTTCACTTGGAACAAACTCCTTTGGATATTTTATTAAACACACTGGTTTTGTTATTTTGGGATAAAATGAATCTCTATAACATGGGTAAAAATTTTAGGGAGGTATTTTTGAATTTTTTTGTGACAAAGGTCTCAATAAGTGTGAATAAGTGATGGGAGAAAATTCCATTTTATAATTCTAGAGTTTCGTTTATATAAATACCCAGAACTATTCAATAATGAGAAGTCACTCTCACCCAAACTACCATAAAAATTGAAAAATAGTATTGTAGGGATTATATAGTCAATAAACACCTCCACTATAATAAAATACACATTTTATAAAAAAATTATTCACTTAGCCTCAACGTTTTCTCACTTTTACCATTTTAGTTTTCACTGTGGTTACTAGTCTAACTTTATTTACTTAATTGATTTATCATTTAAGAATAAAAATAAAATGAGACTTATTAGATAATTTTTACCCACTAATGATAAATATGAAATTCAATTAATTAAATAAATTTATTATTTGTGTTTAAATTTTATGTTAACACATAAACAAGAAATGTGCAAAACCCCATTCAACCTTAAATACTATAATTATTTTTTACTAATTTTACAAATCATTATGACCAAAAATTTACTTAGCCTAATTATATATTATTAATTATGATTATACTAAATATTTAATCCATTTTTACAAATTCAATTTACAAAATTGGCATAATTTATTATAAAATTAATCCCATCGGCGTGATGAAAAAATAATTTTCCAAAAAAAACATTTTCATGAGTATACATTTTAAAATATAAAAATTCAATATTAAAATAATTCCAATTACCAAAATAAGATTAATTAAGATATAATATTACTAATTTTACATTAAAACCCATATTAAAACAAAATGGAACTTGTAAATGATTTTAAAGAAAATTATCATTTTTTTATTTACTAAAAAATTGTACTTTTCAAAATAAATACCAAAAAATAAACCTAATATAATTTTGAAATATTCTAAAAATGATGTTCTATTTTTAAAATAAATTTTATAAATTTGGAAGAAATTTATTTTATAATATTTTCACAAAAAAAATAACATCAATTTTTTGAGAAAAATGGATTTTGAAAACCTAGAAGGACTTCACCAAAATAAATAAGTAATTATTTATAAATATGATTTATTTAAATATAACCATCATACTTAATTTCCAAAATGTGGTTATTCATATTCATATCAAAAAAATTAATTTCTAGGTTATAATGGTTATGTTTAAATGTTAATATATTTAATAGTATATTGTGGTGTGTTAAAACTCATTGTTGTGTGTAACGCATGATATTGAATAAATTAAATTTATTTGAAGAAATATATTTCAAAAAAAGTCAGGGTGTTGTCGTAAATACCCAGACCTCAGTATCCTGAAGCTAGTTCCTTACTTTATCACATTGGCATAATAAACATGGAAATCACATCCCAAGGGACTGACGAGTTTACTATATTTGGAAAACAAGATACCAATGTATGTTTTATATTAAAACTTGAAATTAAAAACAAAGTAGTAACTCCATTAAAACACTCATAAACTATTATTCTCTTAGCTTATCCATGCATGTCAAATATAAAATATATCTTTTCATCCTAGGGTAAAAAATATAAGAAAGGGTGATATTATATTCTTAGTAAGGGTAAATAGTATAGTAGAAGATAACATAAATAAACATAAACAATAAGTAAAGTTGAATAACTAAGAAAACATTCCATTGAAATATAATCTTGAGAATAATATGGAAGGAATAAAATCTGATCAAATAATTCCATATAAATAATCACTTGATAATGTATATAACCATTGATATTCTACTAGTCAAAAAATCATATGGAATATATAACAATATCATAATGAGGGAATTTATGATTTTTCACATCTAAAACATTTCATCGATGATATTCCAAGAAATATGAAAATAAATGGATAAGGCCTCACCCAAATCCATATCTGAAAATAGATGGGCAAGGCCTCAACCATGTCCATATAAGATTTGTATTTTGAGACCTACGGAGGCATATAGGGGCTATAGAAGGATCATAATTTCCCTAAATAACTTCAATTTATTCCTCATATAGATAGAGTGAAACATGAACAACATATACATAAAAAATATACATAACTTTCCATAATTAGTATATATAATTACTAACCATTGTGAGAAATATGATGAATGGTGTCAACCCATTAATCTGTCTTTCTTATCAGGAGGAATTGAAAATGGAACCTTATAAAACATGTATTTCCTCATCAAAGAAAGATTAAGTGATCTAGATACATGATTTTTGAACATATAAATATAATGTGACAAAACTGTTTAACAATAAATAATAATTATATTGGGTTAAAGACAGAGAAAGCGTAACCTGAATGAAAATGGAGATTTGGGGAGAAACCCTTACCACTTTGAAAACATTCCAACCATATATGCCATAAAATTAATTATCATAAAATGAAACATTGAATACCATGAAGATAAAAATATTTATCATATTATACAAAAAAAGGTAATGATACATACACTACACATAAGAAATAGTAGTGAATAAGGCATATCTCACAAAAATAAAGGTGAGATGAGAAAACCCTAATTTTATGTCCATAAGTGTTTTGTACCTTCACTTAATGTCTTGAATAATGTAATTAGATTAATTAATTATCTAATTATGTACCTATTATAAATTTCATTTTTTATTACAATTTTATTACGTTTATTTATGGAATTTTTATTTAGTTATAACATTCAACTTTCTCGTTTGGAAGTGTTTATTTCCTTGGATTTCATGATTGGATCACCTCTATACATGTATGAAAGATCGTGTGAAATATGAGTAGTTATCCAAAATTGAAATTATATATTATTAATGAAATTCTAAAACATTAAATAGTATTATATATCATTTTTTCTATATATTAGTAAAGTTCATTAGATAAAATTCCAATGATAACCGTTTAGACTATTTCGGCATTTTTTGACCATCATTCACTAGTTTTATTATATTAAGAAATATTATGTACATAAAATGGATATAGAACATTAAATAAGTTTTAATAACCATTTTATAATATATTTTAACAATAATTTTTTTATTATCATCCTTTAAGATAGTATTATAAAACAAAAGAATCATCATCCACGAAGGTGGTGAATCGACACAATACAGATGATGTCTCCATTTTTTGAAAAAAAGGGGGAATAGAAAATAATTGATGGTGGATATACCATTATCATAATAAAATTTTAGTATATATAATATTATGTGGTTATCATACATGTTTGTAAATAGGAGGTAAGGAATATATAAGAAAAGAAAATAAATTGAAATAAAATTAAAAGAACGGAAGGGAATTTTACCACTTGAATTTATCTCCATGAAAACCTCCTTAAAGAACATTGAAATGGTATTTTTTGTGAGAAAATAATGATAATAACATGTGGGAGAGGTTTGGGAGAGTTATTCGGTATAAATTATACAATATTCAAGCCTTATAAGGTGTGATGAGAAGGGGTGGTGAGGGGTGGTATTTTTAGTGGATGAGAGGGGTATTTTTTATTATTTGAATAATTAGTTTATTATTTTCGATCAAGACTATAAATAGTAATAATTATTGTTACTAGTAATAGAAACTAGTTAATGTGGGTTTTAACTAATGGTTCCTACATTAGGCATATATCTCCTATGACTCAAGAATTCATGTATTTGGTTAATACTGTAAATTACTGTATTTCACTATTCTCTAAAAATTAATATATTGTAGGAAAATACCAAAAATTCACACTAAATATTTTTATATTAAAAATTAAATAATGGACTCTATTTTATGAAAATAGTTTTCTAAATATTATAAATTTAATTTTCAAATAAAATCATCATTTATTCAAAAAATACCAATTTTAAAATTAAAACTGATTTTACGACACTTTGAAATATTAATTAAGGCCTCATAAATTTTTAATATAATATTAATATAAAAAATATTAATTTATGAATCTATTTTGAGAAAATAATTTTTTTTAATTCATTATATTAATTTTAAAATTATAAATAAATATTCATAATTTATAAAAATATAAACACATCATTTATAATTTTCAAAACATTTATTTACTTATTATGTGATGTAAATATATTATATTATCATTCATATATACCAAAATTTTATTTAAACTTTAATATGTGGGTTTACTATAAAAAACATAAATAGACTATTAATATAATGAAAATGAACGTTTTATAAAAATCATGATTTTCACTATTCAGTTGAATATAAATGTGTTCAGGAAAAATATAAATAAGTCAACCTAAGATAACTTTTACATTAATATTTTAATAAAAATGTTTATTTTGTTCAATATAATTTATAAAAGTTTCAAAATTTATATTTAAAATAAGCACACCATTAAAATGTGGTAAAACTTCATTTTTGTATTATATATTCTTTTAATACGTAAAACAGAATTCATTATTCTATTCATCCTATCAAACTTGTTAGCTTAATTTAAATACATTTTTTAAATATGAAACATATAAATTTCATTATGATTATTCACTAATAGTGACTAATTTAATTAATTAATATAAAATTCTATTGTTTCAATAAGAAAAGTTTTTTATAAAAACACTTCTTTTATGTTTAATTTATTTTTATTTTTATTTGTAATTAATTTATAACTAAAGAATTCATTTTATAAACTTGTATAAATAGTATTTCATTATTCACATAATCTCTTTCATTCTCATTATTCCAATGGCTAGGTGACTACTATTAAAATAATAATATTAAATCATTTTTTAAGCTTAGAGTTCTGGGCAATTTACACTATTGAAGAAGATAAATTTAAAAAGAGAGATATCATAAAATCATGGGGTGTTACATTCTCCCCTAAATACATAAATTACATCCTTGTAATTTAAAATTTCACTTAATAAAAATAAATTTTGATACATTAAAATTTATTTGTGGAAATCCCATATCATGAAAAGGGTTTATAAAACATCCTCTTAAAAAGTGGTAAATAGAAATATGATGGTCCCCACAAAACTATGATTTCATAATAGGATAAAATTTGTGACAATAATTTCATGTAAGGGAAGTCCAACTGTCATGTATTTGTAGAGAGTGATAGAAAATGTGACCATTATAAAATCTAGCATTACAAAACCATAAATTTTTTATTGTTTAAAAACCATTATGTTCTCATAAATAAAATTGATCAAATGATGTTTTTGTTCCAAAACAATTTCTGAGATTTGAGGGTTTCTTTTACTATCCAAAGATTCACTTATGAAAATAAACATACTTGATTCATTTTCATCTCATAATCTCATCCTTTGGTTATGCTTCAATCTATCTCTACCTCATTTCATAAACCAAAAGATCGATATTGAAGATGTATTTTTATACCTGGTGCATTTTGATGGAATGATCCATAAGTCATTACTTAGGCCTTTAAATGTTTATTGGAACCAAAAAGGTTAGCATGAGTTATCTAATATGATAAATCATACATTAATCATAATCAATGATATCCTTAATCTATTCCATAAGTTTTTAACCTTAAGACTCATCCAAAATATATGTGTCTAGATTCAAAGAACAAATATTTAGAATAAAGGTTACATGACATCATATTTTCCAAAAAACAATAAAATTTATCTCTTATTGTCACATATCAAATATATTATTACCTTGAACACCCTTAAACCATAATTAAAACATGAATTCTTCCAAATATATAAAGAATAATTACTATAATAAAATCCTTATATATCTCATGATTCTTATAACTAGTATATCATAAAAAAATTCCTGAGTCCAAAAATAAAAATGCATTAATTATTCTAATTCTATTTTTGTAACAACATAATCTTGACATTTATCCCTTTGATTTCTTTGAGCTATATTTCCTTGATGCTCGAGACATTCATTTTTGCAGTAACTCATCTCATTACAACTTAAACATTGCACATTTGTTGCATCTTTATTTCCCTTACATTCATGATCCTAGTGACCTTTCTCAATACACTTGTAACAAACTCTAATTCCTTTTAGTTATGTACGAGGGTTTTTCTTCCCAAAATTATCACATGTGGGAAATCCTTCTTTAACTTTTTCCATATTATCCACCTCTTAATCTATCATTATATTCTTATATAACATTCCCTTACAGTAACAATACTTAGAGAATTCTTTCTCTTTCTTTATAGCATACGAGACTATATCTTTGTATGATGAGAACATTTAGGATACAAGTTCCTTTCAAGGGAATGGTTTTAACCCATAAAAGAGTATATCAATCCTTCTCTTTGGATTATGTATGTAATCCAAATCATACCTTCCTAAACTTAAATATTTGAATTCATACTTGAAAATTTTTACATCCTCTTTTTTGTCTCAAACTCAATAATATTCTCTCCAAATCTTCACATTGTTCCCAAGAAAAATATTTTTCCATGAAAATTTCATTAAAATCCTTAAATTTCATATTTTTAATTTATTCCTCCGTCTTTGTGTTTTGAATCAATAACCACCATTGATTAGAATATCATGAGAGATGATAAACTACTATGATAATATTCTCCCTTTCATTACTTCCCAAATTAATAAATATATTCTCTAAGTAACATATCCATTTCTCATCTACAAATAGATTTTTATTCCCATTAAATAATAGCGGTTGTTGTCACATGAAGTAGTATAATACTATTACCCCGCATTATGGATCATGTTTCTCCATAAAACTAAGGTTATTACTCATAATATGAGTCTATTGTAACATTATAGTTAGAACTTTCTAAGCTATAGTTATATCTCCTACTCCAAAAATCATTATCTTGTATATGATGGGACTATTGGAAAAGTAACTTATACCCATAGTTGTGAACCATGGATATATCCCCCTAAACCTTGGGTATAGGATATCACTGTGGTTTTGGAAACCATGGTGAGTTTAGCTATCAGTATAGCTATAAGTTATAACAACTATTTTAAAATTATATACTCTGGTTTCAAAACTATGGGAATAGGTGTTTTCCACTATGTAATTAACCCTATACCAATAGTTTCAAAACCATGGGTATAGGTTTTAAAAAATTATTGATTGCAGGTTTTGATTCCTAGACCACCCATATAAAATTCACATGTGTAACCACTACACCACATTGACTAATAGATATGTAAATATATATTTACATTTATATATATATATATATATCTAAACCATGTATATAGGTGGAAAACCATGTAAATAGTTGTTCTCGTGAAAAAACATGTCTCGTGAAAATATTCTTTTAACCTCCTTAATATGGGAAAGTTATACACATGGTTTTGGAGATCCATTGGTATAGGCATGACATATACCCATTGTTTTTTCAGAACTACAGGAATAGGGCTACAAAAAAACTCTATACCCATAGTGTTGAAAAACATTGCGTACAGGTTTGACCTATACCCATAGTTTTTAAAACAAACTGTGCACATAGGTCTTCAAGAAAACTCATATGCCCATATTTTTTAAAAAACATTGGTATAAGTGAAAATATATAACCTCTACCCACGTTGTTTTCTAAAACCATGGGTATAGGCTCATTCTTTAGTAGAGGGAAATCCCTACATGGAATGCATGTGTTGATATGATTTACATTACTTCTACTATAATCCATTTATAATCAATGGCATATATTAAATTAGGTTATGAATCATAATGAATAATTTTGGTCAAGAAAGAAACTTAACATAAATCAAAAATTTATGCATGGCTAATCTCATAATAATAAACATGGTTTCATTGGGGACATTTTAACGTAAATCATTCATAATGGTTTGTAATGAAAATGTGAGTTATCCTAAGCATATCCCCCAGGTGTTTCAAAATTGATTCCCAATAAGGCACATTTTCATGTACTATGTTATGTAGAGTTAGGATGAATGCACCTTGTCAGAGTTATTACCCCTATATACATATTTTTCAGAACCATTTACACTTATAGTATCTATACAGGGATGTATTTATAGGAAGACCCTCATAATATCTACCTTACCAAAATACTAGGATGTTATTATATACTTATCTTCAACTTCTATCTTATGGTTATATTCCCTAATCTGTGTTTTCTAAATCTATTTTCCAAGGTTTATACTAAATTTTCTCTCATACCTACTTTAATGACCCCAACCAAAGTAGCCTGAAGTTGGTGCCTTAATTTATTATATTTTCATAATAAACAAGTAAATAACATCCCGAAGGACCAAATAGTTTAGTAGATTTGGAAAACTAGATACAAACATAAGTTTTACATTATAAATTTAAATAAAAAAACATATTAAATCCATTTAAAACAACCATAAACTCTTATTACTTTAGCTTATCCCTATATGTTAATCATAAAATACATTTTCACATCCCAGGAAAAAAACATAAGAAAGGGGCGATCTCATATGCCCATTAAAGTTAATAAATATTGTATAAGCTAACGTAAATAAACATAAACAATAAGTAAAGGTGAATAAATAAAAACACATTCCATTAAAATATAATCTTGATCATAATATGTTAGGAATTAAAGATGATTAAATAATTCCATATAAATAATCACATGAGAATGATCTTAACCAGGGGAATTCTACTAGTTAAATATTCAAATGGAATATAAATACTAATATAATAATTTGGTAATGTATGATGTTGGACATATAAAACATACTATTCAGGCCTAATCCAATACATTTGAAAATAAATGGGTAAGGCCTCGACCAAATCCATATCTGAAAATAAATCGGCAAAGTCTCTGCCAACTCCATATCTGATATGTCTCATGAGACATACTGATGAATAGAGGGGATATAATGTGGTTCTCCCATTTTTCACTATGTCCAATTCATTCCTCATATGAATATTTTTAAGCATAAACAATATATAAACACAAAATGTAAATAACATTCCCAAATTAGTAAACATAATCACTAACCATTCATAGTAATATGGTGAATGGTATCGAGATAGCACATCCATAGTCAAACTAATAATAAACCATTTAATAAATTATGGTAGATTATATAATAAAATATCTATCTCAATTAATAATAATATTAAACATAGGGTGTTAAAATAGATGAAAATAGTCTAATAAAACCATTGAGGAATTCTTGATAGAAATGCCCTTTTACAATGAAAATAAGAGTTCTTTTGGAAAATCATATGTCTTTGTCATAAAATCATATTATAAAAATTTATATCTTATAAAATAAAATGTAAGTACAATTAAATTATATTTTATGCATAAAATATTTCCAAATTAAGTGAAATCAAGTAAAAAGTGTTTTTAAGAAACTTTAGAAATGGGCCAATTTAGTGTGGTTTAAGAGAAAATATAAAAGAGTGTTTAAAGAGGAAAAGGATTAATTTTTTACATAAAACCATAAAAAAGATAATATTATTATTCATGATAAAAATATTCAATTTAGGAAAATATCGGTGCCTTAAATTGGATTATGGAGTGTACATGAAAAGGGGTGAGAAATTGGGAAGTTCCCCTTAATCGGGCTTGCTTATCATGGGGAATTGAAAAGGGAACCTTATAAAATAGGTATTTCACCATAAAATAAAGATGAAAGGATATAGATACATTATTTTGTAACATATAAACAAAATATAGAAGAATTATATAATAATAAATAATAATTAAATTGGGTTAAAGAGGGATAAATCATAACCAGGATGAAAAATAGAGGTTCAGGGAGAAACCCTTACCACTTTGCAAACAGTCAAACTATATTCCCCATAAAATTAATGATCATAAAAAAACATATAATACCATTAATATAACTAGATTCATGATATTATATATCAAATGGTAGTATACATACACCACAAAGAATAAATAGTGGTGAATAAGGAATTTATCATAGAAATAAAGGTGTGATGAGAAAACCCTTACCTTATGTGAGAAAGTGTTATGCACATACTCATAATGTCCTAGATAATGAAATTATGTTCATTAATAATTTAATTAGGAAAATATTCAACATGTATTTGATTTATTATAATTTTATTAAGTTCATTTATGGCCTTTTGGTGAGTTATAAGATTCAATTTCATCATTCAGAAGTGTTTGGTCCCTGGGTTTCCATGATTGGTTCACTTGTATACATGTTTGAAAGATCATGTGAAATGGGAATAGTTATATAGAATTGAAATTATATATTATTAATGAAATTATATAAGATTAAATGTTCTTATGTATCATTATTTTTCACATATGAGGATGATTTATTAGATAAAATGTTAATGATAACTGTTTAGATTATTCTTGTGTTTTTTGATCATCATGCACTAGTTTTGTTATATTAATTAATATTAAATATATAATCTAGTTAAATAACATTAAATATGTTTTAATAAACATATAATAATTTGTTTTAACCAAAAAATTGTTTTATGACCATCCATGATGGTGGTATTGTAAAATGAAAGAAGCATCTTCCATGAAGGTGGTGAATCGACACCTTACAAAAGACATCTTAATTTTTAGAACAAAAAATGTGGAAGAGAAAATAATTGATTGTGTATATCCCATTATCATAATAAAATTATATTATATATAAAATACTGGAGTTATCATGAATATTTGGATAGTGGAGTTAAGAAAATTATAAGAAAATAAAATAAATTGAAAGAAAATTAAGATAACAAAAAATAATTTTACCTCTTAAATTCCTCTCTTTGATAACCTCCTTTAGAAACATTGAAATTGTATTTTGGGTGATACCAGTAAGAATAGAATGTGGGAGAGTGGTTTTTGAGAGGTTTTGGGTAGAAATTTTTCAAGATTCAAATAATTATAAGGTGTGAGGAGAAGGGGTGGTGAGGGGTTGTAATTATAGTGGATGAGAGGGGTGTTCTTTTACTATTTTAATAATTATTTTCTTATTTTGGATCATGAATATCAATGTTATTAATTATTGTGACTAAAAATAGTAACAATAACACGTGAGTTTAAAATAATGTTTCTTACATCCTCCATACATCATCCATCACTCAATAATTCATGTATTTATGCAATACTATAAATTATCATATTCCCCTATTCAATAAAAATTGAACTATTTTTGAAAAATACCAAATATTCACCATAACAATTTCTTGACTTTTAGAATTCGAAAATGGACTTCATTTTATGAAAATAATTTTTAAAATATGATAAATTTATTTTTTAAATAAATTCATCATTTATTTTAAAAAATACCAATTTTAAAATTATAATTGATTTTATGACTCTTTGAAATACTAATTAAGGTCTCATAAAATTATATTATAATCAAAATAAAAAAATATTAATTTATAAATATATTTTATGAGACTAAATTTTTTTAAATCATTTTTTTAATTATAAAATTGAAAATTATTATTTATGCTTTATAAAAATACAAACACATAACCTATAGTTTTAAAAAAATTATTTACTTATTCCAGGATGTAAATATATTATATTCTCATTAATTAATACAAAAAAAAATATTTAAACTCTCATAGGTGATGATACTATTAAAATCATAAATAGACTATTAATATAATTAAGATGACAATTTTATAAAAATCAGGATTTTTCACTGTTCAATGGAAAAAAAATTCATAAAAATACCAAAAAACAAACCAAATATAATTTTTACATTATAATTTTAAAAATAATGTTTATTTTGTTCAATATAATTTATAAAAGTGTTTAAATTTAGTTTTTAAACAAATGCGGTATTAAAAGGTTGTAAAAATTCTTTTAGAAAAATATATCCTTTTAATGTGTAAAATTGGAATCATTATTATATTAAGCCTATAAAACTTATTAGTTTAATTTAAAGACATTTTATTGAATATTTAACATAAAAATTTAATTAAAATATTTCACTAATAGTGATTAATTTAATTTGATAATATAAAATTCCGTTGTGGTCATAAGAATAGTTTTTTTTATAAAAAACACATCTTTTATGTTTAGTAGATTTTTATTTTTATATCTAATTAATTAGTAACCAAAGAATTTATTTTATAAACATTTTTAAACTATATTTTCATAATTTACATAATCTCTTTCATTCTCTCTGTTCCAATGTCTAGGTGATAACTATAATAATAATAATATTTAATCTTTTGTTTAAGCTTGGTGTTGTACGTAATGTACACTATCAAAGAAGATAAATTTAAAAAGGGACATACTAGAAAATATTGGTGTGTTACAATTACAAAAAAAATTATCCATGTAATTGACTAAATAGAACGATGATATGTTTCAAGTGTGGTAGATCTGGACAACACTACTAGAAAAGGTGTCGGTACCCACACACCTATACCCATCATTTAGAAAAATCACGGGGATAGATGTCCTAGCTAAAGATATACCCATGGTTTTTAAGAAACTGTAGGTATACCTCCCCCTGATTCCTCAATTACATAATGCTAATCCCACATTTGAACCCTATCCCCTCCCCCACCAACACTCTTCTCCCCCAATTCTTCTATTATTCATCACGCTCATCCCCTACGTGAACCCTCTTCTCTCTCCCACCAACCCTCTTCTCCCCAAGTTCCTTTATTATCCATCACACCCATCCCATTCAAATCCAAAATTGTACCTCAATGCTCCGATTACTTCTGATTCTTCCATTCCGTCTTTTGATTTCACCCTCCCCATTAATGCTCAAAACCTTAGCATTTTATGGTGTGATCTTCATGGTTTATGGTTGTCTCACCAAGGTTTGGTCTCTACTTCCTTTTTACCTATTTCCCCACGGTTTTCTCCTTACCGGTTGTCATTTTTGGTTTTCCCAGACCCTAGTTCAAGGGTTGACCAGATTTTTTTGGTTTCTTTAGTGTTTAGAGTTCATGGTAGTTTCTTATTCGTTATTTGGATATCCATTATCATATGTTATGCATTATGGATCATGTGTCATTGATTCGAGGTAGGTTTTCCCATTCCCTAACATCTAATTTTGAAAGAGTTGATTCCTTCGTGTTTGGAACATATTTTTTAATTATTAAATTATAGTTTTAATTAAGGCTATTGGATTTACAAGGTAAAAAAATTGTATTTATCTTATATTTATTTTAAAAGAGAAAGGTTATACTATTTTAAGGGATAGTCCAAATCTGATTTTCTGTGATTGGTCACATTGTTCTTTTATGAGATTTCTCAAATTGAATTTGAAAATAGTATTTCAAATTTACTAATATTTTTTGGATTTAAAAGTGATTTCTCAAAGTTATCACTTTTAATTTAATGTGATACTCGAAGTTCCATCTATTTTAAAAATATTTCAAGAATTGTTTTGAATGAAATGTAATGGTTTCAAATGGTTTAACCCTATTTAGGTCATGAATTAAATTAAAGGGTGATGTTTGAAATCATGGAGGTTTTGGGATAAATGTTCATTTCCCATTTTTTTCAATAACTACAGTGTTTTTTAAATGGATTTCAATATGTTTATAAATGGTTAGTTTTTAACGGATGTTTGAAATGAGATTTTAAATGATTTAAAGAAATGGTTAAAGTATATTAGAATCATGACTATTATATTTTTAATGGCCCATTTTTCATGTTAACTAATTTTATGAAGTTTTTGAGACCCTAATTAAACCCATGTGACTATTCTACCCTTTACATATTTTTCAATGGTAGCTATATATATAATGAGATAACCAAGGTTTTGAACTTTTATTAACTATAATAAGTTGTTGAGTTTTGACTTTTTTATTTATTAACATTATAATTTCAACCCTTATACATGTTTCTAATTAAAAATGTTTTTATGGTATATTAATTTATACCCATTTTCTTATTTTCTCTGATCTATGATATTTTGCTTCATCACAGATTTCACAACAATCAACATTTTCGTACTTCAAAAAAACTTGTTTTCAGCATCATCAAGGGACTATTTTAACAAAAAGAAAATCTACCATTAGATTTTTCATAAATACTCCACTTTCTTCAACTTTTTATTTTTTTCAATGAATGCATACTTTATTTATACTGTTATACAATATCATTTAATACTATATAATTTTATACACTATCATTTTTTAATGTATAATGTTAAGCAATGTCATTTAACACTATCTACTATTATAAACTATCATTTTTCAATATCTACTATTAAACACTATCATTTAATATTTTTTATTATTATACATTGTCATTTAATACTCTATACTATTATAAACTAACTATTTAATGTTTTTTATACTATTATAAACTATCATTTATTTTAATACTTAGTGTTGTTCATATTTATTAATTTCAAAAGATAACCTACCGATTTATTTTTCTGGATTTTATAGGTAATAAATCATAGAATATCATTTTTTAATACTTCATTGATTTATTATGTATCCCGTATACTGAAATTTAAAAGAATAAATTGGAATTTCCTTCATCTATTGGCTATCTTGTATACTATTTAATCTCACTAAAATGTATTGGAATATACCCAAATTTTGGTATCTACCCAAGTACTTTCTCTTATAAATACATATTTCAAATTAAAAACCCAATGTTAAAAAATTAATGATTGTTTGGTTTCTATTAATATATTGTTTGTTTCTATTATAAATTTTTTAGAAATGAAATATTAATATTCTTTATATGTTTTGAAATAATTTTTCCTTAATACCAGTTTAACAAATGATGTCTTAGTATACTCTGCATCTGAATTCCATGTAACCTACTATTTTATGTTATCATTTTTTGATGTTTGAGTATCTTTAATATAATTTTTTGAATAGGGTTTTTTAGGAGGTATTTTTTTATAATACTCTTAATTTATTTTTAAATTTTAGGGACATCATTTTATTGGGTGCTCTTATTTTGTTTCCCGGTGATAAGATTCTTGAAGGAGTATTGTTTTATTTAGTATGTGTTTTTTTATGGTGGATCGACTTATGTGATATTTTCGGTTTCTCTCTAATTATCATTTCATTTTTGATCACTGTAGATAAATGTATCTACTCACAAATTCTTAAAGAATTAAATTCCAAATCCATTAAATAGGTCCAATAATCCTCTTGGCCTAACCAAATCCATTTGAATTTACCTAATCAATCTTTTTTGGATTATCTATTAATTGTAAAGAAACATCATTCCCTTTAGTTTTTTACAATCTCACAATCTTCTATCAAAATTTGTGGCCCTATCCTAGAATCAATTTTTGTAAAAAACATGAAAATTATCAATGGGTTTTGGGTGTGTTTTTTTAAGTTTCAATTCATTTTCTATTTTTATGGTTTTGGGTTTTTTAGTTTTTGGAGTTTTTTACAGTATTTTGGACCTCACTATGGTGGTTTCGGGTTTCCATTGTCAATGGAAACTTGCAAATGAATTCATAGATAGGAATATACCTATATAAGTTCCCATATATATATATATATATATTATCATGGTGGTATGAATATATATTGGGGTTAGGTGCGCTTATGTGTATATATAAAAAATTCATATGTGTGTAAGGTAAAGGGGTATATGCATGTATACGAAAATATATAAGGATCCCCTTGTACAAATTTAGCCATGAAAATATGTACATAGGAGTTAGTTGTCCTTATATATTTGAAAAAGAGCATATTCCGGCAAGCAGTAAAGGGAATATTTGAGTTCTTCTCATCATAAGCAGAGCGCCTTGAGTTTGAGGTAGGTTCCCTTACTCATTGGCCTTTAAATTTAATCAATCATCTATTTCTTTTATTTCATACCATTTTTTGATACTAAACACTAATATAGATTTCATAGAATATTTTTCCTAATCAGACTCTGCGAAAACAAAACTAAACTATATAAAATTGAGATATATTGAATTATACTAAATTGAATGAAATAGGACAAAATATAAGTTGGAAAAAAAATAATCTGAATTGTATTAACTTATAAATAGATAAACTGAATATTCCTAAATGAGTCTATAATAAATTAAATTATCCTATATTGAAAAGATTAATTAAAACTAACCAGATCAAAAACAAAGCATTTCATGTTGTACCAAATTAAATCATACATAATCAGGAAAATATAGTTCGGCCTATTCTAACCTGGCTCAATTTAAATTTCATCCAACATAATGAACCTAGATACTACAAGAAACCAAAAAAACATAGATTAAGAATATTAAACCTAAAATTAGATGAAATAAACAAAGTGGAACCATACAAACCCATAATGGATAGAATGAAACCAAATAAAAAATAGAATCAAACATTTTGAAAAAAAAAATATTCACAAATAACTGAACCATATTGGGATAAATGTAAATTAGATAAACCAAATTAGATCTATAATGATAAAAATCAAGAAAATAAAATTCAAATAGAAAAAATAATGAAACTAAATTTGACCAATTCAAACTAATATATCTTGAACTAATCTTATATTACAAATGATTTATAAAATTGGACCAAATATAATGAATTCAAACTAATATAACCACAACTAACATGAACTAAAATAAACTAAACCAAACTGATATAAACCAAATATAATCGAACTGAATCTATTATAACCTAAATGAATGAAATTTTCCAAGCTAATATAAATAGAAAGAACAAATACTAAGTATAATGAAGATGTCCCAAACAAAATTTTATCGAACAAAACAGATCCAACATTTCTTAGTTTATGATAATTCAATCCAAACTAAAATGAATAGAAAAAAACAAAAATGAACCATACATTGAAAATGCATAAAAAATAACATAACTGAATTGAATTGAACCTAATAAATTATAATTGGCATGAAATAAATACAACAAAATTGAAGTATACCAAACTAATGTAATGTGAAATAGATAGAAAAGAAATAACTAATATTATCCTAATTAAACTATACATAACATAACTAAGAAAAATTAATCCTAGATAAACAAAAAAATGGATAGAACTGCATCCTATTGAACTAATATAACCTATTTTCTCCTTTATTATTGGAACATGTCTTGACTAAGGGGGCATTGTGGTTCTTATATGTTAGGCAGTGACTTGTATAGTCGCATGAGATCGGTATGTTGTAGTTTAGTTTTTATTTTTATTTTATTTATTACATATGTACTTAGTTATTTTAGCATTATCTATGAATGGAGGGTAGTTATATTCTATAAATGGGGGAAGAAGGTAAATGGAGGTGACTATGTGGTTTTATTTACAGGTGAGGGAGATCAAGGTTGTAGAGGGATTAATTAGTGTGTTTCATTTTGTCTTCCTTTATACTATATTGCTTATATTTATTTTTTTTCATCAACATGGATGTTTGACATATGGATGGGTCATGAAGAAATTTTATTTATTTTCGACAACTTTTTTAATTAATTTTTGTGGATGAAATAGTTCCCAAATAGTGATTCCTTGATTCCTGAAAAATTGTGACAACCCATGGGTATTTCCCATATACCGTATTCCATAATAGTCATTCCTATATTAGATTATTACTAGGTTATTACTATTTCTGAACCATGGTAGAGCCTAGGAAACATGGAATAACTAGGGAGGTATTGGGAATATCTAGGAATTAATTGTGAATTCTGAGGAATAAGGATTGAGGACATTGGAATTTGTTATGAGGATATGTGGGAGACCATGCAATATATATTGATTCTAGAAATAATATGGGTATAAAATATGGTGAAATATAATGTGTTGGGACTACTAAATGAATATTCATATTCGTAACCAATTTAATAATGTAATATTAGATCATGAGCTACTATGCATTGTTGTATTGGATGATTAAACTCCATCCCAATGAAACTATAAAAATAATTTAGTACCAAAAATACTCCATTATACACTAGTTAGTTTGGTTTGAAATTATCAGTAAAAACTTCATTTACCTCCCATATGTTTTAGTCAAAAAATTAATTATTTCACTTCAAAACACTATTCATCAATTCCAAGAACTAATATGACCATGAATCAATTAGAAATGTCACTCTAATATTTTTAGTGGATAGACCGGTTCATTAGGCTAGTGATGGAGAGAAATTCAACCACTATGATGGTTTGAGTAATATAATTAATTACTCATCATCTAGGTGGGTTTAAAATGATTTTATTGAGAGATTAGTTTCTTTGATGTTGATAATTATTAAACACCTTTGTTTAGATAATGAAATTGAGCTACCACAACAACTTGATTATTTTGAAATGATGATGTGATTTAATACACCAATTTCTCATTAATATGTGTAGGGGTTTCCTAAGGAAATATTGTGTTCTCAATTGAATTTTTTGGTTCTCCATAGTTTTTTATAGATTTCCTCAAGAGCATGGTATAAGTATAACTTTCCATATAAATAAGATATTTCAAACCACTTTCCCAGTTAATAACATTGTTGATAATGGTGAAATGTGGTTATCTAAGTTAACATTTGTAGACTATGTTCTTCAATAGGAGTGGTCACATAATACTCTATTTGGAACC
The DNA here is from genome assembly GCA_963277665.1 of Viscum album. Lineage (NCBI taxonomy): Eukaryota > Viridiplantae > Streptophyta > Magnoliopsida > Santalales > Viscaceae > Viscum > Viscum album. Next base: position 799,167,160 of record OY728136.1, on the reverse strand, counting down.
TAGATTCTTGGATTAGGGTGCAACCTAGTGTGGATGGCCATAGAGAAGTTTGGAAAAGATCTATGGATAGTTATAACACTAGAATAGTGTAGTGTGGGAACTAATACAATGATAATTTTAGAAAAAACATAATATATGTCATAAACCAACAAAACTAGACTAAAAAAGAATGATTTTTTGTTAGAAATTTTCATGTTTATAGGTTGAATAGGTTTATGTTTTACCCATGTTTATAAGTAAATTAATTATTATACAAGTTGGTATGTAAATTGTTTCCATTCACTCAGGATATCTACCATGTATTGTGGTTTCTATTTTTTTTAGGTTCAGGATGGCAGGAAGGATGCTATTACTTGTTTAGTATAGGTATTTATACCCACAGTTCAATGAACCGTAGGTATATTATGTCTGGTGCGATAATCTATACCCAAGGTTTTGTAGACTGTGGGAATAGATATATTCCCATTATTTAACAAAAAGTGTGTGTATTATGGAGATCTTCATGTCTATACCAATATTTTCTATAGAAACTATGGGTATAGCTCTATATCAAAGCCTATGAAGGCTATGGTTCGTGGAATCATGATTATAGGATATACGCACGGTTTTAGGGGCTATACCCATGGTTCCAAATGGTGGATATAGGTGATGTTTCAAATAGTGCAACTTACACACAAAAAAGAGAGAAAAATAATGATTCTCATAAGGATCCAAAAGTAACGTGATGTTTTATATGTGAATAATTTCGGAACTATAAAATTAGTGTACTAATCCAAGTTATTAAGATGAAAATAAACACCAAAAACCTCAAAGACCATGATGACATGGAAAATCATATGAAAAAACTACTATTTATGTGGATATTGATAATTAATTGGTGGTAGGTACATAAATTCTTATCTCTTGAATTTCTACTGTCTTAATTTATATAATTGTTCATTAGTTATTAACTATTTCATTGAATAAAAAAACTCTATGGTATCATTATTATATCGAAGGATTATTAATCTTTTTCAGGGTTGGTGGGTTTATAATTCATGCATGTCTTATAATATTTCCTTTAATTTAATGTGGGTTTTGAAATTTATTGGTTATCTCTATATATAATATTTATTACTTAAGAAATTATGGAAATAACATTTCATATTTCAAACCGATCTATGATCATCTATCAGTGCAAGGATGGTTGTGATCTCTCTTGAAGAAAATAATTCTATTAAAATGTTATGATACCAAATCACAGGGAATGTTTAGCTCAAATCATTGGAGACAACTCAATATAAGGATTGACTTTTTTAAGGTCAAAAGATATGTTTTAAAGGTAGTTATCTCTATAAAAATAAAATCTTGATTCATGTATATCATTTATATACTCTTAAATATTTCAAATAGTAAGTGATAATTATAATTATAATAATTAAATTTATTTAAGGGGATATAATGTAATTTAAAAATATTTTACTGTATATATCGTTCCTTTAAATAAATCTAATGTGTTTGATAACTTTCTTCAAACACAAAACCAAACTAAAATAGAACTATAATATATTTTAATAAAAAAATTAAGTAGTAATATAACTATTATAATGTAACTATTAAGTTGGATGTTATAAATTAAGGTAATTTTTTTATGAAATATATGTAGAAATAAAAATAAATGTCATTTTTAATATTAATTCATTAATAAAATTCAATTAATATAGCAAGATAACTAATAAGATCACCTTATTTTTTCAATTTATTTTTTATAAAATTATCTTTTTAGGTGTTTTATTTTAATAAAGTAAAAATATTATATATTATTTATATAATTTATCTTAATAATATATATTTAAAATTATTAATTGATAAGAAATAATAATAACAATTCTCAATACTTTTAAAATATTTTTTTCTAATAAAAATAGTTTTTTATTATATTTTACAATTTTATTTAAAATTTAAGTTAATAAATTTTAGAATTTTAATTTAAAAAATGTATTTTTTCATTTTTAGATTCATCATAACTCTATTGGTGTATGATAATTTTTTTTTGGTTTTTCTAAAATAATTTATTTTTTTGTGAATAGTGAAAAATACAGTTTTATTAAAATTGTAGCATTTATAAACATATTAAAAAGTAATTATAACATAAAATACTATAAAAAATTTCAAGATCAAAAAATTATTTACGTAATAAAATTATTCATTTACTTATATTATTTTGAATTTAGAAAACTCATGTTTAGCATTTTGAATCTTAAGTAATCACTTGTTCTAATAAAAAATTGTATTTTTCTATACTTATTGTATCAAAAGGTATAATCCTATTTTGGATTGATTTTTAAGAATTATAAATCTTGTTATATTAATAATTAACTATTTAATGTCATTCAAATCGATAGTATTGATAAGTTTGTCCTGAACATAAAATTTATGCTTAAAAATTCACTTTCTAAAAATTGGTTTGTATGTGTAACATGCGCTAAATATAAATTATATGTGATAAAATCAATTTCATATTTTGAATAAAATTTTTCAACTTATTTTAATAATTCTATTTTTTTTTATTCATTAAAATTATGTTACATAGTTAAAAATTAATTATCATGGTAAAAAACAAAAATGATAAAAGGAAAAAATCTAAGAGTGAAAGATTTAAAAACATGTTTGAAAAATGTGTTAAAATGTATAATTGTAACTTTTTAGATTATATATCTTCCCCCAATCCTTTATTTTTAAATATTGGATCCACTTGACCATTTAATAGTTACTTTGCCTTCTTTATTAACAAAAAAGGCACTCATCTCCCTTATAAAAGGAGAAACCACTATCCCACTTCTACTCACACCAAAAGCCTCTTATATTAGTTAAAACTATAAAAAAATGACTCTAAAACACTCATAGAAACATACTATATGTTTTGGTATTATGAAAATAATACCTATCAAATCCTTAATCCTTTTCTCAAATGATCATTTCTAAGGAGTAAGGTAAACTTATCAATTAATCATTTTCTATTTCTTTTCATTTCCATGTCATTATACCACATTCAAATCTAATCTAACCATGTTTCAATTATTACATAAATATCATAATTATACTAAAATATTATTTTGTTAAATTTATAACTTTTTTACCCCTTCCAACCTTTTAAAAAAGAAATTTTCACTTGCATTATGTGCGAACTATAGCCTCCATAAGCGACATCATTTATTTTTCATAACCATTATACATGGATGGTTAAAAGAAGATATTTAATGAATAAATATTATTTTTAAAACATTATTAATATTCTAAAAATTATAAACCATTCCCTATATTTCTCTCAATCCATGTAAATGACCATGTTGCATGTGCGTATGACCGAACTTCTGCCTCAATGAAAGTGGCATATTTTAATTTCATATTGTATTTAATTTTTTATGAAACTATATTTAAATATTAATAAACACATTAAAAAACATAAATAATATCATTATAATTATGTAATAATTATATCATTCCCGAATAACAACATTCTTTATCATACTCACCCATGTATTATAGTTTGTTCTTGTTTGGGTCGGTTTAACCACCAAGTTAATCAATGGTATAAATTTGATCATGGATGACTATGGAATATTAAATACTAGTTCTATTAGACATTAATGATAAAATTATGATTGTTTTATGGTTCAAAAAATGTTCTATTTATATTTTACTTATTATTATTATGCAACCCATTTTCCCATAAAATTTACCAAAATAAGAACAACACCAACTCTGTCAGAGAGAATCATAATTAAAATACTTATAGAAAAAAATTATAACATTATAAATATATATATACATGTACCAGTAATTATATTAGAATGATGAAATTTTAATCTATATATAATAATCACTCTCATTACAAAACTAATACTTAATAAACAATCAAATCTAATAAAATATGATGATTAAAATAAAATATAACTAACAAATTTATTTTTAATAAATGATTATAAATGGTTATATGTAGTAATAATGTTCTTAAATGGGTTATTAATATTATTATTTTTTGTTTTATAAGAGGTTATATCACTTTGGTCCAATAGGTATTAAATGTGATGATTTTTTATTTACTCAGTTTCTTTTATTGAGTCATAATTATTCCTATTGAATCATGGTTTTACAAGATAGTTCGATTATTTTATATGATGATATTATAATGTATTATATCTCAAGGGAAGATGAAATTTGTGATTTAACTCCTTTATTTATATTTATTTATTTCTAAAAAATAAATATTTGTTAAGAATAATTATTATCCTCCTTAACGACTGTTTTTATAACACCCAAATATTTTATGGTATTTATATTATTAAATAAATTAAATTAATTTGATATCTTATGTTTTAAACAACATTGAGATTAAAAAAATAATGACATACTATTAAATATTAACATGGCTATTGAAATAGTAACGTGATCATTAAGAACAGTAATGTGATTGCTTGGAATAGTAATGTGACCATTAGAATAATAACATCGCCTATGAAAGTGTAAATAATATTTAGGTTTCTCATAAATTATGAATTTATATATTCGAATAAGTAAATAAATGTTTAAAAAATGATAAATTAATTGTTGGTATTTTTGTTAAATGTAAATGTTTAATTACAATTTTATAATTACTATAATGATTAAAAAATATTTTTTTCATAAAATAGATTCATAAATAAATATTTTTTGTGTTATTATTATAAAGTAATTTTATGTGACCTTAGTTAATTTTTCAATGTCTCATAAAATCAGTTATAATATTAAAATAGGTATTTTTTAAAAATGGTTTTTTTAATTAAAAATTAAATTTATTGTATTTAGAAAATTATTTTAATAAAATGGAGTCCATTTTTTAAATCAACATGTCCAAAAATTGTTAGGGTGATGTTTTGGGATATTTTTGGATAGTTTAATTCTTGGTGATCAGTGAAATACAATAATTTACGATATTTATCATTTTAAGCCAAATACATGATTTTTTGAGTCATCAATAATGTAAGCATCATTTAGTTAGAAATAACATGCACTAGTTACTATACATAGTCATAATAATAAACACTATTGATATTCATGAGCCAAAATAATAAACTAATGAATAAAATAATCAAAAAACACCCCGCTCCTGCGCTATAAATACCATCCCTCAAAACCGGTTATACTCACACCTTCTAAGACTTAGAGACTGATAATATTCTACCCAATTCCATTACCAAAACTATCCCAAATGTATAGGTTTTTCTGGTATCACAAAATTTCCAATCCCAAGTGCCTTAAAAAGATTCTCAAGGAGACACTATACAGGAGGTAAAATCCTCTTTCATTCACTTTTAATTTATTTTAGTTTCATTTATTTTATTATCCTTTACATACCTCATCTATACAAAAATTCATGATAAATTTAGTATCTTATATATACTATAATTTTATTATTTAATGGAATATCTATCATCAAACCTTATTTCCTCCACATTTTATTCTAAAAATGAAAATATCCCCTGTGATGTATCGATTTACCACTGTTATGGAAGATGCATTTTCATTTTAAATTATACCCTTAATGGATGTTCATAAAACCATTATTATTATTAAATAATACTTTATTATAAAAATTGTATGTTATATAATGTTCTATAACCAATAAATAAAAAATATATTAAATATAATGATATAAGTTCATGATGGTCGTAAAACCCACCCAAATAAATTAACTTATTTTCATTAATGTTTTATCTAATGAATCATTCTAATAACATATAAAAATGATATATAAGATCATTAAAACTTATATAAGTTTATTAATAACATATAATTTCAATTTTGTACACCTATTCCCATTTTACATGAACATGCATACTTTTATACAAGCAAACCGGTCATTAAATAACAAAAAAAATGAACACTCCTAGAATGAAGAGACTGAATATTATTACTCATCAAAAAGGTCATACATGAACTTAATAAAATTATACTAAATCAAATACATATATAAAAGGTTATTAATTATGTTATTAATGAATCGAGTTTGATTATATAAGACACTAATTACCAGTGTGGAATGCTTTCAGATATAAGGTAAGGGGTTTCTAAACTCAATTTTCATTCATTATGTTATATGCCTACTTTGTTGATTATATTATGCCAAAATTATGTGTGTAATAAACTATTTATTTGTATATTTTCTATTCCCACTTCTCTATTTTTTTATATTATTTTTTTACACATAATCACCCCATTAATTAATTATCACTTCAATGATACAAACTTTTTAACGGTTTTTTCATCTCACTTTTATTTGTGTGAGATATGTCGTATTCACTACTTATTCCTTTTCTGTGGTGTATGTATACTTCCCTTTTATTTATAATCATCATTCATTGGATATTAATATCAATATTTATTGTATCTTTTATATGATTATTTTATAAGTTTTATACCATTTTTACATATCGTGTCTGTTTTTAATGTTGTTTTAATCGAGGAAATATTGATGAGTCTACATCCTCTACTCAATATTGATATTTTGATAATTCATATTTTTTCAGAATTAATTATTCTTAGGAATAATGATATGGAATTTTATGTATTGGTGGATCCTAACATTATATATCCCTGCATTGCATCAATAGTTCTTATGAGACAAACTTTTGGTGGCAATCCCTTCGCGTTCAGAATTAGAGAGGTTTCCACCCACAAACATAAATTGTCTTCTGAAAGGTATTAGTGGAGTAGTTAATTTGATAGATAAATTACATCCAATAATTATTAATTTTCTTTATTCTGTACTCATTAATATTATCCATGATATTTTCATTATGACAAAATCTGTGGATACATTTATTATTCACTGTTTTTTGGTTAAATAACATGTGTTTTTCAATTATTTACTTTTACATAATGATTATGCCTTATTGAATTTTATTTACATATTCTTGATTCATGTAACCCTTACTAAGAATTTGATCTCACCATTTTATTTTATTTTACCTTCCCCAGGTTATGAAGATGAAATCCTTGAATAAGTATCAAGGAAGAAATTTATTTTCCTATGTTATGTTCTTTGTTTAATTACCAATGTAATAAGGGAATCATTATTGTATATAGTTCTTCAAGAATACTAAACTGATCAGACCTTGGTAATTTCATCTCTAGTATCTATGAAATTATAATAAAATCACCACCAACTCTGGGATACTTGGGTTGAGGTTGTTATAGTTGGTATCAAAGTAGGTTTAGTAGAAACCTTGGGAACAACATGTTATATAAATATGAGAATTATAATAATTCCTTGTAGTGAATTTTTTGCTCAATATTCATGGTTATTATGAGAAAACTTAGTGTCTTACATTATTTAGTGTTGGATCCTAATGGAATAAATTAAATCAATACCATCAGATAATGTTGAGATTTCCCCACTAAGCAAGTCAGCATAGTTAGTGTTGGAGTTGAGCAGATCATAACCATATTTGGATAGCTTAGTCGGGTTATGAATAATAATCATACTATACATATGTTGGATCATTTCATGTGGTAGAACCCCCCCCCCCAATTTTAGTGGCACTACTAATCTATTGGTATCTGAGTAGTGGATCAATTATCTTGAAAATATATTTCTGGAATTGGGATAAAAAAATGAAACGTTAGTACAAAGAGTATATTTTCTAAAAGGAGATATTGATCAATGGTGGTAAATTATCCATAATACTAAGGAGTAATAATAATTATATGAAAAGGAATATAGAACATTTAAAAAACATTCTTAGACAAATATTTTCCTCTAGAGAAATTAACTAAAATAAATAGAAAATTATTTGTCTTAAAGTAAAAGGAAGAATAGAGTGTTGTGGAGTATGAGGCATCATTCATAAGACTATATGGGTATGCTGTAGATTACATATATTATTCTAAAAACAATATTGATCATTTCTTTGAAGGTCATAAGCCATGTCTTTTAAGGATAGTAGTTTCTCAAACATTTTCATCATATGATGAAATGGTATTAAGTACCATACAAAAAAAGAGAAGGAATTTTCTAGATCCTATATGTTCAAGGGAAATCATGAGAAGAAGAGGTATTATGATAACCATGAAAAAGGTGAAGCATCAAAGAAGAAATTGGGAATTAATTAATTCCAATTATGTAAATTTTTTTGAAAGAATCATCCTGAGAAAGGACTGAAATTCAAGGGAGTTTTTTATATTTGAAAATAAAAGGTTCATTGAGCTAATAAATTAAATAGGAAGAAAACATTAATGATATTAAATTCTTAAACTATAATTAAATGGGGGATTATTCAAATAAATGTCCCAAACATAAATAGAATCTACCTCAGAAGAGGCCAAGGGGAGATATCCAAGCTTATGCGATCAACACAGTTAAAGTGGAACACTACTGGAATTCATAGTTATACCAATGCCATTTCCCAAAAAGTTTCTTAAACTATTGGGATAGAGAGTTTCTCCCAACAGTTTTTGAAAACCATTGAAATTTATTGATTTAGTGTAGTATTTCCCAACGGTTTGTGCAAACCGTTGGGTTATTAGGATTTTTTCCAACGGTTTATCTAAAGTGTTGGGACATATTGGGGTATAGTGATGTTTCCCAATGGATTTTTAAAACCATCGGTATATATTGATGTTTCCTAATGTTTTTTTAAAATATTTGGGAATGTTTTCTCCCAAATAATCTGAGCCCCAACTTCCCTTTCCAGATTCGATAGATTTATTTTTTCCCTACCAGAGCGGTACTCTCTTCCCAGTAGGCGACCAATCCTCTTCTAAAGATACATCCTCATTGTTCCCACTTCAAATTGGTGATTTGGAGTTACATCTTATGCCTACATTTATTTTTTATTTTTCTAAACCAGGTTTAGTTTATTTCCTCATCCGATGTAATATCTCATCATTTTGGGTTTTCAGTTGTAATTGAATATTAAATTGGCATGTTCCAAATACTTCATCCTACACATAGACAATAAATTTTCCTTCTCAAACCACTACCATCACTAATTTATCTAGGAGTGTTACACAATATTATTGTTTTAGGGGTACTATACTTTCTCCTACCTATATTGGGGGCTGTGCAGATGAAGGTGAGGTGGGGGGGCTATGCAGGTGGGGGGTGGGCTGTTCAGGTGGGGGTAGACTGGTCGGGGGGGAGGGAGATTGTGTAGGGGGAGTCTGATGTGGTGAGGTGGGGTGAATGTATAGGTGGGGTGGGGGTGGGTTGTACAGATGGGGGTGGGGGTTGTGCAAGTGGGGGGTGCAGGTGGTGGGGGTGCAGTGGGTGGTGGTGAGGGGGTGTGTAGGTGGGGGGGATGTGCAGTGGGTTAATAGGGATGTGCGGGTGGGGGGGTGTGTAGTGGGGGGGAATATGTTGGGAGTGAGGTGGGGGACTTTGGAAGTGGGTAGTGGAGGGGGGTTTGTGCAAGTGGGGGGAGTGGGGGGAGGGGGTGTGTGTAACACCCGAGACTTTTATGTTATATAAATCATAAAAGTAATATTTTTCTACACAACACTTGCTTGGCTTGCTTTACACGAAATCGTGCCTTCCTCGATAGCTTGCGTCGTACGCAATACCGAGATTCACTAAACAACGATATGCTATTAAAATATTATTAAAACTAGCCGTTATGAATAGTAATAACCACTTTTTGAAATTTTATAAATTTTATTTTTCAAAATGGGCTTCATTTTTGGATTCAGAATATCGAAATTAGCCTAGGGTAAAATTTTGGTATTTTTCTGAAAACATTCAATTGTTGATGAATAGTGAAACCACTAAGTGTTAGTTAAAAAACTGGATTTTTCATAAAACATAATTTTACCGCTTCTGTGAGTGGAATTTCGAAAATCCAAGAGACACTGTTAATATCAAGGACTAAAATGTGGTTCAATGAGATGAAAATATTTTTTGGTGAATAGTAGCTTTTTACTTTTTTTTACCACGGTTAAAAGTAAATAGGGTAATTAAGGGTAAATATGATATTAGTATTACCCTAACACATGTCCTAATTCTATTCGACAACTGTAATTCGACCAAAAACAAACTTAGGAATAAAATATGACCATTTAGGCCCACTTGGATTAGATTAGGACATTTATTATTAATTTATTTAAAGAAGGGTTAAAATAGTTAAAATCAAAGTTTAATAAGTAAATAATTTTTAATATAAGGTTATACATAATATAAATTCGAATATAAATATTAATTAGAAATATAAAAATATTTCCTACATAATTACATTTTATTTGTAATTTTTAGACATTAAATAATTTAATTTATTTATGACACAATGATGATGCAGTAATTATTTTATTAATGAAATATTGACATAATTGATTTTATAAACACCAAAATAAATGTAATTTGGGACTTTTTATGAATTCCACTAATTTTATAGGTTACTATTACATGTTAGTATTGGTTTAATTAACATGGTTCGAACTAATAATTCTGTTATGATTTTCACAAAAATCAATTACTAAATAGTGTCAAAATTGACATAAAATAGTTTTTAAAACAAATATTATATTAGTAATTGTTATTTTATTCTTAAAAATATAAGGTTCGGCCAAATGACTTAGATAAGGTTATATATATTAATAAAAAACAAATTGGGGTTCGTTTGGCTGCTTATAGGAAGTTTATTAACCTTATAGTATAAGAACACAAGAAGACACGGTAAAACTAAACTTATTTAACTTAATGTTAAATCTAAATGATAAGGTTAAAATAGGAACATAAACTTTTCTAAATTCTATTGGATGAGAGGATTTCGACCCATCCCCACCTTATCTTCTAAATATATCAATTTGGAGCTATTTAAAACCGAACTTGACTTTATAATAAAATAATATTTTTAGTTTTCCCAATGGTACCCCTCTCCTCTCTTATAAAAGGGAACCTCCTCCCCCTCTTCCTCACACCACTTTGAGCCTTCAAGCTCGGCCAAACCCTGCCAATTTCTCTTATAAACTTCCCTAGAAAAATCCTAGAGGTTCTGGTCTTCCCCAAAGACCAATTTTAGTGCCCTAAGAGGAGGTCTCAAAGAGGCACTTCAAAGAAGAGGTAATTTCCGTTACCGATTCTTTCATCTTTATTTCTTCTTCCACTTCTTCTTCTTTAGTTGTTTCATTATGAAGTAATAACATCAGTATCACTCATATACTGATATGTTATTATAAGTATGAAACAACCCTATTTTACCATCTATCCATCCTACGGAAAAATAAATCACCGTGCGTGCGTACGTATGGAATACCGTCTCCACGCCGTGGTGTAATCTATTTTCCACCACCACCTTACTTGGATGGGTATAATGGTATAAATAATGACTATATATGACTATTATAAAGTGATACTAATTCTCAAATAGTATACATACACTCCAATACAATTCCACGATCATAGGAACGATATCATCACTCGTGCGTACGAACGGAATACCGTCTCCACGATGTGATGTGACTCGTTCTACATGATCTTCATTTCATAATGATTATATAAATGAATTGAATGAATGAATATGATATATATTACACTAATACCATTCTGTAAATGAGGTATATATAACCTAAAGATAAGAATAAGAATTTATTCAACAAAACACGCATAGGAACAAAAAGTTATAAACACCCGAATAACAAGTAGCAATGAAATATTACTACTAAGAAGCTAAGAATATGACCATATATGATATCATAAAAATAATTATGATTCTAGAATAAGACAATAACATTATTTAAATCATTATACAGGAGTTTCGGACACTTACGAAGCAAAACGGACCTAAGGTAAGGGTAATATCACAATCTCATTTTATCCGAGATTGTTTATACTTTAGTATTTACTAGGGTGTATTTTATCATCCACATCCATGTTTCCTCTATATTTAATATTATTTCCATCCACCTACAATTGTTTAAAACCAATTTTACCCTTTCGTAAGTTTTTAGTAAAAGATATGAAAGGAATCTTTTGTCGTTTTTCGTATGAGGTACTTTTTGACTTTTCCGACAAAAGTACGAGAAGAATATTTTTTTTACTTATACGGCATGAATGGATTTTTAAAACATTATTTCCAAGAATCTTCCTTTACAAGTTTTCAAGTTTATTTTTAATCAACTTATTTTAGTTTATGATTGTACGACATGTTAAGAAAGGAAAAGTGTTTTTGAAGAAGAAAGGATATTTTCCTAAAGAATGGAGTTCAAGTGTTTTATCAAAATTATTTTCCATCTAAGATAATAAAGGGTTCTGTTTTTATCCCTATTATTACATTGATTTGATTATGTTGTGATGGAATTATTTTTATGAATTCCGTTATCTTATATGAATTGTTTTATGATGTCATGATGTTTAAGATTCCCATTTTTATTACATGGGTTATGCAATGATGTATGATTTATGATTTTGTGGCACACATAAGAATGGTATCATTATGAGATGGGTGGGACATATATCTCCCTCCAATGCATTGGGTAAAGATTTTATATCTCATGAGATAGACATGGATGGAATGGTAGGTTATACCGGTTCAGTGAAACGGGACTGAAACGAGGGTGACTCGGTTCAGAAATGGACTTTTCCACGAAGATAGTCTTGGCAATGAGTCTTGAATAATAAGATATGATTCTCTATGATTATGTGTGTATGCCACAAAGTTTCATGTTTTAAGTTATGATTATTGTGATTACATTTCACTGCCATGATTTATCCCATGTTATGAAATTATGATCTCTTTTGCAGGTTAAGATTTCCAAAAGTTATGTTCTTATGTATATGATGTGATTGATATTTCTTTTGTTTACCCTTACTGGGCATTTGAGCTCACCCTTTTGTATGTTTTCTTTCCCCAGGTCAGGAAGAAGGTTATTAAGTAAGACTTGCCAAAAGGTACTATAGATATGATGAAATAAATGGGAGATAGTGTAGACGCTTTATGAACCAGTTGTTTATGTTTCCCAGTTTCTAAAGACACTATACCTATACGGTCCTTTCGTGGTTTTGTTATATGTTGTAATAAGTATGCTTTAATTTTGAAGTATTAACAATGTATGTAAAGTATGGTTCGTTATAGTGTGCATGTGGGGGGTATAGGTGGGGTTTTGTATGTGGGTGGGGGAGGTGAGTGTGCAGGTTGGGGGGTGGGTTGTGCTGGTGGGGGTGTGAAAGTGGGGGGGTTATAGGTGGGGGTACTGTGGGTGGGGGGAGGGGGTGTGCAGGTGAGGGTGGATGTGTAGTGGGTGGGGGAGGGGGTGTAGGTGGGGGTGTACAGTTGGGGTGTGTGCAGGTGGGCAGGGTGGGTGTGTAGTGGGGGTGGGTGTGCAGGTGGGGGTGCGCAGGTTGGGAGGGGGGTTGTTCCGGGGAGTCTATTGGGGGTGAGGTGCAGGTGGAGACTTTGTAGGTGTGGGTGGGGTGGGCTATGCAGGTGGGGTGGGGGGGAGGTGGTGGGAGCCTTTTAGAATCCCTTCATATAGAGACCCGGGGAGGAAAATCCCCATATATATCCACCCAGATGAAGGTCCTACTACAATATACATGTCCCATATTCATAAGCCTACCTCTCTATGTATTAAATTAATAGTGGTTCTATCTATAATTCAACTTCTAATCACATCCTAAATTTAATTTATGTTATGATGAAAAAAATATTGAGGAATCCATACAACCTCATATAGGAAAACACCCTTAATCATTGTGCCATGATGATGAAAATCCATACAAACTCATTACCAAACATCATATCATTCTTAATAACTGCCTATAGATATTCATGAACCCGTATTCCTTCCACCATAATCCAATTCCCAAACATTTTCCCAATTTAAAACATGATACCATCTTGTTATCAAGTCACAAATCCTACCAAATTAGATTTTCACTAAAAAATACTGTTATGTCCCTTAACAACCATCTTTAGTTTTTTATTACACGAATGACAACCTAATTAAATCTCATAGTGCTCAGTCACACCCCGTGGATGGCCCCCCACCCCATGGACAACCCATACCCCCTAGACATCCCCCACCCCCGTAGACAGCCCGCCCACCCCCTTGAACACCCCCACCCCCTGGACACCCCCCATCCTCTCAGACACCACCACCCACTTGGACAGCCATGCCACCCCCATACACTACTGGAATGCTGGTCTTTCCCAACAGTTACATACCAACGGTTTGATAGAACCATTGGTGAAGGAGGTTTTTTCCAACGGTTCATTAGAACCGTTGGCATAGATGTTTCCTGGGAGGTTTTTTCCCAACGGTTCTCATGAACCGTTGGGATAGATGGCTTTGGGGAGGTTTTTCCCAATGGTTCTATAGAACCGTTGGGATAGATATACATATGCCAACGGTTTTTAAGAACCGTTGGCAAAGGTTCTCCCCAAATTCCCAGCCGCCTGTTCTCTCCCCCATTCGCGATACACAACCCTAAAACGGGAGCAGCAGCCGATTTAGGCGATTTTGGAGGTACTGCTGGCCTTGAATCTTCCAGCTCTTCTTCAGGATATTCTTCTTCTTTATCTGAAAACGTATTCAAATGTTTGGTTAGTATTTAAACCTATTTTCATTTTTCCCATCAGTTTTGGTGATTTTGGAGCTACTGCCCGCCGGACCAGCCTAAGGGTGAGTTTTCTTGAAAATTCCTTTTTGGATTTTACCCCTTGAACATGGTTTGCATTCCCCTTTTAACACATGAATGCCAATTATTTTTTAACACATGTTTTAATTGTATTGCCTTGACAATGTGAGTAAAGTAGATACTATGCTATGAATCTATGAAATTGGATTGAATTTATCTTATATTTTATGTTACCATGTTAGATATATTATAACTAATGCATGTGATATCTTTATAGTCTTGTTAGGAGTGTTCTATTAAAAATTCCCATGTGAGTGCTTTAATTTTCATTGAATTGCTAGCCATTATGAGTTATGTTGAGACCATGATATGGAATTGATTGATTAAGAAAGGGAATCTCATTATCTTTTCATTACAACATGAGTAAATGAAGCTTCATTCTTTTCAGGTTATTATTTGATTGAGTCGCCATTTTGAGGTGTGTTGTATTAAATACCTTTGTTTTTGACCTTGGTATGTTTAATGAATTGTTTAAATGAAATGGAATTCATTAAATGATTAATAGTAAATAGTGATACATGGATTCTATTAGGATTCCAGGTATATAATCTTGTTTCTATTAACTTATACGCTTTATGTGATAAATGGATTCACAGTGGAATTCCATGGATAGACTCATTTCTTTGAATATTGATTAAGCCATGGGTGATTCATGGATCCAAGGGAGGGATTCCATAGATAGACTTATTGAATGTAGAATTATATTCCAATTGATACAGGGATTCTTATGATAATTCCATAGATACACTTATTGAATGTAGAATTATATTCCAATTGATACATGGATTCTTATGATAATTCCATAGATACACTTATTGAATGTAGAATTATATTCCAATGCTATGCGTCTTGTGTGGTGGTGGTGTGGTTTATGTGTTTTATGGTAGTAGTGAAGTGTGTGATTATGTAGTTAATGTGAACCCAAAGGTTGAGTATTTTGTGCTATCTATATATCATGTATTTTTATGTTATTTATACACATTCCCAACCAGAGTTGGATAAACTTACCAACGATCAGAGGTTTTGAGTTATGAGTATTTTTTCTAATATCTAGGATGGTGGTTATATGTTTGGATAGCTACCATGTCTTCCCTACTCTTCCTTCAAAAGTGATTGACCATGTGTTTTTAGGCAAGATGCGATGTGATTGTCCATGTGTCTTCAGGTGAGATGTACTATGATTTCCCTAGTGTTTTTCGGTGAGGTGTGATGTGATAAGGCTATAATAAGATGTGGCATGTGGTTGGGGTCATGTAGGGTAGGAGGATGGCACAAGGTTGATGTTATTCATGTTCATGATACCCTACTAATATGGTTATGGGATGAGTCATGCTGTTATGTGATATAACACATTAAGTTCTTGTTGGTTTTACATTTTTTCAATAACACATTTGTATGTTTTTTTGACATGTGTAGTTGATACCTTGATTATTTTCTTCCTTTATCGTTTACTTAAATGTATTTTCTATTATAGTTAATGCCTATTGAATTGTTTATGACAAAATGACTTATATAAATTCTTTTTACAGAATGGACAGAAGTTGGATGTATGAAACCGATCGGATCTCAGACGATTTTCAAAACAATTTGGAGAGCTTTATAGATTTTGCATTTCACAATGCTTCAGATAGTGGTCGCATACACTATCCATGTTCCAATTGTGTTGGTAGACCTTGGTTGAGCCGTGAAGAAGTCAGCTACCACATAACCAAAAATGGGTTTCAAGCAAACTACTTTCTGTGGTATCACAATGGGGAGAAAACGAAATCTCAAATTGGTGATGATCGAAATGAAAAGACTGGAATGGAGAATTTGTTAGATGATCGGTTTCCGTTTATTCGTCATCATGAAAAAGAAAGGATTTCGACTCAAGAAGACTTAGATATGAGGACAGCTGATTCATCTAGTGAAAATAATGATATTGATAGGGTGAAAAAATTGAATGATGCTGCCACGACTCCAGTATATCGACAATGCGATAAAATGAAAAAGCTGGAATTTTTAATCCGATTATTTCATGGGAAAACTATGTATGGGATTTCTAATACAGCAATCGATTACATTCTTACCCTCTTGAAGGATTTACTTCCAGATGATGCAGATATTCCCTCAAACCACTATATGGCATGGAAGTTAGTTGAGGAACATAGATTTTCAAGAAACAAAATTCATGCTTGCCCGAAAGATTGCAGTTTATTCTGGGAGGAAACCGCTGAACGAAATGAATGTATAAAATTTGGCACATCCCGCTGGAAGTCAAAATCTGATGGAACACCATCCCGCGTTCCACAGAAAGTAATGTGGCACTTTCCATTGATCCCCAGACTCCAGAATCTTTTTATATCTGATGACATATCAATAAAAATGAGATGGCATGATACCGAGATAAAGAAGACTGATGATGAGTTGGTTCATCCTGCAGATGGATTTTCATGGAAGAGATTTGATTCTCGACATCCTGATTTTGCAGCTGACGTGCGTAATGTGAGGCTGGGTCTTTCATGCGACGGTTTTAATCCGTTTGGGAAGATGCTTACTTCGCACAGCACATGGCCCGTTTTTATGCACATTTATAATCTTCCCCCATGGTTGTGTATGAAAAAATCTTTCACTTTCATGAGTATAATCATATCTGGTCCTTCTGATCCCGGAATTGATATTGATGTATACATGCAACCTTTAATAAAAGAGTTGAAGCTTCTTTGGGATGTGGGTGTGCGCACATACGATGCATGTTCGAAAGACATATTTCAGATGCGAGCTGCGCTTATGTGGACAATCAATGATTTTCCGGCTTATGCAATGATGTCTGGATGGAGCACGAAGGGGAAACTGTCATGTCCAGTTTGTATGAAGAATACACGATCCAGAAGACTGAAACATCGTTGTAGTTTCAGTTTTATGGGATATCGACGATTTTTGCCAAAGGATCATCCATATAGAATGAATCGTCGAAGATTTGATAATACTATAGAGACCGATGATCCACCTCAGCGTATGTCTGGAACTGATGTGCTTAATGAATTGAAAGATTTCAGTTTTTCGTTCGGGAAGGGTGAAATGAAATCTGGAAAGAGAAAGAATGTTTCCACAGAAACCTGTTACAATTGGAGGAAGAGGAGTATCTTTTTTGATTTGCCTTATTGGTCAACCAATTTGCTACGTCATTGCTTAGACGTAATTCATATTGAAAAGATTATATGTGAAATATTGCTTTCAGTTCTTCTAAATGTCAAGGGGAAGACAAAAGATGATTTACGATCTCGACGTGACTTGGTGGATTGGGGCATCAGACCAGAATTGCATCCTGTGCGTATCAGTGAAAATAAATGGAAACTTCCATGTGCTTCATATGTGATGACACCTACTGAAAAAAAAAATTTGGAAGTATTAGAGACTATTAGAGTTCCTGATGGCTAATCAAGCAACATATCTAAATGGGTCAACAAAATAGAGTTGAAGCTAAAATCTTTGAAGACTCATGATTATCACGTTCTACTGCATGAGTTGCTTCCAATAGCAATCCGTCATCTTTTGTCCAATAATGTAAGGGTGGGTGTTATTCGGTTGTGCCATTTGTTTAGATATCTTTGTGTTAAGAAGTTGTCCATGTCTTTCTTGCAAAAAATATTGACAGATGCCCCATTAATTTTGTGTGAGTTGGAGAAAATATTTCCCCCATCATTTTTCACATGCATGCTGCATCTGACTATCCATATTCCAACTGAAATACTTCTCGGAGGACCTGTTTCTTTTCGTTGGATGTATCCAACTGAAAGAAATATGTTCACATTAAAGTCTTATGTTCGAAACAAGAATCATCCTGAAGGTTCTATCGTGAACGGTTACTTATCTCAAGAATGTATGGATTTCTGTTCAATGTATTTGTCTGATCTTACTACAAGAATGAATAGACCAATGAGAAATGAAGAAGAACAATATGAGAAAAATGAACCCAGTTTTCCATCACTTCCTCAAACAAGAGGAATTCCTGGATCATATACATTGAAGACATTAAGCCATGAAGAGCGGGAGATGGCACATCGCACAGTTTTGTTCAACTGTGATTTGTTCGATGACTATATCAGGTAACAAAATTGAATATGTATATCTTACATATATATCTGTTAAACTATTCATATTTTTTTATCTACAGGGAACATAAAACAATGATAAATAGGAAGCATCGTTCTTTATCTTTGAGAAGGAGAGAGACTTTGCATAGAAAAGAGTTTTCTGCTTGGTTAAAATTGAAGGTAAAAATATTACTGTTTAAATTAATTATTTCAATATTTACTTAAGATTAACTGTCATTTATATTGCAGGTATTGAGTTTGTCTGCTGACTCTGTCTCTGAGGAAATAAGAGCTTTGGATTTTGGTCCTAATACCGTGGTTCGTGACTGTAAATCAATTGTTATCAATGGGTACAGATTTATTGTCACTGAACGAGCCAAAAACATGAGAACACAACATGATGGTATTATGGTTACTGCCACAACAGATTGTTATGCCAGTGCATCAGATAGTAGACCGCGACTTGAAAATGTGGGTTATTACGGAGTCGTTGAGAAAATAATAATATTGGATTATTACTCTCATGGACGAGTCACAATGATGAAATGCCATTGTTTTGATTCGATGACGAGACATGGCACATTTATTGATGATTGTTGATTTTGAGTAATTAATATGACCCGCACTCTTGCAACTGAAGAACCATATGTGTTGGCATCAATGGCTAAACATGTTTTTTATGTCAAAGATCAACTTCAACCTGAATTTGGTGTCGTAGTTGAAGTAATTCCAAGACATATTTTTGATGATGCTGATGATGGAATTGACACTGTCCCTATTGCCATTGGAACCAATCCATTTATTTCTTTTGATGACTCCAATAGCTCAATTGTCAGAGTTGATTGTGAACCTGAAGTTGTGGTTGGAAATATATAGAATCATTCATCCATGTTCTCAATTCTTTTGGTTTACCTCGAGTTGGGTTGTTAAGGTTGGTAATATTCATATTTATTTAGTATTGATCACAAATATGTTTTAGCTGACTTGACCGTTATGTGAATTTTCAATGTTTATTGGTTGCTGTTTTATTTGAATTGCATTTTCTAATTTGGAATTGAACTGTATTCAAACCAAATCAAACAATATTTCTAACTTGGTGAACATTACAACTTGTATGTTTTATTAAATTCATTCAAGCTCTTTTAAAACAATTGATAGCTAAATTACCAATGAATCCCCTCATTCCCTCATATATTTAGTTTTTTGGTTTACACATTAATTTTCTTTTTCTAATTAATTACATATTTGTTTTCCAATGCAGGAAATGAAGCCAATTGAAGAGAGATGAAGAAAAAAAATGGCAGAGAACAATCGTCGGATGGAGGAGATGGGCATTCCACCATTAGTGCCTACAGTGAGTACTTTATTTCAAATATATATATATATATATATTTACAGAATATATAATGTCATGTGATTAATTTTTTTGTAAACTTTTTTATAGGATCCACCATTACGTCGACAGTTATTCGACGAGGAGCCTAGTACTGGTCCTAGTACTCAGGCCGGTGGTACGAGGAGGGTTCGTACCAGAGGTGGACATAGAGTTGCGCGTGCCCGACTAGACCCTGCCCCTCCCACTGACATTTCAGCCTTCCCACATTCTGATCCCGGTGTGTTGTTAGGGACACACGGGATATTTAGACCTCCCATGTTTTCGCTACCTTCTGCATCTTCTGCCCCATCATTTTCACATCCCATGATGATTCCCACTCCCCAGTCAGCATCAGGTCATACAGTTGTTCCATCTTCTTTTCCTTCTACTTCTGTCTCTCCGAGCTTTTATATTCCATCGTCTTCGACTCCTGTTCCACCAGAGGGTGTTCCATCAGGTTCTGTGGATCCGGCGCCACTCATTGATCAGACTAGCACAGGTATATTTATAAAACCCTATCAAATTTTTATAGCAATATTTATTTTTATTATAACATGTTTTGATAAAATATTTGTTTTTCTTTCATGACAGATACATCTACTGACAGGAGGCGGGGGCGGGGCTGTACACGCATGCGTTCGGTGTGGAACCGTCGCACACAGGTTATGGTGGAATATAATGAAGACAATCAGATGGTTGAGAAAACAGGGCAGCAATGTCGGAGTTTTATGGCAACGCTTTCCAAATACTCCGACATCATTCCCGTCAGCCCGCTGTCGTGGAGACATTTGCCACATGAGGTCAAAGATAGATCTTGGGCAGAGATATGGGTAAAAAAATCTGTTGTATTTAATGCCATGATTTTTTATTGTATTTATATAAATTAATATTTTCATTTCAGCTTCGATTTAATTTTCCTGATGGTGAGGGTGCACGACTGGAACGTCTAAAAGATTTAGGAGAGCTTTGGAGAGCCTACAAGCATGAGCTGTATATTGGCTGGCGTGCTAGAGTTGGCACTGAGTTAGAGGCGGTACCAGTCGTGGATGATTGTCCTATAGAGCAGTATCGTCAGATGATTACTCATTGGACGAGTACCCAGTTTAAGGTATGAATTACATTTGAGGTATTTAAATAATAACTTTCAAGTTTTGCATTAATATTATCCTTTGCATTATCGAATTTTATTTAGGAATCGTCTGTAAAAAATAAAAAAAAACATTGATGCAAAAAAATACCTCCATACACTAGGACGCACGACGATGCCGGATCATGAGAGGCAGCAGGTATGACAATTGTTTATAAGTTTTCTTTACGACTTACATTTTCTTTTGTTTCCTCAATTATTTAATTATTTGATGAAGTCTTTATATAAATTTTGTTTTCAATGTCATTGTAGAGGCAAGTACAAAATATTGAAGGACGTGTGCCTCGAGCAAAACTGTTTTGCTCGAGTAGACGAAAAAAGGATGGACGTGCTGTCAATGAAGCGACTCAGCAGCAGATTGTAAGTTTTAATCTGTTGATTTTATATTTTAATATCTATTTCTTAAATTAATAATATATTTATATTTGTAACAGGATGCTTTAGAGGCCCTCGATGCCCAAGAATCAGACAATTTTGGGCCATCTGATCACTTACATCAGGTGTTGGGAGAGGATCATTCTGGCAGAGTACGCTGCCGACCTAGGATAGCACCGACGAGGTATTGGCCTGCCTCAGGTACGAGTTGTAGTGCCACCGAGCTGCAGAAAGTTAGGGCACAGGCAGAACAGGCTGAGAAAAGGGCCACAGAGACGGCAGAACAGTCTGCTAGGGCAAACAGTGCATTTATGAAATTTATTGAAGTTCTACGTCCAACACTTCCAGCAGAGGCCAGCCCAGCGATTGATGAATACATGTCGTCGATACATTCTATATATGGTGCACCAGGTGGCAGTTCCAGTGGTGGTCAGGCCGATGTCCAGCTTGAAGATGATGATGGCGAGCAGTCTGATGCGGAAGAGGAGGGAGATGAGGAGGGCGAGGAGGAGGGAGAAGGCGAGGAGGAAGGCGCTGTGGAGGGTGAGGACGATGAGGAGGATGATGACGAGGGCGATGATGATGATGATGATGGAGATGGTGATGCTGATGTGGGACATATTGATCTGTTACATTTTTGACTTGAGATTTGAGGTTTAATCTATTCTAGTTGTTGGTTTTATCTAGACTCGTAGTATAGTATTGAAGTTGAGTTATTTTTATATATTGTCTGTTTTTATGGATGTTGTTGTATTTTAGTGGTTGTGTGTTTGAGAACTCCCTGGACAACCCCCCTCATTCTTGGACCCTGGACAACCCCCCCTCCCCCTTGGACCCCGAACACCCCCCAAACACCCCCCGGACAGCCCCGCAGACAGCCCCCTGGACAGCCCCCTGGACAGCCCCCCGTATAGCCCCCAACCCTCCACCCTGGACCCCGGATAGCCCCCCGGACAGCCCCCCGGACAACCCCCCCACCCTCCCCCTTGGACCCCGGACAACCCCCCAAACACCCCCCGGACAACCCCCTGAACAACCCCGGACAACCCCCTGAACAACCACCGGACAGCCCCCTAAACAACCCCGGACAACCCCCTGAAGAACCCTCAAACACCCTCCGGACAGACCCCGTACAGCCCCCCCACCCTCCTCCTTGGTCCCCGGACAGCCCCCCGGACACCCACCGGACAGCCCCCCCCCCCCCCCCCCGGACAGCCCCCACGGACAGCCCCCTAGACAGCCCCCCGTACAGCCCCCAACCCTCCACCCTGGACCCCGGATAGCCCCCCGGACAACCCCCCCACCCCCCCCCCCCTTGGACCCCGGACAACCCCCCAAACACCCCCCGGACAGCCCCCTGAACACCCCCGGACAACCCCCTAAACAACCCCCTAAACAACCCCCGGATAGCCCCCTGAACAACCCCGGACAACCCCCTGAACAACCCCCAAACACCCCCCGGACAGACCCCGCACAGCCCCCCCACCCTCCTCCTTGGTCCCCGGACAGCCCCCCGGACACCCACCGGACAGCACCCCCGGACAGCCACCCGGACAGCCCCTCCACCTTCCTTAATTTAATTAGCTCTGAAATGTTTCATAGCACGATCAACTAAAATCTAATCCATACTAAATATGATATAAAAATATTCTATATGAATTTCCATAAGATTTTAAGTGAAAACAAAAAGTGACATACAAAAAACTAACCAAACGCATTCGAAATGTGTTGATGCTTTAGGACAATGATCCATGGGTCATATGTGACATGTACGAATCAACCCCGCCACAATCGGAGACGCGGTGTGGCCGACACCACTCAAAGCGTCGGTCTTTTGTTTCAAAAAGACGTCATTTTAAATGAAAATCATCAAGTGACATACGAAAAACCGACCAAAGGCATTCGGACTGTGTCGATACTTTAGCACAAGGATCCATGGGTCGTATGTGACGTGTACGAGTCAATCCCGCCTCAATCCGAGGAGCGGTGTGGCCGACACCGTTCTAACTGTGTATCTTTTGTTTAAAATGGACAGGATTATAAGTGAAAAGAACAACTGACATACGCAAAACCGACCAAACGCATTCCGAATCTGTTGATAATTTATCACAACGATCCATCAGTCATATGTGACATGTACGAGCCCATTCGGGCTCAATCCGAGTCGCGGTGTGGCCGGGATCAGTCTAAGTGGCTCTCTTTTGATTAAAATGGACATCATTTTAAGTACATACGGAAAACCGACCAAACGCATTCGGTTTCCGTTGAAACTTTAGAAGAATGATCCATGGGTCATATGTGAGGTGTACGAATCATCCCCGCCTCAATCCGAGGCGCGGTGTGGCCAACACCGCTCTAACTGTGTCTGTTTTGTTTAAAATGGGTAGGATTATAAGTGAAAAGAACTGGCATACGCAAAACCGACCAAACGCATTCGGTTTCCATTGAAACTTTAGGAGAACGATCCATGGGTCATATGTGACGTGTACCAATCATCCCCGTCTCAATCTGAGGCGCAGTGTGGTCGGAACAACTCAAAGTGTATGTCTTTTGTTTCAAAAAGACGTCATTTTAAGTGAAAAACATCAACTGGCATACGGAAAACCAGCCAAACGCATTCGGATTGTGTTGATACTTTATGACAACGATCCATGGGTCATTTGAGACGTGTACGAGTCAACCTTACCTCAATCCGAGGTCGTCCGCTATGAATTTGACCGTTTGACGCCCGTTTTGGCCGTTTATGACACCAGAACTGCGTTGTCGGTCACCGCGCGCACACGGCACGTCCGATTGATGTGCCGTCTGCTCGACCACTTCATAAAGCACTCACCCGTATTTTTCATCTGATTTCATGCCATTCTGAAATCATTCGGCCCGTTTGGACCCCCCTCACGCGCGTTTACGAAGCGCGCGCATCACTTAAAACACGAATATTGAGCCGTACCGCGCAAACCGCACGTCCGATTGACGTGCCGTCTGCGAGTACACGTCACGAATAATAATTAGAATGTTCCTCGGTGGTTTCAACTCAATCCGAGGTCGGCCGCTATGAATTTGAATGTTGGACGCCCGTTTTGGCCGTTTATGACACCAGAACTGTGTTGTCGGTCACCGCGGGCACACGGCACGTCCGATTGATGTGCCGTCTGCTCGAACACTTCATAAATCACTGTCCCGTATTTGTCGTCTGATTTCAGGCCATTCCGACTTCGTTCGGTCTGTTTGGACCCCCCTCACGCGCGTTTACGAAGCGCGCGCATCACTTAAAACACGAATATTGAGCCGTACCGCGCAAACCGCACGTCCGATTGACGTTCCGTCTACGCTTACACGTCACGAATAATAATTAGAATGTTTCTCAGTGATTTCAGCTCAATCCGAGGTCGTCCGCTATGAATTTGACCGTTGGACGCCCGTTTTGGCGGTTTATGACACCAGAACTGCGTTGTCGGTCACCGCGGGCACACGGCACGTCCGATTGATGCGCCGTCTGCTCGAACACTTCAGAAATTACTGTCCCGTATTTTTCGTCTGATTTCAGGCCATTCCGACTTCGTTTGGCCCATTTGGACCCCCCTCTCGCGCGTTTACGAAGCGCGCGCATCACTTAAAACATGAATATTGAGCCGTACCGCGCAAACCGCACGTCCGCTTGATGTGCCGTCTGCGCGTACATGTCACGAATAATAATTAGAATGTTTCTCGGTGGTTTCAGCTCAATATGGAGACGCGGTGTGGCCGGCACCACTCAAAGTGTCCGTCTTTTGTTTCAAAAGGACGTCATTTTAAGTGAAAAGCATCAACTGGCATACGGAAAACCGACCAAACGCATTCCGAATCTATTGATAATTTGTCCCAACAATCCATGGGTCATATGTGACGTATACGAGCCAACCCGGGATGAATCCGAGTCGCGGTGTGGCCGCGATAAGTCTAAGTGGCTCTCTTTTTTTTAAAATGAACACCATTTTAAGTACATACGGAAAAACGACCAAACGGATTCGGTTTCCGTTGAAACTTTAGGAGAACGATCCATGGGTCATATGTGACGTGTACGAATCAACCCCGACACAATCAGAGACGCGGTGTGGCCGACACAACTCAAAGCGCCGGTCTTTTGTTTCAAAAAGACGTCATTTTAAGTGAAAATCATCAAGTGACATACGAAAAACCGACCAAAGGCATTCGGACTGTGTCGATACTTTAGCACAAGGATACATGGGTCGTATGTGACGTGTACGAGTCAATCCCGCCTCAATCCGAGGAGCGGTGTGGCCGACACCGTTCTAACTGTGTATCTTTTGTTTAAAATGGACAGGATTATAAGTGAAAAGAACAACTGACATACGCAAAACCAACCAAACGCATTCCGAATCTGTTGATAATTTATCACAACGATCCATCAGTCATATGTGACATGTATGAGCCCACTCGGGCTCAACCCGAGTCGCGGTGTGGTCGGGATCAGTCTAAGTGACTCTCTTTTGATTAAAATGGACATCATTTTAAGTACATAGGGAAAACCGACCAAACGCATTCAGTTTCCGTTGAAACTTTAGAAGAACGATCCATGGGTCATATGTGAGGTGTACGAATCATCCCCGCCTCAATCCGAGGCGCGGTGTGGCCAAAACCGCTCTAACTGTGTCTATTTTGTTTAAAATGGGTAGGATTATAAGTGAAAAGAACTGGCATACGCAAAACTGACCAAACGCATTCGGTTTCCATTGAAACTTTAGGATAACGATCCATGGGTCATATGTGACGTGTACCAATCATCCCCGTCTCAATCCGAGGCGCGGTGTGGTCGGAACAACTCAAAGTGTATGTCTTTTGTTTCAAAAAGACGTCATTTTAAGTGAAAAACATCAACTGGCATACGGAAAACCGGCCAAACGCATTCGGATTGTGTTGATACTTTAATACAACGATCCATGGGTCATTTGAGATGTGTACGAGTCAACCCCACCTCAATCCGAGGTCGTCCGCTATGAATTTGACCGTTTGACGCCCGTTTTGGCCGTTTATGACACCAGAACTGCGTTGTCGGTCACCGCGCGCACACGGCACATCCGATTGACATGCCGTCTGCTCGACCACTTCATAAAGCACTCACCCGTATTTTTCGTCTGATTTCAGGCCATTCTGAAATTCGTTCGGCCCGTTTGGACCCCCCTCACGCGCGTTTATGAAGCACGTGCATCACTTAAAACACGAATATTGAGCCGTACCGCGCAAACCACACGTCCGATTGACGTGCCGTCTGCGCGTACACGTCACGAATAATAATTAGAATGTTTCCCGGTGGTTTCAGCTCAATCCGAGGTCGGACGCTATGAATTTGACCGTTGGACGCCCGTTTTGGCCGTTTTTGACACCAGAACTGCGTTGTCGGTTACCGCGGGCAAACGGCACGTCCGATTGATGCGCCGTCTGCTCGAACACTTCGGAAATCACTGTCCCGTATTTTTCATCTGATTTCAGGCCATTCCGACTTCGTTCGGTCCGTTTGGACCCCCCTCACACGCGTTTACGAAGCGCGCGCATCACTTAAAACACGAATATTGAGCCGTACCGCGCAAACCGCACGTCCGATTGACGTGCCGTCTGTGCGTACACGTCACGAATAATAATTAGAATGTTTCTCGGTGGTTTCAGCTCAATCCGAGGTCGTCCTCTATGAATTTGACCGTTGGACGCCCGTTTTGGCCGTTTATGACACCAGAACTGCGTTGTCGGTCACCGCGGGCACACGGCACGTCCGATTGATGCTCTGTCTGCTCGAACACTTCAGAAATCACTGTCCCGTATTTTTCGTCTGATTTCAGGCCATTCCGACTTCGTTCGGCCCATTTGGACCCCCCTCACGCGCGTTTACGAAGCGCGTGCATCACTTAAAACACGAATATTGAGCCGTACCGCGTAAACCGCACGTCCGCTTGATGTGCCGTCTGCGCGTACACGTCACGAATAATAATTAGAATGTTTCTCGGTGGTTTCAGCTCAATCCGGAGACGCGGTGTGGCCGGCACCACTCAAAGTGTCCGTCTTTTGTTTCAAAAGGACGTCATTTTAAGTGAAAAGCATCAACTGGCATACGGAAAACCGACCAAACGCATTCTGAATCTGTTGATAATTTGTCCCAACAATCCATGGGTCATATGTGACGTATACGAGCCAACCCGGGATGAATCCGAGTCGCGGTGTGGCCGCGATAAGTCTAAGTGGCTCTCTTTTGTTTAAAATGAACACCATTTTAAGTACATACGGAAAAACGACCAAACGGATTCGGTTTCTGTTGAAACTTTAGGAGAACGATCCATGGGTCATATGTGACGTGTACGAATCAACCCCGCTACAATCGGAGACGCAGTGTGGCCGACACCACTCAAAGCGTCGGTCTTTTGTTTCAAAAAGACGTCATTTTAAGTGAAAATCATCAATTGACATACGAAAAACCGACCAAAGGCATTCGGACTGTGTCGATACTTTAGCACAAGGATCCATGGGTCGTATGTGACGTGTACGAGTCAATCCCGCCTCAATTAGAGGAGCGGTGTGGCCGACACCGTTCTAACTGTGTATCTTTTGTTTAAAATGGACAAGATTATAAGTGAAAAGAACAACTGACATACGCAAAACTGACCAAACAAATTCCGAATCTATTGATAATTTATCACAACGATCCATCAGTCATATGTGACATGTACGAGCCCACTCGGGATCAATCCGAGTCGCGGTGTGGCCGGGATCAGTCTAAGTGCCTCTCTTTTGATTAAAATGGACATCATTTTAAGTACATACGGAAAACCGACCAAACGCATTCGGTTTCCGTTGAAACTTTAGAAGAATGATCCATGGTTCATATGTGAGGTGTACGAATCATCCCCGCCTCAATCTGAGGCGCGTTGTGGCCAACACCGCTCTAACTGTGTCTGTTTTGTTTAAAATGGGTAGGATTATAAGTGAAAAGAACTGGCACACGCAAAACCGACCAAACGCATTCGGTTTCCATTGAAACTTTAGGAGAACGATCCATGGGTCATATGAGACGTGTACCAATCATCCCCGTCTCAATCGGATTCCAGATATAATTGTCATCTAAATTGTAAATTGAATTCTATATGAATTATGTATGTTTATGAATTGTAATTTAATTATGGATGTGTATAGTTTCAGGATCCATTATATGTAAAATGTGTATGAATTTTTTCGTAATTGTATATGTGTGTTTTATTTTATTACAGGTACAATAGTTGGATAGAAAATGAGGTGAAAATGAGGCCTGATGAGATGAGAGGTGCCTGATACAGGGGAGAGGGGCTGCCAAATTGCAGGGTGCTGCAATTTGCAGCATAGGGTATGCCAACGGTTTTAAACCGTTGGCATATAATTCTAAATAAATTTTTACCAACGGTTCATTGAACCGTTGGGAAAGAGGTCACCCATGTGGTTTTTTCCAACGGTATGGGAGAAACCGTTGGGAAAAACTATCCCAACGGTTCACCCAAACCGTTGGGATAGAGTGCCTTCTGCCACCCTACCCCAACGGTTTCCAGTAAACCGTTGGGAAAGGTCTTTTCCAACGGCCTACTTCCCCACGGTTGAGAGAACCGTTGGTATATTATATACCAATGGTTTGAGGGGCTTTCCCAACGGTTCACAACCGTTGGGAAATAGTGTATTTCCAGTAGTGATAGACAGCCCCCCAACCCCCAGGACAGCCCCCACCCCCCTGAACCCCCCCCCCCCCCACCCACCCCTATGGACACACCCCATCCCCCGTGGACACCCCCCTGGACACCCCGCCCATCCCCTGGACACCCTCTACCCCCGTGAACATCCCTCCCACCCTCTCAACACCTCGTACCCCCCGGATAGCTCTATCACCCCCGTTGATAGCCCTCCCACCCACCCTGGACACCCCCTACCCCCTAGATAGCCCCCCAACACCATGGATGTCTCGCCCACCCCCTGGACACCCCCACCCCCCCAGACCCCCCCCCCCCCATCCCCTTGGACATCCCCACCCACTGAACACCCTATACCCCCTAGACAGCCACCCCCCCGGACACCAACTACCCCCTGGACATCCCCACTACCCCTATGGACAACCCCTCCACCCCCATGGATATCCCTCCCACCCCCCTTGACACCCCCAACCCCTTTGTGGACAGCCCCTCACCCCACCCCCCCGGATAGCCCCCCACCCCCGGGACACCACCCACCCCCTTGGACAATTTATGTGATCACTTAAATCATCTACTAAAATATTAATTTTTTTCAATCTAAAAACTAATCATCTTCTGAATAATTATCTTCCACAAGTGTGCATGATCTTGTACACTCATTTATAGTTCTTCAAAGATATTTTTTTATAAATATATTATTATTTTTTTTTTATTTTATGATTCTCATATAGAGTAGTGTGTTAGTTATGGTTTCATATAAAGTGAACAATTCTCATTTACATAAATATATTTTCGATGAAACATCAATCTTATTGAATTTCTTTTGATGAAATGACTTATAACAAAAAAAATTCATAATGGATAGACGTTGGATGTATGAAATCAATCATATCTCAAGAGATTTTCAAAACAATTTGGAGAGATTTTTATATTTTTCATCTCAAAATGATTCAAATAGTGGTCACATACACTTCCCCTGTTACAATTGTGTTGGAAGACCTTGGTTAATCTTGGAAAAAGTCATCTACCACATAACCAAATATGGTTTTCAAGAAAACTACTCTGTGGGTTATCACAATAGGGAGAAAATTAAATATCAAATTTTTTATGATACAAATGAGAGGACTGGATTAGAGAATTTGTTATATGACCTATTTACATTTATTTTTCATCATGAAAAAAAGTATTCCAACCCAAGAAGATTTCTATATGAGTAGACATGATGCGTCTAATTAAAATGATGATGTT
The DNA here is from genome assembly GCA_963277665.1 of Viscum album. Taxonomy (NCBI): domain Eukaryota; kingdom Viridiplantae; phylum Streptophyta; class Magnoliopsida; order Santalales; family Viscaceae; genus Viscum; species Viscum album. The sequence goes on along the minus strand of OY728136.1, from coordinate 799,136,595 downwards.
TTCAGGGTGAAAAAATTGAATGATGCTGGCACGACTCCAGTATATCGACAATTCGGTAAAATGAAAAGGCAAGAATTTTTAATCTGATTTTTTCATGGGAAAACTATGTATGGGATTTCTAATACTGTCATCGATTACATTCTTACCTTCTTGAAATACTTCTAGATGATTTAGATATTCTCTCAAACCTCTATATGTCATGGAAGTAAGTTGAGGAACTTTGATTTTCAAGAAACAAAATTCTTGCTTGCCCAAAAGATTGCAGTTTATTCTGGGAGGAAGATGATGAACCAAATGATTGTATAAAATGTGGCACATCCTGATGGAATCCAAAAGATGATGGAATACCATCTTGTGTGTCACAGAAAGTAATGTGGCACTTTCCATTAATCCCCAGACTCCAGAATATTTTTATGTCTGATGAAATATCAATAAAAATGTGATGCCATGATACTAAGAGAAATAAGACTAATGATGAGTTAGTTCACCCTGTAGATGGGTTTTCATGGCAGCAATTAGATGCTCGATATCCTAATTTTTCAGTTGACGTGCGTAATGTGAGGGTGGGGCTTTCATGTGATGCTTTTAATCCATTTGGGTAGATGCTTATGTTGCACATCATGTGGTCAGTTTTTATAAACTTTTATAATATTCTCCCACGGTTGTGTATGAAAAAACATTTCACTTTAATGAGTATACTCCTTTATAGCCTTTCTAATCGAAGAAATGATATAGTTGTATACATGAAACTTTTAATAAAAGATTTGAATCTTTTTTGGGATGTGGGTGTGTGTACATACTATTTAGGTTCAAAAGACATATTCCAGATGTGTGTTGCGCTTATGTGGACGGTTAATGATTTTCCAACATATGCAATGATGTCTGGATGGAGCGCGAAAGAAAAACTATCATGTTCTATTTTTATGAAAATTATATGATCCAGAAGACTGAAACATCATTTTAGTTTTAGTTTTATGGGACATTAAAGATTCTTTCCAATGTACCATCCATATAAAAATAATCGTCGAAGATTTGAAAATACCATGGAGACTGATGATCCACCTCAGCATATTTCTATAACTGATGTGATTAATGAATTGAAATATTTCAGTTTTTCAATAGGGAAGGGTCAAAAGAAATCTACAATGAGAAATAATGTTTCCACTGAAACCTGGTACAATTGGAAGAAGATAAGTATCTTCTTTGATTTTCCTTCTTGTTCAACCAATTTGTTACTTAATTGCTTAGACGTAATGCACATTGAAAAAAAAATATAGGTGAAATGTTGCTTTTGATTCTTTTAAATGTTAAGGGAAAGACAAAAGATAATTTATTGTCATGGCGTGACTTGGTGGATTGGGGTATCAGACCAGAATTGCATCCTGTGTGTATCAGTGAAAATAAATGGAAAGTTCCATGTGCTTCTTATGTGATGACACCTACAGAAAAAATCAATTTCTAGAATTACAAGAGACAATTAATGTTCATGATGGCTATTTAATAAACATATCTAAACGGGTCAATAGAAGAGAGATGAAGATAAAATATTTGAAGACTTGTGATTATCACATCCTTCAGAATGAGATGATTCCAATACCAATTCGTCATCTTTTTTCCAATAATGTAACAGTAGTTTTTATTCAGTTGTGCCATTTTTTAGAGATATTTGTTCTAAAAGGTTGTCCAAGTATTTCTTGCAAAAAATGTTGGCAGATGCCCCATTAATTTTGTGTGAGTGGGAGAAAATATTTCCTCCATCATTTTTCGCATGCATGATGCATTAGACTTTCCATATTCTAACTAAAATACTTATTATAGGACCCATTTCTTTTAGTTGGATGTATCCAATGGAAATAAATATGTACACATTAAAGTCTTATGTCGGTAATAGGAATCATCCCGAAGGTTCTATCGGGAAAGGTTACTTGGCTCAAAAATGTATTCATTTATCCTCTATGTATATGTCTAATCTTACTACAAGAATGAATAGACCAATAAGAAATGAAGAAGAATAGTATGAGAAAATTGAACCTAGTTTTCCATAACTTCCTCAAACAAGAGTAATTTCTAGATCATATACATTGATGACATTTAGCCTTGAAGAGTGGGAGATGGAACATCGCACCTTTTTTTTCAACTGTGAATTGTTCGACGACTACATCTTGTAAGTAAATTGAATATGTATATCTTATATATATATATATATATGTTAAATTATTCCTATTTTTATCTATAGGGAACATAAATCGATGATAAATAGAATGAATCGTTCTTTATCTTTGAGAAAGAGGGAGACTTTGCATAGAAAAGAGTTTTCTTCTTGGTTAAAATTGAAGGTAATAATATTAATATTTAAAATATTAAAACAATAATTAATTAAGTTTAATATAGATTTATATTTTAGGTATTGAGTTTTCTTGTTGACTCTGTCTCTAAGGAAATAAGAAATTTGGATTGTGGTCCTAATACCGTTGTTTATGACTATAAATCAATTGTTATCAATGGGTATAGATTTATTATCACTAAACAAGAAAAGAAACTCAGAACAGAACATGATGGGTTTTAGTAACTACCATGATAGACTCTTATTCTAGTGCATTAGATAGTAGACTGTGATTTGAAAATGTAGGTTATTATGGAGTTGATGAAAAAAAATAATATTGGTTTATTATTCCCATGGACAAGTCACGATGATGAAATGTCAGGGGTTTGATTCGATGAAAATGTAGGGAACACTTATTGATGATTGTGGATTTTGAGTAATTGATATGACTCACACTCTTGTTACCAATGAACCATATGTATTGGCATCAATGGAGAAACAATTTTTTTATGTCAAAGACCATCTTAGACCTGAATTTGGTGTCATTATTAAAGTAATTCCAAGGCATATTTTTGATTATGGTGATGATGGAATTGACACCATCCCTACTTCCACTGGAAATGATCCATTTATTACTTTCGATGACTCTAATATCTCAATTTTTAGAGTTGGTTGTGAACCTGAAGTTGTGGTGGGAAATATATAAAATCATCCAGTCATGTTCTCAATTCTTTTGGTTTACCTCGACTTGGGATATTAAGGTTGGTACTAATCAAATTGATTTATTATTGATTACAAATATGTTGTATCTGACTTGATCGTTATTTGAATTTTCAATGTTTATTGGTTGCAATTTTATTTGAATTGCATTTTCTAATTTGGAATTGAATTGTATTCAAACCTAAAAAACCAACATTTCTAACTTGGTGAACATTTCAATTGTTCAGCTATGATTTCTATAGAAAATTTATAACTTTAAGACCTTTCTTTAACATTTTACTAGGTAATGAACATGATGGTTTGTATTCTTCTACAAAACATGTATTGAAACCTGCATCATCTACCAGGGCTAAATAAATTAAATTTTTTCTTAATGTTGACAATTGATTTACCCCTTATGAATCTCATAGAAACAATGTTCCATGATTTTAATATAATAATGACACTTAGTAAATAACCATCATACTAAAAATTAAATTTCTATAATACATCTTGTATGATTTGTTAACTTCATTATATATATGTTCAAGCTCATCTAAAATAATGGATAATTAAATTATCCATGAATCCCCTTATTCCCTCTCATTTATTTTGTTTTTGGGGTTACACATATAGTTATCATTTTCTATTTACTTCCATACTTTTTTTCAAATTCATGAAATGAAACTAATTGAAGATAGGTGACGAAAATAGATTATGGACAATAATCGTCACATGATTGAGCTGGTCATTCCACCACTAGTGCCTATTGTGAGATTTTATTTCAAATATATATATTTAAATAATATATAATGTCATGTGAATAATTTTTTTAAAACATTTTTTCAGGATCCATCTATTAGGTGATAGTAATTTGATGAGCATCCTAGTAGTTGTCCCAGTACTTAGGGTGTTTGTAAGAGGGGGGTGGTACATGAGCTAGATGATCTAGTCGGCATACCCAATTAAACCCTCCCCCTCCCACTGACATACCATCCATCCAACATTCTAACTTGGTGTGTCATTAGGGACACACAGGATATTTAGGCCTCCCATGTTTCCACAACCCTTTACATCTTAGCCTCCTCACCCGTATGTACCTTATCCAATGATTATTCCCACTACCCATCTAGCATTCGACCAGCCATCTCTATCATCTTCTTTTACTTTTTCTTCCTTCTCTCTGGGATTTTATATTTTCTCTTCTTCAACTCTTACTCTCCCAGAGTCTATCCCTATAGAGAATACATTGGGACCCACTCCATTTGTACAGGGTATTCCTTCAGTTTCTGTGGATCCAACGGCACCCATTGATCATACTACCACATGTATACTTATACAACCCTAAAAAAGTTCAACACCATTATTTATTTTCATTATAACATGTATTGATAAAATATTTTTTTTATTTCATAACAGATACATCTACTGATAGGAGGTGGGGGAAGAGGCATACACACATGCATGTAGTGTGGAACCTCCACACGCAGTTGATGGTGGAATACAATAAAGATATTCAAATGATTTAAAAATCGGGGCAGTAATGTCGGAGTTTATTAGCGACGCTTTCCAAATACTATGACATCATTCCTGTCAGCCCGCTCTCTTAGAGACAGATGCCAAAAGAAGTCAAGGGTAAATCTTGGGTAGAGATATGGGTAAAAAAATATATTGAATTTAATGAAATATATTATTTTTTGTATTTATATGAATTAATATTTTGGGATCAGCTACAGTTTAATTCCTACAATGGTGAGGGTGCACGGCCAGCACGTCAAAAGGATTTAGGTGAGTTTTGGAGATCTTATAAGCATGAGTTGTACATTGGCTAGTGTGCTAGAGTGCAAATAGAGTTATATACAATCCTTGTCATGGATTATTGTCCATTAGAATAGTATCGACAGATGATTACTCATTGGAAGACTAGCTAATTTAAGATATTAATCGCATTAGAAGTATTTAAATAAAAATTTTCATGTCTTTCGTTAATACTAAATATTGAATTTTATTTAGAATTCATCCAAAATAAATAAAAAAACATTGATTCTAATAAATATTTGCACACATTGGGACATACTACGATGACAGATCATGAGAGGCTGCAGGTATGACAGTTTATAATTTTTCTTTACAAATTGAACTTTCTATTTCTTCCTCCATAATTTATTCGATTTCTAAAGTTGTTATATAATTTTAGTTCTGAAATTAATTATTGGTATCCTATTTTTAATTATGGTTTCCTACATTAAATTTCATTTTAGTGGAATAAATTGAATATATAAGGACATGTTCCATGAGTAAAACTATTTTGCTCAAGTAGAAGGAACAAAGATGGAAGTGCGATTAATGAACCGACACAGTAGTAGATTGTAAGTTTTACTTTGTGGATTTAAAATTTTAATCTATATTTTGTAACTTAATAATATATTTAAATTTGTAACAGGATACATTAGAGTCCCTTGATTCTTAGGAACCTGACAATTTTCGGACAAATGATCACTTACATCAAGGGTTGGGAGATGAACACCCTGGTAGAGTACGCTATCGACCTGGGAAGAGTATAGTTATGACAAGGTATTATCCCTCCCTAGGTATGATTTGTAGTGCCACTGAGTTCCATCCAGTTAAGGAACAGGCAAAATAGGCTGAAAAAAGGGCCATAGAGACAGTAGAACAGTATGCTAGGGAAAACACTGCATTTATGAAACTTATGGAAGTTCTACGTACAACACATCCACCAGAGGCCAGCACAGCTTGTGATGAATATATATCATTTATGAATTATATATATGGTTCACCAGGTGTCAGTTCTAATGGTAGTCGAGATGATGGTGAGGAGGAGGCTTGATAGGAGGAGGAGGAGGCTAAGGACGAGGCTGAGGCGGAGGAGGAGGGCGAGGAGGAGGGTGAGGTTGAGGAGGAGGGTGATGAGGAGGCCAAGGATGCGTATGAGGGTGATGAGTAGGGAATTTAGGAGGGAGGGGATGATGATGGGGATGACGATGAGGACAAGGGTGAGGCTGGTGATGATGGTGATGACAGTGATAGTGATGAGGGACATATTGATCTATTACATTTTTTTACTGATATTACTGACCTTTGATGTTTATTAATTTTTTGTACCTGAGTATATGTGTTATTAGGTAGGTCACATTATCTTTATTTTTTTATCTATAAATAATAAAAATTGACTTGATGATTTGTTGTGACTGATTCACCCCTCCCCTAGACAGCCCCCACCCTCATGGAAAGCCCGCCAACCCCCACTAGACACCCTGTACCCCCTGGATAACCCTTACACCCCCGTGAATAGCCCGCCCACCCCCTGGAGAGCCCCTCCCCTAGTGGAAATCCCCCCTCCCCCCCTCACCCCTATGGACACCCCCCCCCCACCCATGGACCGCCCCCACCCCTGTGGATAGCTTGCCCACCCCCGTGGACATTCCTCCCACCCCCTAGACACTCTGTACCCCCCTGGACAACCCTACCCACACCCATGGACACCTCATACCCCCCTAGACAACCTTGCCCACTGCCCTGGATAGCCACCCCATACATCCTATTCCCCCATGGACAAACCCCCCCCCCCCCATGGATAGCCCGCCCAACCACCTCAGACACCCCCTATCCACCTGGACACACTCGGAACCCCTGGACAGCCCTTCCACCGCCGTGGACCACCCACCCACCCCCTTGGACATCCCCTACCCCCGTGGACATCCCCCTCTATGGACACCCCCCCCCCACCCCCCTTGACAGCCCATACCACCCTAGACAGCCCTGCCACCACCGTGGATATCCTGCCCACCCCCTAGACACCTCAAACACCCCAGACAACCCTGGCCACCCCCAAGACACCCTGTGCCCCCTGGATAGCCCTGCCCAACCCCCTGGACACCCCGTCCCCCTAGAAATCCCCTCCCACCCCCTGGATAGCCTCTATCACCCCCTAGACAGCCCGCCACTCCCCTAGACAACCCCTCCCCCGTGGACAACCCCCCCCCCCCCCCGGACAGCCCCACCACCCCCGTGGATAGCCCGCCCACCACCCTGGATAGCCCCTCCCCTCGTGGATAGCCCCCACCCATTTAGACATTCTGCTCACCCCCTGGACAACGCCTACCCCCTGGACAGCCCCTCCACCCCCGTGGATAGCCTTCCCACCCCCTAGACACCCCATACCCCTGCTGAACAGCCCCTCCCACCCCCTGGACACTCTGTGGCCCCTGAACACCCCCCCAGCCCACCCCCTTCGACAGGACCCCACCCTCGTGGACAGCCCGCTCACCCCCTTGGAAAGCCCCACCACCCCTATTGATAGCCCACCCACCCCCTAGACACCATGTACCCTCTAGACAGCCCCTCCCACCACCCTAGACACCCTGTGCCCCCTGGATATCCCCCACCCCCATAGACAGACCCCCCCCCCCCCCCCCCCCCGCCCATGGATAGCCTGTCCACCCCCTTGGACACCCTGTACCCCCCTGGACAGCCCCACCGCCCTCGTGAAAAGCCCTCCCACCCCCCTGGACACCCCGTACCCACCTGGACACCCCGCCCATCCCCCTAGACACCCATCCCCCTATGCACAACCCCCACCCCCATGGATAGCCCCCTTGGAAACCCCTACCCCTCATGGAAAGCCCCCCCCCCCCCCCAGACCCCCCTACCCCCTGTACAGCCCTGCCACCCCCATGGACAGCCCGCCCACCCCCCCTGGACACCCTGTACCCCCCTGGACAGCCCCACCCACCCCCTTGGACACCCCTACCCCCTGAACAGCTCCCCCTACCCATAGACATCCCCGCCCACCCCCTAGAGACCCTCTACCCCCTAGACAGCCCCGCCACCCCGGGGACTTCCCCCCACACCCTAGATAGCCCACACCCCCTGGACATCCCCCACCCCCATATATTATAGGGTTTCTAACAACTCGAAGATCCAATTATTAACAGATACCCACTTGGTTGCCTCCTGGGATCCTTGATCACCATTAAAAAATAGTGGATGGTATTTTAGAAACTCCCATACATAATTAATGATCTGAGAAGAACATGGTTATTCCACTTCCACAAGAGTTTGAGTAGAGACCAAGACACCAAAATGACTACCTGAGATATCCCCTTATGGAATTTTGGATTCATTTGTAGTGGTAACATTATAAAGAATTATCAAAAACAAAACCTTTAGTAAAATAATCTGATTTTCTAAAATAAGCGACACAGAATCACAGATCCCATAAAAATAAATTATAAATAATTCTTCATAATACCATTTCAAAATCTCAAAATAGAGACTTATTTCTATTTAAAACTCCCCAATGGTTTATAAAAATCCCTTTTAAGGTTCCATTTCAAAAATCATATAATATTTTGGTCCCACAATAAAAATGTAATCATTTTCCTAATAACCAAATCCCCCTTCCTACCATACACACCATGAGCATTAATTTTTTCCTAATGAAACACATACTATTAAAATAAACAATATTCTAAAACCATTTTAAAAATAAAAATGATCTTAAAATCCATTAAATCCATTCCATTAAAACCATTATAGCCCCCCCTAGACACCACCCCACCACCTACACTCCCCCACCCCCTGGACACCCCCACCCCAATACACAGCCACCCCCATCCCCCTAGACACCACCCCACCCCCCTTGGATAGCCCCCAACCCCCTGGAGCACCCCTACCCCCTGGAGACCACCCCAACCCCTAGACACCCCCATCCACTGGACACCCCCTCCCCCTAGACACCCCCACCCCCATGGACAGCCCCCCTAGACAGCCCCCAACCCCCTAGATATCCCCCACCCCTCCTAGACATCACCCCACTACTTGGACACCCCCACCCCCGTGGAAACCCCCACCCCCATGGACATCCACCCACACCCCCTGAACACCACCCCACCCCTCTTGGACAGCCCCCCAACCCCTGGACGCCCTCTACTCCCCCTGGACACCACCCCACCCCCACCCCCTAGACACCCCCACCCTCTGGAAACCCCACAAACCCCCTAGACACCACCCCACCCCCTGGATACCCCCAAGGATAGCCCCCCCCCCCCCCCCCCCCACCACCACCAAGGATAGCCCCCCCCCCCCAGACAACCCCCAGTCCCCTGGACGCCCTCACCCCTCCTAGATACCAACCCACCACCTAGACACCCCCACCCCGGTGGACAGCCACCCCCACCCCTGGACACCACCCCACCCCCCTTGGATAGCTCCCCAACCCCCTGGACCACCCCCACCCCTCTGGACACCACCCCACCCCCCGGAACACCCCCATGGACAACCCCCCCCCCCCCCACCCTGGACACCCCCACCCCCTAGACACCCCCATCCCCCTAGCTACCCCCACCCCCTGGAAACCCCCTAACCCCCTTGGACAGCCACCCCAAACCCCTGAACAGCCACCCAACCCCCTAAACTCTGAATTAAATTCTGTATGTATTTAATTAACTTATGAATTATGTGTTAATGGTGTCTGGGTATACTTGTTGTATGGGTATACTTTTTATATGTGTATACTCGCTTTAATTACCATATGAATTATGTGTTAATTTTTTTAACGGTCTATGTAACTATAACTATCATGGGTTCTCTGAAATTTGAGTGTCCTATCACCATTATGAAATGTCTGCACCAAATAAATTGAAATGAGTCAGTTGGAAGAGTGGTTGTCATGTGAATATTGAAATAGGGAAAACTATGTTGTGGTACATGTCATGGTTGGAAGAGCATACTATTTTTTATGTGCTATTGTAAGTGTTTTTTTCTATTTTCATTGTTGTTGGCAGGTGTGTTTATAGGTTTATGAAATGGAGGGGATGGGTGGATGATGTGTTTTCTGTTGTTCTATTTTTTGTAAATACAATATACCAACAGTTTTAAATCATTGGTAAAGTTTATTTTGATAATAGTTTTACCAATGGTTTGAATAAACTATTTGTAACACACTATACCAACGGTTTGAAACTATTGGTAAAGTGTATTTATAGAATATTTTTACCACCATTTTTAAAGAACTATTGGTAATACTATATACCAACGGTTTCTAAACCATTGGTAAAATACATGTAAACTATATATCCCAATGGTTTCTATAAAACTGTTGGCATACTGATGTTTACACTACCATATACGAATGGTAAGATAAAAACCATTGGTATAGGCCTTTTACAATGGCTTACTAACCAACAGTTTGCAAAATCATTGGTATATAGTATACCAATGGTTTTGATTCCTATACCAATGGTTTGAAACAATTGGTATATATTTTATTTCCACTAGTGGAGGTACCAAATGATGAGGTGGTAGGTACATTGATCCCATCTTAAAATTTATCCAATTCTTTATTTAATTCTAGATAATTGCACTATTTTATAGCTACCCAATTTTCTTAGAAACTTATACATTTCCCTTTTTATTTATTGATGGATTTTTTATCCAAACCTCCTTAGGGAAGTTTCATTTCAACACAAATGTGTATATCAGTCCACTATATGGCACATAAACGTGATTTAGTTGTTGAAATTGTCATCATACTTATGGTTGAATTTGATATAATTCTTGGTATGGACTGGAATTCAAAATATAATGTGAAATTTATTGTAAGAAGAAGGAAAAAACTATTTGTGATGAAGATATTGAATCCAATATCATTAGAGAAAAAAATCCATCATCTGACTCTTATCATGATCCACCCCTAGTGGCTCTACAAAATGAAATTATAAAGGAGGAATAGAAAACATCATCTAGGGATGAGGAAAGTAATATTTAAATTGAGTATATACTAATTGTACAAGAATACATTGATGTATTTCTTGAGTAAATACCTAGAACACCCCCCATAGTGGGAAGTTGAGTTTACGATTGATTTAATCCCTAATTAAAGTCCAATATCAAATACTCCTTATAGAATGACCACTATGGAATTAGTTGAGATAAAAAAACTAGAGGTGTTAAGTGATAATGGATTTATCTGACCTAGTGTTTATCCAAGGGGATCCCACATTTTCTTTGTTAATAATAAATATATATCCTTGAGTTTGTTCATTGACTATAGAGAAATCAATTTTATTAAAAAACAATTATTCTCTAGATCCCATGGAAGATTTATTTGATAAACTTCACAGAGCTCAATATTTTTTGAATATTGAAACTTATTCTGGGTATCATAAATAGAGAGTAAGAAAGTAAGATATTATGAAGACTACTTTTTGGATGAGGAATGGATCTTGCGAGTTTACAGTAATTCCATTTGGATAAATTAATGCACCTTCTTTTTTCAAAGATCTAATAAATATAGTATTCTGGAATATCTGGAATATTTTATTTGTAGTTTTCTTTGATGATATTCTAGTGTATTCTAAAAGAAATGAAGACCATGAGAATCACTTTAATATTATTCTTAAGACTCTCATAAAAAAATTGTTATATGGTAAATTTATCAAGTGTGAATTTTGGATTTTGGAAATTTATTTTTATTTCCATGTTACCTCTATGGATGGAATCTAAGTTGATCGTGTATATACAAAGGAAATCCAATAATGGCCAATTCCAATAAACATAAATGAAGTACATAGTTTTATTGGTTTATCATGTTATTATCATCATCTTGTTCATAATTTTTCCTGATTGGTTAACCCATTAACCAGGATCAAACTTAAAGGGGTTAAGTTTGTATGGAAAAATAATGTGTATAATGTTTTGAATATTTTAAGAGAATATTGGTCAATTCTCCAATTTTGAATCTACCATTAGGAAATGATGGGTTTTTTGATATACAGTGATTCATTGAATAAAGGACTAGGTCGTGTCCTTATGAATAACCATAATGTTATTGCATATATATCAAGGAAGTTAAAGATTCATGAAAAATATTATCCACCTCATGATCTTGAGTTATAATCCATAATCGTTTCTCTGATGATATGGAGACACTCTCTCTATGGTGAAATATGTGACATATATTCATATCACAGGAGTTTGAAATACATATTTACACAGAAATAACTCGACATGAGGTAATGAAAATGGATTATATTACTCAAAGATTATGATTTCTCATTACAATACCACCCATGAAAAGAAAATAAGGTAGCAGATGCATTAAGTATGAAAAATCATGGACTTATGACCCAAATGAAGATTGATAAAGATCTTATGCTCATGTATTTAGTAAATATGGATATGGGAATTGTTATGGAAGGACAAACATAACTCTTTTTTCAAATGATTTATAAACCATCTTTACTAGAGACTATAAAAAAAATTCAATCTAATGATGAAAATTTTAAAAATAAAATTAAATCTGTTAAGGACATAATATTGGTATAACTCATGTATGGGGATAGAATTATGAAATTTAGAAAGAGGTTATGTGTTCCATCAATACCTGAGCTAAAAAGGGAACTATTAGATGATTCATATAGCTCAAATTTCTATATACAATATAGTAGTTGATGAGAGTTGGTTTTTCGCGAACCACAATTCAATTAATTTCTTATTAACCTAATAATGCACCATAGTGACACACCCTAGGGTCGATCACAAGGAGGTCTCTAACATGCACTATTTTCCTATAGTCACTATTTATAATATAACTAATATAAAAATTTAATATTAGTATAAATGGGGAGAAATGAAATTCATAAAATATAAATATAATAAATAATAATGCAATGAAATACAGAATGAAGTTAGAAGAAAGAAAGTAGGCAATTGTTCTTAGGAGATCATCGTGGTTGATATCATTGTTTTAAAAGAATCTCAATATCCAACTCAATGAGGTGATCAAGGCCTATCACACCTCACCTTCTCGTTTGGATTTTCAATACCCCATACCGAGACCTCTGCATATAAGGTAATGCTCTTCCTAAATTCAGCTATGAGACCTCTTCTCTGACCATCACTACTCATGTCATACTCCACCGTATGCACAACACAAATAGCGAAGGGAAGGAAAATTTATAAACGAGAAGAAGAAATTGGTGGTAGAGAAAATGAGGCGACCGCTCACCATAATCGATTTAACCACTACCAAAAATCTTAGAATTGAATAAAGGGATTAGAAATTAAAGTACAATAAACTCAGTCAAACCACCATTCCCTCCCTCGAACAAGTGCCGAGGTTAGTTCTCCATTTTTAGTGGAGTTGAGAAGGGAATAACGGTGGGAGAATACATAAAATAAAATAAATGTAAGAAAGGAGGTATGAAGAGGAAACATAAACTAATATATATTAAAAATAAAAACAACTATTACAACAAAAAATACTCAACCTTTCCCTTTTAAAATGGCTATCCTTGTATAAAGAAAGGAGGTACAAATTTATAGAGAAAATGGGAGAAGAATTCTCGCTCAAATTCTGTCCTTCGGATTTAATAGACATGTAGGCTCATTAAATGACCGCATTGGTAAATCTTCCCTTCTTGAAACTTGTTCCTTATCTTCTTCCGCGTCCCTCCACAAAATTTCAGCCAGATTGGTCCACGTATGATGGATTTATGACTGTTTTGGTGCGGATAATTAAATCTGTCCATGTGACTCATCGTCTTCCACAACTCCAACTTCCCATGAATTTAATACCTTTAATCCGGCCGATTCAGACGTTGACTCCTTAATTAAAGATGTTCACTAATTCCTCTTCCAGCTCCATGTTAAATTCAAGCTCCATTGGATCGGTCAGATTCGAGATAAAAGCTCAGAGTTAAAACATTCCAATTCTGCACACAGTTTTCGAGGTCCGGATTGTGAGCTAGTTTTGGGCCTCCAAATGATTGATTGAGCTGGGCCTACAGAAGGATGAAATTTGTACCATGATATAAGGAAACCTATAAAAGAGTAATTTCACAATTTTCTTTAGTGTGGAAAATGTTATGGAAAAAATACAGAATACAAATAAAACAGTTAAATCCCAAAATTAGGCCATTTTTGCATTTGAGCTCAAAATACTACTAAAACATAAAAATGTGACAATTGCCCATAAAATAACACTTTGGTGGGATCTATAACATTGAAATACAGTATATAATATACGAAAATTATAGCTTAATCATTCCCCAACACTTAATCATTGCACTCCCGGGCAATCATCTTATACCAAGGTCAAAACAAACTTCTCAAAGCATAAATGAACACAAAACTCAATTATCATATCAGAGAAAATATCATGCCTCATACATGAATAAAAATTTCATTACTCCTAAAAAATCATATGAATCCATTCAATATCATGTTAATCCTCACATGCATGTCGTACCTACCTCCCCGGGAAAATATTTCTCTTTTCAGTAAAGGAAATTTAATGTGGAGTTTTTCTCATTCTCAAAACATGTGTGATCTCCGTAGGCTTGATATCCTCCTAGTATCTCAACTTCATAGAGTCAAAAATGTGTCAATAATGAGGTCTTTTTCATGGGTTGTTCTGAGGCTGAGGGTTGGCAGATTTAGAATGTAAAAACATCTGAGGCAGAATGAGGAGGGTTATGCTCTAAAGTGAAGTAAATGCATGAAAACGGTTTTTCTCAAGGATGGTGTACTCCTCAATCAGCTCAAAAATTAATCACCTCAAAACACTTCTTCTTTTGGGAAGTTCACACATAGAATTTCAGCATCAATGATTTTCATCCCTCTTTTCCCAATTTGTAGCATTGTTTCAGCTTGAATTTAGATCTGAATTTCTCTTCGGAATCATGTTTTGAAGGAAAAGAGAGGCAGCTTTTGATCTTAAAGAATTGGTGAAAAGACAGCCCATATATGTAATGATATTTTGTTCCACCAATCCATCTTTCCATCATGACATTTCTTCCACCCAAGCAGCAATAAATATGGCAACACTTTCAATTTAGCTCAAAAATAATCTTCTGGAAAGCAAAATACATCCCATCTTCTCCCTCCCCCACACTTGAGTTCAGCAACAATCATGCATTTAACTTCTATAGAAGGTTGTAAAGGGATAAATGGCTTGTAATGTGGCTGCCTATCAAGGTATTTCATGGCTACTTGGGGCTTAAAGAAGTTCTGATGAAAAGGTAGGCCAAAATAAGAGTTTGATGCAAAAGGGATTTCAAAATGGTGCCGCAATCATACTTAACACATTCTATGAACTCTAACAGCTTTGAAAAAGAGAAAAATAGAAAGTTCTGGATCACACAACATGTCTCAAGACTCTCAAGAAAAAGATAAATGTAATGAATATGTCAAAAAGGTTTATAATCCTCTCGGGTTGGGAAATATTTTCAATTTGGACAGCACTAGTGCACATGAGTTTCACAATCAACCAAACTTCGTTAAATGAAAATATCATAAATCAGAAACAAAATCCATTCAACAATCATGTAATTCCTCAAATACTCAAATCAAACAATATTCCAAAAATATCAAGATGGTTTGAATTTTACCATGTATTCAATTCAGCTCAAGATTCCTAAAACACACCAAAAAAATGAAAAATAAAAGCACACAAAAATTCTTAAAAACAAGTTGAAATCCCTCCCCCACACTTATTCCATTTTCTACCCCTCTTTTAGCTCAAATCATATCAAGAAATATGTTCACACCGAATTTAAATTGAGTAGGAAACAAAATAAAGAAAAGGAAAGACACAACCTGATTTATTTTTCAGTGGCAGCCTTGAGTTAAGCTCCTAGATATTGCCACTTAACCTAAAAAGAATGAAATAAAGAAAACATAAGAAAAATAAATAAAAATAAAGAGTAATGGAAGAGAAAGAGGAATGGAATAGAAAAAGTATAAGGCTTGGTTTGACCCCCAAGCGGGTGCTAGGTTTTTGCTGCCCCTAGGCAGGCAGTTGCAGCGGTTTAACCCCAATCCGTTGGTGGATGAGGTTTCATGCTCAGAAACCACCAAAATGAAATCTATCCAATCTTATTCAGTATAAAACATCCATAGAGAAACCCATATATAGAGTACAACATCTCCTTCACCGTTTCGTTTTGGTACAAATAGAATGATGGGGGAAGGAGGAAGAATGGGTCCTCCACTTTTCTAGCCACGAATTCTTTGTCCACTTCGACTTTAACATCCAGGGCTTGCACATGTGATGTTGTGTCAAAAAATTCCAAAGGGAAGTTAGAAAATAATTCCATTTGGATATGATTAAAACAATAACAATCAATATAAAAATATTCCCTTTCATGTAGGTCAGCTTGAAACATGATCTCTTCAGGCAAGGCCACTCGGAATTCTTTTTCAGCAGGGACTTCTTCATCTTCTTCCAAAGCAAGAGAAGGGTTTAGGTATACGGATTCTTCTTTGAATAAGATGGGGGAATCACTTACCTTTTGTTCTTAGAAAAAATCTATCCAATGTTTATCCAAAACATGTTGATCTCCCACAGTTGTATCAGTTGTCTTGTCATCTTCAGGAACCTCTTCAAGCAATGGCCAGGGAGAGACGATTGGATCTTCAAGTTGAGTATTCAAGTCCTCCTTTGGTTCTTCAACATCAAATGTAGGTGGAACAACATTAAACTTTTCTTCTTCATCTTTGTTATTTTGTTGTTGTCGTTCCATCCATATAACTTTAACATCTTCAACTTCAGCCGTCAACAATGCTACCATCTTGCTTGCCTGTTCAAGGATTTTGAAATTATTTTGAATCATCGCAGCATCTTCTTCCATCTGTAGCGTAAAAGTCTCTTTCCTGCTGGAAAATTCATAACTAGGCCATACATATGAAAAATCACTGAAATAATCCAAGACCTAAGAAAAAAAAGTATATTTAATGAAGCACTTTTTTTTTAGTTTTTGAAATTTTTTAATTTTTTTTGGGGTTTTTATGAAAAATAGAGTGTGAAAGAAATTGACCTGCCCAGCAACTACGCCAAATTGATGAGAGTTGGTTTGTCGCGAACCACAATTCAATTAATTTCTTATTAACCTAATAATGCACCATAGTGGCACACCCTAGGGTCGATCACAAGGAGGTCGCTAACACATACTATTTTCCTATTGTCACTATTTATAATATAACTAATATAAAAATTTAATATTAGTATAAATGGGGGGAATTGAAATTCATAAAATATAAATATAATAAATAATAATGCAATGCAATACAGAATGAAGTTAGAAGAAAGAAAGTAGGCAATTTTTCTTAGGAGGTCATCGTGGTTGATATCATTGTTTTAAAAGAATCCCAATATTCAACTCAATGAGGTGATCATGACCTATCACACCTCACCTTCTCATTTGGATTGTCATTACCCCATACCGAGACCTCTATATATAGGGTAATTCTCTTCCTAAAGTCATATATGATACCTCTTCGCTGACCATCACTACTCATGTCATACTCCATCGTATGCACAACACAAATAGTGAAGGGAAGGAAAATTTATAAACGAGAAGAAGAAATTGGTGGTAGAGAAAATGGGGTGACCTCTCACCATAATAGATTTAACCACTACCAAAAATATTATAATTGAATAAAGGGATTAGAAATTAAAGTACAATAAACTCAATCAAACCATCATTCCCTCCCTCGAACAAGCGCCGAAGTTAGTTCTCCATTTTTAGTGGAGTTGAGAAAGGAATAACGGTGGGAGAATACATAAAAAAAATAAATGTAAGAAAGGATGTATGAAGAGGAAAGATAAACTAATATATATTAAAAATAAAAATAACTATTACAACAACAAATACTCAACCTTACCCCTTGAAAATGGCTATCCTTGTATAAAGAAAGGAGGTACAAATTTATAGAGAAAATGGGAGAAGAATTCTCGCTCAAATTCTGTCCTTCAGATTGAATAGACATGTAGGCTCATTAACTGACTGAATTGGTAAATGTGCCCTTCTTGAAACATGTTCCTTATCTTCTTCCGCGTCCCTCCACAAAAAGTTCAGCCAGATTGGGCCACGTATGATAGAGTTATGACTATTTTGGTGCAGATAATTAAATCTGTCCATGTGACCCTTCGTCTTCCACAACTCCAACTTCCCATGAATTAAATTGCTTTAAAACAGCCTATTCAGACGTGGACTCCTTCATGAAAGATGTTCACTAATTCCTCTTACATATTCATGTTAAATTTCAGCTCCATTGGATCCGTCAGATTCGAGATAAAAGCTCAGAGTTAAAACATTCCAATTCTGCACACAGTTTTCGAGGTCCGGATTGTAAGCTAGTTTTGGGCCTCCAAATGATTGATCGAGATGGTCCTACAGAAGGATGTAATTCATAAAATGATATAAGGAAACCTATAAAAAAGTAATTTCACAATTTGGTTTAGTGTGGAAAATGTTATGGCAAAAATACAGAATACAAATAAAATAGTTAAATCCCAAAATTAAGCCATTTTTGCATTTGAGCTCAAAATACTACTAAAACATAAAAATGTGACAATTGCCCATAAAATAACACTTTTGTGGGATGTAGAACATTGAAATACAGTATATAATATACAAAAATTATAGCTTCATCATTCCCCTACACTTAATCATTGCACTCCCGGGCAATCATCTTATACCAAGGTCAAAACAAACTTCTCAAAGCATAAATGAACGCACAAATCAATTATCATATCAGAGAAAATATCATGCCTCATACATGGATACAAATTTCATTAATCCTCAAAAATAATACGAATCCATTCAATATCATGTTAATCCTCACATGCATGTCGTACCTACCTCCCTCGAAAAATATTTCTCTTTTCACTCAAGGATATTTAATGTGGAGTTTTTCTCATTCTCAAAACATGTGTGATCTCCTTAAGCATGATATCCTCCTAGTATATCAACTTCACAATATCAAAAATGTGTCAATCATGAGGTCTTTTTCATGGGTTGTTCTGAGGCTGAGGGTTGGAAGATTTATAATGTAAAAACATCTGAGGCAGAATGAGGAGGGTTATGCTCTAAAGTGAAGTAAATGCATGAAAACAGTTTTGCTCAAGAATGGTGTACTCCTCAATCAGCTCAAAAATTAATCACATCAAAAAACCTCTTCTTTTGGGAAGTTCACACATATAATTTCAGCATCAATGATTTTCATCCCTCTTTTCCCAATTTGTAGCATTGTTTCATCTTGAATTTAGATCTGGATTTCTCTTCAGAATCTTGTTTTGAAGGAAAAGAGAGGTAGCTTTTGATCTTCAAGTATTGGTGAAAAGCCAGCCCATATATGTAATGATATTTTGGTCCACCCATCCATCTTTCCATCATGAAATTTCTTCCACCCAAGCAGCAATAAATATGGCAACACTTTCAATTCAGCTCAAAAATAATCTTCTCGAAAGCAAAATACATCCCATCTTCTCCCTCCCCCACACTTGAGTTCAACAACAATCATGCATTTAACTTCTAGATAAGGTTGTAAAGGGATAAATGGATTGAAATCTGGATGCCTATCAAGGTATTTCAGGGCTACTAGGGGCTTAAAGAAGGTCTGATGAAAAGGTAGGCCAAAATAAGAGTTTGATGCAAAAGTGCTTTCAAAATGGTGCCTCAATCATACTTAACACATTCTATGAACTCTAACATCATTGAAAAAAAAAGAAAAATAGAAAGTTATGGATCACACAACATGTCTCAATACTCTCATGAAAAAGAGAAATGTAATGAATATGTCAAAAATGTTTATAATCCTCTTGGGTTGGGAGATATTTTTAATTTGGACAGCACTAGTGTACATGAGTTTCACAATCAACCAAACTTCTTCAAATTAAAAGATCAAAAATCAGAAACAAAATCCATTAAGAAATCATGTAATTCCTCAAATACTCAAATCAAACAATGTGCCAAAAATACCATGATGGTTTGAATTTTCCCAAGTATTCAATTCAGCTCAAGATTCCTAAAACACACCAAAAAATGAAAAATAAAAGCACTCACAAAATTCTTAAAAACAAGTTGAAATCCCTCCCCCGCACTTATTCTATTTTCCATCTTTTAGCTCAAATCATATCAAGAAATATGTTCACACATAATTTAAATTGGGTAGCAAACAAAATAAAGAAAAGGAAAGACACAACCTGATTTATTTTTCAGTGGCAGCCTTGAGTTACGCTCCTAGATATTGCCACTTAACCTAAAAATCATGAAATAAATAAAACATAAGAAAAATAAATAAAAAGAAAGAGTAATGGAAGAGAAAGAGAAATGGAAAAGAAAAAGGATAAGGCTTGGTTTGACCCCTAAGTGGGTGCTAGGTTTTTATTGCCCCTAGGCAGGCATTTGTAGCAGTTTAACCCCAATCTGTTGGTGGATGAGGTTTCTTGCTCAGAAACCACCAAAATGAAATCTCTCCAATCTTCTTCAGTATAAAACATCCATAGAGAAACCCATAAATAGAGTACAATAGCTCCTTCACCATTTTGTTTTGGTACAATTGGAATGATGGGGAAAGGAGGAAGAATGGGTCCTGCACTTCTCCAGCCACGAATTCTTTGGCCACTTCGACTTTAACATCCAGGGCTTGCACATGTGATGTTGCATCAAAAAATTCAGAAGGGAAGTTAGAAAATAATTCCACTTGGATATGATTAAAACAAGAACAATCAATATAAAAATCTTCCCTTTCATGTAGGTCAGCTTGAAACGTGATCTCTTCAGGCAAGGCCACTGGGAATTCTTTTTCAGCAGGGACTTCTTCATCTTCTTCCAAAGCAAGAGAAGGGTATAGATATACTGATTATTCTTTGAATAATATGGGAGAATCAATTACCTTTTGGTCTTTGACAAAATCTAACCAATTTTTATCCAAAACATGTTGATCTCCCACAGTTGTATCAGCTGGCATGTCATCTTCAGGAACCTCTTCAAGCAATGGTCAAGGAGAGACGATTGGATCTTCAAGTTGAGTATTCAAGTCCTCCTTGGGTTATTCAACATAAAATGTAGGTGGAACAACATTATACTTTTCTTCTTCATCTTTGTTAATTTTTTTTGTCGTTCCAGCCATAGAACTTTAACATCTTCAACTTCAGCCACCAACAATGCTACCATCTTGCTGGCTTGTTCAAGGATTTTGAATTTATTTTGAATCATCGCAGCATCTTCTTCCATCTGTAGTGTAAAAGTATCTTCCCTACTATAAAATTCATAACTAGCCCATGCATATGAAAAATCACTGAAATAATCTATGACCTAAGAAAAACAATGATATTCAATGAAGCACCTTTTTTTTGTTTTTGAAATTTTTTAATTTTTTTTTGGGTTTTTTATGAAAAATAGAGTGTGAAAGCAATTGACCTCCCTGGAAATGGCGAAAAATTGATGAGAGTTGGTTTGTCGTGAACCACAATTCAATTAATTTCTTATTAACCTAATAATGCACCATAGTGGCACTCCCTAGAGTCGATCACATGGAGGTCGATAACACACACTATTTTCTTATTGTCACTATTTATAATATAACTAATATAAAAATTTAATATTAGTATAAATGGGGGGAAATTAAATTCATAAAATATAAATATAATAAATAATAATGCAATGCAATATATAATGAAGTTGGAAGAAAGAATGTAGGCAATTGTTCTTAGGAGGTCATCGTGGTTGATATCATTTTTTTAAAAGAATCCCAATATTAAACTCAATGAGGTGATCAAGACCTATCACACCTCAACTTCTCGTTTGGATTGTCATTACCCCATACAGAGACCTCTTCATATAGGTTAATGCTCTTCCTAAAGTCAGATATGAGACCTCTTCTCTGACCATCACTACTCATGTCATACTCCACTGTATGCACAACACAAATAGCGAAGGGAAAGAAATTTTATAAACAAGAAGAAGAAATTGGTGGTAGAGAAAATGGGGCGACAGCTCACCATAATCAATTTAACCACTACCAAAAATCTTATAATTGAATATAGGGATTAGAAATTAAAGTACAAAAAACTCAATCAAACCACCATTCCCTCCCTCGAACAAGCGCCGAGGTTAGTTCTCCATTTTTAGTGGAGTTGAGAAGGGACTAACGGTGGGAGAATACATAAAATAAAATAAATGGAAGAAAGGAGGTATGAAGAGGAAAGCTAATCTAATATATATTAAAAATAAAAATAACTATTACAAAAACAAATACTCAACCTTTCCCCTTGAAAATGGCTATCCTTGTATAAAGAAAGGAGGTACAAATTTATAGAGAAAATGGAAGAAGAATTCTGGCTCAAATTATGTCCTTCGGATTGAATAGACATGTAGGCTCATTAAATGACGGAATTGGTAAATGTTACATTCTTGAAACTTGTTCCTTAACTCCTTCCTCGTCCCTCCACAAAATTTCATCCATATTGGTCCACGTATGATGGATTAATGACTGTTTTGGTGCGGATAATTAAATCTGTCCATGTGACTCTTCGTCTTCCACAACTCCAACATCCCATGAATTTAATTCCTTGAAACCATCAGATTCAGACGTGGACTACTTAATTGAAGATGTTTACTAATTCCTCTAACATATCCATGTTAAATTTAAGATCCATTGGATCGGTCATATTTGAGATAAAATCTCAGAGTTAAAACATTCCAATTCTGCACACAGTTTTTGAGGTCCGGATTGTGAGCTAGTTTTGGGCCTCCAAATGATTGATTGAGCTGGGCCTACAAAAGGATGAAATTCAGAACATGATATAAGTAATCCTATAAAAAAAATTTACAATTTCGTTTAGTGTGGAAAATGTTATCGCAAAAATACAGAATACAAATAAAACAGTTAAATCCCAAAATTAAGCCATTTTTGCATTTGAGCTCAAAATACTACTAAAACATAAAAATGTGAAAATTGCCCATAAAATAACACTTTTGTGTGATTTAGAACATTGAAATACAGTATATAATATACAAAAATTATAGCTTCATCATTCCCCCACACTTAATCATTGCACTCCCGGGCAATCATCTTATACCAAGTTCAAAACAAACTTCTCAAAGCATAAATGAACACACAAATCAATTATCATATCAGAGAAAATATCATGCCTCATACATGGATAAAAATTTCATTATTCCTCAAAAATCATATGAATCCATTCAATATCATGTTAATCCTCACATGCATGTCATACCTACCTCCCTGGAAAAATATTTCTCTTTTCACTCAAGGATATTTAATGTGGAGTTTTTCTCATTCTCAAAACATGTGTGATCTCCATAGGCTTGATATCCTCCTAGTATCTCAACTTCACAGAATCAAAAATTTGTCAATCATGAGGTCTTTTTCATGGGTTGTTCTGAGGCTGAGGGTTGGCAGATTTAGAATGTAAAAACATCTGAGGCAGAATGAGGAGGGTTATGCTCTAAAGTAAAGTAAATGCATTAAAACAGTTTTGCTCAAGAATGGTGTACTCCTCAATCAGCTCAAAAATTAATCACCTCAAAACACCTATTCTTTTGGGAAGTTCACACATAGAATTTTAGCATCAATGATTTTCATCCCTCTTTTCCCAATTTGTAGCATTGTTTCAGCTTGAATTTAGATCTGAATTTCTCTTCAGAATCATGTTTTAAAGGAAAAGAGAGGCAGCTTTTGATCTTCAAGTATTGGTGAACAGCCAGCCCATATATGTAATGATATTTTGGTCCACCCATCCATCTTCCCATCATGACATTTCTTCCACCCAATAAGCAATAAATATGGAAACACTTTCAATTTAGCTCAAAAATAATCTTCTGGAAAGCAAAATACATCACATCTTCTCCCTCCCCCACACTTGAGTTCAACAACAATCATGCATTTAACTTCTAGAGAAGGCTGGAAAGGGATAAATGGCTTGTAATGTGGCCGCCTATCAAGGTATTTCATGGATACTAGGGGCGTAAAGAAGGTATGATGAAAAGGTAGGCCAGAATAAGAGTTTGATGCAAAAGGGGTTTCAAAATGGTGCCTCAATCATACCTAACACATTCTATGAACTCTAACAGATTTGAAAAAGAGAAAAATAGCAAGTTATGGATCACACAACATGTCTCAAGACTCTCAAGAAAAAGAGAAATGTAATGAATATGTCAAAAAGGTTTAGAATCCTCTCAGGTTGGGAAATATTTTCAATTTGGACAGCACTAGTGAAAATGAGTTTCACAATCAACCAAACTTCGTCAAATGAAAAGATCATAAATCAGAAACAAAATCCATTCAGCAATCATGTAATTCCTCAAATACTCAAATCAATCAATTAGCCAAAAATACCAAGATGGTTTGAATTTTCCAAAGTATTCAATTTAGCTCAAGATTCCTAAGACTCACCAAAAAAATGAAAAATAAAAGCACACACAAAATTCTTAAAAACAAGTTGAAATCCCTCCCCCACACTTATTCCATTTGCTACCCTCTTTTAGCTCAAATCATATCAAGAAATATGTTCACACAGAATTTAGCAAACAAAATAAAGAAAAGGAAAGACACAACCTGATTTATTTTTCAGTGGAAGCCTTGAGTTAAGCTCCTAGATATTGCCACTTAACCTAAAAAGCATGAAATAAAGAAAACTTAAGAAAAATAAATAAAAATAAAGAGTAATGGAAGAGAAAGATGAATGTAAAAGAAAAAGGATAAGGCTTGGTTTGACCCCCAAGCGGGTGCTAGGTTTTTACTGCCCCTAGGCAAGCAGTTGCAGCGGTTTAACCCCAATCCATTGGTGGATGAGGTTTCTTGCTCAAAAACCACCAAAATGAAATCTCTCCAATCTTATTTAGTATAAAACATCCATAGAGAAACCCACAAATAGTGTACAACAGCTCCTTCACCATTTCGTTTTGGTACAACTGGAATGATGGGGGAAGGAGGAAGAATGGGTCCTCCACTTCTCCAGCCACGAATTCTTTGGCCACTTCGACTTTAACATCCAGGGCTTGCACATGTGATGCTGCGTCAAAAAAATCAGAAGGGAGGTTAGAAAATAATTCCACTTTGATATTATTAAAACAAGAACAATAAATATAAAAATATTCCCTTTCATGTAGGTCATCTTGAAACCGGATCTCTTCAGGCAAGGCCACTGGGAATTCTTTTTCAGAAGGGACTTCTTCATCTTCTTCCAAAGCAAGAGAAGGGTATAGATATACTGATTCTTCTTTGAATAATATGGGAGAATCACTTACCTTTTGGTCTTCGACAAAATCTAACCAATTTTTATCCAAAACATGTTGATCTCCCACAGTTGTATCAGCCGGCATGTCATCTTCAGGAACCTCTACAAGCAATGGCCAAGGAGAGACGATTGGATCTTCAAGTTGAGTATTCAAGTCCTCCTTGGGTTCATCAACATCAAATGTTGGTGGAACAACATTAAACTTTTCTTCTTCAGATTTGTTATTTTGTTGTTTTCGTTCTAGCCATAGAACTTTAACATCTTCAACTTCAGTCGCCAACAATGCTACTATCTTGCTTACTTGTTCAAGGATTTTGAAATTATTTTGAATCATCGCAGCATCTTCATCCATCTGTAGCATAAAAGTCTCTTCCCTACTAGAAAATTCAGAACTAGTCCATGCATATGAAAAATCACTGAAATAATCTATGACCTAAGAAAAACAATGATATTCAATGAAGCGCTTTTTTTAGTTTTTGAAATTTTTTAATTTTTTTTTGTTTTTATGAAAAATAGAGTGTGAAAGCGATTGACCTCTCCGGAAGCGGCACAAAATTGATGAGAGTTGGTTTTTCATGATCCAAAATTCAATTAATTTCTTATTAACCTAATAATTCACCATAGTGTCACTCCCTAGGGTCGATCACAAGGAGGTCGCTAACATGCACTATTTTCCTATTGTAACTATTTATAATATAACTAATATAAAAATGTAATATTATTATAAATGGGGGGAAATGAAATTCATAAAATATAAATATAATAAATAATAATGAAATGAAATACAGAATGAAGTTATAAGAAATAAAGTAGGAAATTGTTCTTAGGAGGTCATCGTGGTTGATATCATTGTTTTAAAAGAATCCCAATATTCACCTCAATGAGGTGATCAAGACCTATCAAACCTCACCTTCTCGTTTGGATTGTCATTACCCCATACCGAGACCTCTGCATATATGTTAATTCTCTTCTTAAAGTCAGCTATGAGACCTCTTCTCTGACCATCACTACTCATGTCATACTCCACCGTATGCACAACAGAAATAGCGAAGGGAAGGAAAATTTATAAACGAGAAGAAGAAATTGGTGGTAGAGAAAATGGGGTGACCGCTCACCATAATCGATTTAACCACTACCAAAAATCTTAGAATTGAATAAAGGGATTAGAAATTAAAGTACAATAAACTCAATCAAACCACCATTCCCTCCCTCGAACAAGCGCCGAGGTTAGTTCTCCATTTTTAATGGAGTTGAGAAGGGAATAACGGTGGGAGAATACATAAAATAAAATAAATGGAAGAAAGGAGGTATGAAGAGGAAAGCTAAAGTAAAATATATTAAAAATAAAAATAACTATTACAACCACAAATACTCAACCTTGCCCCTTGAAAATGGATATCCTTGTATAAAGAAAGGAGGTACAAATTTATAGAGAAAATGGGAGAAGAATTCTCGCTCAAATTCTGTCCTTCGTATTTAATCGAAATGTAGGCTCCTTAAATGTCCGAATTGATAAATGTTCCATTCTTGAAACTTGTTCATTATCTTTTGTCGCGTCCCTCCACAAAAGTTCAGCCAGATTGGTCCACGTATGATGGAGTTATTACTGTTTTGGTGCGGATAATTAAATCTGTCTATGTGACTCTTCGTCTTCCACAACTCCAACTTGTCATGAATTTAATTCCTTGAAACCAGCCGATTCCGACGTGTACTCCTCAATCAATGATGTTAATTAATATCTATTCCAAATGCATGTTAAATTTCAGCTCCATTGGATTTGTCAGATTCGAGATAAAAGCTCATAATGAAAACATTCCAATTCTGCACACAGTTTTCGAGGTCCGGATTGTGAGCTAGTTTTGGGCCTCCAAATGATTGATTGAGCTGGGCCTACAAAAGGAGGAAATTCGACCCATGATATAAGGAAACCTATAAAAAATTAATTTCACAATTTGGTTTATTGTGGAATATGTTATGGCAAAAATACAGAATACAAATAAAACAGTTAAATCCCAAAATTAAGCCATTTTTGCATTTGAACTAAAAATACTACTAAAACATAAAAATGTGACAATTTCCCATAAAATAACACTTTGGTGGGATTTAGAACATTGAAATACAGTATATAATATACAAAAATTATAGCTTCATCATTCCCCCACACTTAATCATTGCACTCCCGGGCAATCATGTTATACCAAGGTCAAAACAAACTTCTCAAAGCATAAATGAACACACAACTCAATTATCATATCAGAGAAAATATCATACCTCATACATGGATAAAAATTTCATTACTCCTCAAAAATCATATGAATTCATTCAATATCATGTTAATCCTCACATGCACGTCATACCTACCTCCCCGGAAAAATATTTCTCTTTTCACTCAAGGATATTTAATGTGGAGTTTTTATCATTCTCAAAACATGTGTGATCTCCATAGGCTTGATATCCTCCTAGTATCTCAAATTCACAGAGTCAAAAATGTTTCAATCATGAGGTCTTTTTCATGGGTTGTTCTGAGGCTGAGGTTTGGCAGATTTAGAATGTAAAAACATCTGAGGCAGAATGAGGAGGGTTATGCTCTAAAGTGAAGTAAATGCATGAAAACAGTTTTTCTCAAGAATGATGTACTCCTCAATCAGTTCAAAAATTAATCACCTCAAAACACCTCTTCTTTTGGGAAGTTCAGACATAGAATTTTAGCATCAATGATTTTCATCCCTCTTTTCCGAATTTGTAGCATTGTTTCAGCTTGAATTTAGATCTGAATTTCTCTTCAGAATCATGTTTTGAAGGAAAAGAGAGGAAGCTTTTGATCTTCAATTATTGGTGAACATCCAGCCCATATATGTAATGATATTTTGGTCCACCCATCCATCTTCCCATCATGACATTTCTTCCGCCCAAGCAGCAATAAATATGGCAACACTTTCAATTCATCTCAAAAATAATCTTCTGGAAAGCAAAATACATCCCATCTACTCCCTCCCCCACACTTGAGTTCAACAAAAATCGTGCATTTAACATCTAGAGAAGGTAGGAAAGGGATAAATGGCTTGTAATGTGGCTGCCTATCAATGTATTTCATGGCTACTAGGGGCTTAAAGAAGGTATGATGAAAAGGTAGGCCAAAATAAGAGTTTGATGCAAAAGGGCTTTCAAAATCGTGCCTCAATCATACTTAACACATTCTATGAACTCTAACAGCTTTGAAAAAGAGAAAAATAGCAAGTTCTGGGTCACACAACATGTCTCAAGGCTCTCAATAAAAAGAGAAATGTAATGAATATGTCAAAAAGGTTTATAATCATCTTGGGTTGGGAAATATTTTCAATTTGGACAGTACCAGTGCACATGAGTTTCACAATCAACCAAACTTCGTCAAATGAAAAGATCAGAAATTAGAAAGAAAATCCATTCAGCAATCATGTAATTCCTCAAATACTCAAATCAAACAATGTTCCAAAAATACCAAGATGGTTTGAATTGTTCCAAGTATTCAATTCAGCTCAAGATTCCTAAAACACACCAAAAAAATGAAAAATAAAAGCACACACAAAATGCTTAAAAACAAGTTGAAATCCCTCCCCCACACTTATTCCATTTGATACCCTCTTTTAGCTCAAATCATATCAAGAAATATGTTCACACAGAATTTAAATTGGGTAGAAAACAAAATACAGAAAAGGAAATACAAAACCTGATTTATTTTTCAGTGGCAGCATTGAGTTAAGCTCTTAGATATTTCCACTTAACCTAAAAAGCATGAAATAAAGAAAACATAAGAAAAATAAATAAAAAGAAAGAGTAATGGAAGATAAAGAGGAATAGAAAAGAAAAAGGATAAGGCTTGTTTTGACCCCCCAAGCGGGTGCTAGGTTTTTACTGCCCCTAGGCAGGCAGTTGCAGCGGTTTAACCCCAATCCGTTGGTGGATGAGGTTTCTTGATCAGAAACCAACAAAATAAAATCTGTCCAATATTTTTCAGTATAAAACATCCATAGAAAAACCCATAAATAGAGTACAACAGCTCCTTCACCATTTCTTTTTGGTACAACTGGAATGATGGGGGAAGGAGGAAGAATGGGTCATCCACTTCTCCAGCCACGAATTCTTTGGCCACTTCAACTATAACATCCCGGGCTTTCACATGTGATGATGCGTCAAAAAATTCAGATCTGAAGTTAGAAAATAATTCCACTTGGATATGATTAAAACAAGAACAATCAATATAAAAATCTTCCCTTTCATGTAGGTCAGTTTGAAACATGATCTCTTCAGGCAAGGCCACTAGAAATTCTTTTTCAGCAGGGACTTATTCATCTTCTTCCAAAGAAATAGAAGGGTATAGATATACTGATTGTTCTTTGAATAAGATGGGAGAATCACTTACCTTTTGGTCTTCGACAAAATCTAACAAATTTTTATCCAAAACATGTTGATCTCCCACAGTTGTATCCGCTGGCATGTCATCTTCAGGAAGCTCTTCAAGCAATGGCCAAGCAGATACGATTGGATCTTCAAGTTGACTATTCAAGTCCTCCTTGGGTTCGTCAACATCAAATGTAGGTGGAACAATATTAAACGTTTCTTCTTCAGCTTTGTTATTTTTTTGTTGTCGTTCCAGCCATAGAACTTTAACATCTTCAACTTCAGCCGCCAACAATGCTACCATCTTGCTTGCTTGTTCAAGGATTTTGAAATTATTTTGAATCATCGCAGCATATTCTTCCATCTGTAGCGTAAAATTCTCTTCCCTGCTAGAAAATTCAGAACTAGTCCATGCATATGAAAAATCACTGAAATAATCCATGACCTAAGAAAAACAATGATATTCAATGAAGCACTTTTTTTTAGTTTTTGAAAATTTTTAATTTTTTTTGGTTTTTATGAAAAATAGAGTGTGAAAGCAATTGACCTCCCTGGAAACTGTGCCAAATTGATGAGAGTTGGTTTTTCGTGAACCACAATTCAATTAATTTCTTATTAACCTAATAATGCACCATATTGGCACACCCTAGGGTCGATCACAAGGATGTCTCTAACACACACTATTTTCCTATTGTCAATATTTATAATATAACTAATATAAAAATTTGATATTAGTATAAATGGGGGGAAATGAAATTCATAAAATATAAATATAATAAATAATAATTCAATGCAATACAGAATGAAGTTTTAAGAAAGAAAGTAGGCAATTGTTCTTAGGAGGTCATCGTGGTTGATATCATTGTTTTAAAAGAATCCCAATATTCAACTCAATGAGGTGATCAGGACCTATCACACCTCACCTTCTCGTTTGGATTGCCATTACCCCATACCGAGACCTCTGCATATAGGTTAATTCTCTTACTAAAGTCATCTTTGAGACCTCTTCGCTGACCATCACTACTCATATCATACTCCACCGTATGCACAACACAAATAGCAAAGGGAAGGAAAATTTATAAACGAGAAGAAGAAATTGGTGGTAGAGAAAATGGGGCGACTGCTCACCATAATCGATTTAACCACTAACAAAAATCATAGAATTGAATAAAGGGATTAGAAATTAAAGTACAATAAACTCAATCAAACCACCATTCCCTCCCTCAAACAAGCATCGAGGTTAGTTCTCCATTTTTAGTGGAGTTGAGAAGGGAATAACGGTGGGAGAATACATAAAATAAAATAAATGGAAGAAAGGAGGTATGAAGAGGAAAGCTAAACTAATATATATTAAAAATAAAAATAACTATTAAAACAAAAAATACTCATCCTTGCCCCTTGAAAATGGCTATCCTTGTATAAAGAAAGGAGGTACAAATTTATAGAGAAAATGGGAGAAGAATTCTCGCTCAAATTCTTCCCTTCTGATTTAATCGACATGTAGTCTCATTAAATGGCCGAATTGGTAAATGTTACCTTCTTGAAACATGTTCCTTATCTTCTGGATCGTCCCTCCACAAACTTTCATCCAGATTGGTGAAGTTATGATGGAGTTATGACTGTTTTGGTGCGGATAATTAAATCTTTCCATGTGACTCTTTGTCTTCCAAAACTCCAACTTCCCATGCATTTAATTCCTTTAAAACAGAATATTCAGACATGGACTCCTTAATTAAAGATGATCATTCATTCCTCTTCCAGCTTCATGTTAAATTTACGCTTCATTGGATCGGTCAGATTCGAGATAAAAGCTAAGAGTTAAATCATTCCAATTCTGCACACAGTTTTCGAGGTCCGGATTGTGAGATAGTTTTGGGGCTCCAAATTATTGATTGAGCTGGGCCTACATAAGTATGAAATTCGGACCATGATATAAGGAAACCTATAAAAAAGTAATTTCACAATTTTGTTTAGTGTGGAAAATGTTATGGAAAAAATACATAATACAAATAAAACAGTTAAATCCCAATATTAAGCCATTTTTGCATTTGAGCTCAAAATACTACTAAAACATAAAAATGTGACAATTGCCCATAAAAAAACACTTTTGTGGGATTTAGAACATTGAAATACAGTATATAATATACGAAAATTATAGATTCATTAGTAGTACCAATATGTATAGAGTTCTAAAGGAACATTTTTGGTGGGGTAATATGAAGAGGAAAATTGATGACTATGTTTCAAGATGTCTAGTTTGTCAACAACTAAAGGCTAAGAGATAGAATCCTATTGGAGTTATGAAATATCAAACTATTTCTAATTGTAATTGGGATGAAATTATTATGGAAATCATCCTTGGATTACCAAATACCCCCATAATGAATAATGTGATATGGGTTATTGTTTATCGCCTTAAAAATCCATATATTTTCTTTCTATAAGAGAAAATTTACCTCTTGAGCACCTAGAAAGACATTATATTAATGAAGTTGTAAGAATTCATGGTGCACCTTTATCAATTTTGTGTGATCGAAATCATTATTTTATATCAAAATTCTAGAAGATTATTCAGAACTATTTTGATATTGAGATTCAATTGAGTATGCCTAATCACCCTCAAACTGATTGACAGTCATAAAATACTACAAAAAAATTATAAGACATGTTTAGGTCATGATCACTTGACTTTTAAGGTATGTAGATTATTATTTACCTTTGGTATAATTTTCCTACAATAATAGTTTTTTTTAAAGTATTCAAATGGAACCTAATGAATCATTATATGAAAAGATATGTTGTAATCTAACAAGTTGGGATGAATTAGTTCAGAGGAAACTTATGGGCCTAGAACTTATTAAAGATATAGGGACAACGATAAAGAAAATTCATGATCATATTAAAGAAGCTAAATGTAGGAAAAATATTTATACTGAAAACAGAAGAAATGATTTTTAATTTCAAGTGGTATGTGATATCTTTCTGAAATTATTATCATGGAAGGGTTTCATAAGGTTTGGTAAGAAAGGGAAATGTTCCCCAGGTACATAAAACCATTTGAAATTCTATAAAGTATTCCAGTTATATCTTACTGATTATAAATTCTAAGAATTCTCTCCAAAGATCATGATGTGTTCCAAATATCATTGTTAAAGAAGTACATGCCCGACCCAATGTATATACTCACCTATGAAGAAATAGAACAAGAACCTGATTTATTTTACTATGAAGATTCTATTGATATTCTTGATAGTGGAGAGAAAGTATTGAGAAATCAGATGACTTGACTGGTAAAATTTCATTGGAGAAACAATAAAATGGAAGAAGCAACGTGAGAACCAGTTAATGTTATGAAGAAGAACTATCCTAATCTTTTTCGAATGAAATATGCATAAGAATTATCAAGGATGAAATTTCTAAAGGATGGTAGAATATAACACCCCAAGATTTTATGGTTTGTATTTTATTATATAAATTAAATTCATTTTATATCTTAAAATTCACACATCACTATGCTTAAACAAACAGTGATATACTATTAAATATTAAAATTTCCATTGAAATAGTAATGTGACCATTAAAAATAGTAATGTGACCATTGGGAATAAAATTGTGACCATTAGGAATAGTAATTTGGCCATTAGAATAATAACCTCACCTAAAAAGTGTAAATAAAATTTATGTGTCACATAAAAGAAAATATGATATATTAGAATAAGTAAATAAATGTATTACAAATGAAAAATTAAGTGTTGGTATTTTTGTGAAACATAAGTGTTTATTTACAATTTTATGATTAATATAATGATTTAAAATAAAATTTATTTTCATAAACTATATTCATAAATTAATATTTAGTGTTCCTATCATTATAAGATAATTTTATTAGATCTTAGTTGATTTTTCAAAGTACTACAAAATGAGTTGTAATATTAAAATCTATTTTTTTCAAATAAATGACGATTTTAATTAAAAATTAAATTTATCTTATTTATAAACTTATTTTCATAAAATGGAGTTTATTTTTGAAATATCAACATTAAAAATTGGTTTTGGTGAATTTTTTTTATTTCTATGAAATAGTTGAATTTTTGTGAATAGTGAAATATGCTAATTTATGTTATCTAATATTTTAAGCCAAATACATGAATTTTTGTGTCATGAATGATGTAAGAAAACATTAGTTAGAAATCACATGCACTATTCACTATAATTAGTTACAATAATCTACACTATTGATAGTCTTGATCCAAATAAAACTAATGAATAAGATAATCCAAAAACCCTCCTCTCCTCCACTATAAATACCACCCTCACAACCCCTTCTCCTTACACCTTATGATCCTTGGATATTTCTAATATTCTACCCAATTACTCTCCCAAACCTATTCTCTATGACCTATTATTTTTTTCCTCACCAAAATACCAATCCCAAGTGCCTTAAGGAGGTTCTCAATGAGATGATATACAAGAGGTAAAATCCTCTTTTGTTTTAATTTAATTCCTTTTAGTTTCTTTTCTTTTATTATCCCGTCCTTGCCTTCTATATAAAAACATGATTATAACTATAATAACTAATATATACAATAATGTTATTATGTAATGTAATATCCATCATCAAACACCTTCTCCTCTCCCTTAAATTCAAAAAATAAAAACACTTTTCGTGATGTGTCGATTTAGCGCCATAATGGATGATGCATTTTCATTTTCCATTACTACCTTCAAGTCTGGTCATAAAACCATTATTATAGTTAAATATGATTATATTTTATATACTATATGATCAATATTATTCTATAACCAATATATAAACATGATATTAAATAAAATAATATAAGTTCTTGATAGTGGTGAAAACCGCCAAATAAATTAAATCGTTTTCATTAATGTTTTATTTAATAAATCATTCTCATAACATATATCAAAATGATATATAAGATCAATTAAAATTATTTATGTTAATTAATAAAATATAATTTAAATTCTATAGAACTATTCCCATTTTACATGAAGTTACATAATTGTATATAAGGGAATCGATCATGAAAAACCAAGGAAACAAACACTCCTAGAACGATGAAATTGAATCTTCTAAGTCATCAAAAATGCCAGACATGAATTTAATAAAATTATAATAAATAAAATACATGTATTTCTGAATTAATTCATTAATTAATCTAATTTTATTAACTAGGAAACTAAATATAAGTTCATAAATCTTTCATACATATGGTATGGGATTTCATAACTCAATTTAAATTCATTGGGTTATACATATACTTCGTTGATTATATTTTTCCAATATAATGTGTGGCATCCACTATTTATTTGTTTATTTTTTCCCAATTCTCCATTTTTTATATATTATTTGTTTACACATAATCATCTCATTAATTAATTCTCACCTCAATTATACAAACTTTTTAAAGGTTTTTTCATCTCTCTTTTATTTCTATGAGATGTGACTTATTCACCAATAATTACTTATGTGTGGTTTATGTATACTTACCTTTTATTTATGAACATAATTAATTGATATTTTAATTATATATCCATATTTATTTTATCATTGATATGATTATTGTCGTAGTATTATATAATTTCTATATACAGTGTTTGTTTTTAATATTGTTTTAACAGGGGAAATATTAATGAATATGTATCCTATACTCAATATGTTTATTTTTATAAGTCATATTATTCATGAATTAAATCTATGTATGACTAATTGTTTTAACTTTCAATGATGATTGGAAAGTGGTATTATATAGCTTGTAAAGACACTAACCCCAGTAGAATGGTGTCGGTGCCTTACTTTATTATATTTGTATTGATACGAGAATCAAATCTCAAAGGACCAATCAGTTTAGCATATTTGGAATCTATATTACATACATGAACATTACATTAAAACTTGTAATGAAATAAAACATATAAACTCTGTTAGAAACACCCATAAACTCCAAGAAAATCCATCCATGTCATTCATAATATATGTTTTCACATCCTGGGGGAAAATAAAACATAAGAACTGGATGAGATCAGATACTCATTAAGGGTAATAAATCCTACGGAAGCTATCATAAATAAACATAAACAATAAGTCATGATGAATAAATAAATACAAATGACATTAAAACAAAATCTTGAGTATAATATGGTAGGATTAAAAGCTGATTAAATAATTCCATATAAATAATCACATGAGAATGAAACTTAACCATGAATATTCTACCAATCCGATAATTGTTGAAAACATAAATTACTAATATTATAATTTGGGAATGAATAATTTTGGGCATAATAAACATACCATCAAGACCTCGGATAATAATTCTACATATATGAGTAAGTCCTCAGCCAAAAC
This sequence comes from Viscum album, assembly GCA_963277665.1. NCBI lineage: Eukaryota > Viridiplantae > Streptophyta > Magnoliopsida > Santalales > Viscaceae > Viscum > Viscum album. The sequence continues at coordinate 799,100,754 of OY728136.1, read as the reverse complement.
ATGGTCTAGTTTGTCTCATGAGACCTACTAATGAATTGAGGGGCTATAAAAGGACCCAACCATCACTTAATAAGTCCTATGAATTATTTATAAGTAAAATAAAAAGATATATTTAAATAAAATTGACCCATACCACTTTAAAATATATTAATCATAAGCATTAATGAAAGTACTCCAATAAATTTATTGAGAAATTCTTGAGAGAAATTCCCTTTTACTTTTGGAAAGAAGTGTTATTATGGAAAATCATTTGTATTTTTAATAAAATAATATTATAAACATATATATCCCACAAAATAAAAGGTAGGAATAAAGATATTATATTTTAGTCATAAATTATTTCAAACTGACATGAAAATTTTTAAAAATAGAATTAATGAAACATTAGAAATGAGCCACTTTAGTGAGGTTTAAGGGAAAATAATAAAGAGTATTAAAATAGAAAAAGGTGTAATTTTTTCATAAAACTAGGAATGAACAAGGATAGTTTTTTCATGATAAAATTATTTATTTTAAAACAATAATGGTGGCATAAAATAGATTATGGAGTGGACTTGAAAATGATTAAAAAACTAGAAGTTCCCTTAAATCGGGTTTGCTTATCAAAAGTAATTGATAAGTGAACCTTATAAAATCAAGAATTTCCCACCAAAGAAGGATGAAATGATCTGGATAAATAATTTTAGAATATATACCTATAATTTATAAGAATTATATAAAAAAAATTAATAATTAAACATGGGTAAAGAGAGAGAAAGTGTAACTTGAATGATAAATTCAAGTTCAAGGATAATCCCTTAACACTTCGCAAACAGTCGAACCATATTCCCCAAAAAATTAATGATCATCAAATTAGATATTAAATACCATGATAATAAATAGATTCATGATATGATACATCCATGGGTAGTAAAAATACACTACAAAAAAGAAATAATGTTGAATAAGTCTTATCTCATGGAAATAAAAGTGATTTGAGAAAACCCTTACCTATATCTGAAATTTTTCTCCATATTCACTTAATATTTTGGATAATAAAATTATATACATTAATAATTTAATTTATAACCTATTAAAAATTTATTAAATTTAGTATAATTTTATTTAAGTTTATTTATGTCCTTTTTGATGAGTTATAATATTCAATTTCCTCATTCAAGAGTGTTTGTTTCCTTAGGTTTCATTATTGGTTCTATTGTATACATGTATGAAAGATCATATAAAAATTGAATAGTTGTTAAAAATTTAAATTATTTGTTATTATTGAATATCCAGAATATAAAAAGTTTATATAAGTCATTTGGTTATTTGGGGTGAGTATGAATCATTAGATAAGATGTTAATGATAGTCGTTTAGATTATTTTGGCGGTTTTTCAATCATCACAAACTGGTTTTGTTTTATTAATTAATATTATCTATATAGAATGGTTACAGAACATTATATAGTCTGTAATACATATATTATAATCTTTTTTAACAATATACATGGTTCTGTGAGTAGTATTAAAGTATATAATGGAAATTGAAAACTCCATCGTCCTTGAATGTGATAAATTAACACATCACAAATGATGTTTTCATTTTTAGTAAAAAAAATAGAGGGGGGGGAGAAATGATAAAATATTACTCCCTCAACACAATAAAAATCCATTATATAAAATATAATGGATGTATCATGTCACTTTGTGATATGTAGGTGAGTAGAAGAGAAGAAAAGTTAAAGAACTTGAAAAGAAAATAAAATAAAATGGAAGAGGGTTTTACCTATTGAAATTCATATCCTTGAGAACCTACTTAAGGGATTGGGTTTGGTATTTTGGTGATAATAAAGGCTCCTGGACGTGGGAAAGATACTTTTTAAGATTATTTTGAAAAAATTGGACAATATTCAAGTCTTAAGAGTTGTGAAGAGAATAGGTGGTATTTAGTGTGGAGGAGAGGGGTGTTTTGTCATTATTTTAATCATTAGTTTATTTTTTTGCTTCCAAACAATGAATAGATTGATTATTATCAATAATTATTTTAAAATAATGAATGATGTATTGATATTATGGGCTTAAATCATCCATTCATCATATATGACTTAATAGTTCATGTATTTGTTAAACTCTGTAAATTACTGTATTTCACTATTCACCAAAATTTCAACTATTTTAGAACAATCCAAAAATGTATCCCGAACCATTTTTTGACATTTAGAATTATGAAATAAACTCTATTTTACAGAAATAATTTTCTAAATATGATAAATTTTATTTTTAAATAAAATCATCATTTATTGAAAATATACAAATTTTTAAATTAGAACTGTTATATAACACTTTGAAAAATTAATTATGGTCACATAAAATAATTATATAATAATAAGGAAAAAAATAATTTATGAATAAATTTTTTTAGAATAAATTTTCATTTAAATCATTATATTGATTATAAATTTAAAATTAAACATTTATGTTTTATAAAAATATCAACACTTAATTAATAATTTCTAAACATTTATTTCTTTTTACCATGATATAATTATATCATATTACCATTCATAAGATGTAAAAATTTTATTTATACATTCATAGGTGAGGTTACTATTCAGGTCATAAATAAACTTTTAATAAAACTAATTTGAGAGTTTTATAAAATATGGTATATTTTCCTATTCATTGGAAAATAAATATTTTTAGAAAAATATAAAAATTTAACCCTAATTTAATGTTTAAATTATGAGTTTAAAAATTAAGTTCATTTTTCTTATTACAATTTATAAAAGTGTAAATAATTAATTTTAAAACAAGTGTAGCATTAAAAGGTGGTAAACTACCTTTAAAAAAATAGTCTTTTAATGAGTAAAATCGGATTTAATCTTATCTTATGCCTATAAAATCATTTGGATGGATGTCAAAAAAATTTATTAAATATAAAATAAATAAATTTCATAATTTATTCAAAAATATTTATTCCCAACAATTTAATGGAATTGTTAAAATGGTCATTTTAAAATAATGATATTTAATTATATATCATTATTTGTTTAAGATTGGTGTTGTGCAAAACTTGTGTTATCGAAGAAATTAAATATAAGAAGGGACATACCATAAAATATTATGGTGTTACAATATGTCAACCTTTAATAAATTGTGTCCTCGTAATTTGAAATTGTACTTCAAAAATTAATGGTTTGTACTTCAAAATTCATTTCTGGAAAACCCACATCGGAAATAGGGTTAATAAAATATCCTCTAAATAAGAGGGAAAAATAAAAGTGAAGGTTACTAAAAAACTAAAATTTTGGGTAGAAATTCATTAGTGGAAACTAATAACATGGATATGGAAGATAAATATAACTATAAACTTATGACGGAGAGTGATATAGAAAATGGTCACTAGAAAGGTAACCATCACAGGACTACAAATTTTATAATCGATTAAAAGACCATTTATTTCTTATAAAAAAAGTAATCAAATAATATTTTTTTCTAAAATCATTTTCCTACAGTTGAGGGATCATTTTAGTATCCATATAATCACTTGAGAGAATAAAATTACTTAATTCTTTTACCTGTTATTATCTCATCCTTTGGTTGTGTTTCAATATATCTCTACTTTATTTCTCAAATATAGAGATGGATATTCTAGAAACAAAAATTATGTGTGAAGTACTTTTATGAATCATAAAATCCCCAAGTCATTCCTTTATCCTTTAAATGTTTACTAAAACCAAAATGTTTAGAACAGGTTATCCAATATGACAAATCATACACTAATATTAATCAATAATATCCTTAACCCATTCAATATGGTCTTAGCCTTATGTTTTATCGAATATATATCTATCTAAAATCAATGACACAAAAAAAATTATAAATAAGGTCACTATATTTACAGAATCAACTTAATATAATATTTCAAAAAATAATGTAACTCTTATTTTCACATACCAAATATATAAATACATTAATCTCCTTTAAACCATTATGAAACATGCATGCTTCCATGATTGAAGTCTCTAAATCCAAACATCTAATAATTCCAGCATAACATAAACCATTATATCATTAACCGCCTTCATGGTCACAAATATAATCCCATAAACATCTATATATTATTACCTCAACATCAAGAAAGTATTTAGTGTTATCTTTCCCAAGTCTTGTGTTTTCAATATGATTAAAATACACTCTTCTCAATTACAAGTGCTAATCATCGCATGCTACTAATTACTTAAAGAAAACATATTATAGTAAAATCCTTACATATCTCATGATTCTTATAACAAGAATAGTATTGATAAAATAATCAAGTAACATATTTATATAATCCAAAAACTGGCATAATAATTTCACTTCTTCTGTGATATTAGCAGAAGCTTGACCATGATCCATTATCCCCTTTTGTGATATACTCCTTTTACACTCAAGACATTGACTTTCATAGTATCCCATATCCTTAAAGTTGAATCATTTCACATTGGAAACGTTTTTCTTACCCTTTCAATCACAAGTAGAGTGTCTTTTCTCTCCAAACTTATAAAAAAATTCCATTCCTTTCAAGGAAGTACTAGGGTTTTTCTTTCCATAATTATTACATGTGGGAAAATACTTTGTTATTTTATTTCCTTTGTCCATAATTTTCTCTATCATCATGTTCTTCCTTTTCTTCTTTTCAATGTCATAAAATTTGGATAATTATTTCTATATTTTTATCGTGCATGATACTAAATCCTTGTATGATGAGGATTTTTTTGAGACTTGTTCCATTCGTAATATGGGCATAAGACCATAAAAGATGTGATCATTCTTAAACATTAGATCATGTGTTTTGGAGAGGTTCTCATTCCTCCTATGAGGTTCTATTTCTAAAAAAATTACACAATAAATTAAGTTATGAATCATAATTCATAATATCGAACTAGAAAAACACTTAACATAAATTTAAAATTTATGCATGGCTAATCTCATAATCATAAAAATGGTTTACTTAGGGATAAATTTACTTTTAAATACTTCATAATAGTTTGTAAAGAAAATGTTAGTTATCATAAGAATATCCCTTGGGAGTATCAAACTAGGAACATAGTAAGGCCAGTTTTCATGTACCAGGTTATGTTAAGTAAGGACCAACACACATTGTTGGAGTTATTACCCCTAGGTACATTTGTACCAGAACCATGTCCAATTTTAGTATCCAGTTAGGGATATATATCTATAAAGACCCACACAAACTATAACATACCAAAATTTTAATAATTTATTCTATGATTATCCTCAAAGTGTATCTTAGGGTTATGTTCTCTAATCTTTGATTTCATAATCAAGTTACCAAGGTTTATACTAAACTTTCTCTAATACCAACTATAAATACTCTGATCCCAGTAGCCCTAAGTCAGTGCTTTTATTTATTAAATTGATATATATACAAGACTAAAATCTGAAAGAAATGATTAGTTTAGTAGTTCTGGAAGGTAGATTACATACATTAACATTACATTACAACTCTATTGGAAACTTCATTAGAAACACCCATAAACATCTAGATTATCTCTTCAAGTCATTCATAATATACATCTTTGCATCTTGGGGAAAAATAAAACATAACAGAGGGGTGACCTAATATGCTTATTAAGGGTATATAATACAGTGGAAGCAATCATAAATAAACATAAACAATAAGGTATTATAAATAACTAAATACACTTTCGATTAAAACATAATCGAGCGTATAATATTGTAGGAATAAAATCATATTAAATAATTATATATAAAAAATCACATGAAATATCAATTTATACGATCATAATGTGGTAATTTATAAATTCAGATGACATAAGCATACCATCAAGTCCACAACCAAGAATTCCACATAAATGGGTAAGGCCTCAGCCCAAACCTAGTCTAATTTGTCTCATTAGACCTATCGATGCATCGAGGGGCTATAACGGGCATCGCCCATCACTTAATAAGTCCTATGAATTCTAAATATTTTAAATAAAAATATATCTCTAAATTATAGTTTCCCATAACACTTTGAAATATTTGGATCATAAACCTAGATGAAAGTACTCTAATAAAATCATTGAGAAATTCTTTAGAGAAATCCCCTTTTTACTTTTGGAAAGAAAATTTCTTTTGGAAAATCATTTTCATTTTTCATAAAATAATATTATAAACATGTATATCCTAGAAAATAAAATGGAGGGATAATGAAATTATATTTTATGCATAAATTATTTCCAATTGGTGTGAAAACATGAAAAAAGTGAACTTTAAAAACGTTATAAATGAGCCGCATTAGTGAGGTTTATGGAAAAATAATAAAGATTCATTAAAATACACAAAGACGTAATTTTTGTAATAAAACATGAATAAAAAGGATATTTGTTCATGATAAAATGATTGATTTTAAAAATATGGTAGACTAAATAGATTATGCAGTTCACTTGAAAATGGGTAAGAATAAAAAAATATCCCTTAAATTGGGTTTTATTATTAGAAGGAATTGAAGAGGGAACCTTATAAAATCATGTATTTACCATAAAATAAGGATAAAATGTTCTAGAAAAATGAGTTTGGAACATAAAACTAGATTTTATAATATGTATGAAAAATAATTATGATTTAAATTAGAGTAAAGAGAGATAATGAATAACCTGAATGAAAAATGGATGTTCGGGAAGAATCCCTTAACACATTCTAAACAACCAAACCATATTCCCCATAAAATTTATAATCATCAAATTAGACATTTAATACCTTTAAAATAATGAGATTCATGATATGATACATTAATAGTAAGTATACATACACCACACACAATAAATAGCAATTAATGAGGGATATCTCATGGAAATAAAAGTGAGATAAGAAAACAATTTCCTTATATATGAAAGTGTTTGGAATTGGAACTCTATGTCCTAGAAAATGAAATTATATTCATTAATAATTCAATTCATAACCTATTAAAATTTTATTTAATTTATTATAATTTTATTATATTCATTTATGTCCTTTTTATGAGATATAATATTCAATTTCATCATTCTGGAGTGTTTGTTTCCATAGGTTTCATGATTAATTATCTTTTATACATGAATGGAATATCATATAAAATTAGAATAGTTTCATAGAATTGAGATTATATGTTACTAATTAATATCTATAATATAAAATGGTTATATAATCCATTTTCTTATATGGGGTGAAGATAAATCATTAGAGAAGATTTTAGTAATAATCATTGAGATTATTTCGACATTTCTTCGATCATCACAAACTCATTTTGATTCATTAATTAATATTATGAAAATAAAATGGTTAAAGAACATTACATAGGTTGTAATATATATATTATAATCTGTTTTAACCATAAAAATGGTTTTCTGATCCGTCTTAATGGATATAATTGAAATTGAAAACATCATCGTCGTTGAATGTGATAAATTAACACATCACATATGATGTTTTCATTTTTAGTACAAAAAGAGAGGGTAAGAGAAATTATGATGGATTATTCCATAAACACAATAAAATTTCTATATATAAAATATACTAGAGATATCATGTCACATTGGGAAAGGTTGGTGAGGAGAAGATAAAAAAGAAAATAACTTGAAAATAAAATTAAAGAAAACAGAAAAGGGTTTTACATCTTGAAATTATTCTCCTTGAGAACCTATATAGGGGCTTGGTTTTGGTATTTTTGTGAGACAAAAGGATCCTAGACGTGGGTAAGATACTTTTTAAGAGTACTAGGTAGTAATTGGACAAGATTCAAGTCTTGAGAGGTGTGAGGAGAAGATATGGTATTTATTATGAAGGAAAGGGGTGTTTTCTCATTATTCTATTCAATAGTTTATTATTTTTTCTCAATACATTGAATAGTTTCATAATTATCACTAAATATATTAAAATAATTAATTATAGTTTCATATTATTGTAAGAACACGGATCTTATTTTCATGTTTGTTTTTCCTTTTTCTAGGGTTTTTGAGAAAAGAGGAGTTTCTGAAATTTTTGAAGTACACGCTGTGTACTTCATTTCCATAGGAGGCCGTGTGCTGGCCATGTCATGGCCACACACATGGTCTTGTGGGGTGATGTGGAGGATACCAAAAGCAGAGTATAGAAAGGGCATGTACACACTGTTTACTTCCAAAGTACATGCCGTGTATTTTTTTTCATTAAACGGACAACAGTCACGTCTAATGGATAGGGGTGTCTTCATCTACGGTCGAATCATCCTAGAGCACTTGTACAGTGTTGAGACTTTCTTGATCCCCCAATCGCGCATCTGTTATTCAAATCAACTTCCATCGATTGCATTATAATCGTAGCGGTAATCTCTTCCTTCTTCTAGACAATCGTTTTCCAGTTCCTCCTTTTTTCTAAGTTATCGTGGGTTAAACGTTTTATGATTTTTTGTAGATCTATGATGTTATAAGGAGATTAAAGCTTCGAGGATCATGTATAATGATATTCTAACCCCGAGGTAGGTTCTCTGTTCCTTTCTGTAGAAATTCTTTGAGTTTTATGTGCAAATTTTCCAAAATACCCTTGAACGGGGTATTGCGCGTTTACCGTTTAGCCCTATTCTTTGCCTGCTTTGCTTGTATGCGTGATTAAAGGTTATTTTTTGTGAATAGAGAATTTTTTCTTTGATTTGGATGTATTTACCAAGTATGTTTTTCCTGTATTTGACCTTAGGGGTCTAGTTTGACTGTTTGGATGCTCTTTCCTTTTCCATGCCTAGTAGTATAGGATGGTGTGCCTATTACTCTGATATGTTGTTATGTTGTAAAATTCTAGAAAAGTAGTTCTTGAGGTTTACTTTGGTCGTTACGTGATGCTGTGATTGCTTGAATTACAAAGGGATGTGAGAACTTGGTGTATAGACCATAGGGAGAATTGAAGTTAAGGGGTTCTCAAGAGTGTCTTTATTATTATGACGTGAGACCGTAGGGGGAATTGACTTTGAGTTCTTCCCCAGAGTGTTTGTAGTTCCTTGATGCAGGCCACAGGGGGAATTGACGTTGAGTGCTTCCCCAGAGAGCCTTTAGTATGTTATGAAACCATAGGGGGAATTGACGGTGAGTGCTTCCTCATAAAGTATATACTTTAGCTGAACCAGAGGGGTAAGACTGTGTGTGCTGCCCAGAGGGTTACTTGTACTTGATAGGTAGAACCATAGGGGATAGGATGTGGGTAGTTCACAGAGGGTTACCTGTTGGGTTATCTTTTTTATTGTTTCATGTTGTGTGGTGTTTTTAATTCTTGAACTGTGGAATGTTTACTGCTTAGTGATTTTTTGTTACTGCTTTCTATACTTTTACCTGCCATATAGTTAGTGACTGTTAAGAACGGATCTTTGGGTGGTTGCCTACTAGGATTTAGTCTCACACCTTGTTTAGGCCATGCTTTTGGCTTCAAAAAGATTATATTGCTGCAGGTATAGACAAGGGAAAGTGCCCTTTGACTTCAGGTACTAGATTGCATTGGAGCTAGAGAGTATGGGACCAAGCCGAGGCTTGCGATACTGAGGAGTTGCCCATATGTTTTTATTTTTTACTTTGGTTTAGTACTGTATTCAACATTGTGACTTTTTTAGATCCTTTCCTAGAAAAATATGTATCATGGATCATATATATATTTATTATCCAGTTGTTTCTTTATCAGTCTTCTGCTGTTTACTACTGTTGGATATTTACTACTTCCGCTATTGTGTGTTATTTACTTCCGCTATGTACTCTGCCAATGATGGCATAGTTTCCCCACTATCACACCCAAGGCCTTTGCTACTAGTTAGAAGCCTCTGGCATTCGGGGAAATTCACTTGAGGCCATGTGACCAACTGGTTATGAGGAGCCTCTGGGTGGCTTTCGGAATCGGGGTGTTACAAATTGGTATCGGAGTGGTTCTTTTCTCCTGATTTACTATTTGCATCCTATAGCCAACGATAGGACGGAATAGGTACTTGGTAATAAGATATGCTCGGTATTAGCTAACCCTTGTATGGGGAAATCCAACCTACCTCATTATTGTAATTTTTTTGGTTTTTCAATTTTACAGTTGATTTGATTTTCACCATTGGGTGATTCACATGTTTTGTGCGATTACCGTTGGTGTTATTGAGGTTTTATTTCTGTCTCAACCCGATGAGGTGAGGGTGTTCCATCTCATGCATCATATAGGCACTTGTTATAAATCACATTCCATGCATTCTTTCCATGCCATCTAGGATGCATTAGTGATTGCATGTTGTTTTGATGGATGTTGTGCAGAATATGCATGCTGTTTTGATAGATGCCTTGATAGAAATACCTGTTGTTTGATAGGGTGTTGTGTGTAAGGTTTTGTTTGCATGAATTCCAAACATTGGTTATTGAGGTGTTATGGGCCCTCTTGGACCGAAATTTTGTGGATCCTTGACTTGTTTACCTTGTTTATAACTTTTTTGAGATTCCAAAATTTGATTCGTGGGGAGTGTGGGCCCTTACGGATCAGAATTTGGCACTTTAAGTGCTTGTTTCTATGTTTTATGGGCTTCAAAGTAGTTTCTGAGGCTTACTGTCTGGAAAAACCCTAGAATACATGTCATGTAATGTTAAGTACAAGCCTTGTGTTCTTCTGTTCAGGAAGAAACAATTTTCTTAAGTACACGATGTGTGCTTTATATACATGTCGTGTAGTCTCTAACCATGTTGTAGGTCGTGTGGGCGGAGACACGGGATGGGAAATGTATGGTGGAAACATTTCATGTCCGCATTGAACACGTCGTGTAGTATAATCCTAGGAACCCAGCTGTGTAGCGAACAACACGGGTTGGTGGAGTCTCTTCTCATACACACTATGTCCCCCTTGAAAACACTGTGTAGTCTGATCCAGGTACCTGGCTGTGTCACGAACAACACGGGTCGGTGTTATCCTTTCATTTGTGTGCCATGTCTATCAGGAACATGATGTGTAGTTTGAGCCGTGTGTCTGACCGTGTCACTAACCACACGGGCCAGGTGAAGCTTGTCCAGTACACGTCATGTCTACCTTGAACACGCCATGTAGTCGTATCTTAGGAGAGTCATGTGGCATAACCATGTAGAAGGACCTTGGAAGAGGAATAGGATTCAAGTAGACACCATGTGTTTTGATAACATGCCATGTGTTTGGTGAGTTACAAGACCAATTTAGGCAAAAGTACACGCCCATGGGAATGACTTCAGGGAACACGCTGGGTAGGTAGTGTACACACTGTGTAGTCATGTTTTGTAAAACTTTAACTTTTTCTTCCTCTTGTTTTCTTATAACACTCCTTGTTTTCATTCCTTGATAATCCTGATCTAAGGTGTGTGCTTAACCTTGCAGAGTCATGCCACTGAGACGTCCTCCAGTTGTACGCCAGTTTCTAGGCGGTGACTAGACACTAGACATGGCTGATCAGGGACCACCTACAGATCCTCTTGTTGTGCTAGTATTGGCACAAGCAATTATACCTGTTACTGGTGCCGATGCACAGTTCGAGAAAGGCTTCCTGAGGATGATGTAGAATTTTCTAGCAGCACCACCTCCTGCCCCGTCGATGGCTGATTTGACGCGGGTCTTATAGCAGCATCATCCTCCCACTTTCTCAGGGGAAGGAGGACCTCAAGCTGCAGAGTCATGGTTCGAATCCATGTTGACGATCTTTAATCATCTAGAGATGACTCCAATGAGGATATTCAATCTCACTACCTATATGCTATGGGATTCTTTCAATAGATGGTGGGATGTGATCTCACAGGCATATCATCAGTAGGTTATGGCTTGGGAGGAGTTCCAGTGCATCTTTTATGACTACTTCCATCCAGAGACCCTGAGGGCCGACCGAGCCCGGGAGTTTATGAGCCTTGACCAGGGTACCCTATCAGTTATAAGGTACTCCTCTCATTTCACCGAGCTTCAGCATTTCACACCCTTCCTGTGAGAAGATGGGTTATTTTGGGCAAGGGTGTTTGAGGATGGCCTCATACAGGACATCTGCTCTCAAGTGAATATCTTCTTGTTGACTTACATCGCTTCCATCATCAACCAGTCACTAATCACATAGTGGAGTTTGAGGGAATCCGGGGTTGTGATCTAGGGAGGCTCGACATCTAGAGTTAGTGCTCTTCCAGCTAATAGTCAGAAGCATCGTAGGGAGACTACGCAGGGATATCCGAGTAGGTGGTATGCATCTTCTGTTATCCAGGTGGTGTGATACCAATGCTGGAGAAGTGGGAATATGAGTCCGCAGTGCCAGAGAGACCCGGTGGAGTGCCGATCTTGCGGCAAGTTGGGACACCTTTAGTATTTCTGTCAGATCTTTTCACCAGAAGCTGGTGACAGGGGTTTATCTATGACTTCGTGTTTCGGAGCAGCAGCACCAGTTTCTCACCAGTATGGGAACTAGAGTTATTTCGGTCATTCAGGATGAGGTGGAGGTCGTGGATTTGGTGGTTAGTCACCAGTCTTTCAGCGACAGTAGAGTGGATCAGCATAGAGTGGTCAGGCAGGGCCACAAGGTCGCGAAACTGGCCAAACTTTTTCAGTGGAGCAGACCCATCATAAGCAGGATCTCGGCCCCTCTACAGTTCGAGGTACGATCCAAGTTGCCTCAATTTTATCTTCATCTATTTTTGATACTGGTGCTACGCATAGATTTATATATGTCGCAGTTTTAGAGATCCATGGGCTCTGTATCTTTTCTTCTTCTGATGTTTTGACACTAGACACTCCATTGGGGACAAGAACATATGGTGCACATCAGTGCAAGGAATTCCCTCTTGAGGTTGGTGGGTTTCACTTCCTTAGGGATCTTTATTTTCTAGAGATGATAGGCTATGATTTCATTCTCAGAATGGACTGGCTAGTTCTCTTCTAGGAATTCATCGAATATTATTCCCACAAGGTGAGTTTCACATCACTAGAGGGTGGATCTTTTCTTCATAAGGGTTAGTGCGATGTCCAGGCCAGTAGAGCGGGTTCGGAGCATCATGGGTTGGGAGCAGTTACAGCCTAGATTTATAGTCCTTGTCTGGATGACCGGGGGACTTCACATTTAGACTTTCCTCTAGTGTTGGATCGTTTTAGAGATGTCTTTTTAGAGTACTTTTCAGGTTTTCCTCCAGATCATGAGGTATAATTTTCTATTGAGCTTGCACCAGGGGTCACACCAGTGTACATTTCTCCTTATAGGATGGCTACACCTGAGTTGAAGGAGATCAAGAAATAGTTGGAGGAGTTATAGACCAAGGGTTTCATCTGACCTAGTAATTCTCCTTGAGGCTATCCAATTTGCGAAGAAGGAAGACTGTACCCTTAGGCTCATTGAGGATTATCAAAAGGTGAACCATTTGATGATCAAGAACTGTAATCCCTTTCCTAGGATTGATGATCTCTTTGATCAGCTTCGAGGAGCTCATGTGTTATCGAATATTTACTTGAGGTCCAGTTACCATCAGTTGCACGTTAGACCTTTTGATATACCTCTCACAGCCTTCTGGAGAAGGTATCGTCTATACAAGTATATGGTTATGCCATTCGGTCTCACGAATGTGCCTGAAGTTTTCATGGAACTGATGAACTGAGTGTTCCATCCATAATTGGATTCCATTGTGGTTGTTTTCATGGATGACATCTTGGTGTACTCTCACACCCGATATGACCATGCTACCCACTTTGAGATCGTTTTGATTACACTGATGGATCATCAGTTATATGATAAGCTCTCAAAATTCATCTTTTTGATAGATCATATCCACTTCTTGGGTCATGTTATCTTATATGTAGGAGTATCAGTAGACCCAGAGAAAGTGAGAGTTGTAGTTTACTAGGAGAATCCGAAGAATGTCTTTGAGGTGAAAAGTTTTCTAGGGCTGGTTGGATACTACTGACATTTCATAGAGGACTTTTCATGCTTAGCAGCACCACTGAAAGGGCTTCCCAAGAAGGGTGTGAAGTTATTATGGTCAGATTCTTGTGAGTCAGCCTTTCCGGAGCTGAAAGAGAGGTTGACTTTCGCACTGATACTAGTCTTGCTGGAGCTGGGCAAGAGCTATACCATTTACTACGATGCATCAAGTATCAGGATGGGAGTTATGCTTATGCTGGGAGATGGATTCGTTGCGTATGGGTCTCGGCAGTTAATTACATAGAAGATGAATTACCTAATGCATGATCTCGAGTTGGAAACTATTGTTCATGCTCTACACTGTTGGAGAAATTATCTTCTTGGAGAGCACTTTGTGGTTTTCACCGACCACAAGAATCTCAATTACATATTCACTCAGTGTGATCTGAATTTGAGATAGTGAAGGTGGGTTGAGTACCTTCAGTATTTTGACTTTGAGCTTGCCTACAGGTCGGGGAAAGGCAACACGGTGGCTGATGTGTTGAGCCGGAGGACTCAGATACAGGAAGTTCAAGAGGCCAACAGTGAGTGATAGCTTATGTCTATATTCTCTGAGATGCATTTGGAGGTGCACAACAGACCGGGGTAGACTTTTCTATCTTATGTAGTTGTTACCTCTACCCTTATTTATCGAGTACGAATGAGGCAGCTATCAGATTATGAAGGCCTAGTCCTAAGGGAGGGTTTTTCAGGAGAGGACCCTATTCTTAGATGTACCATAGGTGAGGATGATATCTTGAACATACAGTGACGCGTATGGGATCCAGAAGATATATGCCAGGAGATGATGGGGGACATTCATTCCTCATTTTGGGCAGTTCATCCTATCATTATCAAGATGTATCTTGATCTAAACCATCCGTATTGGTGGTCAGGTATGAAGATGGATGTTGCTGGTTTCGTCATGAGGTGTTCCACTTGTCATCAGGTGAAGGTAGAGCATCAGAAGCTAGCAGGGATTTTACAGTAGATACCCCTTCCCGAGTGGAAGTGGAATGATGTCATGATGTACTTCGTGACTGGTTTACCAAGGTCACCTCCAGGGAATGACATGGTTTGGGTTGTCGTTGATAGACTCACGAAGGTTTATCACTTCTTGCCGATCAAGGTGACCCTCAGTGTTGATGACCTGGGTAGTTGTACATCCGGGATATTGTATGTCTGCACGGAGTTCCACACTCCATTGTTTCAGATAGGGATGCTTGTTTTACTTCTTGGGTCTGGAAGGGGATTTAGAAGGATTTGGGAACACTAGTACTTTTGAGTACCACTTACCATCCCCAGAAAGATAGCTAGTCCAAGCGTACGATTCAGGTCCTTGAGGATATGCTCCGAGAATTCATTATGGATTTTGTAGGTTCTTGGGAGAAGCATATAACTCTTGTGGAGTTTGCCTACAACAATAGTTTTGATGAAAATATTCATATGGAACCTTATGAGGGTTTGTACAGTAGGCCATGCCGATCACCTTTATGTTGGGTGGAGGTAGGAGAGGCACCTTTGCTGGGACCTCGTCTTGTGCAGGAAACCACAGAGTAGATAGAGTTGATTTGGAAGAGGATGGATACTGCACAGTCTCAACATAAGTTTTATGCTGATCAGCAGAGACGACCTCTGGAGTTTGAGGTCGGGGATCATGTTTTCCTGTGTGTCACACTGAGGTTGGGACACAAGTGGATCAGGAGACAGGGTAAGCTTTCATTTAGGTACGTCGGGCTGTTTGAGGTGTTGGAGAGAGTTGGGTTGGTTTCCAATCAGTTGTAGTGACCTCAGAGATATCGGGCTTTGCATGACATCTTCCACGGTTCTTAGCTCAGATGTTACTTTTCAGACTCGTCTCATGATTTCCAACCTGAGGAAGTTTTGTTGGAGGTGGACGCATCATTCAAGGAGAATCCTATCCAGATTGTCGATCATAGAACGAAGGTTATCTTTGGCTGGTCTGTTCCTCTGGTACGGGTGTTATGGCAGCACGAGTGAGTATAGGATGAGACTTGGGAGAGGGAGGCCAATGTACGATCACAATGGCTGGAGTTGTTTGGGGTTTCTTATTTACACCACGATAGGGACATTCAGGGACAAATTTCTTTAAGGGGGGATGTTTGTAAGAACCCAGATCTTCTTATCAGGTATGTTTTCCCTTTTTCTATAGTTTTTGAGAAAATAGGAGTTTCTGGAAATTTTTGAAGTACACACTGTGTACTTTATGAGTACACGACGTGTACTTCATTTCCGTAGAAGTCTATGTGTTGGCGATGTCATGGCCATACACACGGTCATGTGGGGAGAAGTAGAGGCCACCTAAAGTGGAGTATGGAAAGGTAAAGTACATGCCGTGTACTTCAAAAGTACACGCCGTGTATTTTTTTCATTAAACAGACTAGGGTCGCGTCTAATGGATAGGGGTGTCTTCTTCTTCAACCAAAATTTCCCGGATCACCCGTATGGTGCTGAGAATTTCCTGAGCCCCCGATCGCGCATCTGTTCTCCAAATCGACCGCTATCGATTGCGTTGGAATCGCAGCGGTAAGATCTTCCTTCTTCTAGAGCATCGTTTTCCAATTCCTACTCTTTTCCAAGTTATCATGGCTTGAATGTTTTATGTTTTTTCATAGATATACGACATTCTAAGGATATTCAAGCTTCGAGGTTCAATTATATTGATCTCCTAACCGCGAGGTAGGTGGTTTGTGCCTTTCTGTAGAAATTATTTGAGTTTTATGTGAAAATTTTCCCAATACTCTTGAACAGGGTATTGTGCATTTACCATTTAGCCCTATTGTTTTCTTTCTTTTCTTTTATTCCCGAGTAGAGGTTAGTATTTGTGAACAAGGAATTTTTTTTATGCTTTGGATGTATTTCCCATGCATTTGTTGTCTGTATTTGACCTTTGGGGTCTAGTTTTCCTATTTGGATGATGTTTCATTTTCCATGCCTAGTATTATATGATGGTGTGCCTATTGCTCTGATATGCTATTATGATGTATAATGCTATCCAAGTAGTTCTTGAGGTGTACTTTGGCCGTTACGTGATGCTATTCTTGCTTGAATTACACAGGGTTTTGAGACCCTGGTGTATAGACCATAGGGAGAATTGACATTGAGGGCTTATCTAGAGTGTCTTTATAATTACGATGCGAGACCCCAGGGGGAATTGATGTTGAGTGCTTCCCCAGAGTGTCTGTAGTTCCTCGACGTGGGCCATAGGGGGAGTTTATGTTGAGTGATTTCCCAGAGCACCTTTAGTACGATATGAGACTATAGGGGGAATTGAGGGTGAGTGCTTCCTCAGAGAGGCTATTCTTTAGCTGAACTAGATGGGTGAGACTGTTTGTACTTCCCAGAGGGTTGCTTGTACTTGATAGGTAGAACCAGAGGGGATAGGTTGTGGGTATATCCTAGAGGGTTACCTATTGTGCTATCTTCTTTGCTGTTTCATGCTGTGTGGTGTTTTGAATGATTGAACTGTGGATTTTTTTTATTTCTTAGTTCTTCCTTGTTACATCTTTCTATACTTTTACCTGACATACACTCAGTGACTATTAGGAACATATCTTTGGGTGGTTTCCTAATGGTATTTGGTCTCACACCCTGTTTGGGCTATGCTTTTGGGCCCAAAAAGATTATATTATTGTAGGTATAGACAAGGACAAGCGCCCTTTGACTTCATGTACTTGATTGCATTGGAGCTGGAGAGCATGGGACCAAGCTGAGACTTGCGATGCTGATGATCTGCTCATATATTTTTCTTTTGTACTTTGGTTTAGTACTGTATTCAGCAATGTGACTTGTTTGGCTGCTTTTCTAGACATATATGTATCATGCATCATATATATATATATATATATTCTCGATTTGTTTCTTTATCAGTATTTCACTATTTACTACTGTTGTATATTGACTGATTATACTATTGTGTGTTGTTTACTTCCTCTGTGTACTCTACCAATGAGGGAAAAGTTTCCCCACTACCACACCCAAGGCCCTCGCTGCTAGTCGACAGTCTCTAGTGTTCGAGGAAATGCGATTGAGGCCATGTGACCAACCGGGTACGGGGTGCCACTGGGTGTCTTTTGAAACCGGGGTGTTACAATTATGGTCTTACATCATCCATAAATCATTTATGACTCAATAATTCATGTATTTGTTAAATACTGTAAATTACTATATTTCACTATTCCCTAAAATTTCAACAATTTTATAAAAATCACAAACATTAACCCTATATATATTGGGATATGTAGAATTAAAAAAATTAACACTATTTTAGGAAAATAATTTTATAAATTTGAGTAATTTAATTTTTAAATAAAGTCCTCATTTACTCAAAATATACCAACTTTAAAATTATATCTGATTTTATAACACATTGAAAAATTAATTAAGGTCTCAAAAAATTATATTATAATCTCAAGGTAACAAAATATTAATTTATGAATACATTTTATAAAAATAAATTTTCTTCAAAATCATTGTATTAATTATAAAATTGAATATAAAAATTTATGTTTTATAAAAATATCAACACTAAATTAATAATTTCTAAAACATTTATTTACTTTAACTATGATATAATTATATCATATTAAAATTTATAATATGCCTAAATTTTATTTATACATTTATAGCTGAGGTTACAATTCAAATCATAAATAGACTTTTAATATAATGAAGTTGACAGTTTTATAAAAATTGGTATTTTTCACTATTCATTGGAAAATAAATACTTTTAGAAAAATAATAAAATTCACCCTATGATAATTTTGAAATTATTATTTTAAAAATGATGTTTATTTTTGTCAATAAAATTTATAAATGTTTCAAATTTTTGTTTTAAAACAAGTGTGGTATTAAAAGGCAGTAAACTGCCTTTAGAAAAATAGTCTTTTAATGTGTAAAATTAGATTCAATATTTTCTTATTCCTATAAAATCATTTGGATGAATGTAAAAATATTTAGTTAAATATATAATATATAAAATTCATAATTTTTCAATAATATTCATTCCTTCCAATTTAATAGTTATGTTATACTGTTCATTTTTAAATAATGATGTTTAATTGTATATCATTGTTCATTTAATCTTGTTGTTTTGTGAAAACTATGCTGTGAAATAAATTAAATCTAATAAGGGACATACCATACAAACTTGGGGTGTTACATAACCCCTCGATGCATCAACGTGTCTCTTGATACAAAACAGTTGGTGAAAAACACATCACATTTGTTTCTAAGAAGAATGAGATGAGTTTCTACCCATAACCTTGAATCTTCTTATAAAAGGTATCGATGGTAGTGGTTCATGTGTCAGATACATGAAATCCAATAATTGACAATTTTTATTATTTGTTAATAATTTACTACTATCTTTGATATTTTCTCTATGATAGAATCTCTGGATGCATTATTCATTCTCAATTTTTTAGTTGAGTGGCATTTTTTGAGTTACATACCTTTCCATAATGATTAGGACTTGTTGAATTTGATTCACTTATTGTTGATTCATGTAACCCTTAATGATAATTTGATCTCAAACATTTATTTTTTCCCTTCCCCAAGTTATGAAGATGAAATATTTGAATAAGTTTCATGGAAGTAGTTTATTTTCCTTTTTATGCTCAATATTTAATTACAAGAGTAATAATGGAACCATTTATTTATCTAGTTCTTCAAGACTACTAAACTGATCAATCCTGGGTGATTTTATCTCTTTTATCTATGCCATTATAATAAAATAACCATCAACTCTGGGCTATTGGGGTCAGGGTTGTTACAGTTTCTCCTCCATGTCAATATTTTCTGTTCCCTTGCATTTTCTCTTTCACATTTGGAAACCTAATTATGTGTTTTCTCATGTGACCATTATCATTTTCTTCTCCTATTTTCAAAACTAAGTTTCATTAAAACTTTTACGATGTCGGTTTTCAAAAAAAGTGTTTCAAAATATTGAAAGGTTTTTCCTTTCATGAACATATATTTTATCTTACAATACACATTTCGTCTAAAAACCATTATATAATTTTCAAGGCTCCACTATTAAATATAATTTTTAAAATTTAAAGTATTCAAAAGGTTTCACTTCACTTTATTGATAATGTATTTTAAATGTTACGGGTAACTTCATATTTTAGGAGTATGTTAAAAAATATTTGTTTTATAAGATTTATTTTCTAAAAGTTATTATTTCTGTTTTAAAGGATAATTTTTATTAAGATCAAGGTAATTCATTTCAATAAAAAAAAATTAAGGGGTTTTCAAGCCATTTAAAAAAATTATTTTTTCCTTTCATTTTTCTAGTGATTTTTCCAATGTTAATGAAAATTAATTTTTCATCTATGTCAACATCCTTAATTCTCATTTTGTTACACGGCAGATATTTTTAAGCCATAATCCAACTTATTTCTCTTGATATCTTATAAAATGTTCTAGGAATGTTTTTCATGAAACTTATCTCTTTTATAAGGATTAATTAAGTGATGTTTAATATATGGATGTTTTCATATTCTAATGAAATACATATGTATAGATGATTATTATGAAGGTTTGGGTCCTATATCAACCTCTAAATCATTAGTTAAGGTTTTACATCTCATTAGATACTAAGGGACTAGAGGTTTGTGAAACCTATGTCACTAATGGATCATAGGTTTGTGAAACCTAAGTCACTAATGTACTATAGGTTTGAAATGCCTAATCCAATAATGTATTGTATGTTTATGAAACCTAAGTTTCTAATGGAACATGGTTTTGTGAAACCTAAGTAACAAATGGATCACATGTTTATAAAATCTAAATCACTAATTAGGTGTAGGTTTTCTATTCCTAAGCCACCATGTAATGATTCCATGCGCTTATTGTTGTGTTATAGTTTATTGTTATGTTATATTTCCATGACATGCTATATCTTGTTTCCTTTAATTATGCTTCATAGATCATGTTTATTATCTCATGATTTTATACTCTTTTTCCATGATATATGTTTGTTTATTTGAGATTATATATCCTTTATCATGAGTTATATACAACACTTATTGGTCCATGTTTTTTTTATAATATCTTTATCCACTAATCATGTTTTCTCATATGCTTATAATCTAACTCTTGAAGACTTATTGATAATTTTTCCATTATTGATCATTTGAGATCACCCTTTTCTTATGTTTCCATTCCTCATGATATGAAGATAAGTATATCTTATGATAAGTCTATAATGGGTCTAATAAAGTTTTATTTTGATGAAATTATCATAAAATCATAAAATAAGTTGCTTACGTAGTTCATCATCAATGAAATTAAACCATCCAATATTGGGATTATGTGTTTATTATGAGTTGTAATGATTAACATATGGAATTGATGTAAAATAAATATATGTTTATCTTGGGTCATCTCACTTGGTATCAAAGCCTATATGTAAAGTATGTATTTCTAGCACCGATTCTGGGAATGTAGGTCTTGGCCACCTTAGTTGGTATTAGAGAAAGGTTTGGTTATTTTTAAGTATTAGTTTAGTTATTTCTGAGAATTAAGATGAGATAACTTTATGGAAAACCCTAGAGATAATTTTATGTATAGGAAAATAAGTTTTTTTCCAGTAAATTGCATCTTGTTTTGGATAATGGAAAGTGGATGTGGTTGTGGCACATATTGTAACGACCCAAAGTTTCATTAATGGAAAATCCCTCTTGATCCTATGAAATGTCTCTTTATATAATTTTTTTTATAAAATGTCAACTTCATTGGTTTTATGATAATAATTGTGACCGTTACTTATATAGATGTTGAATAGTGATCACATGATTAGTATAAATATAGGTCTTTAACACATCCAATTTTACTTAGACAAAGGAAGTGATGACCTCATCTAGTAGAATTGCCCCATACGAAGCCCATTTATCAGAGCTTGGAAAAGACGGCTTGCTTGGGCTTCGCTCTTGACCAAGCCCAAGTTTAGCTTCCTCATGTCAAGCTCGAACATGACCATCTATGGGAGAAGTGGAAGTTGATAGAAATTACTACTCGAGCGATGTTATCCGTGCCACCCCAAGAGACTGTCACCATCGCACATCTTACCCTTAGGTCTTATGCGGCTATTTTAAGGGGTTATGTAACTAATCGATAGTACTATGTTCATGAACCTTATTTTTGTATATAATAATGAATATAATTTCTTGTCATTATTGATACATTGTAAATAATTTTTAAATTACAAATGGTGTTTTTAGTTATTATTTAATTAAGAAATCTATTTTATTAAATTTAGGTATTTTTGAATTAAATAATATTTTCATAAAATATTATTATTATTATTAGATTGATTTTATTATATATAAATGATCATATAATTGTATGAATGCAATTATAATTTTTATTAAGGTTTGAAGGCCATTTTTGTCAAAACATGTGAATTTTTTATAAATGTCAGTTTTTATTTTAAAAGTAAAAATTAACAGATTTAGAAAATTATTTAGATAAAATAAATGTTATTTTTGGAATCAGGACGTCGACATTATCCAACGGTGAGTTTTTCATAATTTTCTAAGACAGTCAAATTTTTGAGTAAAAATTAAATACCGTTTAAATATATAATGTGTTTTATGACATCATAATGACACAATAGTGATGTAATAAAATACTATAATCTTTATGTTAGGCCAATATATGTTTTACCATTAAAATAATGTAATTTTGGGTTTATTTTTCTTACTTCTGAAAGCATTAATGGACCCCTCAAGACTTATTAAACACCTTGTCTTTTTAAATTAATTTCCATGGGAGTGTGACTCACCTCCACATAAGCAACCCTAATATTTTAAGAAGTTAGGAATTTGGCCTTATAAAATAATTTTTTCCTCTTCCCTTTTCCAAAAACCATGGGAAAAAACCATGGGATGGTTTGTGTTTCGGATTAATTTAATATAAGGGGTCCCAAACCTAAATAATAAAGAATTCTCTCACCTTTCCTATATAAACCCACCAAAGCTCCCACTACCTCCTCACTCAAAGCCTTTGGAGTTCGTCCAACCTCTGAAATACTCTCTCTATAATCCTCCCAAGGTTCTCCAAGCTACCAATAATCCTCTCACAAGCCTCTCTCTAGCCTTTGGAAGCACACTTCCAAGTAAGGGTTTTTTCTTCCTTTCTCATTTTTGTCCAATTTTCATTAAGTTGTTATGCCCTTTTAATTTCAATTATTAATGTTGGGGTATGGTTTCACACCTCCCTAATACTTCTCTCTTTATGTTTTAATGATGGAAGACCCATTTATCTGTCATTAAATTCCTCCTATGTACACCCATTACTATGCCGAAATTCTAAAAGGAACTTCTCTCTCCTCTTTTACATTCAAGCAATACTTTTGTATCATGAATCTAAATTCCATTAAAATTGTTGGGATGTGAATCTATATGACCTCCTTACTGTCCTTTACATGTAAATATGATGAGGAACCTCTTTCTCTCTCATCAACCATTTTTATGAATTCTTATGTCACGCTGTTAAGCTGCCGAAATCGCTCCGATTTTCTAAGCCAATGTCATTGTGTAGTGAATACCATGCCCATTTATCCATCAAGGGTATTCAACTTTATGCACATTTAAATATTGATTATAAAGTTTAATTTATGAATTCCACATTCCTTTATCGTGGAATAAATTATTATGTTTTATGAATCCATGTTTTATGATCCATGTGGCACACTTATGCATGAAATGAAATGTTTAAAAAGGGTGCACCCTTATAGCGCTCCAATGCATTGGGTAAAGTATAGTATCATGATACATCATGTGAAATTAGTGTTGACTCATGCTAATTCAAGTGCAATTAGGGTTTACTCGTTCTTTATGTGCAATGTGGATTTACTCATTCTCCATGTGCAATGAGCCTTAGCTCATGCTAATTCCATGTTAAGTGTTGTTGCCACATTTCAATGTTATGATTATCATGATTTATCATGCCTTTATGTTCATGTTTTTCTTATTCTCTATTGATATTCCTATTGTCTAACATGTATTATACTCCTCGTGTTATTCCATGTGTACTCCCTTACTGGGCTTTATAGCTCACCCTTTTCTTATGCATGTCCCCAGGTTATCCCATGCAATGCTAAGTACGAAGGAATGTAGTGGTCATGTAAAGGAAGTTTTCAATAAAGATGTTGTATTTAATGTTTTAAGTATTTATGTAATGATCCTAAGCCCCAAAGAAAGTAAACCTATAGATCTTCTTTTTTGTATCAAGTGATGTTTTATGTAATATATCATGTTTAAGTTGTAATAAAAAGCAGGGTTGTCATAGTTGGTATCAAAGGATAGGTTTGGTTATTTTTGGGATTAGGATTACAAAACCCTAGTAATGCCATATATACAAGACTAAGTACAATAAAAACATCCCTAAGTTTTGGTGAGTATTGAGTAAGTGGGTTATCAGGAAAATACATCCCTGTCTGGATACGAGCAGGTAGAGGCTGCTCTGGCACAGATGTATCCTAGGGGTAAAACCCGAAAACACTACTTTGAGCTAGACTCGAACGGGAACTGGTGCACAAAAACGGGCCTTACTGCACTCTTGGTTATGACACTCTCAGGGGATATGCTTTGATAAATTCACAAGCTTAGTATGAACCCTTATTAAGGGAATTAAAAAAATGCCCCTAAGAATATATGTTATAAAGTAGATCATGAAAAGCCTAGATTGAAGCCTATAGACTCATGAGTTAAGGAAATGAAAGTTTATTTATAAGTCACCAACTTTTGTCTCTGGAATACCCTTTATGTGTTACCCCTAACATTCATTTTATTCTAGCCAATGGCTGGTAATAGGAGGACTCGGGCTAACAACCGATATGAAGATTAGTGTGATGATTGTACTAATGAGATGCCCAATCCAATGGGAGCGGGAATCGCGAACTTTGTCACGCTTCTCTCTCAGCTAACTCAAGTATTGAATAGAAACACGGTTCAAGAGAAACGTCCAAACCCCCCTATGAAAGAACAAGTCTCTATCAAGAGCTTCATGAGACAAAGGCCTCCTACTTTTAGTGGATCATCTGATCCCATGATCATTGAACAATGTATCAACTCCATTGAAAAGATCTTCTCCATCCTTCAATGTTCTGAACAAGAGATGGTTCTCCTGGAAGATTATCGTATGGAGGGTGAAGCTGATCAATGGTGGACGTTGATAAAAAATACGAAGCCTAAGGAGGAGATCAAGGCATTGGAATGGAAGGATTTCTGGAAGATGTTTTTTGATAAATATTTTCCGCACACCCTCCGGCTTAAGATGGAAAGGGACTTCCTTTACATCAAGCAAAAAGACTAAGAATCTGTTGGAGCATATGAGGCAAATTTCACAAGGCTTGCACGATATGCTTCCGGCTTTGTCATTACCCCTGAATACAAGGTTGACTTCTTCTTTGGTGGGATGAAGCCTAGCCTACGGAAAGCATTAGCGATCCGTGACATCGACACCTATGAGGAAATTTTCCGATGTGCCCTCAAGGTCGAAATGGAGATCGGTGAATCAATGGGGTATCATGGGGATAAGAAGCGTAAGGTGGACTTCAATGCTGGTGGGCCGATGGATAAATCCAACGGTGCTAAGAAGATCCATCACCCCACTTTCCAATAGTGTGGAAAGAAGCACCCTGGAAATTGGCTTAAGGGGACGAGGAAATGCTTCAGGTGTGGAAGAGAAGGGCACCTATCTGTTAACTGTCGGCAAGAAAGACCTGCGGCTGCGACAGGGGAGAGGAATGCTCTATTCGAACACCAACGCATTGTTCAATGCTACAAATGCAAAGAACCAGGTCATTTTTCAAATCAGTGCCCTAATCCAAGGGTTTTCGGAGACAACCAACAACCTCCAAGGTAGCAAGGAAGAGATTTTGCCATCACTTCTGCCGAAGTGAACCCCAACAACGAAGTGGTGACAGGTACGCTAGTTATTCATTCAAGAATAGTGAATGTACTTTTTTATTCCGGTTCTACGCATTCTTTTATATCTTGATAGTTTATTAGAACAATCCCATCACCACCATAAATCATGGAAGTGAAGATGTCGGTGAGTATGGAAAATGGGGAAATCATTGCATCCCATGAATATAACTCCTCCCCTATTATAATATGTGGATTGAATTTCCTGGCGAACCTCATCATACTCCCTCTGGTGGAATTTGAGGCAATTATTGGCATGGATTGGATTTCCTTATATAGAGCCAACATAAATTGTCGGGAGAGGGAAATCACACTCCATATGGAGAATCGACCCCCTATTCTTTACAAGTGTAAGGAGGAAGATGAATCTCCTTTAGCTCCATCATCTCAAGCATGGATATTACTGCCTTATGAGCATGCGTATCTTGCTCATATGATTGAGTCCAAGGAAGAAACCAACCATGAAGAAATACCTATTGTGAGGGAATTCGCTGAAGTGTTTCCCGAGGAACTGCCTGGTCTTCCTCCTAGAAGGGATGTTGAATTCTCAATTGAAATTATACCCAGGGATTTACCAATATCCAAGACTCCATATAGAATGGATATTGTAGAGCTTGAAGAGCTGAAGAAACAACTACAGGAGAATCTGGATAAAGGGTTTATATGCCCAAGTGCTTCACCATGGGGTGCACCAGTCCTCTTCGTCAAGAAGAAGGATGGGTCAATGCGGCTTTGCATCGATTATCGTGAACTTAACAAAATCACGATAAAGAACAAGTATCATCTCCCAAGAATTGATGACCTCTTCGATCAGCTGCATGGAGCACAATATTTCTCCAAGGTAGATTTGCAGTTGGGATCTTATCAAGTAAGGGTGAAGAAGGAAGATGTCCCCAAGACTGCTTTTCGTACAAGATACGGGCACTATGAATTCATAGTAATGCCTTTTGGACTCACCAATGCTCCATAAATCTTCATGGACTTGATGAATAGAGTCTTTAGAGATTACCTAGACAAATTTTTGGTAGTCTTTATTGATGATATTCTAATATACTCCAAAACCAAGGAGGATCATGAGGAGCATTTAAGAACTGTACTAGAGACTTTTCGCAAGGAGAAGCTCTATGAAAAGTATAGAAAGTGTGAGTTCTAGTTGAAGGAGGTGGCATTCATGGGACATATCATCACAAGCAATGGGATATCTATGGATCCCTCCAAAACAGATGCAATTGAGGGATGACCGATGCCAACATCAGTAACAGATATCCATAGCTTCTTGGGGTTAGCTGGATATTATTGACGATTTGTGAGAAATTTCTCACGATTGTCCAACCCTCTTACCAAGCTAACTCTAAAGGGTGTAAAGCTTTCTTGGAGTGATGAATGCGAAGAAAGATTCAAGGAGTTGAAAAAGAGGATTATAACTGCGCCCGTACTCACTTTACCCACAAGTGGGGAAATTTTTGTGGTATTCAGTGATGCTTCAAAGAAGGGCTTAGGATGTGTGTTGATGCAGAATGATAGAGTTATATCCTATGCCTCAAGGTAGTTGAAAATCCATGATCGAAACTGTCCAACACATGATCTGGAGTTGGTGGCGGTGATCTTTTCCATGAAAATCTGGAGGCATTATCTCTATGGGGAGAAATTTGAGATATATAATGACCACAAGAGTCTTAAATATATATTCACACAGAAAGAGCCTAATATGCGCCAGAGAAGATGGATAGAGCTCATCAAGGATTATGACTATTCAATCCATTACCACCCTGGGAAAGCGAACAAGGTGGATGATGCCCTAAGTAGAAAGGATCCAATGATTCTATCAATGATGAGAATTTATAAGGATCCAATCTTCTTAGACTTGATGAATATAGACATGGGAATCATAGACAAAGGAACATCATCAATCCTTTCACAAATGATTTCTCAACCATCACTTTTGGAAAGGTTAAAGGATGCTCAAAAGGATGATGTGGGAATTCAAGAAAAAGTGGGAGATATCTAAAAAGGGAAATCCTCAGAGTTTAATGTTAATGAAGAAGGAATTGTGCAGTTTTGGAAAAGACTATGTGTTCCATAAAGTCCAGAGCTGAAGAAGGAACTTTTGGATGATGCACATAGTTCAAATTTCTCTATTCACCCAGGGAGCACAAAAATGTATCGAGATCTCTGAGAAAACATTTGGTGGGATAGTATGAAGAAAGAGATTGCTGAATATACATCAAAGTGCCTGGTGTGTTAGCAAGTGGAGGAAGAGAGGCAGAAGTCTAAGGGGACGATGCAACCATTTCCCATACCAAAATAGAAATAGGAAAACATCACCATAGACTTTGTCACCGGACATCCGAGGACATCCAAAGGCAACAATGCAATATAGGTTGTTATGTATCATCTTACAAAGACTACACACTTCATTGCTATTCGGGAGGATTTCTCATTGGATCAACTGGCATGGATATATATCAGGGAAGTGGTATGGTTGCATGGAGTACCACTATATATTATGTCTGACCAAGATCCAAGATTCACCTCTATGTTTTGGAAGAGTCTTTAACATGCTCTGAATACTGGACTGAACTTCAGTACGACCTATCATCCTTAAACTGATCGCTAATCCGAGTGGACTATCCAAACACTTGAGGATATGTTGAGAGAATGCTCAATGGAATTTAAGGGAGGATGGGATCAACATCTTCCTCTAGTTGAGTTCTCTTATAATAACAGTTTCCACTCGAGCAATAAAATGGAAACATATGAAGCCCTATATGGGAAAAGGTGCAGAACACCGACATGTTGGGATGAGGTCGGTGAACGTAAGCTTCTTGGACTAGAAATGTAGAGACCCAAAGCTTGACGTACATTGACATTACATTAAATTTGTGGAATACTTAGTATATAACAAAAACACACACACAAGGATCATAATAGTTTAGTGTCTTTGGAAACACGGAATATAATCTTCTAATCGTGGTGAAAGATCTTCAACATCTCCCATAAAGATCTTCTTCTTTTTTACCTAAAACCTTTCTTTATATCCTGGGGAAAAGAAAACATAAAAGGGTGAGCTAAAATTCTCAGTAAGGGTAAACAAAATAAATGTCATTCACATCATATACATAAGAACATAACTTTTGGAAATCTTAACCTGCAAAAGAAATCATAATTTCATAACATGGGATAAATCATAGTAGTGAAAGGTAAACCCCAATAATCATAACTTAAAACATGAAACTTTGTGGAATACACACATAATCATAGAGAATCATTTCTTGTTAGTCAAGACTCTTTTCCAAGACTATCTTAGTGGACAATGTCCCTTTCTGAACCGAGTCACCCTCGTTTCAGTCCTGTTTCACTGAACCGGTATAACCTACCGTTCCAGCCATGTCTATCTCATGAGATATAAAATCTTTACCCAATGCATTGGAGGTAGATATAGGTCCCACCCATCTCATAATGATACCATTCTTATGTGTGCCACAAAATCATAAACCATACATCATAGCATAACCCATGTAATAAAAATGGGAATCTTAAACATCATGACATCATAAAACAATTCATATAAGATAAATGAATTCATAAAAATAATTCCATCACAACATAATCAAATCAATGTAAAAATAGGGATAAAAAACAGAACCTTTTATTATCTTAGATGGAAAATAATTTTGATTAAACACTTGAACTCCATTCTTGAGGAAAATATCCTTTCAACTTCAAAAACACTTTTCCTTTCTTAACATGTCATACAATTATAAACTAAAAGAAGTTGATTAAAAAAAACTTGAAAACTTGTAAGGAAATCCTCTTGGAAATAATGTTTTAAAAATCCATTCATGCCGTATAAGTTAAAAAAACATTCTTCTCGTACTTTTGTCGGAAAAGTAAAAAAAGTACCTCGTATGAAAAACGACAAAAGATTCCTTTCATATCTTTTACTAAAAAATCACCGAAGGGTAAAATTGGATATAAACTATTGTAGAAGGATATAAATATTACATATTGAGTAAACATGGATGTGGATGATAAAATACAACCCAGTAATTACCAAAGTAAAAACAATCTCGGATAAAAGTGAGATTGTGATATTTCCCTTACCTTAAGTCCGATTTGCTTCGTAAGTGTCCGAACCTCCTGTATAATGATTTAAATAATGTCATTAACTTATTACAGAATCATATTCATTGTTATGATATCATATATGGTTCACTTATGACTTTATATTACCCGTTCTTTTGTAAATTCCATGTTAAAGAAGCGTTTTGGGTAAAATCGTTTCATTTATCGTAGGTGTTTGGACTTGTTGTTCTTGACATTATTATTACTTATATCATGATTTACTTACTTCTAGAATATAAAAAATGATTTATATATCATATATATTCAGTATATATATATATAATAGATAGATAAATGAAATGAAACACACCGTTCATGGAGACGGTAGGCCGTACGTACGCATGAACGCTGTTTTCCTTTCCTTATTGTCTTGAATGGAAGTAAGTAGATGACATACATATATAAATAAATCCAGTAGCTTTATAATGTCATATATTTGATTATTATTGCTTATATATACTTTATAATCATTCTTAAATGGTTATCATGGAGAGTGAATCTCATCGCGTCGTGGAGACGGTAGTCCGTACGTACGCACGAGCGATGATGTCATTCTCATGATCATGAACTTGTATTGTAGTGTATGTATAATATTTCAGTATTTTATAATAATCATATATAGTTACTCATTACACCATTATACCCATCCAATTAAGGTGGTGGCAGAAAATAGATTACACCACGGCGTGGAGACGGTATTCCGTACGTACGCACGCGCGGTGATTTCCTTTTTCCGTAGGATGGAAAGAAGGTTAATTAGAGTTGTTTCATATTTATAATAACATATCAGTATATAAGAAATACTTATGTTATTACTTTATCATGAAACAACTAAAGAAGAAGAAGTTGAAGAAGAAAGAAATTGAAAAAGATCGGTAATGGATATTACCTCTTTTTGACGCGCCTTTTCTTAACCTCCACTTAAAGAACTAAGGATGGTCTATGAAGAAGACCAGAACCTCTAGGATGATACTAGGTAAGTGGAGAAGAGATTTTGGCAGGGGTTGGCCGAGCTTGAATGCTCAAATTGGTGTGAGGAGGAGAGGGAGGAGGTGCCCTTTTATAAGGGAGGAGAGGGGCTCCTTTGGAAAAACTAAAAATATTATTTTATTATAAAGTCAAGTTCGGTTTTAAATTGCTCCAAATTAATTTATTTAGAGGCTAAGGTGGGGATGGGTCGAACTCCTCTCATCCAATTGAATTTAGACAAGTTTAGGTTCCTATTTTAACCTTATCATTTAGATTTAACATTAAGTTAAATAATTTTACTTTTACCGTGTCTTCTTGTGTTCTTACACTATAAGGTTAATAAACTTACAATAACAAGCCAAAAGAACCCCAAGTTGTTAATTATTAATATATATAACCTTATCTAAGTCATTTGGCCGAACCTTAGATTTTTAGGAATAAAATAACAATTAATAATATAATATTTGTTTTAAAAACTATTTTATGTCAATTTTGACACTATTTAGTAATTGATTTCTGTAAAAATCATAACAGAATTATAGGTTCGAAAAAAGTTCATTAAATAAATTCTAACATGTCCTATTAACCTAGAAAATTTGTGTAATTCATAAAAAGTCTCAAATTATATTTATTTGAGTATTTATAACATCAATTATGTTAATATTTCATTAATAAGATAATTATTGCATCATCGTTGTGTCATAAAAATTTAACTTATTTAATGTCTAAAAATTTAAAATAAAATACCATTATGTAGGAAATCTTTTTATCTTTCTAATTAATATTTAAAATCGAATTTATCTTATGTATAACCCTATATTAAAAATGTTTTAGTAAATAAACTTTGATTTTAACTCTTTTAACTCTTCTTTGAATTAAATAATAATAAATGTCCTAATCTAATCCATGTGGGCCTAAATGGTCATATTTTATTCCTAAGCTTGTTTTTGGTCGAATTACTCTTATCCAATAGAATTAGGACATGTGTTAGGGTAATAATAATATCATTTTTACCCTTAATTACCCTATTTACTTTTAACCGTGGTAAATAAAAGTAAAAAGTTATTATTCACCAAAAATTATTTTCATCTCATTGAACCACATTTTACTTACTGACATCAATTGTGTCTCTCGGATTTTTGAAATTCCACTCACAGAAGCGGTAAAATTAAGTTTTATGAAAAATTTAATTTTTTTAACTACCACTTACTGGTTTCACTATTCATCAAAAATTGAAAGTTTTCAGAAAAATACCAAAAATTAGGCCTACGCTATATTTGATATTATGAACTCAAAAATGATTTCTATTTTACCAAATTCAAAACATATCAGTTGCATTAATTAATTTAAAAATTAATTGTCGTCGTCAAAACAAATAGCGTGTTCTTAAGAGATAATAACTATCAAAAGATTGACACTTGTTTATGTCTGGTTTAAATGTGAAATTACATCCAATGACCAACATTGTATTAAATTGTAAAAATATATTCTAAATATACTTTAAAACCACTCAAATTAATAATTTATCACTATTAATTATTTCGATTGAAAAAGTTGTTTTTAATTAAAATTTAGTAATTTTCACTATTAATCAAAATATGAAAGTTATCCGAAAATCACCAAAATTTCACCCTAATCTAATTTCGATATTATGAATCCAAAAATGAAGTCCATTTTGAAAAATAAAATTTACAAAATTTCAAAAAGTGGTTATTACTATTCATAACGGCGAGTTTTAATAATATTTTAATAGCATAACGTTGTTTAGTGAAACTCGGTATTGCGTACTACACACGCTATCAAGGAAGGTCGCGATTGCGTGTAATGAAAGGCAAGTCAAGGATTTGTGTTGAGAAAGCTCCTTTTGTTGTAGCGTACAACACAAGACATTAATGAAATTAGAAAGAATATTTTTCATAAAATCTCGGGGTGTTACATTCTACCCCCCTTAAAATGAATTTCACCCTCGAAATTCGTCGGGGTTATAAATGGTTTACTACTCGAAAGTTTCTTTAATAGAAACCCACATCGTAAAAAGGAATACCAAAACCAATCTTTAAAAACAAAAGTATGAAACGTAATGGTTAGCCAAATAAACTAATCAATGGGTTTCCAAATAGGTGAAAATATGGATATGG
This sequence comes from Viscum album, assembly GCA_963277665.1. Lineage (NCBI taxonomy): Eukaryota > Viridiplantae > Streptophyta > Magnoliopsida > Santalales > Viscaceae > Viscum > Viscum album. The sequence continues at coordinate 799,067,674 of OY728136.1, read as the reverse complement.
AAGAAAAATCCAACCATCATGTTCTGATGGAGAGTGGTAGAGAACATGGCTATGGAAAATCCAACAATCACAAATCCATAAATTTGTGACGATATAAGGTACCATCTGATTAATCAGATATAAGATCACTAGGACAACATTTTTGGTTTTCAAGATCGTTTCCCTAAAGTTGAAGAATTTGAATTAGAATAAATACTTACTTTATTTTGGTACAATCTCACTGTTGTTTGTGCCTTGAACAATTTCCACTTCATCTCTTAAATAAATGAAGTTGAATTTGTTATTCGTGAAGTGTTAGCAGATCATGTGATAGAATGATGGGTCATTCCATCTGTCTCAAACAAAAGGTTAGCAAAAGTTATTAAACATTCATAAGTCATTCTATAGTGAGATTAATCATATATGGTTCCTAAAATGGACTTATACTTCATATATCATATTGCATAATATAATAAAACTAGTTTATACTAAACAGGGACTTCCTGTAGGCCAGTGGTAGGCGATAAAGGTCAGTCGCACTTCGGTTGTGGGTTCGATTCCCACAGCCTTGTCTGACACGATGGGCTGTCGCCCGTCCTGCAGGTTGTCCTTTTTCTAAAGCTATATTACTATAACATCCCATCAACAATATCAAAAAAAAAGTTTTATCCTTAAAAAATACTAACTTATGTCTAACATAATCCATTCCAATCATTAGGCTTATCTAAAATACTTCAGTCCAAGCTCATAGTATAGATAAAATGATCACGTGAATGCTATCATTTATCCCTCATATATCTTGTTCGTCACATTCCAGTCACGTGAATACCATAATCATGTAATATCTTGAAAAATGAGTACCCATTGAATCTTAGTGAAAACATGAGTGTTGTCAAAATTTAACACTTTCCACATACCAAAATCCTCAAAATTCTATATACTCAAACCATGATATCACTTATTCCTTATATCAATAATGAGCTCATGAATACAATCAAACATCTCATTATCGTCTTATCCATTCATTATGTGCATATCATCTACATTCCAAAAATATCTGAATAACCTTTCATGAATACTGGTACCATTAATCAAACACTTTCAAAACTCAAGGAATGACAACAGTGTAACAATCCTTAGATGTCTCTTTATTCTATAGTACCATGATATTTCTTATATAACATTACACATGATAAACATGTAATCATTCCACTACATTCTTAAACCATTGACCGAGCTTCAACAATTCTTTCAACTCACATATCATTTGTAGTATCTTCATCATCATCAACATAAATACTACTCATACGACCGTACTGATTCTCTTCATGAGACTTTCTCTTAGGGCATTGGTTTGCATAATGCCCGTACATTCCACATTTAAAACATTTAACCATTGTTGATGTCATAGCAATACCATTATCCTCATCCATGGTGTTAACTGAACCTTTTCCTTTTCACTTACTGGCTTTGTGTCCTTCTTTTCCACACCCAAATCATCTTCCAGTTCCTTTGAAACATTCTCCTTGATGCCTCTTCCCACATGATTTACATAGGGGAAATTGAACTTTCTTTCCTCTATGATCATAATGAAACTCCATCTTTCTCTTATTAGCCGAGTCAGGAAACTTACCAAATTTTACTTTATTGATCATATTATGAGATTGCTGATTTGGCATAATAATGATTTTTGGACTTCCAAATCCCATTTCATTTGGTTTCTCATGAAGAATATCATTCCATTGTCCATCATATCCTCCATTATCGTGAATCATCTTGTTTCCAGCCATTTTCTAAAACCCAAAAAGAATAGTGTGAGTGTAAAAAATCATGCTAGGGAAAACAACATAATAAAGGGGGAGTACCCTCAATATCTAACATCTTAGGTTAAATTCTAAGATCGTTAGTGTAATTCTAGGACTATAACCTATACATATACTTAACCTTAGAGACATACCTAGACATACCTTAGAAATATCTCTAGGGATCTCACTAAATTTCTCGCATCCTAGTTTCCAAAGGTTGACTAAACCTTTCCTATGATACCAATTGTAGAGACCCGAAGCTTGAAATACATTGACATTACATTACATTTGCGGAATACTTAGTACATAACAAAAACATACACACAAGGATCGTAATAGTTTAGTGTCTTTGCAAACTCGGAATATAATCTTCTAATCGTGGTGAAAGATCTTCAACATCTTCCATAAAGTTCTTCTTTTTTTTACCTAAAACCGTTATTTATATCCTGGAGAAAAGAAAACATAAAAGGGTGAGCTCAAATGCTCAGTAAGGGTAAACAAAATAAATTTCATTCACATCATATACATAAGAACATAACTTTTGGAAATCTTAACCTGCAAAAGAAATCATAATTTCATAACATGGGATAAATCATAGTAGTGAAAGGTAAACCCCAATAATCATAACTTAAAACATGAAACTTTGTGGCATACACACATAATCATAGAGAATCATTTCTTGTTAGTCAACACTCTTTGCCAAGACTATCTTAGTGGACAAAGTCCCTTTCTGAACCGAGTCACCCTCGTTTCAGTCCTGTTTCACTAAACCGGTATAACCTACCGTTCCAGACATGTCTATCTCATGAGATATAAAATCTTTACCCAATTCATTGGATGGAGATATATGTCCCACCCATCTCATAATGATACCATTCTTATGTGTGCCACAAAATCATAAACCATACATTATAGCATAACCCATGTAATAAAAATGGGAATCTTAAACATCATGACATCATAAAACAATTCATATAAGATAAATGAATTCATAAAAATAATTCCATCACAACATAATCAAATCAATGTAATAATAGGGATAAAAAAATAACCCTTTATTATCTTAGATGGAAAATAATTTTGATTAAACACTTGAACTCCATTCTTGAGGAAAATATCCTTTCAACTTCAAAAACACTTTTACTTTCTTAACATGTCATACAATTATAAAATAAAAGAAGTTGATTAAAAATAAACTTGAAAACTTGTAAGGAAATCCTCTTGTAAATAATGTTTTAAAAATCCATTCATGCCATATAAGTTAAAAAAACATTCTTCTCGTACTTTTGTCGGAAAAGTCAAAAAAGTACCTCGTATGAAAAACGACAAAAGATTCCTTTCATATCTTTTACTAAAAAATCACCGAAGGGTAAAATTGGATATAAACTATTGTAGAAGGATATAAATATTACATATTGAGGAAACATGGATGTGGATGACAAAATATACCCCATTAATTACCAAAGTAAAAACAATCTCGGATAAAAGTGAGATTGTGATATTTCTCTTACCTTAAGTCCGATTTTCTTCGTAAGTGTCCGAACCTCCTGTATAATGATTTAAATAATGTCTTTAACTTATTACAGAATCATATTCATTGTTATTATATCATATATGGTTCACTTATGACTTTATATTACCCGTTCTTTTGTAAATTCCATGTTAAAGAAGCGTTTTGGGTAAAATCGTTTCATTTATCGTAGGTGTTTGGACTTGTTGTTCTTGACATTATTATTACTTATATCATGATTTACTTACTTCCAGAATATAAAACATGATTTATATATCATATATATTCAGTATATATATATATATATAATAGATAGATAAATGAAATGAAACACACCGTTCATGGAGACGGTAGTCCGTACGTACGCATGAACGCTGTTTTCCTTTCCTTATTGTCTTGAATGGAAGTAAGTAGATGACATACATATATACATAAATCCATTATCTTTATAATGTCATATATTTCATTATTATTGCTTATATATACTTTATAATCATTCTTAAATGGTTATCATGGAGAATGAATCTCATCGCGTCGTGGAGACGGTAGTCCATACGTACGCACCAGCGATGATGTCATTCTCATGATCATGAACTTGTATTGTAGTGTATGTATAATGTTTCAGTATTTTATAATAATCATATATAGTTACTCATTACACCATTATACCCATCCAATTAAGGTGGTGGCAGAAAATAGATTACACCACGGCGTGGAGACGGTATTCCGTACGTACGCACGTGCGGTGATTTCCTTTTTCCGTAGGATGGATAGAAGGTTAATTAGAGTTGTTTCATATTTATAATAACATATCAGTATATAAGAAATACTTATGTTATTACTTTATCATGAAAAAACTAAAGAAGAAGAAGTTGAAGAAGAAAGAAATTGAAAAAGATCAGTAATGGATATTACCTCTTTTTGACGCGCCTTTTCTTAACCTCCACTTAAAGAACTAAGGATGGTCTATGAAGAGGCCCAGAACCTCTAGGATGATACTAGGTAAGTGGAGAAGAGATTTTGGCAGGGGTTGGCCGAGCTTGAATGCTCAAATTGGTGTGATGAGGAGAGGGAGGAGGTGCCCTTTTATAAGGGAGGAGAGGGGCTCCTTTGGAAAAACTAAAAATATTATTTTATTATAAAGTCATATTCGGTTTTAAATAGCTCCAAATTGATTTATTTCGTGGCTAAGGTGGGGATGGGTCGAACTCCTCTCATCCAATTGAATTTAGACAAGTTTAGGTTCCTATTTTAACCTTATCATTTAGATTTAACATTAAGTTAAATAATTTTACTTTTACCGTGTCTTCTTGTGTTCTTACACTATAAGGTTAATAAACATACTATAACAAGCCAAAAGAACCCCAAGTTGTTAATTATTAATATATATAACCTTATCTAAGTCATTTGGCCGAACCTTAGATTTTTAGGAATAAAATAACAATTAATAATATAATATTTGTTTTAAAAACTATTTTATGTCAATTTTGACAATATTTAGTAATTGATTTTTGTAAAAATCATAACAGAATTATAGGTTCTAAAAAGTTAATTAAATCAATACTAACATGTCCTATTAACCTAGAAAATTTGTGTAATTCATAAAAAGTCTCAAATTATATTTATTTGAGTATTTATAACATCAATTATGTTAATATTTCATTAATAAGATAATTATTGCATCATCGTTGTGTCATAAAACAATTAAATTATTTAATGTCTAAAAATTAAAAATAAAATACCATTATGTAGGAAATCGTTTTATCTTTCTAATGAATATTTACAATCTAATTTATCTTATGTATAACCCTATATTAAAAATCCTTTAGTAAATAAACTTTGATTTTCACTCTTTTAACTCTTCGTTGAATTAAATAATAATAAGTGTCCTAATCTAATCCATGTGGGCCTAAATGGTCATATTTTATTCCTAATCTTGTTTTTGGTCGAATTACACTTATCCAATAGAATTAGGACATGTGTTAGGGTAATAATAATATCATTTTTACCCTTAATTACCCTATTTACTTTTAACCGTGGTAAATAAAAGTAAAAAGTTACTATTCACCAAAAATAATTTTCATCTCATTGAACCACATTTTACTTACTGAAATCAACTGTATCTCTCGGATTTTTGAAATTCCACTCACAGAAGCGGTAAAATTAAGTTTTATGAAAAATTTAATTTTTTTAACTACCACTTACTGGTTTCACTATTCATCAAAAATTGAAAGTTTTCAGAAAAATACCAAAAATTGGGCCTAAGCTATATTTGATATTATGAACTCAAAAATGATTTCTATTTTACCAAATTCAAAACATATCAGTTGCATTAATTAATTTAAAAATTAATTCTCGTCGTCAAAACAAATAGCGTGTTCTTAAGAGATAATAACTATCAAAAGATTGACACTTGTTTATGTCTGGTTTAAATTTGAAATTACATCCAATGACCAACATTGTATTAAATTGTAAAAATATATTCTAAATATACTTTAAAACCACTCAAATTAATAATTTATCACTATTAATTATTTCGATTGAAAAAGTTGTTTTTAATTAAAATTTAGTAATTTTCACTATTCATCAAAATATGAAAGTTATCCGAAAATCACCAAAATTTCACCCTAAGCTAATTTCGATATTCTGAATCCAAAAATGAAGTCCATTTTGAAAAATAAAATTTACAAAATTTCAAAAAGTGGTTATTACTATTCATAACGGCTAGTTTTAATAATATTTTAATAGCATATCGTTGTTTAGTGAAACTCGGTATTGCGTACTACACACGCTATCAAGGAAGGTCGTGATTGCGTGTAATGAAAGGCAAGTCAAGGATGTGTGTTGAGCAAGCTCCTTTTGGTGTAGCGTACAACACAAGACATTAATGAAATTAAAAAGAATATTTTTCATAAAATCTTGGGGTGTTACATTCTACCCCCCTTAAAATGAATTTCACCCTCGAAATTCGTCGGGGTTATAAATGGTTTACTACTCGAAAGTTTCTTTAATAGAAACCCACATCGTAAAAAGGAATACCAAAACCAATCTTTAAAAACAAAAGTATGAAACGTAACGGTTACCCAAATAAACTAATCAATGGGTTTCCACATAGGTGAAAATATGGATATGGAAGAAAAATCCAACCATCATGTTCTGATGGAGAGTGGTAGAGAAGATGGCAATGGAAAAGCCAACAATCACAAATCCATAAATTTGTGACGATATAAGGTACCATCTGATTAAACAGATATAAGATCACTAGGACAACATTTTTGGTTTTCAAGATCGTTTCCCTAAAGTTGAAGAATTTGAATTAGAATAAATACTTACTTTATTTTGGTACAATCTCACTGTTGTTTGTGCCTTGAAAAATTTCCACTTCATCTCTTAAATAAATGAAGTTGAATTTGTTATTCGTGAAGTGTTAGCAGATCATGTGATAGAATGACGGGTCATTCCATCTGTCTCAAACAAAAGGTTAGCAAAAGTTATTAAACATTCATAAGTCATTCTATAGTGAGATTAATCATATATGGTTACTAAAATGGACTTATACTTCATATATCATATTGCATAATATAATAAAACTAGTTTCTACTAAACAGGGACTTCCTGTAGGGCAGTGGTAGGCGATAAAGGTCAGTCGCACTTCGGTTGTGGGTTCGATTCCCACAGCCTTGTCTGACGCGATGGGTTGTCGCCCGTCCTGCAGGTTGTCCTTTTTCTAAAGCTATATTACTATAACATCCCATCAACAATATCAAAAAAAAAGTTTTATCCTTAAAAAATACTAACTTATGTCTAACATAATCCATTCCAATCATTAGGCTTATCTAAAATACTTCGGTCCAAGCTCATAGTATAGATAAAATGATCACGTGAATGCCATCATTTATCCCTCATATATCTTGTTCGTCACATTCCAGTCACGTGAATACCATAATCATGTAATCTCTTGAAAAATGAATACCCATTGAATCTTAGTGAAAACATGAGTGTTGTCAAAAGTTAACACTTTCCACATACCAAAATCCTCAAAATTCTATATACTCAAACCATGATATCACTTATTCCTTATATCAATCATGAGCTCATGAATACAATCAAACATCTCATTATCGTCTTATCCATTCATTATGTGCATATCATCTACATTCCAAAAATATCTGAATAACCTTTCATGGATAATGGTACCATTAATCAAACACTTTCTAAACTCAAGGAATGACAACAGTGTAACAATCCTTAGATGTCTTTTTATTCCATAGTACCATGAGATTTCTTATATAACATTACACATGATAAACATGTAATCATTCCACTACATTCTTAAACCATTGACCGAGCTTCAACAATTCTTTCAACTCACATATCATTTGTAGTCTCTTCATCATCATCAACATAAATACTACTCATAGGACCGTACTGATTCTCTTCATGAGACTTTCTCTTAGGGAATTGGTTTTCATAATGCCCGTACATTCCACATTTAAAACATTTAACCATTGTTGATGTCATAGCAATACCATTATCCTCATCCATGGTGTTAACTGAACCTTTTCCTTTGCACTTACTGGCTTTGTGTCCTTCTTTTCCACACCCAAATCATCTTCCAGTTCCTTTGAAACATTCTCCTTGATGCCTCTTCCCACATGATTTACATAGGGGAAATTGAACTTTCTTTCCTCTATGATCATCATGAAACTTCATCTTTCTCTTATTAGCCGAGTCAGGAAACTTACCAAATTTTACATTATTGATCATATTATGAGATTGCTGATTAGGCATAATAATGATTTTTGGACTTCCAAATCCCATTTCATTTGGTTTCTCATGAATAATATCATTCCATTGTCCATCATATCCTCCATTATCGTGAATCATCTTGTTTCCAGCCATTTTCTAAAACCCAAAAAGAATAGTGTGAGTGGAAAAAATCATGCTAGGGAAAACAACATAATAAAGGGGGAGTACCCTCAATATCTAACATCTTAGGTTAAATTCTAAGATAGTTAGTGCAATTCTAGGACTATAACCTATACATATACTTAACCTTAGAGACATCCCTAGACATACCTTAGAAATATCTCTAGGGATCTCACTAAAGTTCTCGCATCCTAGTTTCCAAAGGTTGACTAAACCTTTCCTCTGATACCAATTGTAGATACCCGAAGCTTGACGTACATTGACATTACATTACATTTGCGGAATACTTAGTACATAACAAAAACACACACACAAGGATCGTAATAGTTTAGTGTATTTTCAAACTCGGAATATAATCTTCTAATCGTGGTGAAAGATCTTCAACATCTCCCATAAAGATCTTCTTTTTTTACCTAAAACCTTTATTTATATCCTGGGGAAAAGAAAATATAAAAGGGTGAGCTCAAATGATTAGTAAGGGTAAACAAAATAAATTTCATTCACATCATATACATAAGAACATAACTTTTGGAAATCTTAACCTGCAAAAGAAATCATAATTTCATAACATGGGATAAATCATAGTAGTGAAAGGTAAACCCCAATAATCATAACTTAAAACATGAAACTTTGTGGCATACACACATAATCATAGAGAATCATTTCTTGTTAGTCAAAACTCTTTGCCAAGACTATCTTAGTGGACAAAGTCCCTTTCTGAACCGAGTCACCCTCGTTTCAGTCCTGTTTCACTAAACCGGTATAACCTACTGTTCCAGACATGTCTATCTCATGAGATATAAAATCTTTACCCAATGAATTGGATGGAGATATAGGTCCCACCCATCTCATAATGATACCATTCTTATGTATGCCACAAAATCATAAACCATACATCATAGCATAACCCATGTAATAAAAATGGGAATCTTAAACATCATGACATCATAAAACAATTCATATAAGATAAATGAATTCATAAAAATAATTCCATCACAACATAATCAAATCAATGTAATAATAGGGATAAAAAAAGAACCCTTTATTATCTTATATGGAAAATAATTTTGATTAAACACTTGAACTACATTCTTGAGGAAAATATCCTTTCAACTTCAAAAACACTTTTCCTTTCTTAACATGTCATACAATTCTAAACTAAAAAAAGTTGATTAAAAATAAACTTGAAAACTTGTAAGGAAATCCTCTTGTAAATAATGTTTTAAAAATCCATTCATGCCGTATAAGTTAAAAAAACATTCTTCTCGTACTTTTGTCGGAAAAGTCAAAAAAGTACCTCGTATGAAAAACGACAAAAGATTCCTTTCATATCTTTTACTAAAAAATCACCAAAGGGTAAAATTGGATATAAACTATTGTAGAAGGATATAAATATTACATATTGGGGAAACATGGATGTGGATGATAAAATATACCCCATTAATTACCAAAGTAAAAAAAATCTCGGATAAAAGTGAGATTGTGATATTTCCCTTACCTTAAGTCCGATTTTCTTCGTAAGTGTCCAAACCTCCTGTATAATGATTTAAATAATGTCATTAACTTATTACAGAATCATATTCATTTTTATGATATCATATATGGTTCACTTATGACTTTATATTACCCGTTCTTTTGTAAATTTCATGTTAAAGAAGCGTTTTGGGTAAAATCGTTTCATTTATCGTAGGTGTTTGGACTTGTTGTTCTTGACATTATTATTACTTATATCATGATTTACTTACTTACAGAATATAAAACATGATTTATATATCATATATATTCAGTATATATATATATATATAATAGATAGATAAATGAAATGAAACACACCGTTCATGGAGACGGTAGTCCGTACGTACGCATGAACGTTGTTTTCCTTTCCTTATTGTCTTGAATGGAAGTAAGTAGATTACATACATATATACATAAATCCAGTAGCTTTATAATGTCATATATTTCATTATTATTGCTTATATATACTTTATAATCATTCTTAAATGGTTATCATGGAGAATGAATCTCATCGCGTCGTGGAGACGGTAGTCCGTACGTACGCACGAGCGATGATCTCGTTCTCATGATCATGAACTTGTGTTGTAGTGTATGTATAATATTTCAGTATTTTATAATAATCATACATAGTAACTCATTACACCATTATACCCATCCAATTAAGGTGGTGGCAGAAAATAGATTACACCACGGCGTGGAGACGGTATTCCGTACGTACGCACGCGCGGCAATTTCCTTTTTCCGTAGGATGGATAGAAGGTTAATTATAGTTGTTTCATATTTATAATAACATATCAGTATATTATAAATACTGATGTTATTACTTTATCATGAAACAACTAAAGAAGAAGAAGTTTAAGAAGAAAGAAATTGAAAAAGATCGGTAATGGATATTACCTCTTTTTGACGCACCTTTTCTTAACCTCCACTTAAAGAACTAAGGATGGTATTTGAAGAAGACCAGAACCTCTAGGATGATACTAGGTAAGTGGAGAAGATATTTTGGCAGGGTTTGGCCGAGCATGAATGCTCAAATTGGTGTGAGGAGGAGAGGGAGGAGGTGCCCTTTTATAAGGGAGGAGAGGGACTCCTTTGGAAAAACTAAAAATATTATTTTATTCTAAAGTCAAGTTCGGTTTTAAATAGCTCCAATTTGATTTATTTCGAGGCTAATGTGTGGATGGGTCGCAATCCTCTCATCCAATTGAATTTAGACAAATTTAGGTTCCTATTTTAACCTTATCATTTAGATTTACCATTAAGTTAAATAATTTTACTTTTACCATGTCTTCTTGTGTTCTTACACTATAAGGTTAATAAACTTACTATAACAAGACAAAAGAACCCCAAGTTGTTAATTATTAATATATATAACTTTATCTAACTCATTTGGCCGAACCTTAGATTTTTAGGAATAAAATAACAATTAATAATATAATATTTGTTTTAAAAACTATTTTATGTCAATTTTGACACTATTTAGTAATTGATTTTTGTGAAAATCATAACAGAATGATAGGTTCCAAAAAAGTTAATTAAATCAATACTAACATGTCATATTAAGCTATAAAATTAGTGGAATATATAAAAAGTCTCAAATTATATTTATTTGAGTATTTATAACATCAATTATGTCAATATTTCATTAATAAGATAATTACTGCATCATCGTTGTGTCATAACTAAATTAAATTATTTAATGTCTAAAAATTAAAATTCAAATACCATTATGTAGAAAATATTTTTATCTTTCTAATGAATATTTTCAATCGAATTTATATTATGTATAACCCTATAGTAAAAATGTTTTAGTAAATAAACTTTGATTTTAACTCTTTTAACTCTTCTTTGAATTAAATAATGATAAATGTCCTAATCTAATCCAAGTGGGCCTAAATTGTCATATTTTATTCCTAAGCTTGTTTGTGGTCGAATTACACTTATCCAATAGAATTAGGACATGTGTTAGGGTAATAATAATATCATTTTTACCCTTAATTACCCTATTTACTTTTAACTGTGGTAAATAAAAGTAAAAAGTTACTATTCACCAAAAATTATTTTCATCTCATTGAACCACATTTTACTTAATGACATCGACCGTGTCTCTCGGATTTTTGAAATTCCACTCACAGAAGCGGTAAAATTAAGTTTTATGAAAAATTCAATTTTTTTAACTACCACTTAGTGGTTTCACTATTCATCAAAAATTGAAAGTTTTCAGAAAAATACAAAAAATTAGGCCTAAGCTATATTTGATATTATGAACTCAAAAATGATTTCTATTTTACCAAATTCAAAACATATCAGTTGCATTAATTAATTTAAAAATTAATTCCCATCGTCAAAATAAATAGCGTGTTCTTAAGAGATAATAACTATCAAAAGATTGACACTTGTTTATGTCTGGTTTAAATGTGAAATTACATCCAATGACCAACATTGTATTAAATTGTAAAAATATATTCTAAATATACATGAAAACCACTCAAATTAATAATTTATCACTATTAATTATTTCGATTGAAAAAGTTTTTTTTAATTAAAATTTAGTAATTTTCACTATTCAACAAAATATGAAAGTTATCCGAAAATCACCAAAATTTCACCCTAAGCTAATTTCGATATTCCGAATCCAAAAATGAAGTCCATTTTGAAAAATAAAATTTAAAAAATTTAAAAAAGTGGTTATTACTATTCATAACAGCTAGTTTTAATAATATTTTAATAGCATATTGTTGTTTAGTGAAACTCGGTATTGCGTACTACACATGCTATCAAGGAAGGTCGCGATTGCGTGTAATGAAAGGCAAGTCAAGGATGCGTGTTGAGCAAGCTCCTTTTGGTGTAGCGTACAACACAAGACATTAATGAAATTAAAAAGAATATTTTTCATAAAATCTCGGGGTGTTACAAGAAATGGTCAAGCAAACAGTGTAGAAGGTGAAAACCATTCAACAGCATATCAAGGCAGCCCAGAGTCGACAGAAGAGTTATGAAGATAATCATCGACGATACCTTGAGTTTAAAGTTGGAGACATTTTTTTTTCTACGCATATATCCGTGGAAGAAGGTCATGAGTTTTGGAAAGAAATGGATGTTAAGTCCAAGGTACATTGACCCCTTCGAGATTCCTGATCGTGTTGGGGTTGTGGCTTATCGACTAGCACTTCCACATACTATGGACAAAGTACATGATGTATTTCATGTATCCCTCTTAAGGAAGTACATATCGGACCCTTCACATGTACTCTCTTCCGAGGTGGTACAATTGGAAGATGATCTTTCATATGAGGAGAAACCAGTGAAGATCTTAGATCATAGAGAAAAAGTTCTACAAAATAAGACAATGCCCCTCGTCAAGGTGTTGTGGAGAAACCACAAGTTTGAAGAAGCAACTTGGGAATCAGAGGAAGTTATGAAGCTGAGTTACCCACATCTATTTTAGTGTGAGAAAAGGAAAATTTCGAGGGTGAAATTTCTTAAGGGGGGAATATTGTAACGACCCCAAGTTTCATTAATGGAAAATCCCTCTTGATCTTATTAAATGTCTCTTTATATAAAATGTTTTTTATAAAATTTCAACTTCATTGGTTTTATGATAATAATTATGACCGTTACTTTTATAGTCGTTGAACAGTGATCACATGATTAGTATAAATATAGGGCTTTAACACATCCAATTTTACTTAGACAAAGGAAGTGATGGCCTCATCTAGTAGAATTGCCCCATACGAAGCCCATTTATCAAATCTCGAAAAAGATGTATTGTCCTTGGGGTTTGCTCTTGACAAAGCCCAAGCTGAGCTTCATCATTTCAAGATCGAATGGGACCGTCTACGGGATAATTGGAAGTTGATAGAAATTACCACTCGAGCGATGTTATCCGAACCACCCCAAGAGTCTGCCAGCATCACACATCTTACCCTTAGGTCTTATGAGGCTGTTTTAAGGGGTTATGTGACTAATCGATAGTACTATTTTCATGTACATTATTTTTTTATATAATAATTAATATAATTTCATGTCATTATTGATACATTGTAAATAATTTTTAAAGTACAAATGGTATTTTTAGTTATTATTTAATTAAGAAATATATTTTATTAAATTAAGGGATTTTTTAATTAAATATTATTTTAATAAAATATTATTATTATTATTATTAGATTAATTTTATTATATATAAATGATCATATAATTGTAATAATATATTTATAATTTTTATTGAGGTTTGAAAGCCATTTTTGTCAAAACCCGTGAATTTTTTATAAATGTCGGTTTTTATTTTAAAAGTAAAAATTAACATATTTATAAAATTATGTAGATAAAATAAATGCTATTTTTGGAATCATAATGTTGAAATTATCTAACGGTGAATTTTTCATAATTTTCTGAGATAGTCAAATTTCTAAGTAAAAATTAAATACCGTTTAAATATATAATGTGTTTTGTGACATCATAATGACACAATAGTGATGTAATAAAATACTATAATCTTTATTTTCGGCCAATATATGTTTTAACATTAAAATAATGTGATTTTGGGTTTATTTGGATTAATTTTCAAAGCATTAATGGACCCCTCAAGACTTATTAAACACCTCGTCTTTTTAAATTAATTTCAATGGGGGTGTGACTCACCTCCACATAAGCAACCCTAATATTTTAAGAAGATAGAACTTTGGACTTATAAAATAATGTTTTTCTCTTCCATTTTCCAAAAACCATGGGCAAAAACCATGGTATGGTTTGTGGTTTGGATTAATTTAATATAAGGGGTCCTAAACCTAAATAATAAAGAATTCCCTCACCTTTCCTATATAAACCCACCCAAGCTCCCACTCCCTCCTCACTCAAAGCCTTTGGAGTTCGTCCAACCTCTGCCCTACTCTCTATATAATCCTCCCAAGGTTCCCCAATATCCCAAGAAGCCTCTCACAAGCCTCTCTCTAGCCTTTGGAAGTACACATCCAAGTAAGGGTTTTTTCTTCCTTTCTCATTTTTGTCCAATTTTCTTTATGTTGGTTTTCCCTTTTAATGTAAATTATGAATGTTGGGGTATGATTTCACACCTCCCTCATACTTTCCTCTTTATTTTTTAATTATGGGAGACCCCTTTATCTCTCATTAAATTCCTCCCACGTACACCCGTTACTATGCCGAAATTCCGAAAGGAACTTCTCTCTCCCCTATTACACTCAAGCAATACTTTTGTATCATGAATCTAAATTCCATTAAAATTGTTGAGACATGTATATATATGACATACTTACTTTCCTTTATATGTAAATATGATTAGGAACCCATTTCTCTCTCATCAACCATTTTTATGAATTCTTATGTCATGCCGTTACGCTGCCGAAATCGCACCGATTTTCTAAGCCAATGTCATTGTGTAGTGAATACCATGCCCATTTATCCATCAAGGTTATTCACCTTTATGTGCATTTACATATTGATTATAAAGTTTCATATATGAATTCCACATTCCTTTATCGTAGAATAAATGATTATGTTTTATGAATCCATGTTTTATGATCCATGTGGCACACTTATGCATGAAATGAAATGTTTAAGAAGGGTGTGCCCTTATAGCACTCCAATGCATTGGGTAAAGTATAGTATCATGATACGTCATGTGAAATGAGTGTTTAATCATGCTAATTCAAGTACAACGAGGTTTTACTCATGCTTTATGTGAAATGAGGATTTACTCATGCTCCATCTGCAATGAGCCTTGGCTCATGCTAATTCCATGTTAAGTGTTGTTGCCACATTTCCATGTTATGATTATCATGCTTTATCATGCCTTTATGTTCATGTTTTTATTATTCTCTATTGATATGCCTATTGTCTAAAATTTATTGTACTCCTCATGTTATTCTATGTGTACTCCCTTACTGGGCTTTATAACTCACCCTTTTCTTATGCATGTCCTCAGGTTATCCCATGCAATGCTAAGTACGAAGGAATATAGTGGTCATGTAAAGGAATTTTTCAATAAAGATGGTGTATTTCATGTTTTAAGTTTTTATGTAATGATCCTAATCCCCAAATACACTAAACTTCTCAATCTTGTTTGTTATATCAAGTGAATATTTATGTAATAAATCATGTTAAGTTGTAATAAAAAGCAGGGTTGTCATACATATGAACCTAGAAGTAGTCACCCTAAAAAGGTTGGTTGAGTATTAATTTGATCTTCACTTAGTTCATGATGAGTTGGAATAATATTTTTCACCTAATAATAGGTATGAGTTGAAAATCATATAGTTATGCTCACTAATGTGGCATTAAATTGTAGTATTTTGTCACATCTTTTATTGTACTAAATATTTATTTTTCTATCTAAATTACTCAATTAATGGTTATTTTTTTACTTTATTGATAATTTATTGTGGATTTCTTAAATTATTTATATTTATGATAATAATGTTTTTGTATTGTTTAAACTATTAATTTTTCATACATCGTTTTATTTATTAAATTCTATTGAATTTTTTTTGGGTATTAATATATTAATTCATCAGTTGAAGTAAATATTTTAATCAAATTTTTAATTAATTTAATAATTAATAATACTAACTTAAAATTCAATTCTTTTATAATTTTTATCATTATTTATTTTTGTTAAATTAAATAATCAGTTATTTTTTAATGAAATTTTATTTTAGTTTTTAATATTTTTTTCTTTTAACGAAATAATAAGTTTTATTTTATTTTAATTAAATTTTTAGTTATATTATTAATTAATTTACAAATGAAATTTTATTTCATTTTGAATGATTATTATTTAGGTGTTTTTTGTATGTTTTCATTTTGAAATTTTAATTTAGTTTTGTTTCTTATATTAAAATTATCATGTTTTTTTTAATTTCCTAAATTATTTTATTTCAATTTTTTTCTAGTGATAATTTATAGCCAATTTTCATAAAAAAAACATGCAATGTATCCCAAATTTAAAATGGGTAAATTGATGTATCTAATCAGAAATAAGCCTAAGGGAAGTCGACCTAAGCTTCCAAAAGAAGCTCGATGAATCTTTCAAGAATTTATGAGTTAGACCTTGAGCTACGAACCATTGTTTATGATGAATATATAGATTTTCCAACCATGAAATAAGGCTTGGATATGACATAGGTGTGGATGAATCTGAAGGATGAAAATCCTCATCGAATCTTTTAATATAAGACATGTCAAGGGACACCAAAAACTTTTAGAAAAGGTCGATTTTAGGAAGATGAATGAAACAAGAGAACGCCCACCTAAATAATAAAGAATAATATCTACTAAACTCAAGGATAAATACTAAATCCGAGATGTGAGAAGCTGAACCTGAGGTTGTGTGTCTAGTTTTTTAAATCCCAAAAACCATTGAAGCCAATGACTCTATATTTCTATACCAAAAAAATACATGATTATATATTTGGTGTTCATCGATTTAGCCTTTGTTGATGAGGAATAAATAATAGGCTTCCATAATCATTGGTGAGGATGAATTCTGAGCTTGGTCTTGTGTTGAGACACCAATTGTTTGATGATGTAGCTTGGATAGTCAATGAGTGCTCATCACATCTAAATTCATGGTGAATTCAACGATGTATAATATCTATCTAAAATTTCAATTGATTAATAGGTATTCCAAGTTCGATGTGTCTTTATAAAGTCTACCAATTGAGTCTTGTGATGGCGATGACCTAGGTTGAAACCCGACGAATATTGATTTCTAATTTTTGTATTCAAATTCTATCTATTTATATTGAAAGGGTTTTGGTCTTATCCCTTTTTACAGTTGTAAAGTTAGTAGGAAATTCTTGAATCATGTTAAAATAAATTCCTCAATGAGTTATGTGTTTAAGTATATAGGGTCATAAATTCTATTTGGTGATCAGATTAGGATGAAGAAATGGATGATGAATGGGAACTTGATAAACTCAGATGGGCAGGGAGAAAAATATTTTTGGCCAAAATTTGCTTTGATTTTGGGAATCTTAATGAATGGGGTTTTGATTTAGACCATCTTGTTATAGGAGATTGAAATAATGGAATTCAATGATTTAAAAATAATAATTATTATTGTCTAATAATTTGAGTGAAGTTGGATACCAGGTGGAATCTTCTCAAATATTGAATTTAATCTAGAAAAATATATATATTATATTTCATTGGAGTGGAATGGAAATTTCACATCGAGGTAGAGAAAATTCTAGTGAGAGATTAACTCATGCCACTTAAAGATAATGGGGGGAGGTGAAAGATAACACATGGAATTTTTTGATAGTTGGTTAGTTTTTGTAAATATTTTCTTCTTTTTTTCTTTAAGTTAGTCTTGAATCTTCTGTAATAACATACCTCTATCCCCTAATTCTGTTCTCGACACTTTCTCTCTTATATATTATTTTCTATCTCTTTTGAAATTCTCTTTTGTAAATAAAATTCATTATTTTTCATTATTCTTCTTGGTGTTTGATTTCATACCTCTAGATATGAATGAATAATTTTTATAGCTAGATCCTGGAGATGAAACTCAAAGTATTCTAGAGACCAAATACCTTTTCGATCTTCTATTTCTTCATCACTCTTGATAAATTACTAATGTGAAGTAAAGATATTCAATGAAAAACTTATTCATAGGAAAAATAATTCTACTTTATCCTTCTCTGTTATTTTTCATCTTCGTCTATTATATGATCAATAAAGAATCTAAATAAATGTTGTGTGATTTTTTTATCTTATGATGATAACTTTTCCATGGAGTACATTCTTGGATAATGTGATTTGAACTTGTCATTCACTTCACAATTAAAAGATTTATCATGTAATAGAATACATTTTGTGTATGATTGTTTTCTATTTTAGGAGAGATACATTTTTGTGCTGATACATCAAGCACACATTGAGTGAGTTTTAGTGTCTTCAATATAAACCATTTTGTAAATGAAATACATTAAAGCTATTGAGAAATTAATGCATATCTTTGAAGAAATTTATTTTACTTAAAAGGACTATAAGAGTAAGGTATCACTCCAGTATCTAATTGAAGAAGACTCTATGAATAAAATTAATAAAAAATAGAAAATAAGTAAGGGAGAAAATAGGAAGCTGGAGCTATCAATTTTTTATCTTGATAACCCCTTAAGAAGATATGCTAGAGTTTCATGTTCTATATTTGGTAAATTATTTTGAGGGTTGAAAGGATAAATGTGGAGAAGAATTTGAAGAAGTTGTACATACTTTGGAAGAACAACATTCATTTGTTTTTCCTTTTGATTATTTAAATTTTACTCACTTTTTAAATTATTTTTTACCTTTTTACAAGCTGAACTAGCTCCAGATACCCTCCATTTTCCATGGAAGGAACCTTATATTTGGTGTTTCATGTTGAGGAGATATTGGATGAGGTTTACTATCTCACTCCTGGCTTGCAAATTGTTCTAGGAGAACTACCTACCAATGAAAAGAAAAAAGTAACCAAATTTCTGGATTTGTTAGATTTGTGGAAGAAGCATTGTTTTAGTTTGATTCTAAGTATAATATATCTGATTTAAATAGTGTTTCACCATGAATATGTTATAAATAGTTAACTAAACATTGTGAATTTATTGAGGAACTTGTGAAGGTCGTTACTGAAAATTATGAGAAACTTTTGAAACTCTCATATCCAATTGTAAATTCATGTTTAGGAGTGGTCAATGAGCAAGATGATATTTATGGGGAGTTAAATAGTGAAAAAGTGGATGGTGATGCATATGTGATCTTCAATAATGATTTTTATGGGATATTGAACTAGAAAAAAACTACATCCATGTATTGAATTTTTACTTTCTTTTCAAAACATTCCTCAAGTTGAAGAAGAGGGGAAGTATCCCTTATATTTTGTTTCCCTTTCCACCACTCCTTAGAAGGTATATTTACAATAAAGGGGAAATAAAGGAAGTTTAAAATGGGGTATTTCATAAGTTTTGTAAGTTACAAGGAACTAAATATAGCAAGAATCACTTGTGAAGGTTTTTAATCATGAAGCCACATCCACCATCTGATTGGGGTTAAACCAAAGGCTTTCTATATTTTCTCTTAGGGGGTTAAGCACAATATTATATTATTACATTGTTTTTACTTTTTATTTATTTATTTAATAATTTTTTTTTTGTTTCTTTTGTTGGAGAATAAGATGTATTCCACTACATAGAAACCAATATTGAGTAAATTATTCTACACCTTTTAAATTTATTGGTTGTTTCCTTCCACTCTTAGATTTTTTAGAGTTTAAATTATTATCATATGATTCAAGGTATGTTTGGGGGAATGGTACACATTTTTTCTACTATTGTTGATTTTTATAATGAAAAATTAATTTCAAACAAGCTACATTAATTTTTATTGAAAATATTTTATGACGTCCAAAAATAATAAATGTGTGTAAACCTTAATTTATGTGTTGTACTTATTGTATGGAGAAGTATTTTACATCATGTTGATGCATAAAAATGTTGGTTTTCATGAACCAAGAGGAGATACAATATGGAGCTACTTGAATTTAATAATCCTAAATACCAAACTCTGGTTTTATTAATTTTGAACTTTAAAATTATCAAGATTAGTTCTTATCTTTTACATTATGTAGGACCTCAATTTTAGGCTACCATAGGATCTTATTAAAATTTCTAAAAAGGGGAGTGTTTAATGTTGAAATTAAATTGTTAAAGATCTTATTGGTTGGAGTGAGTATCTCAAGAGGGGGTGAATCAAATACCGAATAAAAATTTCTATTCAAAATGAATTAAATTAGATTCCCCCAATTAATTTAAAAACAACCTAGTTAATGAAAATTATAGATCATTATAAATTTCATTCTTTCAAAACATTTATTATAATATTCATTAGGTATCTAATAAAATAATGTACAATATTACTTGATACTTTGAAATAATTTTTTTTAATTAAAATATTATAAAAACAATAATTAAGGTTTAATATCAATGTATTGATTTTTTATAGTTTAAAACGATTTTTAGTTTTAAATAATAGATTCAAAAGAAAACATGCAGTGGAAATTTGAATATAATAGGTTCAGTCTCAAGATGTGATTTAGTCCTCTAAACTTGGTGATCACCTACCACCAAGATGTTTATATAAAGAAACTGTTTTATCCACAACCTAGATGGGGTTTTACAACAGTATACAACTGTCTAGATGACATAGGGACCCTTCCACTATTATTCGTGGGAAAAAATAAAATGGGTCACATGGGACCTCTTCCACATTTTTTGTGGGAAAAAAGACGTAAAAATAGTTAATAATATATCTATGTATCTTTTAGTTTTAGAAGGATATAGTGTGTTTAGAAATAAATAGAGCAACCCACACTGTTCATAACGTAAAAAAGAAATAAACAACCTAAGAAATATAAAAGTATAAAGGGATATAGATGCTCGATTTGTTATGTAGTGTAGCTCATGAATCATGATGGCGACCTACAGTGGAGATTGAATTGGGTTCTTGTGAAAACTTTAATAGAATAGAGTTTTATAGACACTTTTGTTCTTAATTGTAGGAAATTAATGGTTGTGTAATGAGATTCATCTTCTTTAGTCGAATGATGAATGCATCTTGTTTTCTTCTTGAAATCAGGTTCATCAAAGAGTTCACAAGTACATATTTTTATCTTGTTCTTATTTTATCACATTCCACACCATATATATTAGGGAGTATTAATCATTTTTTATTAGAGGTATGCATGAGTATCCACATGAGCATCCTGATATTATGCATCCTCATACTTAGAGTTGACATATATTTTAATGCATATCTATTAGGAAATAAGCAACAATAATTGGAATAAATAATGGCATTACACTCAACAAACTATCCGTTAAAAATATCTAATTTAAAAAAGATAAGTTTGAGAAATAGTGATGGTGAGTCCTAGAATAATGAATCATAGTCTGGCAGTGTTTTGTTCTAGTGGCATCTCTGGATGATGATGTCTTGTTCTAGTGGTACGTTAAGTTAGCGGTGTGAAATTTTTTACATATAAAAATTTATATGTTAGTGAATAAGCAGATGATGGTGAGTCATCCTTTTGGTGGTGACTCCTCTCATTATACGTTAGGCTGGTGGTGTCCCATAATTTTTCAAAATTCTATTCTGGTATGACATTCTGGCAGTGAGTCAGTATCGGTGGTGACCCATCCTCAACGGTGTGATTTGGTTGGTAGTGAGTAAACCTTGATGGTGTCTCATACTTGTCAATTTTCATCACCTATCTCATATTATATGATGATTAAAGAAAACATGAAACTTATTAATATTGTTATAAGCATGATTTAGTGATCGGTAAAACAATGTGGTTCGAAATATCCCCCTATTAGATATTTATATATCATGGAATCAAAGTTAAATAATTTGTGACACCAAATGTATGATCAAAACATGATATCAAGGAAAAATGATAATGGTGAGCATATATATCAGTGTGGTATCAAATATAAATAAATAAAAAAACTTGAAAAGACAAAAAAAACATTCCATACTAGAGTTCTCCCCCTTTTGGGATTATGAAAAATGTAAAACATAAGAAAAATAAAAACAAAAAAGGCATGAGAATAAAATATCACAAGATGTTTCATTAAAGAAAAGTAAAGTTTAGCCACAAAATGTTATACAAAAAAATTCCCATAAAATAAAAAAAGTCCAAAACAACAAAATTCTCAAGGCTAGCTAGAAGGGTCCATAGGAGCTTTTCCTTTGTCCTTGGATTTCTCCTAATCTGAGATAGTAGGTGTTTTAGGGTCTGAAGGAGCTATAGTCATAGTAGTTGGAACACAAAGTGGGATTCCCGCTATTCCCTGAGGTTGAGACTCTATAATAATAATCATATTAAGTTGTATTATATATTGTGTAGGATAAAGGGTGAAGTGTTGGAATTAGGAAAGAAGAGTTGAAGTAGATCCCTGATAACTCCTGGTCTAAGAGTTTCTTGTGGTGTGATAATAATTTATTCCTGAGCCACAATAGTCATTACATATACAAGGAGAAATAGTTTCATAAGGTTTATGAAATCCATGATTATATGACCACATCACTCCATGGTACTGAAGTAATATCCTTTTTCTTACAAAAAATGATTTTTCATTGGAATAATCTCCTTCAACTATTTGACTTTCTCATTAAAAGCTTGAATAACATGTGGCATCCTCAAATTCTCAGCCAAAAACCTGAATTTTTCATCCATGGAATGTTTGGTATAAATTATCAAGAGATAATAATGGATGGATTTGGTAATTTATTCTCTATATTAATTCATATATTTTTCATAACTCCATTTCATCATGTGATCATGAGTTGTACTCTCCTCAAACTTCCTAAAAATTTCCAAATGAATGATAGGTTCATTACTTGAAGGTCCACTGGAGGTAGCAACAATTTATTCTCTGAGCACTGACCAAATAGACTCCTCATCTACTAGAGTAATAGTATAGGTATAATTGTTCTAAGATTCATCTTCAAGACTCTTAATAATTCTATTGAAAGATGTAAAAGAAAACATTAAATATTTCATAAAATATTTTACCTATTCTAGGTCATTAATAATCTTCTTATTCTCTATTTCTTGATTCTTTAACACTTTATCAAAATATAAAAGCATATTTTCTCTAAAAACATCCAAATCACCTCTTGTCACTAAATTCTATGGGACTTTAGGGACAATAAGTTCCCTAATAGAAGAAAATTTTTATAAAAAACTAGCAACATCAATTTGATAGACCATTGATCCCTCAGGATCTCCCTCCTCTCAAAGATATTGTCTAAAATACTTTGGTGGACTCAAAACATTGTTTGAGAACTTACCCCATTCTTTTGAAATGAGATTAATGCAACTGTCAGCAACCACAACCATGTAGGATTCAGCAACAGTCTATTCATCCACAACAGGTACAACAACAGCGGTCTCAATATTCTGAGCATCTATACTTTGTGCAACAATGCCAAGTTATTTATTTATTTGAACATTATTATTTTAAACAACATCATCTGATTCAACTTTAAAATTACTAACAACATAAGGCTCACCATAAGCAGCTACATTAACAAACATTACATCATCATCATCTTTCTCGCTATAAACAAGTTATTTCTTTATTTGTTCATCAAAATAATTCTCAAAAATAGTAACCACTAACATATTCTTAGTCTTATTATAACTATAAATAGTCTTACTTGTAGAAAAAAACTCAACACTTGGAGATTTATCCCCCTCAATATTTTCATCCTTTTACTTAAAAGCTGTGTTTTTATCTACTGGTAAGATAGATCTATTAGTAAATACAATAGGAGAACAAAGTATATCTGCATGTATTTTTATATACCTCCTTCTAATTCATAAAATAACCCATAAAAGTCATAATCATCATCATTATCTTCAGGACCACCATTATTACCATTTCCATAATCTCAATTTCCATTACCATTATCATCATCATCTTCTTCCTCTTCCTCCTCATGATCATACTTTGAACAACTTCTAAATTGTTCCCCTACAGAAACATCGGCTTTTTCTTTGTCATTGTTCACTAATTATTTTATTTTAGGAATTATATTAGGAGGTCTAGAAGATCCATATGTAATAGGTGTATATTTGGTAGAAAAATCATTGTCACTCCCCTCATTAACTTAATGTTCTTTCTCCTCTTCTTCTTTTCAGACTGCAACCAATTCTTTATCCTCACTTGAATACTCAAGAACTTCATCAGGTTCTAGACTAGGGTCAACAAGATCCCTTGGCCTATAAGGATGATCCATAGGGTTAAAATCCACATAAACTTTCTCAACATCAGTTACCCACTTCTTCTTCAAGGGGTTCCAGCTAATTCTCATCCTTGAATAACCTGATTTAGAAATTCAAAATCCACCACAGTCAATAAAGGATTATCCATCTTATGAAACTAACCATTTTTATTTTAACATAGTTGAAATGAACATTGGGTAAATTAGGTAATTATATTAAGAGGCAGTCTTGATCATTTCATACAAATGAATCATAAGATACCTAAACTGATTAATATTATATTTTATTCTCATAATATTTTATAAGTAGACATCCTGATACCTTAAGGTGGAAATTTCAACTTTTCTAGGTAATAAAATGTGTTGAATAAATTTGAAGAGCAACCTACATTCCCCATCCAACTCAGAATCTACTGGTATTCTGGTTATTTCATCGCCAGTCAATTCAGTTAAAGCATATTCATACAAAAAAACATCAGTGTTCTCAGGAATAGATCCATAGTAATCATAAAAAATACCCCATCAGGAACTCCTAATAATTTGGCCCACTAAATTGAAGAAAACAAAACTTTATGACCATTGATTCTTGATCCTAAACTTCTTTCATCATATTTTTTAGAGAACTCCACAAACCGATAGAATTGATGAACTAGCCTAGGATAGAAAGGTCTCTCATTTGAAGATAAGCAATCTAACAACCCTTAGATCTATAAGACTTATAGTACTAAAAATTTACATTAGATCATCCGTCCAACATCAACTTCATTTTTTGGTACTAAAACATATTCTACAAGCTCATGATGAATAGGTTTAACTATAGTAGAATCACTCGACTCTCCTTTTTTGCTTCTTATATAGAAGTAACTTAGACAGTGAGGACTCGGAAGGAAACTTCATTCCCTCCATGAAGATCAGTCTGGTAATCTTGGTCGAAGGTTAAGAAAAAGGTAGAAGGATTGAAGGTTTTTAGATTAAGGGGTGCACTATGATCGAGAGAAAATAAAAGGATGTGAGAAATATTGTCTATTAAAACTAGAAAAACTCTTAATTCATATCATTTGGGATTTAGATATTTGAAAAATCAAAATCAAAATAATACTTGAAAATAAAATTTATAAGTTGAAAAAATATTCATATCGGGTTATTGAAAAAAATGAACCATAAGAACAAAAAGGTGATGTTTCAGAAAACATAGAAGAAATGAAAATTCACAAAGGCATGAACAAGTCAACAATGTGACAAAAAAAACGGTGTGATATTTCACAGTGGTGAGACAACCACAATGACGAGAAAACTATAATGGTGAAATAACTACAATGGTGTGTCAAACCCAATGATGTTTCATACCCAAAGGTGTGTCACCAAAAACCTAAACTTAACCAAAATTAACCATACCTAGATCATGTTTGATGTAATTAAATCTCTTAAAATTCATAGGATTTGTAAATATATCATCCAATTGATGTTCTATACCAATGTATTCAAGAGTGACATCGCCTTTTTGTAAATGATCTCCCAAAAAATGATGTCTTTCATCAATATTTTTTTCTATAATGAGAATCATAATTATTAGAAATGTTTATAGCACTATTTTGTCACAATTTATGAGGATAAGTCATAATTGATATCCACAGTCTAGTAATGTGTGTTTCATCCATAAAATTTTTTCAAAATAGATACATATAGCTATATATTCAACTTCAACAACAAATAATGAATCTAAATTTTTCTTCTTACCACAACAATAAAATAGAGACTTTCCTAAAAAGTGACATGTTCAGGAGTTTTTTTATCTAATATACACCCATAAAAATCAGCTTCATAATAACTAACTAAATCAAACAATTTTCCTCTAGTCTAAAACAATCCTAAATTGGTAGTATATTTAAGTTATTTGAAAATTATTTTGACAATAACCAAGTGTGAATCTTTTGTATTATCTTGAAAGTGATCACACAAAACCAAACTAAACATTATATCAAGATAACTAATAGTGAAGTAGAGAAGAATTTCAATCATTACTTTATAACTGGTTTGATTAACTTATTTCCCATCATCATCATGATCTAATTCATTGGTGGTACACATAGAAGTATCACTACTCTTACTGCTATCCAAGTTAAAATGTTTTATAAGATCTTTATTAAATTTACTTTGATTTAAAGTGATTCCTTATTTATTTTAAAAAATATGAACACCAATAAAGAATTTGAGTTCACGATTAAACTCATTTCAAACTGATTTTGCATCATTTTAGAAAAATCAGTTCAAACATAATTTATTAAAGATCCAAAAATAATATTGTCAACATAAATTTGGACAACTAAAACATATTTTAAAATTTGTTTTATAATAATTGTAGGATCAGCTATAACTTTGGAAAATAATTTTGAAATTATAAAATTGTTTAGCTTATCATTCCAATCTCAAGGATCCCTTTTTAAACCATATAAATCTTTAGATAATTTGAAAACATGATTTGGAATATGGGTATTTTGAAAACTAGGGTGTTGTCAGACAAACAAATCCTCAATTATAAAACCATTCATGAATGCACTCTTGACATCCATTTGATAATGTTTGAAATCTAGATTAGATACATAAGTATGCATAATTCTAATGGAGATAACTCTGGATACGGGTACAAAAGATTCCTCATTTTTTATTCATTCTTCTTAATTATAAACTTATGAAACTAGTCTTTCCTTGTTTCTAACTATTATTCCCGACTCATTTATCTTGTTTTTAAACACCCATTTAGTGTCTATATTCATTGTTTCCCTGGGTCTATCAAAAAGTTCCCACAGTTTGTTTCTTTCAAACTAATATAATTCTTCTTTCATTTACATCACCCATAATTCATCATTAATGGATTCATTGATGTTATTATGATTTAGATAGGACAAGAATACTTGATGTTCAACCAGATTTATAAGAGAATATCTTGTATGTATACCTCTATCTATATCTCCTATAAAAACATATAAGGGGTGATAATTAAGGGTTCTAATAGCTCTAGAAAAAGTTGGGATTTTCATTTTAGGATTCTCTACAGGTTCGAGTTGAGGAAGTTCAAAAAATTAATCAGAACAAGATGATTTTTCTGACCATTTAACAGTAGAATATAAATGATTATAATTAAAATTCAAAGTTGATAAATCATCCTCATAGTTTTATAGGGAGTTATTGGGCTCTTATGGATATGTCACATCAAATTTTACATGAAATGAATCTTCCACAATTTTGGTCCTCTTATTGAAAACTGTCCAAGATTTAGTGGACATTGAATAACCCAAGAAAATTTCTTTATCAATTTTAGAGGACATTTTTTCAAAATTATCCTTAGTGTTAATAATAAAGAATTTTCAGAAAAATACTCTAAAGTAATTAACCTTAGTCTTTCTATTTCTCCAATGTTCATAGGGGTTCTTCTTCAAAATTTGTCTAATTAAAACTCTATTTATGATGTAGTGGGTTGTATTCACATATTCTTCCCAAAAATAGAAAATTAATTCATACTCATTTAACATGGTATGTGATATCTATTTAAGAGTTATATTCCTTCTCAAAATAACTTCATTCTTTATAGGGCTCCTAGGTGCAGAGAAGTTATGACTATAGCTAATTTTTGAGAAAAAATATTCAAAGTCTTTATTTTCAAAATCATAGCCACTGTCACTTCTTAAGGATTTAATTCTAAGTCCACTCAATTTATCTATAGATCGATCATACTTGGTGAAATAAGAATAAGATTCACTCTTGTGAGATAAAAATAATAGTCATGTATACATAAAAAAGTCATTTATGAGTACATAGATATAGTGCATACAATTTAAACTATAAGTTATAGATTCAACAAATAAATCCATCTAAAACTAACTCAAGAGGTTGTGAAGTTTTCTCTTATTTCTTAAATTTGAAATAAACTTTGTTTTGTCTCCCTTTTTGAGAGGGGTTATAGACTTTATCAGTTATGAAATCAAACATAGGTAGATCCCTTACTAAACCTTTCTTAGTAAGCTTCCTAATTGAGTGAGCATTTCAATGGCATATTATCCTATAGAAAATCCAAGATTATTTGTGAAAAAACAATCAAGTAGGAAACATTTTGATAAATTAATGAATTCAGGTCAATAACATTAACATTATCATTTTTTAAAGTAGTAAAAATTAAAGAATCCTTAAAATAAAAAGCAATACGTGCATTGTTCTCAAATTTAACATGAAAACTTTCATCACATAATTGTGAGATACTAAGAAGGTTTTATTTCAATCCATCAAAAAAATAATTTAGAAATTAAAATAGAATTATTGTTACTAATTTGTACAAGGATGATGATTTTACCTTTTTAAATGTCACCAAAGGTGACATGACCACCATCAATCTTAATAAGGACCTTGAATCATGAATAATATCCTATCATATGTCTTGAACAACCATTCTCCAAGTACCATATATTTTTACAAGAGGCCTTAAAATATTTTTCTTACAAAATATAATTTATACAAGCAATGATTTTGGTACCCATATTTTCTTAGGTCCAGAAGTGTTAGTGATAAAAGATACCAGCTGTTTTTGATATGTTTCCTATAAATAGACTGAATAATTTTTGAAATAGAGGCTTAGGTTGGACTTCTAGAAAAATATGTAGCATTACAACTTTCATGTTTTAACTTAGGTACAAAAGTACCATTTATTACTCTTCTCTATCTATGTAGATATCCTAAACCTGTAACATATTTAGGTGAAAATTACTTACCTAAAATCTATGTGAGAGTTTATCTACCATTAGTGAATCTTTCCAAGTCTTTCTTTAGTTTTTCATTTGAAATTTTGAGTTTTCTATTCTGTTTCAACAATTGAACATTATTTTCCTTTTCTATAGATAGATGAGATTTAATATTTGTAGATAAACCATGATATCATTTCAGATTTTTATATTTGTGTCTTAATTAATTAAAATTGACTTTTAGAATTTTATAATATTTAACTTTTCATCTTGATACATGCCATCATCATTATGTTCATTCTAATAAATATAAAAAATATGATAATTATGCATAGGGAAAACATTAGAAATATTAGGTACCTCATTGAATTTTTTCATAAATAATATGTTGGCTCTATCTGATTTCTCTTCAGGATCTGAATTAGAATCAATAAAGAAGTCTTCCAAAGAACTCCATGTTGATTTTAGGGCCATATTATATCTTTTTACCCTTTAATCATATCTCTTTTCTTACTTTAACATGGGACATTCAGCCTTTACATGAACTTCCTTTTACACTCATAGCAGACAACCATATTTTTATCTTTCTTACAATCTTTCATCTAAGTTCCCTTGGTGTTGGATTTTCCTTTAAATTTGGGATTTCTAAAAAAAATTATCACTATAAAAATTCATGAAGCATCTATCTATATGGTCCATCTCTTCATCACTACCTGATGGTGAGTCACTATCCCTTATGCTAGAATCTTGACCATTCACCTTTTTCCTTTTGTTTATATGTAGCAGCCTTAAAAGCTATATATTTTCTTTTTAACAATTCACCATATTCTCAGTTGAACTTTAACTCTTCTCCATAAATCATAAATTTATCAATAAACTCTTGGATAGGTAGCTTTCTGATATCACAAGACTGTCTAATTGACACAAATTTACCTCTCAATCTTTTAGGTAAACATCTAAATAGTCACAAGTTCTGATGCTTATCACACTACTAGAAAAGAAACCTATACTCATGGTTGTAACCCAATGGTATAGCCTCTAAAACTATGGGTATAATATATACCCATAGTTTCCAAAATTGTGACCTGTTGAGGTGTCATTATATACCTATACAAATAGTTCTTATAGAATCATTGGTATAGGTTCCATAAATTCTATAATACCCATGGTTTTAATGAAAGTATGGGTATAGATATATACCCATGGTTTGAAAAATCGTGGGTATATATATTTCCCTAAAAGAACCTATAACCACCTTTTTTCGAACTATGGTTATATATTTTCCCACCAGAGAACCTATACCTACGGTTCTAAAAACAATGTGTATAGGTAGGTGCTAGCATTTGGCCGCAGCACTACCAATTCGTTCTCCAACTCTTGAACTAGTAAATCAAATAAAGCATATAGTATAAATTCAATGAAATAATAATTTTCTATAATTATCATCCATTAAATAGCTTGGAATAGATTTCAAACCATATAAAATACTAAAATATACATATACATCCATAGAACAAATAAATTCAAATCATTACAGAACTATACAAGTCACCTTCTTAGTCAGTAAAAAATGAAAGAGATAAATATATCCCACATCGTCAACATCCT
Source organism: Viscum album (assembly GCA_963277665.1). Classification (NCBI taxonomy): domain Eukaryota; kingdom Viridiplantae; phylum Streptophyta; class Magnoliopsida; order Santalales; family Viscaceae; genus Viscum; species Viscum album. The sequence continues at coordinate 799,036,808 of OY728136.1, read as the reverse complement.
TATCATTAAAATCATTAGAAATATAATCATAAGCAGCAGCAACAGCAACATCCTCACTAACAACATCATTTGAAGAAGTAACATCATTAACAACATCACCACCACCACCTTCATCTTGATTTCTTCTAGGAACCTCCTTGGAATAACTCAGGGAATAAATTAAAGAACACTTTGATTCCATTAATTAATCAATATTAGTAGAAAACTCGAATGGAAGTGATTTAATTATAACCAATATAGGTTTTAGGAATTTTTTGCTGATAATCTTACTTCTTTCAATCTCTCATTTACTTCTTTCAGGCCCATATAAAGCTATTTTTTTGCCTCAGCTTCTTCAACATGAGCTCTTTATATCTTGGGGATCTGAGAGGCCTAAGAGGAGCCTGATGAGGACCAATATTTATAGGGGATGATGTTTTTCCCTGGTCAACATCAGCCTCTTCCCTGGTGATTGTCACCTAATACCAGACTCAAATGATCGTTCAGTCCGAATTTTTCAACTTATTTATCATCAAGGGCCTCTAGGGAAGTCTTTTGAAATTATAAAAAAAATATTTAATTATTTATTTCGTATAATTATTTTAAAAATAAATAAAAACTTACAATATTTTCTTCTGTTTGTGCATTAACTGCACGTCCATCCTTCTTTCATCCTACTTGAGCAGGATAATTTAGCTCAAGGTACAAGACCTTCGATTACCAATATACCTTGATGAAAATAACATTTATTAATATAAACATATTCACAATGTAAAGATTTTATAAAAGGGAATAACAATTAAATGAATTAAAAAATCATAAATTTAAAAATGTGGTAAACATTGATGATAAATAATCATATATAATATCTAATCATAAACACTTTATAATTTTAGTTTCTCATTATGAACATTCAATAATATTTAATATGAATTCTTTATATTCATTCCATAATGGCCATTTGACCAATAATACTAATGGTACATTGGCCTCACGGCCTAATGTCCAATTTCTCTTTACGCCAAATGGTGAATTAGCCTATAGGACTAGAGCTGAATTTTCCATTAAGCCTAATTGCCAATTGTCCTCTAGGCCTAATGTCTAATTGGCCTCTAGGACTAATGTCCAATTAGACTCTAGGCCTAATGGGAAATTAGACTAGAGGCCTAATGGTCAATTATCCTATAGTCTTAATTGAAAATTGGCTTATTGTTCTAAAGCCCAATTGGTTATTAGGCCTATAGGATAATCAGCCAACAGGCCCATGGTCTAATTGTCCATTAGTCCTAATGGTCAATTTGGATCTAGGCCTAATGGACAGTTGGGATCTTGGAATAATGTCTAATTGGGATCTAGACATAATGGTCAATTGGCCTATGGGCCTAATTTCCAATTGGACTATGGGCCTAATGTCCAATTTTCCTTTAGGCCTAATGGACAATTGGCTTATGGGCCTAATGGTCAATTGGCCTATGGGACTAATGGTAAATTGTAAGAACAATTTTCATTCGTTTTTATCTTTTATTATTTATATTATACCAATTTTATAATGATTTTGTCACTTTTTTACAAGATGAACAAGCTCAAGATACCATCAATTTTTTCATGGAAGACACCTCAGATGAGGTTTTTCGTTTTGAGGAGATCTTGAAGGAGGTTTACTATCTCACCCCTAACTCAAAAATTATTCTAGGAGAATTTCCTAAAAATGAAGAAGAGAAAATGGACTAAATTTAGGGAATTGATTTCTATATTCAATAAGCTTTGTGTTTGATTTATTCTGAGTATAATGCAACTAATTTCTATGGTGCTTCACCATGTGTATGTTATGAAGAGTCTCCCAAACTTTGGGAATTTCCGGAGGAACTTGATTAGGTCGTTACTACACAAGATGAGAAACTTTTGAAACTCCCATATCTAATTGAAAATTCATGTTTGGGCGTGGTTGATGAGAAAGAGGATTTTTATGGGAAGTGAAATAATGAAAAACTGGATGGTGATGCATATGTGATTTTCAATAATTATTTTTAGGTTATATTGAACTAGAAGAAAAATAACATCTAAGTATTCAATTTCTTCTTTCATTTCAAAACACTCTTAAAGTTAAAGAAGAGGGCAAGTACCCCTATATTTTGTTTCCCTTTTCACCACTCGTAGGAAGGTAAAATGCTAATGAAGGGGACATAAAGGAAGCTAAAAAAGGGGTATTCCACATGATGTTTAAGTTGAAAGGAACTAAAGATAGTAAGAATCACTTGTGATGGTTCTTAATTATGAAGCCACATCTACCACATGATTGGGGTTCAACCAAAGGTTTTGTATCTTTATTATTAATGGGATTTGACCCAATATTATCTAGTTACATAGTTGTTCATTTTTATTTATTTCTTTAAAAAGTTTATTTTATTTTTTTGTTGAAAAATAAGAGGGAAATATTCCATTGTGTGGAAACCCATATTGAGTAAATTAGTCCACTCCTTTTAAATTTTCTGGTTTTTTCCTTTCACTCTTAGATTTTTAAGAGTTCAAATTCTTATCATATGCTTCGAAGTAAGTATGGGGTAATGGTACTCAATTTTTCTATTATTGTTGATTTTTATAATGAAAAATAAATTTCAAAAATGCTACATTAGTGTTTTTCCTGGAAAATATTGTATGATGTTCAGAAATAATTAATTCATTTAAACCTTAAATTTTGTTATGTAGTTTTTGTGGTGAGAATTATTTTACATTATATTGAATGATAAAAATATTGTTTTTCATGAACCAAGAGGAGTTATAAGTAGGATCTACTTAAAATTTAATCATCTCAAACTCAAAACTCTGGTTTTATTAATTTCAAACTTCAAAATTCTCAAGTTTAATTCTTATATTTTTCTTTATATAAGAGCTAAATTTTATGCTACTGCAAGATCTTATTCAAATATGTAAAAAGGGAGGTATCACATGTGTAAATTAAATTTTTAATGCTCTTGATGGTCGAAGTGATTATCTCAAGAGGGGGGAGGGTGAATCGAGTACACAATAAAAATTTCTATTCAAAATGGATTAAAAAATATTCCACCAATTAAACTTAAAAACACCCTTTTAACCAAAATAATAGGTCGTCATAAATTTTGATCTTTCAAAATATTTCTTAGATGATTGATTATATCTCAGATATAATAATGTAAAATATTACTTTATCCTTTGAAATAAATTTTCTTAATTAAAATATAATAAAAACACTAATTAAGTTTACTATAAAAGTATTAAATTTTTAATAGTTTAAAATTATTTTTGGTTTTAAATAATAGATTCAAAATAAAACAAAATAAAACATGAAGTGGAAATTTGAATATAAGAGTTTTAGTCTCAATATGAGAATTAGTTCTCTATACTATGTGATCACCTACCACCAAGCTATTTATATAAATAAATATCTCGATCCATAACATGGATCGAGTTTTACAACAATATAAAACTATCCATACCACATAGGGACCCTTCCACTATTATCCATGGGAGAAAAAAATACAAGGGGTAACATAGGACCTCTTGCATAGTTTCTATGGGAAAAAATCCAAAAAAAGTTAAGAATATATCTATGAATCTTTCAGTTATAGAAGGAGACAATGTGTTGTGAAATAAATAAAGAAACACACACTTTTTATATTATAAAAATAAATAAACAATCTGATCAATATAAATGTATGAAGGGATATAGATGCTCAGTTTTTTATACAGTGTAGCTCGTGACTCTTGATGGTGATCTGCAGTGGATCTCGAGTTGGGTTCTTGTGAAAATTTCAGCAGAACAAAGTGTCATAGACACTTTTTTCTTGACTAAAGTAAATTACTAGATGTGTCATGAGCTTATACTTCCTTAGCTGAATGATGGATGCAACTTGTAAGGTTATTACAATCAGGTTCATCTTTGAGTTTATATGTATAGATTTTCAGATTGTTCCTTTTTTAGCGCATTTCCCATCATATAGATTAGAGAGTCTTATTCACTCTTTATTATTGGCATGAAAGAGTATCCACATGAGAATCCAGATATTCTGCATCCTCATACTCAGAACTAACATATATTTCAATGTATCTCAATCAATAAATAAGGATAAATCATTATAATAATTAATGGCATTAAATTCAACAAACTATCCATTACAAATATCTAATTTAAAAAGATAAGTTTTAGAAATAGTGATGGTGAGTCATAGAAAATGGCTCATGGTCTATAAGTGTTTTTTTCTTGTGGTGTATTAGGATGAAAATGTCTTGTTCGGGTGAATGTCAAGTTTTTGGTGTGACAAATTTAACTTATCCCAATTTCTATATTGGTGGTGAATCAGCTAATGGTGATTCATCCTTCTGGAAGTGACTCCTTTAATGTTAGTCCAGGCTGGTGGTGTCTCATAATTTTTCAAAATTCCATTTTGATAGTATGAAATTATGGCAGTGATTCAGTCTTGATGGTGGCATATCCTTAGTATTAGGATATAGTTGGCAGTGAGTCATCTGTGAAGGTGTCTCATATTTAGAAATTTTCATCACCTGTCTCAGATTATGAGATGATTACAAAAAAACATTGAACTTATTAATGTCATTATAATCATTAATTAGTTATCATTAAAAAAAGAAGGTCATAAATATCCCTCTTTTGATGATTATAAATCATGGCATCAAATGTAAACAAATCATGACCCCAAATGTAAGATCAAAACATGATATCAAAGAGAAATTATAATATTGTTCATATATATCTATGTGGTATCCAATATAAAGAAATAAAAACACTTTTAAATACATAAATAACATTCAATACTAGAGTTCTCCCCCTTTTGGGATTATCAAATAGGTAAAACATAATAAATATTGGGAAAAATCTATCAAGGTAACATTGAAACATTTTTTGGTTGGTTCTATTTGTTGAAAAAGTGGGTTTCTATGGTGAGTTAAAATGTTCTAGAGATATTGTTGACAATTTACGTTGAAAAAGAACCATGAATAAGGAATAGATGATCTGGAGGGGGTACGAAAAGAATATATATAAGGTGGAATTGTTTTCCACTATTTTCTAAAATTTGAGTCCAAAAATTAGAGAATAGAGATATATGTTTTTGGAAAATAGAGTTGTTCTCCAATGTCAAGTATGATTGGAATGTTACGTACCAAGAATTTTTCAAAATCACAATATCAAAATATGGAAAAGGAAAGAGTGGTGTGCAAGTCATGAAGTGGCATGCAAGTCATGAAGTGGTGCGCCAGTCATGAAGTGGAACGGAAGTGATGGAGCGGTACGCAAGTCACGAAGTGGAGTGCATGGTGATTTGTGCACCTCACATATAGGGTCATCAAAATGACTATAAATAGATGTCTACCTTTCTCATTTTGTAGAAGCTCAACACTTAGAAAAAAAATCTAGTCTTTGATCGTGCAAGTAGAAGTGTCGCGCAAGTTTTGAGTGTTGTGAAAGTAGTGAGTTGCGCACAAGCAGTGAGGTGCACACAAGTATTTAGTGGCATGCAAGTAGTGGCGTGCAAGCAATGAGTTGCGTGCAAGTAGTCAGTGGTACGAAATTAGTGGTGTACATGTGGTGGCATGGAATTAGTGGCGTGAAAATAGTAGGGAATAAGTAGTGGCATGTAATCATTGGCACACAGGAAGTAGCACACAAGAAGTGTAAATAAAGTTGGTTGTGGTGCGAAAGAAGTGGAACACAAGTATAAAGTGTCATGCATGTTGGTTTTACAACAACAAAGGCAGAGGCCGCACACTTGTTAAAGTGGTGCAGAATTAACCCTAGGGTTTCATGAAAGTTATAAATTTCCTATTACATATGTGGTAATGCGTATTCATCATTATATGAAAGTTTCACATAAATAGGGAATCTACATATGTTGGAGGATGAATTCTTTTTTGATAATTAAGGGACCTAAAATTCCACAAATTTTAAGTGGATCCCTTCCAAGAGTAGTGATAAAAGGAAGAGGAAGACGTTTATCATTCCCACCAATAGTGAGCCAAGGAAAAGACATAGGGAGTGAACCCTAGGAATGTAGCGAGAAGACCCTAAAAACTATGAAGGTAGTGAGATCGGGAATATTAGATATAGCTCGAACATTTTAATTGGCAGTAAGCTTTAGTGGATTTGGTACATAGGCACATCATCGTTGTATGCTCTTTGGACATAGCCCAGTGAGGGTGAACTGGGTGAAAATATGTGTTTCTATTTGTTTTCCTTCTTGAATTATATTTAATGTATCAGCATCTGATAAATAAGGAAATAATAAGATCAAAATTAACACTTAAATTCAAACAAAGTGACCTTGGTAATAAAGAGATCAACATCCAGTGATTCTGAAATAATTTTTTCAAATAATATCCACACACAGATTCACCCCCCTGCCATGGTATCTTGGCCCCTTTTGGACCTAATAATTGGTATCATAGGTAATGTTTCTTTTATCGTATTTTTTTCTCTAAAATGGTTCAATATATTGTTGAAGTTAAATATTTAGTCATCTATTATATTTTTGTGCAATGGGAAAAGGAAGAACGTCAAAGAAGAAGCATAAGTTAGGTGGTATTCCTTAGAGTTGATCTGTCTATGGAAAGAGTTTGATTCAATTAAAGGAATCAAGTAGTGAATAGAATAATTATTTGGATAAATCATATCATGAAAATACTTACTCATTCAATTATGCTGAAGGAATGAGCAATGTACCTAATATTCCAAGTGATGTTGGAACTAATGATGAAGAAGAGACTCCATGAAGAAGAAAAGTGGAAGTTGTCCATGAAAAAATGGAATTGGATAATAAATTGGATGAAATGATTAAATATAAAGATATCCAGATCCTGGCATTTTATATTGAGGTCAACAAGCTAAGAGGATTAAATCAAAGGCTTATTTATCTGGTTATTGATGTCAGAGATAAGAACTATTCCCAAGATGAAGAATAAAAAAATTGTCTACAAAGGTTGAAATAATCAAAGTTGATAAAAAGGAAAATAATATGATCTGAGAAGAAATTTAGAATCTGAAAGATAGAAATGTTGATCACTCTACATAGCTATCTGAACAAGCTTAGAAAAAGAAGAGACTATAATAGGAGAATTTATGCTATAATAATTGTGTTTCTCATATAAACTCTATGTTAAAGGAGAAATGTTACATGGTGGAGAATCTCACATGATAATTGGAAGATGAGATGAGTAATGGAAATAATATCAATAGAGAACATATTTCTCAAGTTTAAACAAGGGATATAAAGATTCAAAAATTGGTAGAAGAGCTAGAATTAGAAAAGAAAGATGTGGATAAATCCAGGGTCAAAGGAAATTATAAAATGATGGATACCTTGCACTTAATATTTGATTCTCATTTGGCATGTGATTATGGAATGAAAAGAAAATATTTTATTTCTAAATAGAAATAAGAACATATTTTCTTATCTCAAAGGCCATAGAGTTTGGGAAAATCTGGTATTGGATATGATGTACCCCCTCCCAAACATGACAGGAAGAAAGTTGTGAAAAGTTCCAGAGATTATAAAAATATTTTAGGTTATAGAGATAGATCTACATAGGATTTTATGGTAATTGATGATAGCATATAGTATTTTTGTGAAACACATGGTCATACTTTAAGATAATTTAATGAGGTGTTGGAATATATTTCATTCCATGAAGAAATAAATATTTATAAATCTAAGGATAAGAAGAAGCACCTTGAGAAATATGAAAAAAGAGTCTCTCAGAATATTGTATCCATGAAGTTACTCTATTTTGTAAGAATGGGATAGACCATGAGTTTGTGTCAGGAAGCCTAGGAGCTCAATGTCAAAAGAATAACTCAAACTACATCAACATCTCAGCTGATAAGTGATGAAATGAGCCATGCCATTAATGGAAGATGTTACATATGTTCTGATCATGGGAATTTTTCAAGACATTGCAGCAAGAAGAAATCAGGGAAAGAAAAGGAACGTAGAAGGAGATCCCTAGAACATGTAGTGCATAAAAAAGCATATACTAGAAGACAACATGGTGATCTGAAATATAGGTATACAGCCTCAATAGAATCATAAGGATCTCAATGAAATTTATATCCATCACCTCCTCTGTTACACTCACAACAAATCTCTTGGAGAGAATGTGAACAACCCTGGAAGAATAATGGGAGATCCAATTTAGTTGTGAGTAAGAAGAATGTAAAATCAGTGGAAGACTCAACCACAACAAGAAAGGGTGGTATGACTCAGAAAAATGATAAAATCAAAATGACTAAATAATGGCTTAGAAAATTCACATGTCATTCCACATGCTGAGAAGTGAAGAAAATAGAATGATCCCTCCATTGGGGGGAAGAAGAAAGAGCAGATTAATTGCAAAGATATTCCTACTCAGAGAAAGAATCATAAGAAATGGAATGTAGGTGGAACATCAAAGAAGGAAATGTGTACTAGTGGGTTCAAACCCCAAACTGTGAACAAGTATAGGCCTATAGAATCTATATATTAGAAAAACGATCAGCATGTGGGTAAATAATGCTTAGTAATATGGCTAGAGCAGTTGAATTTGGCTTAGAAATTGGAACAAGAACAAAAATAGTATAGTGCTTTGCAAGAAAGTATCAAAGAGTTGATCAATCTAGATCAATCAAAATCCTCTTCTTGAGGATTCTAAAGAATTCCCTATCCTTATGTGTATAAATTCTATAAACTGATGTTCAAGTGTTTCAGGTTAAAGAGGAGATATTATCCAAGGGGAAGTGGAATCAAAATATTCAATTTGGTGATGTGATGTGCTACATAATTTTGATTGATTCAAATCAATCACAAAAGATGAAGAATTAGGATGGAATAATTCCTCTAATGGAGTTAATGGTTTGTGGATATTTGAAATGTGTGGAAGTAATTGAGAATAATGTATTGTGATTGTGTTATTAACTTTATCTCTTGTTTCCTACATTGAGTTCCCAATTAGTAGGCTTAGGCGTTTGTTGGATGGATCATGGAAAAGTACCACATGAGATTAAATGATGCCAGAGAAGAAGAATGTTTATTGGTCTAAACAGTGGTCTCAACAATAGGAAGAGTTTCACATAATAAGAGGACCATTCTATCTTATAATCATATGTAATATATCAATGGGATATAAAAGATGAAATTCTAGACTTCATGAAGACCAATTGGGGGAGAAGCATCAAAACTCATGTATTTCATGAATATCAATTCTGTTCAAAAAATACTGTATTAGCTGATTGTTTTCAGAATACCAAGAAGTTGAGATAGAATATTTGGAATGGTTCAACAATAGGTTGAGAAAGTAGTTTAAATTAATGATTTCATAGTAGTAGAGAATGATCAGAATCTTCAGCAATATAGTGAAATGTTTCTTGATAACAGTGACAAGAAGGTATGCAAATCAAGGGGAGAAGAAGTGAAAAATGATGGTTCAGAATAATATAGTGATAATGAGAATATGGAATTCAAATATAAATCTACACATAATATAAAGATTTAATCTGAGATTTATAGGCATAAAATCATTGGTGATCAGACATCACCAGTTCGTAATTTTCCAGATGGATGTCAGTTCTGAATTTCGTAATGGGGTTCTAGAATAATAAGATTATATGGAGCTATCAGATGATTTTATCATTAATGAAGATGTGAAAAGAGTTTTGTCGGTTTAGTAAGGATTTATATGGTTTGATTCAATCACCAAGACCATGTTATTAAATTCTATATATGTTCCTGATGAAGCTTGGTTTTTACTCTGGTGGAGTTGATTACAATTTATATGTCAACAATGAATGTAATCAATGGATGATGGTGCTAGTGTATATTGATGAAATAAGATTTGGAATGGAAAAATTATAAGGAGATGAAGAATCCAATGGCTACCTGGATGAAACTACTGAAATATGATGAAGGAAAATTGGTCAATATCACAAAATATAGGTAGATCATTGGAAGCATGTGGTACTTAATAGTTACATGACCAGATATTTTTTTTTCACGTGCCAAGCAACGCGGTATCAATTTAATCCCAAAGAAATCTATATGGTTGTAGTGAAAATAATACTTCATTGTATTAAGGGAAATGTGGATTTTGGTTTTATGTATAGTGAAAAATATCATCCAGAGTTATTAGGATATATATATATATATATGAAAATATATCTAGATCAACATATGATAGGAAGTCAATGTCAGGTGGTGCATTATATCTTGGTAGACTTTGTATTTATTATCTAAGAAAGAAACAAGATTTCCTTTCATTGAGAACCGTAGAAGCTAAGTATATTTCGTCCACTAAAGCATGCACTCAATTATTGTGGATGAAACAGTAGCTTTATGACATGGGAGTTGAAGTGAAATCTCTTATCGAAATCCATTGTGATAATTTAAGTGCTATAAATATTAAAAAAAATTCATTCCATCACTCAACGGAAAAGAACATTAAGATAAAGTATCATTTTATCAAGGAGAAGGAGGATAAATGAATTCCACAGTTGGAGTATGTTCCTACAAAACTACAAGTGATAGACATTCTAACAAATACATTACCCAAAGAATCATTTGATAGGCATCAACTGGATATGGGAGTCCAGTCGACTCCCCTCTCTTGAAAAAGTGTGGATGGATAATCCCCTCTCCCTGAGGTATGATGTGTTTCTTCCAAATGTACTAAATTTTTTTCCTTACTCTCAAACTAGAAAGAAGTGACCTTTGGGTTCATTGAGAAAGGGGATGAAATTTTGACCCTTTATGAAGGATAATATTTCTTTTTAAATGACATAGGGAGAAGATGACAGGTGGAGCAGTGAGATAGGGGGAGCAGTTGATAGAGGGAGTATTAAATATGACGATGCTAGAAGTAATTATTCAAATAAGATATATCATGTAAATTGAGGTTCATTACGAAAGTAGTGAGTTGTTTTCAAGAATTGGTATTAGGAATGTAGTGATTTATTGATGAACTTTTCATTATACTCATGTTTATCACATTGATCATTGCTCATGTCGTCTTAGAGTATGTGTTGAGTAAATCTTTGATCACTATCAGAATCGAAAGAGGTGAATTGTGGTTGAATATGGAATAATCATTAATGAGGTATCAAATTATGTAGAGTTGTCAACAAACCCAAAGGGGAGATTGTTGGGAAAAAATTCATCAAGGTACCATTGAATCAATTTTTGGTTGGATGTTTTTTTAACAAAGGGGGTTTCAAGGGTGAGTTTTCATGTTCCAGAGATGTTGTTGACAATCTATGTTGACAAAGAACCATGATAATGGAATGGATGATCTATATGTGGTACAAAAATAATAGATACAAGGTGGAACTGTTTTCTACTATTTTCCAAAATTTGGGTCCAAAAATTAGAGAATGGAGACAAATATTTTTTAAAATTGGAGCTATGCTCCATTGGTAAGGAGAATTAGAATGTTGCACGCCAGAAATTTTTCAAAATCAGAACATCAAAATATGTAAAAGGAAAGAGTGGCATGCAAGTCATGAACTGGCACGCAAGTCATGAAGTGGCGTGCCAGTCATGAAGTGTCACGCAAGTCATGAAGTGGTGTGTAAGTCATGTAGTGGCACACATGTGATGGAGCGGCATTCAAGACACAATGTTTTGCACAAGGTGAGTTTCATACCTCATGCGCAAGGTCAAAAAAATTCCTATAAATAGATGGCTATCCTCCTCAATTTGTAGAATATCAACACTTAGAGAAAATCTAAGAACTGATCGTGAAGGTGGAAGTGGTGTGCATGTTGTGAGTGGCATGGAAGTAGCGAGTTGAGCGCAATAAGTGAGTTTTATGCAAGAAGTTAGTACAGTGTAAGTAGTGGAACACATGTATTGAATTTAACACAATATGTCAATAAAATTCAATTAGTGGTGTGTAGGCGTTTGTGTGAAAGCATTAGCATGTAAGAAGTGTGTCACAAACCATGTCGTGAAAGTAGTGGAGTGCAAGCAGTGGCATGAAAGTAGTGGTGCGAAAGTAGTGGCATGAAAGTATAAATTGGTGCAAAAATTGGTTGTGGTGTGCAAGTAGTGGCACAGAAGTTGGTTTTCCCACAACAGAGGAAGAGGTTTTCCACTACTTAATGTGGCACATAAGTCAGCTGAGGGTTTCATGAAAGTTATAAGTTGACCGGTACATCTGCAGTAAAGTGGTATTCATCAGTGGATGAAAATTTCACTTCAAATGATAATTTACATATAGTGGAAAATGCATTCATTTTTTATAATTAAGGGACCTACAAGTCTATAAACTATGAGTGGATCCCTTCCAAGAGGAGTTAGAAAATAAAGAGGAAGATAATGATATCCCACTAGTAGTGAGCTAGAGGAAGATACATAAGAAATTACCCTTGGGAATGCAGTGATAATACCCTAAAATTTGTAAAGGCAGTGATATTGGGCATAAAATATCTAGCATGAACATTGTAATTAGCAGTGTGCTTTAGTGGATTTGGTATATCGGCACATCACCATTGTATTCTCTTTGGATGTAGCTCAGTGAGGGTGAACCAAGTAAAAATTTGTGTGCCTGTGCAGTTTCTTTATCGCATTACATTCAAAGTTACATCAGTACATAAAGAACAAAAGAATAAGATCAACATTAACATTTAAGTGAAAAAAAGTGACCCATGTAATAAAGAGGTCAAGATCTAGTGGGTGGGGAATAATTTTGGGAACGAATATCCATACCCTGATTCACCCCCCCCCCCCCCCCCTTTATGGTGTATCATCCCATTTTTTACCTAACAATAAAAATAGAAGCAATAAAGACCGTAGAATAAAAGATCAAGAGAAGTTTCATTAAAAAAAGTGAATTTCAGCTACAAAAATTTATACAAAATGAAAGTTCCATCAAATATAAAAAGTATTATACAACAACAATATCAAGGCTATCTAGAATGGTCTATAGGATATTTTCCTTTGTCCTTGGATTTTTCTTAATCTAATATAGTAGGTGCATTAGGATATGAAGGAGCTTTAGGAACAACATCAAGAACACCAAGTTGGATTCTAGATATAGCTTGAGGTTGAGACTCTATAATAATAAATTTCCTGAGTTTTCTTATATCTTGTGCTAGATAAAGAGGGAAGGGTTGTAATTGGGAAAGTATAAGGACCCGACCTTAAAACATTACTTAATATTGAATTTTAAACAAGAACATACATTATTACAAAATGAGGATCTTTTTGGGTTTAGAGTTTTATAGAATTGGGATAACTTATATACATAACATAACATATTCATAAAAAGAGGACTCTATTAAAAACAGTTTCCATTTTTTTCAAAATATAAGACATTAAAACATAAAGCATGATTTCTTTGAAAAAACTCCATATAAAAAATCACAAATCCCTTCTTTCTCTTACACATCCTTATATCCTTTGAAATACATTTTAAAAATATGGTATGAGAATAAAACTCAGTAAGGGATATAAATATAGAAATCATTATTCAAGTGATAACATAAAAACCAATAAACCCCATATAAAAAAAACTCGAATGAAAGGTATACTCATGTTGTTTCCTTGGGACATATTTTCCATATCACTCCTACATTCAACCTTATATATGGAATAACCTTTTTTCATCTTCTATCTGCAGAGTACCCAATGCATTGGAGATCTATAATGGGGATCACCCATCATATCTTGAGCTATAATGGGCTCAACCCAACATATCTTGATCTATAATGGGATCAACCCAACATATCATGAGCTATAATGGGATCAAACCAACAGAAATAATTTCCAAGGAACATTTCATGGTTATAAAGTTTCTTGAAATCATGATAAATCACTCATCTGTATACATATAAAAATAAAACCCCTTTAAAAGTTATTAGAGATACTTTTAAAAGTATTTTAAAAGGAAAGTACCTTAAAATGTATTTTAAGAGAAAATTAATAGAATGGAATGTACATTTGTATACACTATAAATACACATAATACAACATTATATAAAAAAATTCATCACACCAATAATCTTAATACAACATAATTGATAATTAGAAGGTTAACCCAAGGATTGGAAATTGGGTTAAGAATTCCCTTACCTCGGGTTCTTCTTAATTCAAATGTATTTAAAATTCCTATTTAATGGTTAAAGGAGTATTATTAATATCTTACAGAAACATTTACATCTTTATAATGTCTTATATTATCATTTCTTTAGATCATTTTACCCTTTATTTGTTAGTATTTTGTTCCTTGCATTGTTTTGGGGTGTTTTCTTTACATGTTTTCCATGATTGGTTCATGATGGATATTATTGTCGAATGAAAGTGAACTCAATAATTGGAATGGGAAGGTATTTAAATATTTCCAGTATCATAATTTATTCCATTTATCATTTTGAATATTGATATGAAGATGATTCCTATGTTAAAATTTTAATGATGTTCGTTTAAACCATTTTAGTGGTTCATTGATAATAACGACCACATTTTCTCTTACAAATTAAAACCATGAGTAAAAAAATAATTCTAGAACTATGGATGAGACATAATACATATGTTATAACCTATTTCAACCATAAATATAGTTTCATGACAAGACATTAAAGAATTAATTCAAATTGAAATCACATAGTCAATGTTGTCGGTAGTTCGACACATCATGAACAATGTTTTTATTCCTTGAATTAGTGGGAGAAGAGAAAAGAATGATGATGGATTTTCCATGAACAAGAAAACATACAAGATATATATAATTTTTAGATCTTTCTTTCCTCTTGGGTAAGAGGATATGAGGAAAGAATAAGAAAAAAAGAAATTAAAAATAAAAGAATAATTGAGAAATCCCACTACAATAGAAAATGCCTTAAAGACGGTTTTGTAGTGGCGGTTTACAAAACCGCCGCTAAACCTTTCATTAAAAATATTTCATGGCGGTTTATTAAAAACCTCTGTGAAACCCATTTAGGTTTTTACATCGGCGACACTCCCCCCCCACCCCCCACCCGATCCAACCCCGACCCCGCGAGGCTTCTCACCCCGACGATCACGAACCCTACCATCGGTCCCCTCCACTGCCCCCCCCCCCCCCCCCCGTGCTGGCGGTGACCTCGCCGCCGGTCTCTGATGACCCCACTTCTCCCCCCAACACCCGCGAAGATGTCCTCTCCCCTGATCTTGTCGAGATCATACCCTAGGTACGATCCCCTCCCCTACCGTCGGTGGGATCGTCATGTTACGATGGATTTTTTGTGTGTGATGGTTAGAGGAATACTGTGGAGGAAAAATGCATAAGGTTTTATGTAGTTTCATTATTGTTGAGTCATTGCCATAATTTATTTTGGTTTATCATCAAATTTGTATGAATTCATTTAATGTATTGACTTCATATATTTGGTTTTTGTTTAGAAATGAGCTCAGAGGTGTTCCAAGAGTGATTCATACCCCATTGCTTGAAGTTACGGTGAGGATACATAGTTGATGTGATGTCCCTAAAGTGTGAATAATTGGATTAATATGGCTTAATTCTCTTAATTAATTATTATTGATTTATAATATATGTTGTAATTTTATGAGTTAGGGGATTGAGATGGTGTTGGTTCCTAGAGATGGCTTTGATGAGGATGGAATGAGATTTCATAAGGGGATAACTCTATGGTCAAGGTATTTTATGACTAATATTACCATAGGATATGGTTATGCATTTATTGTGTGGATTGAAATGTCATGTAGGTGGGTATGTGACATGAATGGGATCCGTGAGTTATTTACCTTATGATACATAAGGATAGAGATTGATGTTGGGTTCATATAATTCCCTTTAGTATGATGCATTGATTATACAACCATTGATGGCTATGTTATATATGTGAGAGGCTTAAATATTGGGAAATTAAAACCCTAATAGGGTGTCCATCATGTATTTATGGGTCAAGTTATCTATAAAGGTCTTTTTTTAGGTAATTGATTCTCTCTTAAATAAATGTCTAGGGGCGAGGCTATGGGATGGTGTGGTAATGGTCATCTATGGTATGATAATCTACGAGAACATATGAATGACCCAGTATGGAACCAAGTTAGGTTCCTTTACTCGATGAGAAATCAATATGGACTATATGAATAATGATAGGGTCTCAAACCTTATGAGTTGGGAAAGTGGCCCTTGAAAGACATTTATCCCTAAGGTAGGTGTGAGATACCTAGGGAATAGAACCGTAAGCGGTGTCTTTATCATCCACATTAATCAAATTGCACAATATCAATATAACTTCAAAATTAGATTTATCATGTCAATAACAAATTACCAATCACACTGAAACCACACTAATGATAGTAAGGGAATAACTACTTCCTCTAAATTTTTCTTCTTATTAGTGGTCTAATTCTACTAAATTCAGTTATTGATATCCCTTGTTGTAAACTGGATTCAATATGACATCATTGATTCTCTTAGTTAAGACTTGGAAACCTCTTTTTATTATAGAATAATCCCTTTTTTATGTATTTCTAGATTCAAAAAGTGACTTTACTTCAGCATGAAACTTCTAGATCAAGTTTTGAAGAAAAAAAGTGGTTTCTTAACAGCACTTGCAGATTCATGATCAGCCATGACACATTTTGATCATATTTTATATCAAATGTGACTTGAAATAATTATTACATCACTTATTTCATGAATTGTTTGTATTTAATCAGTTCTTAATTTAGATGAATAACATGGAATTTATTATCACATCCACCCCATGGATTATATCTCCCCATAAATATTGGGCCACTTCAAGGAATAACAAAAATGTTCAATGCCCTCACCGAAGTCAGAATATGACTCTTAGTTCAACTCCAGGGTCATATCCTCAATCATCCCATTTAACCATAATTCTCCACTCATGTGCACTAACACATATATGATCCAAATCACCCTCAAGTCACACCACCACTCTTTTCTATGTGAATACACCAAAGAGAGGTCTAGGAATTCAATACACACGAGGTTCGTAGAACCTAAAAACCTAATCTCCCAAGTTATTTCATCATGAATTTCCATGAACACCACCACTTATCATGCCTCAAGACTACCATCCCTCATATGGTTGTTGTCACTCCAAATTAACAATGTGTTGAGTTTTGTAAGCATCATAAGGTTTTCCTTAAACATTATTTATAATAGATTTATTCGATATTAGAGTTTTATATATAGACTCTATAGAGAACTTAGGTTGGGGTTATTTAAAATTATCAATGTGCTTGGGTTTTCATGGTAACGTAGGTACCAAGTTGTTAGCACACTGTTTCTCTTTACCAAATAAACTTCCCCTATGCCAAACACTAGAGGGGTCATATCTAACTCAGGGGCTCATATTTATTATATTATGTTTCTGTAATCTTATACTATCGTATATATGAATCGATTTCTCTATTTAGTAGTAACTATGTGTTTTAATTTTATTTATTATTGTGTAGGAACATTGTGATATACATGGATAAAATCTGGATCACATTATCGAGGAACACACCTCAGTATGTTAAGGGATTGAATGAGATTTTAGATTTTGAAATTTCAAATCGATCCGTTGAAGGGAGAATAAAATGTCCATGTCCTAAATGTAAATTTAGAACATGGTTGAAGAGAGATGAAGTTTATGAACATTTAATACTAAAGAAATTACCTGTTCAATATTCTTGTTGGGTTTGGAATGGAAAATAGAATGTTATAGAGAGATTGAGAACTGATGTTAATCCTTAGAATGAGGTCCCAAGTTTGTCGAAAATGGAAAATGAAATGAAAAACCTCATAAATGATGCAGTCGGCACTGCAAGACACCACTATCAGCATCAAAACATATCAGAACAACCAGAAGAGGGTTCTACAAACTGCAACATGACAAGTGATGGTTTTGAGACTATAACATAAGATCAAGATTGTAACATATCATTAGATCCTCCTCTTGATGATGTGGAGCCAAATGTAAGATAAAACTTCACTGAGGAAAATTTGTTTCATGATTTAGTTGACGATGGAAATCAAGAGTTATATAGTGGGTGTTTGAAATATTCAAATCTTTCATTTCTGCTAAAGCTGTACCATATCAAATGTCTATGTGGAATTACAAATAAGGCAATGTCAATGATATTGGAATTAATTCGTGATGCATTTTCTAAAGAAAAAAAATCCTAAAATCATTTTATGATATGAAAAAAGTTGTTAACAAGCTTGGTCTGAATTATAAAAAAATACATGTGTGTCCCAATGATTGTATGCTTTATTGGGAGAGGATTCAAGTAGACAGAATTTCAATAAATTTTCTTCTTATAGATGGTAGGGAAAGGGTGATGTTGGAAGTCTGAAAGAACATAATTTCATGGAGAAGAATAAAAGGAACACACCTACAAAGGTTTTGCGTTACTTTCCTTTGAAGCCTCGATTGAAAATATTATTAAGGTCATCGAAAACCGCTGAATACATGAAGTGGAATTCTGTAGATAATAAAAATGATGGGTTAATGAGACATCCAATAAATTCCCAATCGTAGAAGTCATTTGATTCATTACATCTAGATTTCTCAGCTGATCCTAGGAATGTTCGATTGGGATTTGTTGCTGACAGATTCAACCCATTTGGGACTTTGAGAACCAGTTATAGCATTTGGCCAGTTGTTTTGATCACATATAATATGCCTCTGTGGATGTGTATGAAACAAACATCTTTTATCATTTCGATGATTATTGCTGGAAAACAAATGCCTGGAAATGATATTGATTTATACTTGTAGCCTTTTATTGACAAATTGCAGGAGTTATGAAGCAACGGTGTTGAGACATTTGATGCTTCTTCTAAAACAATGATCAAAATGCATGCATCTTTAATGTGGACCATTAGTGACTTCCCTGGGCTTGGGAATATATCTAGTTGGAACACTTACACGGGTTTGGATTTTCCCGTTTGTAACTTTGATTTTGAGACCAAACGGCTACCTCACAGTAGAAAATGATGTTTTATGTTTCATCGAATATTTCTCGATGCATCTCATAGATTTCAGTTGAACAGATCAAAATTTAATGGTTCCATTGATTGTAGACCACCACCAAAGTTGTTTAATGGTTCTAAAATATTTACACATCTTGAAAATGTTGAAACAGAATTTGGGAAGGTTTATCATTTAAATGATAGCGGAAAACGGGTCCGAAGTGCATCTTCAAGAGAAATCAGAATGCAAAAATGGAAGAAAAAAAATATATTCTTCAAACTTCTGTATTGGGAATTAAATTTGTTAGGGCATAATCTTGATGTGATATATATTGAGAATAATGTTTGTGACAATTTGATTTTTACATTGCTTAATGAGCATGGAAAGTCGAAGGATCGTCTCAATGCTCGTAAAGACTTACAAGCAATGAATATAAAACACGATCTCTAGCCAGATGAGAATGAAAAGTATCCTCCGGAAATTTTTTCAATGAAAAATAGGGATAAAGATACATTCCTTCTAATTTTAAAGAATGTTAAGGTATCTGATGAGTATTCAAGTAACATCTCGAGGTGTGTTGACTTGAAGAATCGTAAGTTACATGGATTGAAAAGTCATGATTCACATATTTTGTTACAATAGTTACTACCATTGGCATTGAGTAATTATTACCTGAAACAATTACTGATGTTATACTCCAATTCTGCACACCTTTCAAACAACTATGTGAGAAATCTCTACATCCATTTCAGTTTGACAACCTCCAGGAGAGGTTTGTATTGACCCTTTGTGAAATAGAGATGATCTTTCCTCCATTATTTTTTAATGTAATGATGAATTTAACTATGAATTTGGTTGAGGAAGATAAATTAGAAGGCCCCGGTCATTATAGATGGATGTATCCAATTGAGAGGTACTTTATTTATATGTTTTTCAGTTATGTAAAAAAAATTTGGTACTTAATTAAATGCATAATTATGTTTATTTTATTTCACAGATATCTTGGGAATTTGAAATCATACGTGAGAAATAAAGCTCAACCAGAAGGCTCTATTGCTGAAGGCTATTTTGCTGAGGAGTGTCTTACCTTTTGTTCTCGATACTTGGATGATATTGAGACAAGATTTAATCAAGCTGGACGTGTTGACGACATATCGACTCAATCTCAAATACATCAGAAATCCAAAATATTTCCTGCTATTGGCCGATCAGTTGGGAGGACCGCAAATGTGACACTGACTGAATTCGAATTATTACAAGCACATAGATATGTGATGCTGAATAGTGAAATTGCATATCCATTTATTGAAGAGTTTATGATACAAACAAATAGACGAATGAGAGTCTGAACACGATATGTGAAAGATATAACGAAATTTGTTAATAAAGAGCTTGTAGAATGGTTTGTACGACCTGTAAGATCATAAATATTTCAATAAGTACGAATATTAGTTTGAAACATACATTTTGTAAATCTAATAAAATATATTTATTTTTCTATATCATGAATACTAATACTCGAGTAGAGGTGTCAGAAGATTTGAAGTTTCTCGCTAGAGGTCCTCTAAAAAAGTTAGAAATATCGATGCTTATAATGTGAATGGATTTAGATTTCGTACAGTTGATCGAGAAGTGGGTTTGAAAACATAGAATAGTGGTATATTTACATTTGCTGAAGTGGAATACTACAGAAAGATGCATGATATTATTGAATTAAACAACCATGGACATTTTTTTGTTATTTTATTCAAATGAAAATGGGTCGATATTATCAGAGGTGTTAAAAGAGATTACTTTCAATTTACTTCGGTTAACTTCTCTCACTTGATGGATGTTGGTGATCATGAACTGAATGATCCATATATCTTATCATCACAAGAAAAAATGGTATATTATGTGAATGATGTTGTCTATGAAGGATGGAGTGTAGTTTCTCACATAATACAAAGAGATTTGTATGATATGGGTGATGAAGTGTAAAATTTGACCTCTGAAATTGAATTTAATCAACAACAGGAAGCATAATTATTTGTCCATCATGATATTGAAAATATTAGTCTAGCAATGATGAATGAAGTGGATGAAGAAATGGAGTAGAAAACTGACATGATTGAAGGGGAAAATGATTGAATGTACAATTATTTATTTATTCATCGACCACTTGTTCCATTTCTGCCGTCATTCATTATCATTATTATATATATTTTGTCTGTTAGTACTGGGAATCTATTATCAATTTTAATTTTTTTATATATAATTTGTTTGAAATATATATTCTGAACTTAATTTTATTTGTTTAAATGATAGTAATGTCAAGGAAGAAGTGGTACACTATTTCATCTAGTTCTGCGACAGATGATGATCCATCTGGCTCCCTCCCCATGACATCTGAGGCACCAACTGCCTACACCCCTGCACCATCTCCCCTGCACCATCCCTCAAACCATCTTTGGATGTCCCATTAGAGGGTGAGTTGTCGACTCCCCCTTCAGGAGCCTCAATAGTGGGCCAGCGACACATCCCTTCTAGTTCATCACGGGCATACTAGATTATCACTATCATAGGTACCAATTTTAATTAAATATATTTATTGCATTTTTTTTATACTAATTGTTTGCTCATTAAAGATGAAAAAAATGAAACCATGGAGAAAAACATAAAAAGTGCAGATGTTTTTAATATGACTGGTGAAAAGATAGTCATGCCATTTGATTCTTATGGGGTCCCGACGGATGACGTCGCGGGGTTACTTGGCCAGATTCTAGGACAGCTGGCAGCAGAGCCCATTTCCCTTCCTATTTCATATGATGATTGGATACATATGCCTCTAAGCTAGAAAATGAAGTTTTTGATTCTCAAATAAAGTTAAATTTATTACATTATGGTTTAATTGAATGTCGTGTTACTAATATGTTCAAAATGAATTTTTGTATACAGATATTCTTCCACTTTACAGTTGTTGATGTGATAGCTCGAAAGTGGATGTTGAAAAATCTAGGTAAGAAATGGAAAGATTTCAAATGGAGATTGTGGTGTGATGTCAACGATACCTCATTGACTGTTCAACAAATGTATGAGAAGCTACCCAATGGGGTACTGAATGAACAATGGATAGTTTTTGTTGAAAGACATCGTGATGAGAATCGGATGGTATTGAAATATATATTATTATATTATCTTCATTTTACATTTATACATGTATAAGAAGAGAACATGACATTGAATAAATTAATATTAAATTTCATTTTATTTATTTTCGGATCTCTCAAGATAGAATTCATCAAACCGGGCTAAGCAAGTCATCCCTCACACTACGGGCTCAAAAAGATTTTCTAGAAGCCGAACAACATTGGTAATATTTTTAATTAGTTTAAATATTTATAAGATAGTATTACCTGTTTAATATATTGAATTTTTGATTTATCCTTGTTTAATGCAGTCACAGAGTTTAGGGCACGAAGCATCCTGAACTGAACTGTGGTTTGATGTTCACAAGAAATCAAATGAAAGTTTTGTTAATGAGCCTGCTAAAGAAGTTGGGGTATGAAGTCAATTTTTTTTATTATAATAACTTATTATCAATATTTACTGTGTTAATATATATATATATTTGATCTATAGGTAAAAATTAAAGAACTATGGGATGTAAATCCTGCGCAGTCCTACTCAGTCTCCTAGGATGACCCGGTTGCTAAAGTCCTTGGGAAAGAGCATCCTGGTAGAATGTGCAGGATGGGTTTGGGACTCGTACCATCTGATGTTTTTAGCAGGACACTGAGTATGGTAGCTGCATCTACTCTTGGCTTTAGTCAGCCCATACCTGGAGATTCTCAGAAAGAGATTGTTTCTCTACAAAACACAGTTCACCAACAGGGGGATCAGATATCTGCTTTGCAGAAAGAGTTGATTGAAATATGTCAGTATATGAGTATATATTCCCACAGTGGTAGTGCATCGACTGGTGGTATGTAGGTAAATCACAAAAAAACAAAATCATTTATTTTTCTAACTTTCATTGGTTTTATGATTTAATATAAAAATGGAACCATATATAATTTTCAATATAATGTTCTTATAGGCGACAACAGAAAGTGGTGATGAAGGTGGCGAGGGTGAAGATGCATCATCATACCGTGAGTAGTTGTATTGTTCATGTGTTGAACAAATATGGGGACAATTGGTTTGTATATGTAACATTTTTGGCACATAGTTTCCACCAAACATTTTCATGTCCTAAAATTTCCTTGATTTCTCATGTTTCCTTTTATGCATTTTATTGATTTCTGATGTTTCTTTTTATGTCTTGATTTCTCGAGTGTGGTATACATCATTCCATTTAGGCCTATGTTTGAATTGGTAGTCGATATTTTGGATGACTAAAAGTTAAACCCATTGTTAATGTGTTGAACAAATTGGGTCATTTCATAGTGATCAAGGGGATAGTGTTGTGGACACTTTGGTGAGGCCCTTGTAATTTGTCTTACTGGGAGGCCCTTGTGAGTGGTAATTGACCACCTCTAAATGGCGTTTCTCTTGTAGTGAATCATGTCTTTGTTCTAGGGAACCAAACATTGCGACACATTGGGATTAAAAACACATAATATACTTATATAGATCTGACGTTATATCGAATATCAATAAGACGGAGGTTCCAAATATGGGTGGTATTGGATTTGAATCCACACACTCAAGATATGAATTCCAATAAGGTTGTACTCATTCACATAAAAACTCAATGGAATCCATATGAGAAGTGAATAAATCCACCCACTCCTAAGATACTACATCCTAAAATACCATTGGGATAATTTCCTTAAATTGATTGAGATATATACCCCATGAAGGTAACTATAGATAAAACATTAATGTTGTGGTAATTTGCATCAATTTATTTGATCCTAATCAAGTTGGACATATCATATAATCCATTATTGATTGATTAATCTACAATTATTATATAATATTAGATAAATGAGGTATGATAACATCAACCAAATCACCATACATAATGGGTTTTTTCCCTATAGAAATTTAATATTGATTTTCACATGTTATACTATTTTGAATTTGAACAAAGTAATATTCTCTTATGTTGAGATGGTTTTACTATTTTATAGTGGTGAGGGGGTAGTAGATTCATCCACACCTATTTCATACTCAATAGAATTATGTTTCCCAACATCAATTGGGTTAACATTGAAGAAATATACTAATGTTTTACCACCAATAGGAAACACATATTTACATTGTAAGAGGGATATGATTAATTTGGGTGTGAAACCATAGGATGAATGATACTGGAGATGACCATGAGGAAAAAATGATAAAAAATCCATCCACCCATGTGCGTTATGTTTTCCATTATAATTTTATAGTCACAAAGGCCACTTATGATAGATTTTGATGCTTTTAGATACTAGAGCATTGTAACCATTCCTAGTATATTATCAAGATATTCTAATGGGCCTCAAGGGTGTTTAAATTAGCAAGGGTATAAATATACTCTTGATTGTTAGTGGTTGGATATCCCCAGTGGGATCAACTTTTAGATGCTTGAGTATAGACAATAGGTAAAAACACACTATATATCTTATTGAGTACTCAAGGTCACATGTTACTAAAAATGACTATAGTGAACATGATACTCATAATTAAGTTCTAAGGTGATTTATACTTTATGGTGGACATATTTATCCAAATCAATATGATAAGAGAAGAATGTGTTCTCATGATATATTGAAAGGATACAAAAAGGATGGATGTGAAATTATGGACCAATGGTTTTCCCATAGAATATTTTTAGTTGGACAACCTGTGGGGAATTATTCCCTATAGATTACCATGAGTGTCATATAATGTCCGGATAGATCCATTTAGATGGTATTCCTGAAATAAGGTGTGAACCATCATGCACTCATTTTACAAGGGTAGGAGACAATGTATGTCAGGGTATGAGGAACATATATTCATAGAAATTGAGTCCTATGTATGACATAACAATTGTTTTCATGCCTCATCATTGTGTTCCTTATGGGTAATATCAGCTTGTTTTTGGTCTTGAACATAATTGGTGCATTTGGAGATTCAATTTTAATTGAAGGATGTGAAGAAGGTATTGAAAAGGAAACACAATGAAGAAACCCATAAATACATCATCAAATGTAAGGGTTCATAGTTTATCAATCCAATTCCATGATAATGGATTCACATTAGGTTATCTGTTTTTTGATGAGAACCTTTAATGGGATTCCATGTATATGAATATTTGGTATGGATGTCCTTTGAGAACTAAATTACAATGAAAGGTGTTCAGTAGTAATTCATACTATAGATTCTTCAAAATAGGTATTGGTAAAAGGTGTGAGATTTTGCGATCATCAAATATTCTTTGGGTGAAATCATTTGAATTATTGGATTCCCTTATAGATTTATGATTTTTTTAATGAATAATATCAAAATACTAGTGTTTAATGAGTTAACCCTATTCTTATGATCTCTATGAATCTTTGTAGGTATGAAAACATATTATTTTTAGGTTAATCATTCGTATAATACATGTTTATGATTCATTTGTTTAAGGCCACATAGTTAAGAAATTATTCATTTTTTTCTATACAAAGAGGTCATAGGGGTTTACGTTGTTGGGATCAGGCCCATGCGATGAGCATCATATGAATCTCTATAAATAGAATCATAACACACATAGTTTATTAATGATTAGTGGGATACATCATACCATTAATGTTCAATTTAAATATAAATATTTCAAGAATCATAACTTTTTTTGAAGGGGAACAGTTTTTGAAAGGTTACTAGAAATAGATAGTGTTTGAATTTATCATGATTTTCCATTTTAGTTTCATCTTGGTCTTCAATGACTAATTTGGAGAAGGTATGGTTGTGGATTACACCTACTAGAGGGCCCATATATTGTTTTCAATATCATATATGTTGGTATGATGATAATGGATGAATGCTTAAGAGGCTGGGGCATACAACTTGAAGGTGGATATGATATTGTTATACTAGGAGGGGTATCTAAAATTATGGACTATATAAAGATTCTAATAATAGAGTCTTTAACTATGGTATTTTGTAAATGTGATTCATATTATTCTTATTGCATAAGAATAATAGCATGTTTCTTGATGTTGGGATTGAACCTCAGAGGGGAATATATTGTATCCTAGTTAAGAGGAATAAAATACAATATAATTTAAGGCATGCATTTTAAGTTAATGTGACATGATTCATCGTAGATTAAAATTGTGTTTAAATGACATGTGTAATGAATTTTAGAGTCATCCTACCAGGTTTAGAAGGTGATTACTATAATGTATCTCAATAATTTTTTTAAATTATGATCAAATATAACATAATGTTTTTGTGTATCATGATTTTTTTAGGAAATAAGTTAATAGAATATTAGTTGTGTTACATAAAAGTGTACAATAAGGTATTGATTGAGGCTAACACACGAGCTTATCTAAGACACCTGGTATATTATATGAGTGTGGTGATGGTATATTTGGGGTATTGAACCAAGTAGGAGGCCCACACATGGTAAATCTAACTGTGTTTTATGCTCACTCCCTATATGGGAACACAGACACACATGAAGATCTAATGTTTCATTTTCAAGTGATATATATTATGGGGGATGAAGAAGGATCATCTAGATGTATGTTTGGAGCACAGTCAAATAATGGACCTATGTTTTATAGTTGATTCTATCATATATTTTTTTCAATTTATTCTATACTGATTTCCTAGGTTGATGTTTCTTGTTTTATGTTGGTATGTACAATATGGTTCATTCTTATATATCATGTCAATGTTTACTTATTTTTTTCAATTTATTCTACACCAATTTCCTAGGTTGATGTTTCCTATTTTCTGTTGGTATGTACAATATGGTATTTTTGGTTTGATTTGTCTTTCAGGGCAGTGGTGTAGTGGAAGCAAAAAATTTATTTTTTTTCTGGTCAGCTTTTAGAGGCGGTTTAAACCACTATGAAATATACATTGGCGGCGGTTTTAACCGCCACGATATGTAAAAAAAATTATGATTTGCGGAGGTTTTGACCGCCGCTACATATTCGCATTGTATCTGATCATTCCCCGGTGGTTTTCTTGAATTCAGCGGTGGTTTTACGGCCGCTTGATTTGAGTTTATGCAGGGTGGTTAAAACCTCCACGAATAAACTAATATCAAGGGCTCGTAAAAACCGCCGCTAAACTCAGTGTAACCGCTGCAAAATGAGGCAGCTACGACGCTTTCCTTAAACCGTTGTGAAACATAAATAACCTCTGCTAATAGATTGGCGATTCCATTTTACATGACGGTTTACAGAAACCGCCACCAAACCATGTAGGGGCGGTTTAAACCGCTACTAAATGGCGTTTCTGTTTTAGTGTCCCTATCAAAAATTCAACAGCCTAACAGCTATGAAACATGGTTCTAGAAAATATTATAAAGAGAGGGGACAAGGTTCACCTATCTAAAAATGAATAATAATGCATAGTATATCAATAATAAGAAGTTAATAAGAACATTCTATGGAAACATGAAAGTTAAACCACATAGAAGAGAACTTGAATGGAAAAAAGAAAGAAATTTAGAATTTTCTTACCTTGTAGAGTAACTCCTAGAACAGGATGGTTGGGACGTTAGGGGCTTGAGGAAACCCTGGTATGACTACTAGAAATGTAAGAAGGCCAGAGCATTGTCAATGAGTAATTGGGAATGAATTTAATGAAGGAATGGGTTGGTATTTATAGGAAAACTGAGAGAATATTTTAATAATTTCTAGGGGACACCTCATTAGTGGTATTTGCAAAACCATGGGCTTTCCTATGGTAATTTCCTAAGGTATTAGCCACTTGGGACACCTAAAATATTATTGTACTGTAACCAAGTTGACTAGATTCATTACATCATTATTACATGTATGACCCAATGTTTTTCAATGAAAATTACCTTTTCATAAGTATGTCATAAAATCCAATGCAAACACAACATTATGAACTACTAAGTGCTAAGTGACCTTTGAACATAGTTTTGTCACTTCTGTGTTTGGAATTTCAGAAATACGACACACACAATTTTCACTAGTAAGTTATTTGGAGACCGATAAGAAAAACATAATTTTTGGAAAATAGTAACCTATACTTTTTAATAGTAACATACCCTAATGAATAGTGATATACCCTAATGAATATTAACCTTACCTCTGATAGTATTAAAATAATATTAAAGTGAAATTATGATGTACCTGTATTTTAGAATAAGTTAATGAATGTTTTAAAATTGGGTTTTAATAATAAATTATGATTTTAATTAAATATTAAATTAATCATATTTAGAAAGTTATTTTTTAAAAATGAACTTCATTTTTAGATTCTACACGTCAAAAAATGGTTAGGGTTAATTTTTGGAATTTTTCTGAAAGACAAGAATTTTTTATTAATAGTAATATCTGATAATTCACAATAAATGATAAATAATGGATTAATTGAGTCATTGATGATGATCTTATGATATAAGCCCAATTAGTTCTAAGTCACATGAATTTATTACTATTATTTATCTTGGAATATTTACTATTCCTTTTCTTGTGAGGAAATAATAAACTAATGATTAAAAAATTATGAAAACCCTCCTTCCCTCCACTATAAATACCCCTCATTCTTACCTCTTCTCTTCACTCATCTCAAGCCATGTTCCTTGCCAATATTCTTCCCAAATCTATCCCCATGTACCTCCCCCACGTAAAAAATCCCCTAGCCTCTAAAAAATACCAAAACCTCTCCCCTTAAGAGGTTCTCAAAAGAGGAAGTTTCAAGAGGTAAATTCCTCTTTCCAATTCCTTCTTTTCTTTTATGTTATTTTCTTTTTGTTTCTGTCCTAACATCCCTTCACTAAAATAGTATGATAACTCCAGTAACATATGTGTACTGGAATGTTTTTATTCTAATGTGATACTTCATTATCTTCTCTCTTTTCCCAACCTTTTATTTGAAAGGAATGAAAGCACCGTTTGAGAAGTGCTAATTCAGCACATTCAAGGACAATAGTTTATCAATTTATATTATCATCTTTAAATCTAGTCATGAAACCATTTTTGTTATGGTTTAACCAGATTATATATATTTAATATATCCTATTTTTATTCTGTAATATTTTTGTACAAATTTAATTAATTTATAAATCATAACATGTTCTTTGTAATCAAACCCACCAATTAACAAAAACGGTTGTCACATTGGTTTTATATAATAGTTAAACATCACTATAAGTAACCAAATTAAATTTAAAACCATGTAATATAATGGATGTTCACTAATATAATATAACTTTAATTCTGGACAACCACTTTCATCTTTCATGTTTATCCAAACATAAATATAAGTGAACCAGTCATTAAAATCAAGTAAACAAACGACCCTGAACAATGAAATTATGCCTCATAACCAATAAAACGATTATGAATGAACATAAAATGACTATAAGAAACCAATTACATAAATAATGGGTTCTTGAATTATTAATTAATAAACCTAATTTGTTTATTATGGTCTTTAATAACAAGTGGTGAACACCAACGAATTTAAGGTAAGGGATCCTCCCCATTTCACTTTTATTTCAAGATTGTTCTCTATGTTTTTCTATTTTCTGTGTGATCCCTAATTATGGGGTATTATTTCACTCCTTCCCCATACTTCACTCATGATTTATAAGTTATTATAAACCCCATTATCTCTCAAAAAATCCCATTTAGGTACACCTGATATCTTTCCAATAATTCGTAATGAATTCTACCTGAACCTCCTTTACTCCTTCAGGTTTTTCTATATTTCTTTTTACCCAAATGAAGTTGTATTTTATTTTTATATAAAACATATAAACAATTTTTTATACTATAACATAATGTTCTAAGATCCATCCTGCATTCTATTTTGGGGATATACATGTTTTTAGTGATTCCCACCTCGATACCCCCGATAAGCAATCATGTTTTAAGGGAACTTCCCAAATTCTTTCCTAATTTCTACTGCACTCTATATTATGTATTAAGACACCATTGAATTTATAAAATAAGTATTT
Source organism: Viscum album (assembly GCA_963277665.1). NCBI lineage: Eukaryota > Viridiplantae > Streptophyta > Magnoliopsida > Santalales > Viscaceae > Viscum > Viscum album. Next base: position 799,006,770 of record OY728136.1, on the reverse strand, counting down.
TTATAATTAAAACCTTCTTGTTTCACTTCTGTTTTTATATAAAATATTTCTCCCTTTTCAATTTTCAAAGCTCTATAGTATTTTCCTTAAAACCGCACTAAATGTTTTAATGATGAAATTTCCCAAATACATTTCTTACAAGTTGTCACTCCTTTTTGACATCACGTACCATGATATATACCTATTTAATTTCAATGTATAATTATTTTCTTTCATGGAAACATTCATGATACTCCCATTGATTATGATTTATGTCATGGTTGTGGTACTTAATTCTTTCCATGGGTACCCTTATATTTATGTATGGTTGATTGTGTATGATTATTTGTTTGGAGAGATTATTTATGTGTAAAGATTATTTATGTGGCAAGAATATTGATGAAAATGCTGAGATGGGTGTGCCCAGATAGTTCTCCAATGCATTGGGTAAAGTTAAGACTCATGATATGCGATGTGAAACGGGATTGGAAGTTAGCCTTGACCCATACTAAAATGGGAAACGGGATTGGCGGTTAACCATGACCAGTACTAAAGAAATGTCTTATGATTCTGCCACATTTATATGATTCCATGTTTATAAGATCCCATTCTTATATGATATGATTTCATGTGTTCTGTGCTTTGTTATCATTATGTCATGTCTCCTAACTCGTTTTCATTAGATGTATCCTTATGTTCATTCCCTTACGGGGCCTTTTAGCTCATCCCTTTGTTCATGTGTTCCCCAGGGTACCCTATGAAGATGAAAGGGCTCAAAGGAAGTTAGGAGCTCTTTATGAATATTAAATAAAGAAATGGTTTTTTAGCCCCATGTTTTATGTACCTAGTCTTCCAAGACACTAGACTTAATGATCCATGGATTTTACTCTGATGTATAATTATGCTTAAAATCATATAATGTTATATATAAAAGGATTGAGTATCTATAGTTGGTATCATAGGATGGTCCAGTTGTTTTTAGAGATTAGGAATAGATAACCTTAGTGATAACCTTAAGGATGAGATAAATTATAATAAAACATCCCTAAATTTTATTAGGTATAGAGTAAGTGGTTTATCAAGCAAATACATTCTTATCTGGATGTGAGTAGGTAGAGGCGGCTCTAGCACAGATGTACCTAGGAGTGAAAACTCTGACAAAGAGTTTTGGGCTTGACCTGGGTATCCTGGTACATGACAACAGGACTTGCTGCACTCTTGGTTACGACACTCCTAGGGGATATGCTTTGGTAGATTCATAAGCCTAGTACAAACCATTATTAAGGGACAAAAAAAGCCCATAAGAATATAAGTCAAGAAATATATTGAGGATAACCTAGATTCAAACCTAAGGAATCATAAGTTAGGATTTACTTATAATTTATAATATCATCCTTTTATGTTCAATGTTTCCTTTTTTAGGCTCAATAGATAAGTATTCAAGACCTATAATTATAAGTTTTTTTCTTAGTTAGTGGAAGGAAATAGAAGAACATGATCCAACAACCAATGTGATAGGAAATGTGAAGATTTACCTAATGATATGCCTGATATGATGGGAGATGGAGCTCAAAACTTCATGACAGTACTTAATCAGCTAGCTTGAGTAATAAATAATAAATTTAATTGAGTGAAATACCCTCCTCCTCTAAGGAAAGAGAAAGTTGTCATAGAATACATCATTGGGAAAAGGCCTCCCATGTTTAGCAGATCTTCTGATACCCTCCTCGTGGAACATTGGATTAACTCCCTTGAAAAGATATTCTCCATCCTCCAGTTCTCATAAAAAGATAAGGTTGTACTGGTAGTCTATAGTTTTGATGGGGAAGCTGATCAGTGGTGGACACTGATCAAAAATACAAAGTTACCAGAGGAAATTGATTCCATGGATTGGGAGTAATTCAAGAGGATGTTTTTCAAAAAATATTTTCCTTTAACCCTTCGTCTCAAGATGGAAAGAGAGTTCCTTGGACTCATGTAGAAGGAATATGATACCATTAGGGCATATGAAGAAAACTTTACAAGGCTTGCAAGGTATGCCTCTATCTTTTTCATGAACACTGAAAGCATGGTGGACCGCTTCTTTAGCGGACTAAAGCCGAGTCTACAAAAAGCGTTGGCATTTAGAGACATCAAAAGTTATGAGGATATTGTCTATTTTTCCCTCAAGGTTGAAATGGAGATTGGATACTCTAAGTGGGCTTATGAGACTAGTGATAAGAAGAGGAAAATGGAGGACAACATGGGTGGTTTATCAAAAAAATCCCATAATGGAAAGAAGCCTGACTTTTCCCCTTACAGAAATTGTGGGAAGAAGCATCATGGTAGCATTCTGAATGGAACCAATAATTACTTCAAATGTAGGAAGTTTGGTCATATGGACAAGAACTGCCGAAGAGATATGAAAAATCTCGCTAATAATGAAGAAGAAAGGAAGGTTCATATCAACACTCATCCAGCAGTGTAGTGTTACAACTATAAGGAGAATGGGAATTATGCGAACAATTTCCCTAATCTGAGGGTTGTCAGAGGCAATCGAAAACAACCACCAAGGAAACAAGGAAGGGATTATGCTATCACTACTGCTGAGGTGGAGCTGGACAATGATTTGGTGACGGGTACACTAGTTATTCATTCAAGAATAGAAAATGTACTATTTAATTTTGGTAATATGAATTCTTTAATATCTTGTAAATTTAGTAGAACTATTAAAACACCACCTAAAATTTTGGAGGAAAAGTTATCTGCGAGAATAGAAAATGGGGAAATCATTTCGTCCATGGTTTATAACTTCTCCCTAGTTAACGTTTGTGGACTGAAACTCCCCGAAAATCTCATCATACATCCTTTAGTGGGACTTGACGCTATTTTGGGAATGGATTGTCTATATTTATACAAGTCCAATATCAACTATTATAAAAGGGATATTAATATTCATATCTCGAATAATCCTCCATTCCTTACAAGTGTAAGAAGGAAAATGAGTCTCCTTTAGAATATTCATCTCAAGTGTGGATATTGTTTCCTTATTAGAAAGCATTTCTAGCTCAAATGATTGAGACAAAGGACAGAATAATGCTTAAAGGAATTCCCATCATGAGGGATTACACTGATGTATTCCCTAAGGATTTGTATGGTCTCCCTCCTAACTAAGAGGTTGAGTTTTCAATTGAACTTATTCCTAGATCATTGCCTATATCAAAGACACCTTATAGAATGGGCACTGTAAATCTAGAAGAACTAAAAAAGCAGTTAAAGAATAATATAGACAATGGTTTTATACGCCTAAGTGCCTCACCTTGGGGTATACCAGACCTCTTCATCAAGAAGAAGGACGGATAAATTCACCTCTTCATTGATTATTGTGAGCTCAATAAAATCACGATAAATAACAAGTATCTCCTTCCACAGATAGATGACTTGTTTGATCCGATTTGTAGGTCTAGTTATTTCTCTAAGGTGGACCCTCAGTCAGCATATCATCAATTAAATGCGAGGAAGGAAGATATTCCCAAGACTTCCTTTTGAATAATGTATGGAAACTATGAGTTCATAGTGATGCCCTTTAGACTCACTAATGCTCCAAAATTTTCATGTATTTAATGAATACAGTCTTTAGATATTACATTGAAAATTTTGTGTTAGTATTTATTGATGATATTATGATATACTCCAAGTGCAAGGAGGAACATGAGGAGCATTTTAATACTATGTTAAATACTTTGTGATGGGATGATTTTTATGCAAAGTATAGTAAATGTGAGTTCTGGATGGGGGAAGTATCATTCTTGGGGCATGTTATCACCAGAAAACAGATATCTGTGGACCCTTCTAAGACAAAGGAAATTGAAGAGTGGCCTAGGTCAACTTCCATAACGGATATCCATATATTTTTGGGTCTATCTGGGTATTATCGATGATTTGTGGAGAACAGTTCACGATTGTCAAACCCAATGACCTAGCTAACATTGAAGGGGGTAACGTTTTTCTCGACGAAATAATGTGAGGTAAGCTTCAAGGATCTAAAGAGAAGGTTGATCACTGCACATGTACTTACATTACTGAAAAGTGGAGAACGTTTTGTGATATACATAGATGCTTCAAAGAAAGGCTTGGGTTGTGTACTCATAAAAAAATGATAATGTGATGGCCTATGCCTCACAGTAGTTGAAGATCCATGAGCAGAACTACCTGACACATGATCTAGAGCTGGTAGTCGTGATTTTTTCCTTGAAGATTTGGCGGCACTACCTTTGTGGTGAAAAGTGTGACATATACACCGACCACAAGATCCTAAAGTATATATTCACACAAAAGGATCTCAACATGAATCAAAGGATATGGTTACAACTAATCATGGATTTCGATTACTCTATTCACTAAAATCCTGGAAAGGCGAACAAGGTAGCTGATGCTCTAAGCTGAAAAAGAACCTGCTACTCTATCCATGTTATGGATTGAGAAAGATCATATCTTCTTGGATATGAAAAGGATGGATTTATAAATAATAAGGGTAGGGGATACATCCTACCTTGACCAAATTATTGTGAAACCATCTATTCAAGAGATGATTAAGGAAGCACAAAGGGATGATGTGGAGTTACAAAAGAGGGTGAATGCAGTAAAGGAAGCGAAGCTACAAGAGATCCATATCAACGATGATGGTGTGATTTGGTTTGGAATATGGCTTTGTGTGCCTTCATCACCCGGGATAAAAAAGGATCTATTAGAAAATTCACATAGCTCAACATTCTCTATCCATCCTGGGAGTACCACGACGTACCGTGGTCTCTGAGAACACTTCTGGTGGGATAACATGAATAATGAGATTGTGGAAAATATATCAATTTGCATGGTATGTCATCAAGATAAATCAGAGTGGAAAAAGTCCAAAGGGATGATGCAACCATTGCTTATACCCATGTGGAAATGAGATAATTTCACTATGGACTTTGTCAGGGGTCTCCTGAAGATGTCGAGGGGAAATAATGCAATATGGGTTGTTTTTGAACAACTCACCAAGACTTCCCATTTTATCTCTATTCAGAAAGACATATCGCTTAAAAAACCTGAAAAAATATGTTTGAAGGGAGTCGTGAGACTGCATGGTGTTCCACTCTCAATTGTCTCTAATCGTGATCCAAGGTTCACATCTAAATTCTGGAGGAGTATTCCACATGCTATGAGTACTGAATTAAATTTCAGTACGGTCAATCATCCCCAAACTGAGGGCCAATCAGAAAAGATTATTCAGATTCTTGAATATATGCTAAGAGCCTGCTCTCTAGAATTGAATGGTGGATGGGATCATCATCTCCCATTAGTTGCGTTCTCACACAACAATAGCTTCCACTCAAGTATTCAGATGGCTCTGTATGAAGCTCTGTATGTAAAGCAATGAAGAACCCCAACCTGTTGGGGTGAAATTAGAGAACAAAAGTTACATGGACCTGATCTTGTGCAAGAGATGTCAGAGAAGGTTCAAGTCAACCAGAAAAACATCAAAGATTCTCAGAGTCAACAAAACGGCTATGATGACAACCGTCGAAGGGACTTAGAGTTCGACATTAGAGATAATGTCTTCTTTCGAATGTCAACATGGAAGAGAGTCATGCAATTTGAAAATAAAGGGAAGCTAATCCCAAGGTACATTTCCCCCTTTGAGATCCTTGATCGCATAGGATCTGTGGCCTACAGGCTTGCACTTACACCGAATATGGATTGAGTTCACGATATGTTTCACATATCACTCCTGAGGAAGTACATACCAGATCCCTCACATGTACTGAACTCGTAGGTGGTGCAGCTGGAAGATGCTCTCTCCTATGAGGAGCAGCCAGTGAAGATTCTAAACTGAAGAGAAAAGGTTTTATGCAACAAGACAACCCACCTTGTCAAAATTTTGTGAAGGAATCCAAAGTTTGAAGAAGCGACTTGGAAACCATAGGAGGTAATTAAGGAGAAGTTCCCTCACCTTTTTAAGGCTTATAATGTAAAACAAAATTTTGAGGGTGAAATTTCATAAGGGGGGAAGAATGTAACAACCCAATGTTTTTCAATGAAAATTTACTTCTCATAAGTATGTCATAAAATCCAATGAAAACACAACATAATAAACTACTAAGTACTAAGTGACATATAAACATAGGTTCGTCACTTCTTTGTTTGGAATTTCGAAAATCTGACATACACAGTTGTGACCAGAAAGTTATTTGGAGACCAATTAGAAAAACTTAATTTTTGGAAAATAGTAGCATACCCTTATGAATAGTAACATACCATTATGAATAGTGATATACCCTAATGAATAGTAACCTTACCTATGATAGTATTAAAATAATATTCAAGTGAAATTATGATGTATCTTTATTTTAGAATGATTAAATGAATGTTTTAAAACTTTTTTTAATAATAAATTATGATTTTAATTAAATATTAAATTAATCATATTTATAAATTTATTTTTGAAAAATGGACTTCATTTTTGGATTCTACGTGTCAAAAAATGGTTAGGGTGAATTTTTAGAATTTTTCTAAAATACTGAAATTTTATATGAATAGTAAAATCTCATAATTCACAATAAATGCTAAATAATGGATTAATTGAGTCATTGATGATGATCTACTTATGTAAGCCCAAATGGTTAGAAGTCACATTGAATTTATTACTATTCTTTTTCATTTAATACTTACTATTCCTTTCCTTGTGAAGAAATAATAAACTAATGATTAAAAATTTATGAAAACCCTCCTCCCCTCCACTATAAATACCACCCATTCTTACCTCTTCTCTTCACTCCTCTGAAGCCTTTTTCCTTGACAATAATCTGCCCAAATCTCTCCCCAATCACCTACCCCATGTCCAAAATCCCTTATCCTCTTCAAAATACCAAAACCTCTCCCCTTAAGAGATTCTCAAAGGAGGAAGTTTCAAAAGTTAAATTCCTCTTTCCAATTCCTTCTTTTGTTTTATGTTCTTTTCTTTTTGTTTCTTTCCTCACCTCCCTTCACCCAAATAGTATGATAACTCCGATAACATACATTTACTGAAATGTTTTTATTATAATGGGATATTTCCTTATCTTCTCTCATTTCCCCACCTTTTATTTGAAAGGAATGAAAGCACAGTTTGAGAAGTGCTAATTTAGCACATTCAAGGACAACGGTTTATCAATTTCTATTATCATCCTTAAATCTGATAATGAAACCATTTTAGGTATGGTTGAACCAGATAATATATATGTAATATATCCTATTTTTATTCTGTAATATTTTTTTACAAATGGTATTAAGTTATAAATCAAAACATGTTCTTCACAATCAAACCCACCAATTAACAAAAACGGTTGTCACATAGGTCTTATATAATAATTCGACTTCACTATATGTAACCAAATTAAATTTAAAACCATTTAATATAATATATATTAACTAATATAATATAACTTCAATTATGTACAACCACTTTCATCTTACATTTTTATCCAAAGATAAATATAAGTGAACTGGTCATTAAAATCAAGTAAACAAACGAGCCCGAACAATGAAATTAAACCTCATAACCAGAAAAAATGGTTATGAATGAACTTAAAATGATTATACTAAAAAAAATTAAATATGTAACGGGTTATTGAATTATTAATTAATAAACCAAAAATTTTAATTAAGGTATTTAATAACAAGTGGAAAACACCAATGGATTTAAAGTAAGGGATCCTCCCCATTTCACTTTTATTTCAAGATTGTCCTCTATGTTTTTCCATTTTATATGTGATCCCTAATGATTTGGTATTATTTTGAACCTTCCCCATACTTACATCATGATTTATATGTTATTATGAACCCCATTCTCTCTCAACAAATCTCTTTTAGGTACACTTGATACCATGCCAATAATCCATAGTGAATTCTACCCGAACATCCATTACTCCTTTGAGTTTCTCTATCTTTCTTTTCAAACCAAATGAAGTTGTATTTTATTTTTATGTACAACTTATACATAATTTATGTATTCTCCAAATTCATGTTCCAAGATCCATACCTTATTATCTTTTGGGGATATACATTTTTTTTAGTGATTCCCACCTCGATACCCTCGATAAGGAAACATGTTTTAAGGGAACTTCCTGAATTCTTACCCATTTCAAGTGAACTCTATCTGTTATTTAAATCCGTAATTGTCTTTATAAAATAAGTATTTTTATTATGAAAACCTTCTTGGTTCACTTCTAGTTTTATATAAAATATTTCTCCCTTTTCAATTTGAAAAGCTCTATAGTATTTTCCTTAAAACCGCACAAAATGTTTTAATTCTAAAATTTCCCAAATACATTTCTTACAAGTTGTCACTCTTTTTGACATCACATACCATGATATATTCCTATTGAATTTCAATGTATAATTCCTTTATTTCATGGAAATGTTCATGACGTGGCTAATGGTTATAATTTTTGTCATGGTTGTGGTACCTAATTCTTTCCATGGGTACCCTTATGTTTATGTATGGTTGATTATGTATGATTATTGGTGTGGAAAGATTATTTATGTGCAATATTATTTATGTGGAAATAATATTCATGAAAATGTTGAGATGTGTTTTCCCAGATAGCACTATAATGCATTGGGTAAAGTTGAGTCTCGTGAGATGCGATGTGAAACGGGATTGTGGATTAGCCTTGACCTGTACTAAAATGGGAAACATGATTGACGGTTATCCATGACCCATACTAAAGAAATTTCTTATCATTTTTTCACATTTATATGATTCCATGTTTATATGATCCCATTCTTATATGATATGATTTCATGTGTTCCATGCTTTGTTATCATTAAGTCATGCCTCCTAAATCATGTTCTTAAGATGTATCCTTATGTCCATTCCCTTACTGGGCTTTTTAGCTCATCCCTTTGTTCATGTGTTCCACAGGGTACCCTATGTAGATGTAAGGGCTCAATGGAAGTTTGGAGATCTTTATGGATATTAAATAAATAAAAAATTTCCCCTTGTTTTATGTACCTACTCTTCAAAGACACTAGACTTAATGATCCTTGGCTTGTACTCTAATTTATAATTATGCTTAAAATCATGTAATGTTATATATAAAAGGCTTGGGTCACTATATTACATCATTAAGGATGCCATTAATACAATGAAACTCAAAATTATATATTTACTATTCAACAAAAAATCAACTATATCAGAAAAATCCTAAAAATATACCCTTACCATTTTTTGATGTATAGAATTCGAAAATGAACTCCACTTTTTAAAAATAATTTTCTAAATATTATTAATTTAATTTTTAAATAAAATCATTCTTAATTCAAAAATAAAAAATTTTAAAACTATAACTGCTTTTATATCACATTGAAAAATTAACCAAGATGTTGTTATCTTAAAGCCTTAAGAAAATAAAATATTAATACAATTTACAATTCATTAGGGTCATATTACTATTCATATTATTCTTCATAAGGGTATGTTACTATTCATCAAAAAACAAGTTAGTTCCATCAGACTCTAAATAATAGAATAAACACAATTGTAGATGATTTCTTTTTGAAATTCAAAACATAGAAGCTTAAAAATTATGTTTATTGGATAGTTATAAATAACTACATAAACAAAGTTTCAGGAATTCAATTTATTTTTATAACCTTAGGGTGTTACATTATCTCCACCTCCTAGAAATTACGTCCTTGAAATTTTATTTACTCATTAAATAAGTGAGGTTACCTTTCCCCCATAGCATTTTCAGACTCCCATGTTGCTTTTTTCAACCAAGTGATTTATCCATAAAACCTTTTACCTAGTAGATTTCCTTATTCTGAAATACCTATTCCTAATGATCAAGAATTTGAACTAGTTTCTCTTTATAAGAAAGGTTCTTTTCCAACATAATTGTTTCTAGGCTCAAGACTTGTGATGAATCTGGAACATACTTTCTCAACATCAAAACATGAAAAATGTTGTGTACCTAAGACAAAATCAGAGGCAAAGCTACTCAGTATGCAATTGTTCCATATTTCTCTAGAATTTAAAAAGGACTGATGAACTGTGGACTTATCTTCCCTTCCTTACCAAAACACATCACACTTTTCCAAGGAGAGATTTTAAGGAAAACATGGTCACCTAAATCGATATAGAAGTTTTTCTTCTGTTATCTACATAAATTTTCTACCTGCTCTGAGCTGTCCTCATGTGCTGCTGGATCATCTTCACTTTCTTATCCACTTCCTCTACTAATTATGGTCCCATCAACTTCTTTTCCCCGACTTCACCCCAAAAAGCTGTTGTTCGACACCACTTATCATAAAATTCCTCAAAATGTTTTATCTGTATACTGGAATGAAAACTATTATTATAATAAAACTCAACTAAAGAAAGATGTTGATCCCAACTTCCATGATAGTCCATTGAACAATCTCAAAGCATATCCTCCAAAGTCTGAATCGCTCATTCTAAATGTCCATCTTATTTAGAAGCCCCTTCCAAAAGTTATAAGTGAACCTGGGATCCTGATAAGATACAATGGAAATAGGAAATTCATGTAACTTGACAATATCTTTTAGGTACAGTCGAGAAATCTGATCCAAATAAATTGTATCTCAAATAGAAAGAAAATGTGCATATTTTTTCATCTGATCAACAATAACCCAAATCGAATTGTTACCTCAAGAAGTCTTTGGTAGTCCCACCACAATGTCCATGGATACATTCTATCATTTCCACTCTGGCACTCGAAAAGGCTGAAGAATCCCATAGGGTAACTGCCACTCTACTTTAACCTGTTGACATGTCAAGCATTTCATAGTAAAATCAAAAATATATCTTTTCATTCCATCCCACCAATAATACTCCCGAAGGTCTCTGTACATCTTAGTACTTCCAGGATGAACTAAAACTGGAGAAATATGAGCTTCACACAACAAGTATTTCTTCAATTGGGAAACACAAGCCACACAAATTTTTTTTTCAAATATTAAAACACAATATTTATCAAGATTAAATTCTAGAAACTTACCCATTTTGACTAATTCTACCTTTTTCTATAGTTCATTGTCTTCCTTCTGCACTTTCTTAATTCTTTCTGATAACAATGACTGCACTAAAACCTAAAACAAAATAGATTTATTCCCTACACAGATAACTTCGAAGAAGAAATTCATCAAATCATTAACCAAGGGATAATGTTCTAAATGTAACATGGATAATGATGCATGATGTTTTCAACTTAAGGAATACTCCACTTTGTTTTCTTTTCTGGGATAGTAATTGATCATGAAATCTTAATCCTCTATCAGTTCAAGCCATATTTTTTTCCTCATGTTTAATTCCTTCTGAGTAGATATAAACTTCAAAATTTTATGGTCAGTATATATTTGACAATTTTCTCTTTATAAATAGTGCCTCCAAATTTTCAAAGAAAAAATCCATAGCTTCCAATTCCGAATCATGTGTGGGATAATTTAACTCATGAGTTTTTAGTTTTATTGAAGCATATGAAATTACCTGATCATTCTGCATCAGAACACAACCAAGTCCCTTCAATGAAGCATCACTATAGATGAAAAACTCACCACTTCAAGAAGGCAATGCTAAAACTATAGAATTAACCAATCTCTTCTTTAGTTCCTACAAAAAAACATCACGTTCTTCTATCCGCACAAATTTAACCCCTTTTCATGTTAGCTTTTGTTAGTGGGCTAGATAATCATGCAAAGTTTTTAACAAACCATCGTTAATAACCTTCTAAACCAAGAAAACTATGAATATATGTAACATTTTTAGGTCTTGGTCATTCATCAACCACTTTTGGTTTGGCCGGATCAACTGTTATTCTTTCATTATTTACAATGTTCCCAAGAAAAGAAATCTATTGCAACCAAAAATCACACTTTCAGAATTTTCCATACAGTTTCTTTTCTTTTATGGTTTTAAAAATAACCCGTAGATGTTTTTCATGCTCCTCTTTACCTATAGAATATACCATAATGTCATCAATAAACATAACCACAAACTTATTCAAGAACTCGTGAAATATTCTATTCATAAGATACATGAATACAGTAGGTTCATTATTTCACCCAAAATCATAACTACAAATTCATAATGACCATATCTAGTACGAAACGAAGTCTTTGGGATGTATTCATCTTTTACCTTCAACTGATAGTACCCCGACCCCAGGTCAACATTCAATAAAATACTGCACTCCCTAGAGCTGACCAAACAAGTCATCGATATGAGGAAAAAGATACTTATTTTTAAAAGTGATGTTATTCAAGGTTTTATAATCAATGCAAAGTCTCATTAAACCATCTTTTTTCTTTACAAACAAGATAGGAGATCCCCATGGTGAAGTGATGTGTTGGATTAAGCCTTTATCTAATAATTCCTGCAAATGATTTTTTAATTATAGAAGTTACATTTGGGACATTTGATAAGGAGGATTAGAAATTGTCTTAGAATCATGAACTAAGTCAACAGTAAACTCAACCTCTCAATTAGAAGTAACACTAGTAAAATCATCAGGAAAAACATTCAAGTATTCATTTACCACTGGTATATCATTAATCTGGATAGTTCCCTTCTATTCAAAAATATGATGAAGAAAACATTCATTGCCACCCCTTATTAGTTTCTTAGCTTCCTGATATGTTATTAATGGTATGGGTTCATTCTTGCACACAAACTAAATTTTTTCGGAAAAGAAACTTATTTTTCTCTACAATATATCTTTTCATGATATAAAGAAAGCTGTCCCATACCTAGAATAACATCAAACTCTACTAGAGGAAAACCAATAAGGTTTGCAGGTAGATTCTTTCCAAAGACAACGATAGGTAGATATATATAATTTCTCTTTGAAATAATATTTCCTCTAGGTGCTTTTACCATGATATCTGGATTCATTTCATGAGGTTGAATTTTTAATTCTTCTGAAAATTTCTCAGAAATGAAGGAATGTGTAGAACCTGAATCAAACAAAACTTTTGAAAAATCTAAAAATACAAGTAATGTACCTGATACCACCTCATTTGAAAACTCTAAATTATCTAAATTGGTTTCAAAAGATTTTACCAAACCCTTATGCTTCCAATCTTGCTGATTCCCTGCTTGTGTAACTAGCTTTAGACAAACATTAGAAAAATGACCCAATTCTTTATAGTTAAATAATCTCACCATTGGATTCTCATTAGTTTTTGGATCATTTTCATTTCACTCACAAGACATGTTTCCAAACATCCCACATTGTTATCACTTCCTATAATTTACCATACATTCACCAAGATGCCTTTTACCACACTTTTCACAAGAAGGGAAATTTATTTTCTTACCTCGGGACTTCTTTGGTGAGTTTTTTCCCATTTCCTACCAACCTGATAACTTCTTATTCTAGTCATCATGATGCACATATGTTTTTAAAAACTACATCTCAACTTTTTCAGCACAACAAACAATCTTCTCATAGCTTTTAAACTCTCGTGAGGCCAAAGATCTTCACATAAATGATTTCAAACTAGAGTAAAATCTTTTAATTTTACTTTCAAAATCCCAAGTAAAATCTGGTACATACCTATCAAGTCTTGAAAAATTGGTTTCATATACTTCCATAGAATCATCATCTTTCTACTTCAGTTCTAAGAATTGTTTCTCCATTCTGAGTCGAACAGTTTTGGGAAAAAAAAATTCTAGAAAAAGATACTTAAAATCATCCCATTCCAAACTGTCAAGATCATCAATTTATCTCGTATTCTTAACTAGAGACCACCAATGATTGGATTGACCTTCCAAATGATAAATTTCTAGTATTTCCTTTTGATGTTCTGAACATCCCATGACATCAAATATCTTTTCTTGAGCATTGATCCATCCTTCGTCTATCACTGGATCTGCAGTTCCACTGAATGCTGGTGGATGTTGGTTTATAAAATGATCCAAAAGAGACTTGTTTCTTCATGGTTTATCATGTTCCTCTTTAGCATGTATACCACCCCCATTTATTTATTGATTCAATCAATTCATTTTTTTCACAAACTTCTTAGTTCTGATTCCCACCATTTCGAATTGTAGATTCAGACAGAAATCAGCCTCTTTGTGCCTTCCTACTTCAATTTCCCTATTTCTTTTGTGTAAAACCATTCCAAAAAAACATAACATAGATGAATAAATATGGTAATCCATAAATTATATAACATTTCAAATTAATCATAGAGTAAAAATCAATTATGATATTCTTTAAATGTCATCTCAAACCCTAATGTTATCTAAACCATACTTTGATACCAACTATAAGGAACTGACCTTATAACATTACTTAATCATGAATTTTATACAAGAAAATACATTATTACACATTGAAGATATTTTTGGGTTTATATTTTTAGAGAATTGGGATAACATACATACATAACATACCATATTCATACAAAGAGGACTCTATTAAAAAACAGTTTCAATTTTTTTCAAAATATAAGAAATTAAAACATAAAGCATGATTTCTTTAATGATACTCCATATAAAACATCACGAATACCTTTTTTCTCTTACCCATCCTTATATCCTGTGAAAAAAAAACATGGGATGGGTATAAAACATAGTGTGGGATATAAAGATAGAAATCATTAGTAAAGTGATAACATAAAAACCAATAAAACCCATATCATAAAAACACAAATGCATGGTATACTCATGTTGTATATTTGGGAAATATTTACCATATCACTCTTACATTAACACTTATATATGTAATAACCTATTGTTCAACTTCTATCTTTGGAGTACCCAATGCATTGGAGATCAATAATGAGGCTCACCTGTCATATCTTGAGCTATAATAGGCATACACCAACATATCTTGAGTTGTAATGGGTTCAACCCAACATATATTGATCTATAATGGGATAAAACCAACATAAATAATGTCCAAGGAACATATCATGGTAATAAATTTCCTTGAAATCAGGATAAATCACTCATTATATATACATATAAAAATACAATCCCTTTGAAAATTATAAGATAGACTTTTAAAAGTATTTTAAAAGGAAAGTCCCTTTAAAATATAATTGAAGTGATAATTAATATAATGGAATGTAAATGTATATACACTGTAAATACACATAATACTACATTATATAAAAAAAATCATAACCCCAATAATCTTAATACAACGTAATGGATAAAGTAGAAGGTTAACCCAAGGAATAGAAATTGGGATAAGAATTCTCTTACCTCGGGTTCTTATTACTTAAAATGTGTTTAAACATCCTATATAATGGTTAAAAAATGTCATTAATATCTTACAGAAATATATCCATGTTTATAATATCTTATATGATCATTTCATTAGATCATTTCACCCTTTATTTTATAGTATTTTGTTCCTGGCAATGTTTTGGGTTGTTTTCTTTACATGTTTTCCATGATTGGTTCATGATGGATATTATTGTTGATAGGAAGTGAAACTCCAGAATTGGAATGGGAAGGTATTTAAATATTTTCAATATAATAATTTATACCATTTATCATTTTGATGTTTTATATGATGATGATTTTTATGTTAAAATAGTAAGGATTTTTGTTTAAATCATTTTAGGGGTTTATTGATTATAACGACCTCGTTTTGTCTTATAAATTAAGACCATGAGTAAAAAATAGATTTACAGAACTATGTATGAGAAATAATACATATTTTCTAACATGGTTCAACAATAAATATGGTTTCATGGCCAGACTTGAAAGAATTAATTCAAATTGAAATCATATCATCCATGATGTTGGTAATTCGACACATCACTAACAATGTTTTTATTCTTTGAATAAGTGGGAGAGGAATAAAGAATGATGATGTATTTTCCATGAACAAGAGAAAATACAGAATATACATAATTTTTGGAGATTTCATGACTCTTGGTTAAGATTATATTAGGAAGGAATAAGAAAATAAAGAAACTCAAAATAAAAGAATAATTGAGAAATCCCTTACAAAAATTCGGCAGCCTAACGGCTATGCAACATAGTATTAGAAAATATTAAAAAGAGATGGGACAAGGGTCACACATCTATAAATAAATCATAATACATAATATATCATGAATAAGAAGCTAATAAGAACATGGTTTGGAAACTTTAATGTTATAGCACATATAAGAGAACATGAATGGAAAAATAAAGAAATTTAGAATTTTCTTACCTTATAGAGTAACTCCTAGAACATGACGGTTGGTACCTTAGGGGCTTGAAGAAACCTTGGGAGGAATAATAGGGAGATAAGGAGGATATATCTTCATTTATTAGGAATTATGAATGAGTTTAATGATGGAATGGATTGGTATTTATAGCAAAAGTGAGGGAATATTTTAATAATTTCCAAGGGACACCTCATTAGTGGTATTTGCAAAACCATGGGTTTTCCAATGGTATTTTCCCAAGGTATTTGCCACATGGGACACCTCACATATTATTTTACTGTACCCAAGTCGACTAGATTCATTACATCATTATTACATCACTAATGATGCCATTAATACACCAAAACTCTATTTTTACTATTCACTGAAAAATCAATAGTATCAAAAAAATCCCAAAAAATTTCCCTTACCATTTTTCGACATGTAGAATTAAAAACTGAACTCCATTTTTAAAAATAATTTTCAAAATATTATTAATTTATATTTTAAATAAAATCATACTTAATTCAAAAATAAACAATTTTAATATTATAACTGCTTTTATATCACATTGAAAATTTAACAAAGATGTTATTATCTTAAAGCCTTAAGAAAATAAAATATTAATACAATTTACTATTCATTAGGTTAATATTACTATTCATAAGGGTATGTTATTATTCACCAAAAAACATGTTGGTTCTATCAGAATCGAAATAACTTACTCACCACAATTGTAGATGATTGTTTTTCAACATTCAAAACATAGAAGATTAAAGATTATGTTTAAAGGATAATTATAAATATCTACATAAAACAAAGTTTCAAGAATTTAATTTATTTTTAAAAACTTGGGGTGTTATAGAAGTTATATGTGAAGCTAGATCCCTGATAAATCCTAGTCTAAGAGATTCTTGTGGTGTAATAGGAATTGTTTCCAGGTCCACAACAGTCAGTCCATGCACATGGAGAAATGGTTTCATATGGTTTATTAAATCCATGATTATATGACCACCTCTATCCATGGAACTAAATAAATATCATTTTTCTTCCATAAAACAATTTTTCACTGGATTAATCTCCTTAAACTATTTGACTTTCTCCTTAAAAGCTTGAGTAATAGGTGGCATCCTTAAATTCTATACCAAAAACTTGAAGTTTTCATCCATGGAATGCTTGGTATAAATTATAAAGAGATAATATATGATGGATTTGGTAATTATATCTCTATATGAATTCATATACTTGGAATAACTCCTTATCATCATGTGATCATGAGTTGTACTCTACTCAAACTTCCTCTAAATTTCCAAAGGAATGATAGGTTCACCACTGGAAGGTCAACTAGAGGTAGCAACAAGTTCTTCTCTAAGAACCGATCAAAGATACCCAACATCAACTAGAGGAATAATAGAGGTATAAGTGTTCGAAGATTAATCTTCAAGACTCTTAATAATTCTATCTAAATAATTTGTAAAAGAAGTATTCAAATATATAAGAAAATATTTTACCGATTCCAGATCATTACTAATATTCTTATCCTCTATTTCTTGATTCTTAAAAACATTATCAAAATATGAAATCATTATTTATCTAAAAAAATCCAAGTCACCTATTGTCATTAAATTCACTAGGACAGTAGGGACAACAAGTTCCCTAATATAATATTTTTTTAACAAACCATCAATATCAATTTGATGGACCATTGATCCCTCATGATCTCCCTCATCTCAAAGATATTTTCCACAATCCTATGGTGGACTCACAACTTCATTTTAGAACTTACCCCATTCTTTTTACATGGGTTTAATACAACTATTAGATACCTTAACCACATAGGATTAGGTAATGGTCTATTCAATTACAACAGGTACAATAGCAGTAGTCTCAATATTTTGAGCATATGTACTTTGTGCAGAAATAGAAAGTTCATCATTCTTCTGAACATCATTCTTCTGAACAACTTCATTTGATTTGCCTTTCATATTCTTATCAATAGAAGTCTCACCATAATCATATACATCAACTAAAATTACATCATTATCATCTTTCTCACTAGAAACAATTTATTTCCTAATTTTTTTAGCTAAATTATGACCAATAATTGTAATCAATAACATCTACTCAGACTCAAGAGAATAAAAAATAGTCAAACTATAATCAACAAACTCAGCACTGGTAGATTGATCCCCCTCAAAAGATGCATCATTTTACTTAAAATATAAATTCGTCTCTACTAGTAGGACAATTATATCATTAAAAACAGTAGTAGAAGAAAGTATATCTAAATATATTTCCATATCTCTCCTTCTAATTTAATAAACTGAAGCATCAGAGGTAGAATCATCATAATTATCTTCATCATCACCATTATTACCATTTCTATCATCTCTGTTTCCATTACTATTATAATTATCATTTTATTCTTCCTCCTCCTCATCATGAGACTTTAAACTACTTTTAATTTTTACTCTCCAGAAACATCAGTTTCTTCATCACTTTTCACTAATTTTCTTCTTTTAAGAAGTCTTCTATGTGTTCTAGCAGATCCATAAGTGATATGCAGAGATTTGAGAGACAAATCGGGGTCACTCTCCTCATCAATAGAAATTTATTTCTCCTCTTCTTCTATTGAGGTAACAACCACTTCTTTATCCTCATTTTAATATTCAACAACTTCATTAGGTTCTAGACCAAGGTCAATAAGATCCATTGTCTTGGAAGGATGATCCATAGGGTTAAAATACACAAAAAATTTCTCACCATCAGCTACCCATTGCTTCTTCTAGGGATTCCAATAAATTCTCATCCTTGAAAAAATTACTTTAGAAATAAAAAATCCACTACAGTCAACAATGGATTCTTCATCTTATGAAAGTAACCCTTTTCCTTTTAACATATTTGAAATGAAATTTGGGTAAATTAGGGAATTGGATTGAGAGGCATGCTTGATCATTTCATACAAATGAATCATAATATACGTAAATAGATTAATATTATATCCTCTTCTCATAAGATATTATAATTAGACATCATGATACCTCAAGTTGGAAAAGTCACCTTTTCTAGGGAATAACATGTGTTGAATAACTTTTAAGAGCAGTCTTATTTCCCCATCCAACTTAGAAGATACTGTTCTTTTGGTTATTCCATCACCATTCTATTCAGTTAAAGCATCTTTATACGTAAAAACATCATTGTTCTCAGGAATAGATCCTTGGTAGTCATAAAAAATACCATCGTTTGTAACTCCTAATAATTCGGCCAACTAAGTTGAAGAAAATAAAACTTTATGAACATTGATTATTGATCTTAACCCTCTTTCATTTCCTTCCATGGTGAACTCCACAAACTGATAGAATTGATGAACTATCCTAGGGTAGAAAGGCCTCTCATTAAAGATAACCAATCTTACCATTCTTTTATATGTAATGATTCTAGTACTAAATACTTACCTGAGATCATCCATCCAAATTCAACGTCCTTTTAGGGTACTAAAACACATTTTACAAGATTGGGATGAAGAGTATTAACTATAATAGAATCACTCAACTCTCCTTTTTGCTTCTTAGATAGTCGCGACTTAGATGATGAAGACTCAGAAGGACACTTCATTCCTTCCATAAAAATTAGTCAGGTAACCTTAGTCAAAGGTTTTCAAAAAGGTTGAAGGTTTGAAGGTTAGGAGATAAAGGGTAGCATTGGGCTCGAGAGAAAGTAGAAGGCTGTGAGAAATATTGTTTTTTATAATTATAAAAACATATAATATATATCATTTGGTATTTAGATATTTTAAAAATAAAAATCAGAATAATACTTGAAAATTGAATTTAGAAGTTGATAAAATATTCGTATCAAGTTATAGAAATTAAATAAATCGTAAGAATAAAAAGATAAAATTTGAGAAAACTTATATTAAATAAAAAAATCTCAAAGGTGTGAACAATTCAATAGTGTGATAAACCAATGGTGTGACATTTCACAGTGGTGAGACAACCAAAATGGTGAGAAAACTATAGCGGTGAGACAACTACAATGGTGTGTCTTACCCAATGGTGTTTCATACCCAATGGTGTTTCATACCCAATGATGTGTCATACCCAAAGGCATGTCACCCAAAACATAAACGTAATCAAAATTAATCATACCTAGATCATGTTTGATGTAATTTATTCTATTAGAATTCAATGGCTTTGTAAAGATATCAGCCAACTGATGTTCTATGCCAATGTATTCAAGAGTGATATCACCTTTTTGAAATTGATCTATCAAAAAGTGGAGTCTTACATCAATATGTTTTTTTCTTGAATGAGAATCAAAATTATTATAAATTTTAATAGCATTGTGTTTTCATAATTTATGGGAATAAGACATAATTGATACCTATAGTCTTGTAATTTGTGTTTCATCCACAAAATATTTTCACAATATCCTCCTATAGCTATGTATTTAGCTTCATCAATATACAATGCAAATTAATTTCGCTTCTTACCACACAAATAAACTAGAGACTTTCCTAAAAAGTGACATGTTCGAGAGGTGTTTTTTATATCTAACTTACATCCACCAAAATCAGTATTAGAATAAAAATCTAAAGCCAAATATTTTCCTTTATGGTTAAACAATTCTAAATTGGTAGTATATTTGAGGTATTTGAAAATAATTTTCACAAAAACCATGTGTGACTCTTTTGGATTAGATTGAAATAGATCACACATACACACACTAAACATTATATCCGGATAACTAGCAGTTAAGTAGAGAAGAATTCCTATCATGCCTCTATAACTGGTTTGATCAACTGGTTTCTCAGCTTCATCAAGATCCAATTTATAGGTTATACTCATATGAGTATCATTAATCTTAGTTCTATCCAATTTAAAATGTTTTACATGATATTCAGTACATTTACATTGATTTAAAATGATTTATTATTTATTTTGAAAAAGATGAAAACCAAAAAAAGAATTTGAGTTCACCAATTAAACTCATTTCAAACTCATTTAGCATAATTTTAGAAAAATCAGTACATAGATAATTTCTTGAAGATCCAAAAATAATATCATCAACATAAATTTGGACAACTAAAACATATTCTAAAATTAGTTATAAAAAATTGTAGGATTAGTTATACCTTTTGAAAATTCTTTTGAAATAATAAAATTATTGAGCCTATCAATCCAATCTCTAAAAGCCTATTTCAAACCATATAAAGCTGTAGATAACTTGAAAATTTGATTTGGAAAATGGGTATTTTGAAAACTAGGGGTTGTTCTACAAAAGCATCATTAATTATAAAACTATTCATGAATGCACTCTTGACATCCATTTGATGAAGTTTGAAATCTAGATGAGCTGACTAGGTAAGCAGAATTCTAATGGATTCAACTCTGGATACCAGTACAAAGGTTTCCTCGTAGTTTATACCTTCTTCTTGATTATAACCTTGTGGAACATGTCTTGATTTATTTCTAACTATTGTGTCTAACCCATCTACCTTTTTTTGTAAACACCAAATTGGTGCCTTTAATCAATGTTTCCTTGGGTCCATCAACAAGTTCCCATAAATTTTTTCTTTCAAACTAATTTAATTATTCTTTCATTTACATCACCCATAATTAATCATTAATGGATTCATTGATTTTCAAAGGTTCTTAATGAGATAATAATGCTTGATGTTCAATGTGATTTCTAAGAGAATATCTTGTCTGCGTACCTTTATCTAGATCTCTTACATCACCATATAAGGGGTGATACTTAAGGGTTCTAATAGCTCTTGAAAAAGTGGGTATTTTCATTTCATGATTTTCTACAGGTTCTGGTTGAGGATGTTCCCAAAATTATTTAGAATTGGATGATTTTTCTGACTGTTTAACAACAGAATCTTGATGTTTATAATTTAAATTCAAAGTTGATAAATCATCCTCATGTTTTTTTCGGGATGTCATAGTCTCATGTAGATCTATCTAATCAAACTTGACACAAACAGATTCATCCACAGTTTTGGTCCACTCATTGAAAACTCTACAGGATTTACTAGAAATTGAATAACCCAAGAAAATTCCTTATTCACTTTTGGAAGCAATGTTTTCCAAATTATACCTACCGTTAAGAATAAAGACATTGAAACCAAAGACAATAAAGTAATTAAGCTTAGTCTTCCTGTTATTATAATGTTCATAAGAGTTCTGCTTCAAAACTGGTCTAATTAAAACTTTATTTATGATGTAACAGGTTGTATTGATAGCCTCTTCCCAAAAATAGAATAGTAAAGAACACTCATTTAACATGGTATGGGATATCTCTTGAAGATTTTTATTCCTTCTCTCAATAACTTTATTCTGATGAGGGGTCATAGGTGAAAATAAGTTATGACTATATCCATTTTTTGAGAAAAAAGATGAAAAGTTTTTATTTTCAAAATTATAGAAATGGTCACTTCTTAAGGGTTTAATTATAATTTCACTTAGGTTCTCTATAGATCTAGAATATTTGGTGAAATGAGAAAAAACTTCACTCTTGTGAGCTAAAAATAATATCCAAGTATACCTAAAAAATCCATCAACTAGTATATAGAAATAGTTTTTCCCATTTAAACATGAAGCTCTAGATGGACCAAATAAATCCATATGAACCAACTAAAGAGGTTTTGGATTTGGAACTTCTTCCTTTAATATAAAATAAAGTTTGTGTTGTTTCCCTTTTTTATAGGGGTTATAGACTTTATCAGTTGAGAAATAAAACATACATATATCCTTAACTAAACCATTATTAGTAATATTCCTAAGTTATTGAGCATTTCAATGGCTTAGTCTCCTATATAAAAGACATTATTCATTGCGAAAGAACTCAAGTAGGAAACATTTTTAGAAATTAAAGAATTCATATCAATAGAATAAACATTATCATTTATTAAAGTGGAAAAGATTAAATCATCCATAGAACCAAAAATATTACATGCATTGTTCTAAAATTTAACATGAAAATCATCATCACATAATTGTGAGATTCTATGAAGGTTTTATTTCAAACTATCAAAAATTAATAATTTATAAAGTAAAATAGATTTATTGTTTCTAATTTGGCCAAGGCTGATGATTTTACCTTTTGAATTATCACCAAAGGTGACATGACCACCATCAAACTTAATGAGGACTTTCAATATTAAATAATATCCTGTCATATGTCTTGAGACACCATCATCCAAGTACCACATATTTTTACATGAGGCCTTCAGATATTTTTCTTACAAAATAGAATTTATTCATGAAATGATTTTGGTACCCATATTTTCTTGTGTTTAGAAGTGTTGATGATTAAAGATTTAAGAACCCGCATTTTTTTGATAGGATTCCTTTAAATAGATTGAATACTTTTTGAAATAAATATATTGTTAGGAAATATAGAAAAATATGTGGTAGTAGAACTTTCAGGTTTTAACTTAGGTAAAAAAGTACCCTTTACAGCTCTTCTCTATCTGGGTTGATATCCTTGACCTATAATATATTTAGGTGCAAATTTATTTCCTAAAATCTATATGAGAGTTTCTCCACCATTTGTGAATTTTTCCAAGTCTTTCTTTACTTTGTCATTTGAAATTTTATACTTAGCATTACCTTTCAACAGTTGATAAATCTTTTCCTTTTTAATAGACAGATCAAATTTAATATTTGTAGATACAGCATGATATATTTTCAGAGTTTTATATTTGTGTCTTAATTCATTAAAAGTGTCTTCTATAATTTTATAGTATTAATACATTTCTTCTTCAGAAATTTCATTATAATTATGTTATTCTCAGAAATATCAAAAATATGATCATTATGCACAGGTAATTCATTAGAAATAGTAGGTACCTCATTGACTTTAGTCATAAGTCACATGTTGGATTTGTTTGATTTCTCTTTTGGAGCTGAATTAGAATCAATGGAGCTATCTTCCGAAGAACTCCATGTTTCTTTAATTTCATTCTTATATCTTCTTCATATTTCATCACATCTATTTTTTAATTCAACATTGGACATTCATCCTTTACATGACCTTTACTTTTACACTCATAGCAGATAACCACATATTCATCTTTCTTTCGATCATTCTTCTAGGTTCCCTTGGAGTGAGATTTTCCTATTTAATTGGTAGTTATGAAAAAACAAATCTTCCTATAAAACATCTTGAAACGTCTGGAAATATGGTCCATATCCTCATCACTACCCAGTAGTGACTCATAGTCACTTAACCTAGCATCTTGAACTTTCTCCTTTTCCTTTTGTTTATATACAACAGTCTTAAAGGATATAGATTTTATTTTTATCTCTTTATCATATTCTCAATTGAACTTTATATCTTCTCCATAAATCAACATTTTACCAGTAAACTCTATGACAATTAGCTTTCAAATATCTCAAGACTATCTAATTGACACAAATGTTCCTCTCCATCTTTCAGGTAAACATCTAAGCAGTCAAATGTTATGGTCCTTATCGGACTATTGGAAAAGACACTTATACCCACAGTTTTAAATCCTGGTTATAGCCCCTAAAAGCATGGTTATAGGCAATACCCACAATTTCTAAAACTGGGCCTGTTGAGGCGTTAGTATATACATATACCCACGGTTCTTATAGAACCCTGGGTTTAGGTTCCATAAATTCTGCAATACCCATGGTTTTAATGAAATCGTCTATATAGATATATACCCATGGTTTCAAAAACATGGGTATATATCTTCCATCATAGAACTTATACCCACAATTTTTAGAACTGTGGGTATATATTTTCCCACCAGAGAACATATACCCATAGTTCTAAAAATCATGTGTATAGGTAGCTTCCTATATTTAGCAATAGCACCACCAATTCTTTCTCTATCTTCTGAACTAGTAAATCAAATAAAACATATAATATACATTCAATAAAATAAAAATTTTCTACATTTATCATCCATTAAACAACTTACAATGGTTTTCAAACCATATAAAAAACTAAAACATACATATACATCCATAAAAAATCAACTAAAATCATTACATAACTCCACAAGTAACCTTCCTACTATGTCAGAAATGAAGGGGTTCAATATCTCCCCCATCTCTAACATCCTCATACTCAAAAGCATCAGCAATATCATCATCATCAACAACAGCAGTAGTAATATCCTCACCAACATCATCATTTTGAGCGGTAACATCATCAACATCATCATCACCACCACCTTCACTTCAATTTCCACTAGGAACCTCATCGGAATCACTCAGAGAATCAGATAAATAACACATTGATGCAATATATGAATCAATAGTAGTAGCACCCTCTGATTGAAGTGATTGAATTATAACCGATGTAGCTTTTAGGAATTATTTGGTGATCATCTTACTTATTTCATGCTCATTTTTACTTCTTTCATGCCCCTCTAAATATATTTTTTTCCTCAGCTTATTCGGTGTGAGTGATTTGTATATAGGGGTATAAGAGGCTTGAGAGGAGCCTGATCAAGACCAATACTTAGCGGGGATGATTTTTTTCATGGTCAACATCAGACTCTTCCTTGGTGAATTCCACCTAATACCTGACTCAAATGATCATTCAGCTTTATTTTTTCATCTTATTTATCATCAAGGGCCTCTAGAGAAGTCTGTTGAAAATATAAACCTGATATTTAGTTATTTATTTCATATAAATATTTGAAATATAAATAAAAAACTTATAATATTTTCTGGTGTTGTTTCATTGACCACATTTCCATCTTTTTTCTTCTAACTTGATCAGGATAATTTAGCTCAAGGTACACGACCTTCAATTCCCAATATAGTTTTATGAAAATAACATTGATTAATATACACATATTCACAATGTAAACATTTTATAAAAGGGAATAACTATTAAATGAATAAAAAAATCATAAATTGAAAAAAATTATAATCATTTATGACAAATATTCATATATAAAATCTAATCATAAACACTTTATAATTTTAGGTACACATTATGAAAATTGAATAATCTCAAATATGAATGCTTTATATTCATTTCATAATGGTCAATTTGCCTATAAGACTAATGACCAATTGTCCTCTAGTCCGGATATCCAATTGGGATCTAGGCCTAATGGAGAATTGGCTTATAGGCCTAGAGCCGAATTGTCCATTAGGACTAATGGTCAATTGGCCTCTAGGCCTCATGTCCAATTGGCCTCTATAGATAATGTCCAATTTTCCTCTATGCTTAATGGTCAATTGTCCTATAGTCCTCATGGACAATTAGTCTAGAGGCCTAATGTTAAATTGGATTTTAGGCCTAATGGACAACCGGCCTATGGGCCTAACGGCCAATTGGACGATGGGCCTAATGTCTAATTGGACTATGGGCCTAATGGATAATTGGCCTAGGGGCCTAATTTTCAATTAGGATTTAAGACTATATGCCAATTGTCTTAGAGCCCAATTGGCCATTAGGCCTAGATCCCAATTTTCCTATAAGCCTAATGGACAGTTGTCCTGTAGTCCTAATAGCCAATTGGCCTATAGGACAAATTTCCAATTGGGAATTAGCCCTAGAGGCTAATTGGCTATTAGGCCTATAGAAAAAATATAAATAATGACATTATTTCAATTCAAATTAAAGTAATTGGTGCTACTCATTCTCAAAAATTGTATTGCGCCACGATTTGTGTAGATATGTCATTGAATCATTGTTTTTTTCGACTCTTCCTAAAACAAATAAATACAAGTAATAAGAATTAAACTTTATATAAAAACCATTAAATACTGGGAATAACTTATACTCATCAATCACCCAATAATAAATAATTTTTTTGATATTTTGTTTTGGGATAGTTGGGGAATATGGGTTCAGCCTCTAAATTAGAACCAAATCAACTCTTCCAACCAATATACAACTCATTCTTAAATGATCTCCATGACTCCCCAAGATCCATCAACCTTGAATTATTAACATCTTTACCATCAGGAAGGTTAAACATACTATGCAATGAACGTGTTAATTCATTTAAAAACAACAATACTATAGATATTAATTTATAAAATTTTCTTTCCCGTATATATGACATGCTTTATCCTTAATGTCATTACTTATATGTCTCCATGAGACCAGTTCTAATTGAATGATTTCATGGTACTTGGCTAAAGTGGCCATGAAAATTTTACACTGCCTGTCATTTTTACATATCATCTACTTATATTGATTATAATCCACTATTATCTGTGTTTGTATATTCTTGGCTTCCTGCATAAGAGTGTGACCATGTTGCCTACTAAAAGTTCTCACTGAATAAGATAAGAGGGGGGAAGAATAATTAAGTCATGGTACAAAAGGAAAAAAATTAAATGATATAATTTGATATAGTTATAATAAAAAATCCAATGTAGGCTACTCAATAGGCTATGATGGATGTGTGGGTAGTCCTAGATTATCAGAATCTGAAATAAGTTTTTATTCCAATGCATGCTCTAGGTGATCTTCATGCACTGGAGTGGAAGATGAAGGAATAGAATAATCAGATGCTGGATGGATGGTACGAAATGCAGACGAAATAGAAATGGCATAATATAGGTAGTATGTTGGGGGATACATCAATGGATATGGATATGGTAAAGGTGGAAACATATATGGAAGTTGCGTAGATATGGTATGGGAAGAAGAGGATAAATGAAACAATGGAGGCATGAGGGGTAAATTCCCTAGATGATCAAGTAGAGGATGGAAAGGTGTGGTAGATAGGGTGTCTACTAGTGGATCGGTGTGGGAATAGGTATGACGGGTGCTCCATCTAGGTCTAGGAGAATCCCCACATGGACCCATGCTAGTATAATGAGGAGGAACCAATGGGGGAACTGAATGTTCCTTAAAGAAATTTGATAAATAATATTAACATGACATTATATGTAATAAAGAATAGAATTATTGAAATTATTATACTCAGTAAAGGAAGTGAAAGAGGAAACACATGGTTGTGCACCTATCGATCAGGATCAAATACTTGCTTCCTTTGAAGTTCTAAGGTATTTTTCATAATCTTATAATAATTAAAAGTACATTTTTTAGTTTTTTTTTAAAAAATAATGCCTACAACATAGAATTAAAAGAAGGCATAACCAATTTCATTACATCATTTAGTAAAACCAAGTTATACATTTTTTAAAAACTCGTTTTAAACCCAGTTTTATGAATTGAAATAAATCTAATTAAATGAAAAGAAAATCAGAAAATACTAAAAAAACATATGATTCCAAACTAAAACTAATTACAATAATATTAACATGAGAAACTCATGTCAACATAAACCGAATGAATATTGACCATATATGGTTTCTTCTATATATTACCCACCGCTACTTTAGGATCAACATTAACTCTAACAATGAGACAATTTGAGTCATAAAATGAAATATTTTGGTCAACACCAATGGTGGCATCAATGGTGTAAATTTCATACTTAACATCATGAAGACTATGTCATGGGATTACTTCATTAATGACATTGTAATCAGGTCTCATATGATCTTTCACATAAAACACTTGTTTTTTCCATTGATGCCAAAATTTATGGTTCATTGGAATGATGGAATCGACTCATGTTAGTAACTCTAAATCCATAGTCATCAATAAATATACCATATCACTTCATTGAATCAAACCATTTACATTTCATCATAGTGACTTGACCTTGAGAGTAGTAAGAAAATAACAACATTTTCTCAACAATTCTATAATAATACACATCTTCATATCAAGGATGACTATTTGGTGCACCAGCATAATAATATGTTGTAGTAGTTAACATAACACCATAATTCTGTGTTCTCATTTTCACCACTCAATTAGTTGTAACCAATTTATACCAATTGGTTATTAAATATTTTATATCACAAACCAAATAATTGGGACCAAAATCCAATAATATTAATTCTAGAGAAATAGAGTCGATTGGTAAACTAAAGACCTAAAATATTTAGGAATAATACAATTAAATAGATATCTATAATTTATGTCAAATAAATTAACGGTCATGCCTTTGATTTCAACTAATTAGGAAACTATAGCCTATGCAAATCCTCTCTCATTCTCAAAGGAAATGATCAATGAACTCTAATTATAATTTTTTATGTTCCCTACATAAAATGATAATAAAATTTAATGGTATATGTGAAATTTCATAATATGAGATAACATATAAATACCCAAATTACTTACTTGATATAGTCATCGAATAAACCATAGTTAAACAAGACTGTGTGATGTGAAATATCATGCTCTTTAAGGATAAATATAGCCAATGTATAAGACCTAAAAATTCCTCATGTTTATGGAATAGATGGAAAAGAGGGCTCAATTTCCCCATACTATTCATCTTCATTTCTCATTGGCCTAGTTATTTTTTGTGCTCACATCAAACAAATACATCAAATAAAAATCCATATATTCTTAAGCCAGATAACCAATCCCAATTGAACTTTTAGGATAACTATTTTTTCGGAAATATTATTTCATTTTTCACATATTTATTTCAATAGGATACATCCTCAAAAAAGAAACTAGTACCCTAAGAATTGTTTTAGTTAGAAGGTGAACTGCTAAATGCAGCATGAATATGAAAAAGGATGGAAATTTTTTTTCCATCTCACAAAAAAGTAATAGTGACTCCTATTGAATTTTTATCAGAAATTCCAAGGATAACCTTTTAAAAAAAGGTATCCAAAAAATGGGACAAGTGAATTACTCCCAGCTTTACGTTATTGGATATAAAATGTTGAATTATTATTAGAATCAATTCATGAAAAAAGGATGTGATAATCATGAGTTTTTAGGGATTTTAGTTTAAAATCCATTCTATGGACTCATTTAGATATGTTGATAGAATATTCATTAGAAGCCTTGATATTCTCCAATACTTCTAGAAATTTATCTTTCTATGATAGTTTCTTCATATAATAAGCACAAGGAACTTTCCATTTATTTTCATCTATACACAAAAGATGCAGTTCTGGTCGAATAACCCAATCCAACAAGTCCCGATGAGATAGAAATTCATCTTTGGAATTACCCTTGATATTTATAATAATTAAAATCAATATTTCACATATATTTTTATCAAATTTCATTACATATAAACAATGATGTAACAAATCGGTAGACCAATATAGAAACTCAAAAAAGATACTTATCTTTTTTCAATTGTAAGTGGCTTCAGTGTCAACATTATTCCTATTTTTAGATTTCATATGACCTTTCCCTAATGAAAAATTGAAATATTCCAATTCATTAAGCACATCACTACCTGAAATACATTGAGGTGGATATTCATTTTCAACAGTATTAACAAACCTCTAACGATTCTTCCTGTATTTATGATCAATTGGAATGAATCGTTGATCACCCATGAAACTAAAACTACAATGATATTTAATCCTTCTCAATCATGTATTCTTCATACAAATAGGACATGATATTTTTCCCTTCATTCTCCTACCAGACATCATTGTATAATAAAGGAAATAATTTATAGTCCATAGAAGGAAATCACTCATCTGAAATATATTTTTTGAAGAAGCATTGAATGTACACATACCCATATCCCAAAATTGCTTCAACTCTCTTATTAAAGGTTGATATAGATATTTATATCATTGTTAGGATCACAAGGTCCAGAAATTAGTTTACCCAAGAAATTGATTTTTTTTCATACACATCCACGGAGGAAGATTATAAACATGAATAAAAATTAGAAATGTGTTGTGAACTGTAAGAATCTGACCAAACTTATTAAAACCATCACCAGATAGACACAACCTGACATTACGCACCACAGTTTTAGAATTAGGATGTTGTGAATTAAATTCCCTCCATGATAATCCATCTATAGGATGAACCAACACATCATTGCCTTTAATTCTCTCAGTATCATGCCATCGCATATTGGATGAGATTTCTGCATACATTAATAGATTTTGATGTCTGGGAATCAATGGAAACTTCCACATTACTTTTTGTGGCACACAAGATGGTGTTCTGTCTCTATTTTCCTTCCATTGAGATGTGCCACATTCTTTACAGTCATTACAGTTGGTTTTTCCTCCCAAAATAAACTGTAATATTTTGAAAAATCATGGAATTTATAAGTAGAAAATCCAAGATGTTTAATGAACTTCCATTCCTTATAATGATTTGATGGAATATCTACACCATCCGGAAAAAGGTTTTTAAAATAAGTAATAATATAATCAATAAAGGTATTAAGAATTCCATATATGGTTTTCCATGATATAACCACATTAAAAATTCAACTTGTCCATTTTAGTATATTCTTGATATACTGGAGTTATAGAATAATCCATTAAATTTTTTACTCTCTCAACATCATTATATTCAATAATTTACTTATGTGTATTGAAATAATTACCTTCTTTCACTAGAATAATATATCTCTCATGATGATACACAAATGGAAACCAATCAAATATCAAATTCTCTATTCCACTTCATTATTTTTGTTCATATATAGTAGAATATTTTCCCATCTCTCTATGGTGATACCAAACATATTAGTTTGTTTTAAATCTATATTTTGTTATATGGTAGCTAAATTATTCTCGAATTAACCATCGTCTTCCAGAACAATTATAGCATAGACACTGTATAAAACCTCCATATGAAGCATTGTTAAATGAAAAATATAAACAAAATCCAAATTCTTTTGAAACTCAGTTGAAATGTGATTGGTATGATGCATCAAGATTCTAACCATTCTATTACAAGGTAAAAATAGTTATGTTCTAATAAAAATTTAATTCATAATTAAAAAAATTCATTATAACCAATTTTAATATCAAATTCATCAAAGCATAATAGTAGCTATCAAAATAAAGAATAAGATAACTAAAATATGCTATTTGCGATGACTACAAATAAAAAATCAAAGTTGGTATCCCTGATATTTTAGAATTCACTATCATGGTGGATAAATTGAATAAATTTGACACTACAATCCAAATTTATACCTATACTGGATCTTTTCTAGTAATGTGAATAGGGCGAGCTGGGGTGGGGCAGACCAAGCCTGTACGGGTTTGAGCCTAAGGGGGTTTATCCGCAAAACCCCAAAAATAATGTGATCATTACGATGAGAAATAATATTTAATGGTTTAATCATGATTTTTTGTCAAAAAAACTAAAATTTTAAATAATCACATATTGTTTAATATATAATTGTTTTAAAATCAGGCCTGTGGGAAAGCCCGCACCCGCATGGGCTCAACCCGCCTTGGCCCACACCAACGCGGACTCAACCCGCATTGGCCCGTTCTATAAACGATAAAAAAATTTAGGCTTGACCCACCCAATACTCGGGAATCCCATGAGCCTTGTCCATGTTTTTCATCACTAATATTGTATACCACATGGATTAAATTTCATTCCTGATCAACAATGGCTCGCAAAAAGTTCCAAATACATCAAATTACTAAATGGAAATGATTTCACCTAAATAAAAATAAAACAAAAAAAATCCATCAGGGAAATTAGGATGAAAACATCATATATTTTTCATTAATACATATGAAATAAAGTTTTTTTGAATAAATAATAGTCAAACATAAAATAATGACATAATGAAATATTAAATGTATTATAAAACATAAAGACACCAAATATATATATATATAAATAATAACTATTTTTTAAAGGTATCTAACTATCTGATAAAACATCCAAAATAACCTTTAGGAAAAAAGATGACATTATATTTTGAAAAACATATAAGAAAATATGAAATCAAATTAACAAAATAAAATCACATATAAATCTTGTTTACTCAATGAAAATATGTGTATAAAAATCTTGATATTAGTCCTCATTCCAACACACCATATTCGTAATTTTCAAATTAGTATTGTTTGTTGAAAAATCATATTTAAATTATTCATTAATTTCAGTATTCTTTTTATTTTTTGTTTAATTATGGTTTATGAGAACGGAATGTAAAACAATCATATTTGAGGTAATTTAATAATAACAAGAGAATATATTATAATCATCATCCATTTTATGTCATCCTTACCTAACCATTTAATTAAAATATATTATTATTGAAAGTGTGATTCTATTCATGATAATTATAATTTAATTTATTGAACTAAGAGTCATAGTGTATATGACATCTTTTATGTGTGGTTGGGTGGATTTCTTCTGTATAAAAAATCATTAATGTGAATGGAATGACATTTTCAATAAAATTATCCAATAGTTCCATAGGGATAAGGAAAGGTCATTAATTATCTCGTCCAATTTTTTAATACATAAAATGGACTAATATTTACTTTTTTAATAAATAAAATGGCCTTTTAATGAGAATAATAATATGAAAATTGTTGAAACATTTATATAATAAAATAATTCTATTAAATACTATATTTTTTTTGCATTTCTTATCATTTTTTAATTATATTATTTTCGACTTATCACTAAAAAATAAACATCCTAAATATAACTATTGGATATGTTCCTGGACAATGACCATATATTGAATACCTTAGTCCCAATGACCATATTTCTAAGAACATATATCAAGTGACCAAATATAATATTGTCTTATTTAATTTTGATATGCATCCCTACATATATATATAAAATCATTAATCATTAATAATTTTCATTTTATTGTATCTAAATATGATGATTATATTTCTAATCCCTAGTGGTTGAAAACTAGGATTGAGTGATCAAATAAACCATTAAGAATTTTTTCCCTTAAAATACATAAAATAAAATGGGAAATTATGAATCTGTAATCTAAAATAGTTGAGAAATATTAAAAGACCATAACGAAAACAAATGAATTTTTATAAAACCGAATCTAACCTATTAAAATGATGGAAAATAAAAGAATAAATAAAATTAAGAAAATAAATCTTACCTCTCAATGATACCAACAAAAAAATCCAAAAAACTATCGGATGTGTGCAATGTCACATGGGGGAGGCCAAATTCACCCAAGGAGGCAAGTGGGAGTATAAAATCCATTAAAGAGGGTAGGGGTGCCAAATATATTTGAGAGGGGAGGGATGATACCAAATTAAACTAAGGGGGGAGGGAGCGTGGGAAAACGACACCCTTAGGGTACAAACGAGGAGTAGTGGAGGAGGAGCACGAGCAGGTCTCCAAATATCAGGACCCTATACCAATGCTTTTAAAAACCCATTGGTATAGACCAACCAATACCAGTGGTTTTTTAAAAACCATTGGTATAGCTTTGAAAAGAAACTCTATACCCATGGTTTTCATAAACTATGGGTATAGATCCATGGGGATAGATGGTTTGTTCAGTAGTGTTGGATATAGGATTCCAAAGTGAGCTCATTTTGTTCAGAATATCATTAAACCTGAGGTATATGTCATAAATAGGTTAATTACTATTCATATTAAATTCATCATACTTAATAGTGTATGTATTAAGTTTCATATCTTTAACCTTAGTTGTTCCCTCATGAGAAATAAATAAATTATCCCAAATTTCATATGCAGTTTTACAAGCAAAAACCCTATTGAATTCCTCATATCATAATGCATAATACAACGCATTCATAGCTTTACAATTATTCTTATAAGACGTTTTAGTAGATTAATCCTGAATGGATATAGTAGTTTCAGGTAGTTTAAATTTTTCTTATATGGTATTCCAAATCTAAAAACTCATACTCTCACTATTGGAAACCTAGCCTATACCAACAGTTTTCCAAACTGTTGGTAGTTTTGGAATGGGTATAGGCTTATACCAATGGTTATTCATTAACCATTGGTATAGGAAACTATAAATTACACTATCCAAATGGTTTTTTATAATAGTTTTAATAGAATTTTACCAATGGTTTTAAACCATTGGTATATATCGAGCATTAAAACTATACCAACGGTTTATAAAGTGTTGGTATAGAGTTTTACTAATATTTTTCTAATAACCATTGGTATACTTATATTTTTCAAATCTATACCAATGGTTTATAAACCATTGGTATAGTTTTTTACCAATGGTTTGATGATAATTTTTTGTATACATATGGTTTTTCAGATCGATACCAACTGTTTATCAACCGTTGGTATAGAGTACTCCAATTCCAAAAAGCTCCATACAATAACCACCCCTCTATAATTATAGTAAAAACATATACAGACAATACAATGTACATAATTGAAAATAAACTCTAATGTAGACAATATAAAAAATACCACACTATAAAGAAAAACACTTGAAAATACCCTACAAACATCTGAAAAAATAATAAAAAATAATGATGAATACAACCTATGAAAAAAACTAACACAACGCCTGAAAAAATACCACACAGGAAAAAACCACACAATAAATACACCTGAAAATACAAAAAATATATAATACAATGATATACAAAAATACCACACTGGAAATCAAAACATTCCACTTGAATACATCTGAAAATACACAACAATAAAATGTCACTAGTGGAAAAAACATTTAACACATCGACATTTTTCACGTCGGTTCTATATAACTGACGTGCAAAGCTTTAATGATTGTGATATAACGTCGGTTATTTTATAACCGACATGATATATCGATCAGGATCCATATTTTATGTCAGTTATAAAATAACTGACGTAAAATATACGGAGATTTGCTTTTTTACGTTGGTTATTGTATAACTGATGTGAAAATAGAATATGGCGTGCTTTATCATGGTGGTTATTTTATAACCAATGTGATAAAGGAAAGCTCGAGGCTTAACCATGTCGGTTATAAAAAACCAACATGCTAAAGCCAATCTCAGCAATTTAACACGTCAGTATAAAGCAACATATATCACATCAGTTATAAAATAACTGACTTGATAAATAGTTTTCTATGTCGGTAATTAAATAACCGACGTTTAAACATTAAAAAAATTTATCACGGCGGTTATTAAATAACCGACGTGATAAATCTTCTAAATGATTTAACATACCCCGTATTTAGTCATTCTGTTTTCTTCGATCGGGCGACCTGCGACTCATCTCTCTCGTGTAGAAAACCTAGAATCGATTCATCAAATTTGTGCCCTCCAGCCTCATTTTTCCAACATCATTCTTCATATTTATTATTATCAGATGTATCAAGTCGACTCAGAACACTCAAGTAATCCTCACACGACTCCTTTTCATTTTTTTTCTGTGATTCCCTAAACTAATTTTTTGAGACGTTATTTTTCTTTGGTCTTGCTATGATGGTTAGTTTCATAGTGTTCATCTATACCATGCTAAATTCTTTTCAGGTAAAATAAACCTATTGAATTGATATCATTCAAGTTTACGATTTTTTTGTGTTCTATCATGTGTGTGTGCGCGTACAGGGGGGTTCCAAGGGGGTGGGGGTTGTACAAGTGGGTGGGGGTGTCTAGGGGGTTGGGTGGGTTGTCCAGTTGGGTGGGGGTGTCCAGGGGGTGTCAAAGAGGGTGGGGTTGGTGTCCAGGGGGTGTAGGGGCTATTCAAGGGGGTTGGGGGTGTCAAAGGGTGTGTGGGGATGTCAAGGGGGTGGGAGTGGTGTCCAGGGGGGGTGTGGGGGCTGTCCAATGGGGGTGGAGGTTTTCCAGAGGGTTTGGGGGGCTGTCCAGAGGGTTTAGGGTGGCAATCTAGGGGTGTGGAGGGGGGGGGGGGGGTCAGGAGTGGGGGTTGTCCAAGTGGGTGGGGGCTGTCCAAGGGGGTGGATGGGTGGGGGATGTCCAAGGGGGTGGGGGCCTGTCCAGATGGTTTGGGGGGTTGTCCGGGGGCTGTCCAAAGGGTTGGGGGTGTCCAGGGGGGTGTCCAATAGGGTAGGGTGTGGGGGTGGTGTCTTGGAGGGTGGGGGGTGTCCAAGGGGGTGGGGGCTGTCTAGAGGTGTGGGGGCTGTCCAGGGGTGGGGGTTGTCCAGAGGGGTGGGGGACGTTTAAGGGGGTGGTGGAGTCTAGGGGGTGTCCATGGGGGTGGGGGTGGTGTCCAGAGGGTTTGGAGGGCTGTTCAGAGGTTTTTGGGGTGTCCGTGGTGGTTGGGGGGGGGTCGTCCATGGGTGTGGGGGTCCAAGGGGTGGGGGTGTCGAAGGGGGTGGGGGATATCCAAAGGGGTGGGTGGGGGTTGTCCAAGGGGGTGGGGGCCTGTCCAGAGGGTTTGGGGGGTTGTTCGGGGGGCGGGGGGGCTTTCTAGAGGGTTGGGGTGTCCAGGGGGTGTCCAAGGGGGTAGGAGGTGGGGGTGCTTTCCAGGAGGGTTGGGGGTGTCTAAGGGGGTGGGGGCTGTCTAGAGAGGTGGGGGCTGTCCAAGGGGTTGGTGGTGTCTAGGGGGTGTCCAAGGGGGTGGGGTGGTGTCCAGGGGGTGGGGGGGATGTCCAATGGGGTGGTGGTGTCCAGGGGGAGTCCGAGGGGGTAGGGGTTGTGTCCAAGGGGGTGGGTGATAAGTGTCACATGGGATTGACTATTGCATTATAGTTTGTGAGATTATGACATGATGATTGTATTGTTTCATGTATATTAGGCTATAATTTATTAGTGTTGTTTAAGGGGGTGGGGTGGTGTTCAAGGTGGTGGGGGTGGTGTCCAAGGGGGTTGGTACAGTCTATGTTTGAGGTTTCCACTACAATTTTTAGGGATTCAAGCATTATGAAAAGATGAGGTGTGTTGAAATATGATTCTATTTGGTTATATATATTTTGACCAGTCATTGAATATGAGAAAATTATGAGTTATGGGGGATGCCATATCCTGGTTTTCAAATATGCGCATTTATCTTGACCCCATTGTACCGTGATGATAGGATTTACACTGTGATTTTCTCCATCTGGGTTTTTATTTTAAATTTGATTTGATTCTCAAGTTTCCTCCATTTTATCCAATTTTTTATCAACCATTAGAGGCCCCACTATTTTCTTGGATTCCATATAATTTCTTTAAATAAGTTACTTATTCCATGTTCTTCTTCCTTTATTCTGTGTTTCTTTTTTTCTTCTCCGTCCACTTCTTATTCTCCTTCATTCCTTCTATTATTAGGGATGTTAGTTCATTTTTAAATTGACGGTTTAATAGTAGTCGATGTGTTCTAGGGTTATTAGGAGGTGTGGGGTGTTCAATGGGGTGGGGGCTATTTATAAGGGTGGGGGATCTCTAGGGTGGGGGGCTGTCCAGAGGGGTGGAGGCT
Source organism: Viscum album (assembly GCA_963277665.1). Taxonomy (NCBI): domain Eukaryota; kingdom Viridiplantae; phylum Streptophyta; class Magnoliopsida; order Santalales; family Viscaceae; genus Viscum; species Viscum album. The sequence goes on along the minus strand of OY728136.1, from coordinate 798,968,433 downwards.
GTCCAAGGGGGTGGTGGTGGCTAAGGGGTGTCCAAGGGGGTGGGGGTGTCCAGTGGGTTGGGGGTGTCCAGGGGGTGTCCAAGGGGTAGGGGGAGGGGGTGGTGTCCAAGAGGGGTGGGGGTGGTGTCTAGGGGGTGGGGGTGGTGTCCAGGGGGGTTGTCCAGAGGGGTGGGGGCTGTCCAGAGGTTTCAAATCATTAGGATCTATGTAATTTTCAGTTGTGAATGTATACATATTTTAATATTTATACTTCATATTTCTTTTTTACGAAAGGGTGAATTTGTTATCCAGTTGCACCAGGATGTATTCTTTGTGAACCTTAAGAAGAAAGAATCCAAGATGAATTTAAAACTATTATATCTAAAAATATTTTCTTTTTAAAATTATATTCATGCCTATTTTTTTAAATATGCATAGATTTGTTTTATATTTCAAAATTGTTTTACATTCGAATTATGATTTTTTTCATATAAACATATATTTTTCTTATCTTAAAAGGATATATAATTTTGATATTTTTTATAGGCAATAAGGAGTCAAAGTTGGATTAGGGAACATCGAATGAGAAATGAATATGAGGAAGGTGTTGATGTGTTTTTGGAATTTTCTAAACAAAATGTTCCACATAGTGAAACTTGTTTCTATCCATGACTGAAATGTTTGAATATGAAGAAGTTGAAAAGTAGAGAGATAAAAGATCATCTGATTTTTCATGGTTTTAATCTGAGTTACATCCCTTCGATTTGGCATGGTGAAACTAGAAGGAATGTCACTAATGATGATGATTTGCAAGATGGTGACTCCGATGGAATTGAAGAAATGATTCACGATATTTCAGTAGAACAAATTGAGATAGAACCGACAGTTGTGCATCTATATGGTGATGCTGAAAAACCATTATATCCTGGTTGTATAGATTTTATGGTTTTGTCGGCGTTGTTAAGATTGATTAACCTGAAGTCGAACATGGATGGAGTGACAAATGTTTTACAGAGCTACTACAATTGATGAAAGAAATTCTTCCAAAAGATAACGATCTTCCAAATTCACATTATAAGGGCAAAAAAAATATTATGCCCAATGGGGTTGGGATATAATAAAATACATGCCTGTCTAAATGAAAGTATGATATATAGGAAGGAATATAAATTTCTATCAGATTGTTTTAAATGTGGGACATCACAGTATAAGGTGAAAGAAAAATCACAGGCTCGTGTAGAGATTACAAAGATCCCTTCAAAGGTATTTTGGTATCTTCCTATAAGTCATAGTTTAAAACATTTATTTCCTAATTCCCAAGATGCAAAAAGGTTAATATGGCATGCTGATGAGCGGTTATGAGATGGAAAAATGTGTCATCCAGCTGATTGTCCATAGTGGAAGAAAATTGATGTGAATTATCATACATTTAGAAATGAAATTATAAATCTCAGACTAGGGTTGTGCACAGATGGAATGAATCCATATCGAACCCTCAGTAGCACACATATTTCATGGCCTGTTTTATTGGTAATTTACAACCTCTCTCCTGAAGTTTGTATGAAGCGCAAATATGTCATGTTGAGTATAATGATCTCTGGTCTGAAGTAACATGACAATGATATTGATTTTTTCTTGTCACCATTGATTGATGATTTGAAACATTTATGGGAGGATGGTATTAGGGTGTATGATTCTTATAAAATGGAATATTTTCAACTACATATAGTGCTTTTGTTCACTATAAATGACTTCCCAGCATATAAAAATTTGTCTGGATATAATGTTAAAGGGCATAAATCATGTCTAGTATTTGAGCAACAGACTTCATATTGTCAATTGCATCATGGGAGAAAAATAGTGTACATGGGGCATTGAAAGTTTTTTCCTATGGATCACTCTTATAGAAGACTAAAAAAGACATTTAATGGGTCACAAGAATTTTATATTGCTCCAAAACCTTTATTCCATGATCTGTATTTTGATAGGGCGAAAAACCTTGATGTGACATTGGGAAAGACACAAAAATCTGGTAATGATAGACATATTTGGAAGAAAAGGTCAATATTTTTTAGGATACCATATTGGAGATATCATGAAGTTAAATATAATATTGATGGCATGCACGTGGAGAAGAATATATGTGATAGTTTTATTGTAACATTGTTAGATATTAAAGGAAAGACTAAGGATGGGTTGAATGCAAGATTAGACTTACTATCAATGGGAATACGTTTGGAGTTATCTCCCACTCCTAATGGAAGACAAACATTTCATCCCCCAGCTTGTCATACATTATCGAAGAAGGAGAAAATTAGCTTTTGTCAGTGTATTCATGATATCAAAGTGCCTCAAGGTTATTCTTCAAATGTAAAAATTTTTGTCTCATTGAAGGACTTGAAGTTGATAGGTATGAAATCTCATGATTTTCACATCATGATGCAACAACTTCTACCAGTTACATAGCGTTGAATATTGCCCATCCGTGTCATAAAGACTATAATGAAGTTGTGTTATTTTTTCATTTCAATTTGTAATAAGGTGATTGAACTGAATTCTTTGAACATTTTGGAAAATGATGCAATTTGTATACTTTGTCAATTGGAAATGTATTTTCCTCCAATTTTTTTTGATATTATGGTGTATTTAATGATTCATTTGGTTCGAGAAATAAAGATTTGTGGACCTGTATATCTTCGTTGGATGTATCCCTTTGAAAGGTATATGAAAATATTAAAGGGGTATGATAAGAATCCATATCGACCTGAAGCCTCCATTATTGAAAAGTATGTTTCTGAGGAGGTTGCAGAGTTTTGTATGAGCTACATGGTTGCGGTGCAACACATATGTTTTCCTCCATATCACCATGAACGAGTTAATAATGAGGGAAAGGGGATTAGTGGCTTGAAAGCCAAATCATTGTCAGCTTAACAGATTAGGAAGTTAGAATCATACATCTTGAATAATATAGATAATGCTCAACCATATATCACATTGCATATTAAGGAGTTGAAACAATGTCATCCAAAGAAGAAAGAAATGTGGATTTTGAATGAGCACCACAAAACATTTTTGCCATGGTTAAAAAAGATCTTGCTTGGTATATCAGATGTATCAGAGACATTAAAATGGATAGTGGGTGGTTCATGTTTAAATGTGATAACATGGCCCGGTTATAACATTAATGGATATAAATTTCATATGAAATCTCAGGACAATATAAGTGTAGTTCAGAATAGTGGTGTATTGGTTTTTGCAGAAGCAATGAATTTTTCGAGTTCTAAGGAAAAAAACCCAATTTCTATATCAACTGAATATTATGAAGTGATTGAATACATATGGGAGGTTTATTACTTTAAAATTAATGTTCCTATTTTTAACTGTAAATGGTTTATCGGTAACAACAGTGTCAGACACAATGAATTTGGAATGACAGTTGTTAATCTGAATAGATTGGAAGACACAGCTGATTCTTTTATAATGGTAACACATGAAAAACAAATTTTCTATGTAGTAGATTAATCAGATATGCAGTGGGCTATTGTTTTACAAGTGAAAAAACAATATGTTGGTGAGGATGAACTTTATGAAGATGCTGATTTATATGAGATCCCTACTTCCATGGAATGATTAATAGAACATAATGATGACCATGTTGAAGACAAAGTTTGTGCCATAAGGAACGATCACGATGAAGGAATTTGGGAAAACAATCCATTTGTATATTCCTAAAATTATAGGTAACATTTGTTATTTTCTTGTTTACATTTATTATTTTCATAAAATGTTAAATATTTTAATTTTTTTCTCTATTAAAACATGTATTAAAACAAAATAAGTATAAGTTTTTGTTTGTTTTAATTTTTTTTTAGTTTACTTTATCATGTTTACCATTACATAAATTATATATCTATTATTTTTGTTCAGTGACAATGACTTTACCATGTTTACCATGTTTACCAGGTTTACCATGTTTACCATGTTTACCATCTTGACCATCCTTACCATCTTTACCATTGTTTAACATGATTACCATATTAACCATGTTTAATATTATGTAACATAGTACAATTTCCTATTTTCTAATTATAGTAGTATTGTAATATTTGAATTTGTATATTTGTGAACTAATGTTTGTTTTTTTGATTTGAAGGATAATGAAAGATCAATCAGTTGATCAACCACATGATTCTGGAGATGAGCGTCTTGGTCATACCTCCGGGGAGGAACATTCACATGCTCCTCTTAATGTTCCCCATTCTTCCTCATGTGCTACCATTACGACAAAGAGTTCAAGAGTTGGTAAACGTGGGTGCACACGTTTACCAAAATTATCACTTGCCCGTACATATAATTAGATGATAATCATTGAGTTTGATGAGGATTATATTCCTAGAGGTCCAAATAAAAAATATTTTAATATTTTTTTATCAACTCAGGGTAAGAGAAAAGTAAACATTTTTTATGATGACTGGATAAGTGTGGAAAAAGTGATAATATCTCAGTTGTGGGAGACGGTTTTGGTAAGATCTTTTTTTATTATTTTCTTATTCATTAAATGTTTCTAGTATATATAATATGTTTAACATCTTCTTTATCATATGACATTTGATATTCCTGACACTGGAGGAGTCAGGAAGAAATTTTTATCGATGGCTTCCAGGAGATGGAGGGATTTCAAATCAACCATCACATATGATTTCATTTTTGGTCATAGGGGTCATGACAATCCATGTTGTATATATCATTTCATAGATGAATACACATGGATACAGTTTGTTGAAAGAAGAAGAAAAGATTCATTTTTGGTAAGGGAAATGTAAACTTTTTTAAGCTTTCTTATATAAATGATCTTATTAATGTTTTGTTAATGATTTCTTATTCTTAATTTACAACAAACAAGGAAATTTCATTAGGAGATCCAATTTAAAAATGTATACCCTCATAGTTTATCTCGGGGAGGGTATACATTATTGGAAGAACAAATGACGGTGGAAAAATTAAAAAAACTAACAGATAAGTCTTCAAGGACTAGAGAGGTAGCCCCTCCATCTCCTCCATCTAGACATGAAAAATGGAAGAGAGTCCGGATGGGATAAAAAGGGAAATATCTTTCGAAATATTCGAGAGTCGTAGCTGAGAGGATTGTAAGATATATATTTTATTTATTTAAGTAAACTATTTTCTTCATATAATATCAATCATTACAGAAATGTTCAATTCATTAATATAGAATTCTCTTGAGGATCAGAGCTCACAGGGGGTGTTTATAGCTGCTGGGAGGCAAGATATTTTATCTTCAGCATTGGGAAAGCCCGAACATCCTGGTCGTGTATGAGGATATCCGGCAGGTGTATCAGAAAGAAATTTGTTTCCACATTATTCAACTTCTCAGGTTGAGGGTGTTTATAAAGAAAATAAAAACCATGGAGGCTTAAGTTCATAATATTAATGCAATGATGGAGGAAAATATTAGAGCATCAGTACAGTCTATATTTGTAGACATGCAAAGACAATTTCAGATTGCATCTCCCACTCCTCCACCTCCCCCTGCAGACCCCATTATTTATCCTCCACCTCCGCCAGTAGCTCCCACTCCCCCACCTTAGCCCGCAGACCCCATTTTTTATCCTACTCATCCACCGCAGATTCCTACTTATTGTGAGTTGTATTTTGATGAGCCTAAACATCATATAGATTCATATGGGTTGGTATATTTTATAGGAGATATAGTTCATCATCAACAATTAGAGGTAGAGAATAAGAGGGTCATTGTACAATATATTATAGATAGATCATCTCGAGTACCATTATCTACAGATTAGGTGACGATAGTTGGACATAGTATCAGACATTTTTTAATTTGTCTATCCATACTTATTTCACTCATTACCATAGAGGTATGTATGTTATATCTTCTATTTTATTTTTTTATTAAAGTTGTTTTATCATTTTAAAAATAATATATTTTTCTATTTATTTTTACAGGAATACTTCAAGGGTAAAGAAATTCTGTATAGACAACAACAAAGACAAATGGATATCACATCAAATACAGATTCTAGTAGTCTTGACAGATTGTTAAGATATTCAAATTTTTTGGCGAATCATTATGAGTTTCTAATGGAAGCTCATATTTGTGGATGTGCAATAACTGTGGGGATTGTGAAAACTGATATCATGGAGCTTGTTACTGGAGATAAGTTGGGCATCAACGTGGTTCAAATTTTTTCCATGTGAGTCGTAACACCTTTTCAATACGTTATATTTATTAAAAATGTATACTTATGTCGGTTTTGTATTATGTATCTTTATAACATTTGTGGGAAGAATGAGCAGACCTATGTATATGGATTCATGGACCCATATTTAATTTCCCCTCAAGCATGTGCATTGGATGAGGAACAAAGAATGATTTATATTTCTGAAAGACTTGAACAGAATATAGTCACACAATGTTGGATGATTCCTTTTTGTGAGAGGTACGAAACACATCTCTCTCAAAGAGTTCATTATCTTTTAACATAAAAAACCACTAACCTTAAATTTTCTTTTATCAGCGATCATTGGATGTTAGGGATTTTTTCCCAAGGGAGAAAATTCTTTATTGGATATTCTCTATCCATGCTAATGTGCGGGAAAGTTTTTAGAAAATATTGGAAAAGAAAGTTTCAAATTCTCAATAGTTTTATATATTATAATTAATTTTAAGTTTATCCCATTCATATTATTTTCTAATATTGGATGGGTATACTTTCGAAAAAACACAAAGAAAAGGAGTGCGAAGATCAAATATGTACATATAAAGGTAAATATCCATTTATAATTTGTACTTTTTGATTTGTTGCATAAAAATAATATATTGAATTTACACTCATTCAAACAGAATTGTCCTGAACAAAAAACCATCATCGAATTCGGATATTATATGTTAAGATTTATGATTGAAATAATAACAACTGGGAAAGTTGTGAACTTTGACCTGGTAAGATTTCCTTTTAAAATTTGCCATAATGTTTCATTTGATTTATTGATTATACACGTTAACTACTATTCTTTTAATTTGTAGCGATTTGTTGAGCATCAACCCTATAGTTCTCAAGACGTCATACACTTACAAGTGGAATGGACAAATTATTTAATAGGTTTGATTGAATTCTAGTTGTTTGTATTGTAAAATGTAATTTTGAATATTGTCATTGTAATTGTGTATTTTTTAGTCGTTTAGGTTGGATATAGTTTTTTTTAAGTTGACATTGTATGTTTTGAATGTTATATTTGTGAATGTTTAATTTTTCTCTACTTCTTGTTTTGTTCTACTTATGATGGTTTTTCTGGTATGGATTCTGGTCTGGGGGGAGGGGTTCCAAGGGTGTGGGGGGTGTTCAGTGGGGTGGGGGTATCTAGGGGTGTGGGAGGACTGTCTGGTGGGGTGGGGGTATCCTGGGTATCCATGAGAGTGGGGAAAGTCTAGGGGGTGGGAGCATTTCCAGGAGGGTGGAAGGGATGTCCAGGGGAGTGGGGGCTGTCCAGGGGGTTTCCAGGGGTGTGGGGGTGTCCTGTGGGGTGAGGGGGTTTCTAGGGGTGTGGGAGGGTTTTCCAATGGGGAGGGGGGTCCAGGGTGTCCATGGGGATGGGGGAGGGTAGTCCAGGGGGTGGGAGAGGAGGCGCCTCCATCCCTTGGGGGGATAAATGCTGCTGGAAGGTACTCTTCACTCCCACATGTGATGCTTGAGCTCTCAAAATGTTTCACCAATGCTTTATTCTCCTGTAAACATCATTAATTCTATCACTTTCATGCCAGTATAACCAGGGGAAACGTCGTCATGTGTGTTGTTGTTTTCCCCTAGTTATACTAGCATCAAATTGATAGAATGAATGACGTTTACAGGTGAAGAAAGCATTGGTGAAACATTTTGAGAGCTCAAGCTTCGCATGTGGGAGTGATGAGTACCTTCCAGTGGCGTTCAGCCCCCCGAGGGATGTCGGCACCTACTCTACCAACACTAGCTGTCCGGGGATATCCAAGGGGTGGGGGTAGTCCAAGGGTGTCCAGGGGTGTCCAGGGGTGTGGTGGGGGCTATCTAGTGGGGTGGGAGGGTTTCTAGGAGGGTGGGAGGGATGTCTAGGCAAGTGGGCGGATGTTTAGGGGGTGTCTAGAGGTGTGTGTGGGGGGGATGTCTTGGGGGTGGGGAATTCCAGGGGTGTGGGAGGTGTCCAGGGGTGTGGTGGGGGCTATCTAGTAGGGTGGGGGGTTTCTGGTCTGGTTTTGGTTGGGTTGTGTTTTTTTTGGTCTGGGGGTGTCCATTGAGGTGGGGGTGTCCAGGGGTGCGGTGGGGGCTGTCCAGTGGGGTGGGAGGGTGTCCAGGAGGGTGGGAGGGATGTCTAGGTGATTGGGGGATGTCCAGAGGTGTGTGTGTGTGGGGGGGGGGGCTGTTCAGGGGGTGGGGGCAGTCCAGGGGTGTGGGGTATCTAGGGGTGTGGTGGGGGATGTCTAGTGGGGGGGTCTGGTATGTTTTTGGTAACTTTTTGGTTTGTTTTAGGGGTGTGGGAGGGCTTTCTAGGGGTGTGGGAGTGCTTTCCAGGGGGTGGGGATATACAGGAGGGTGGGGGTTATCTAGGGGTGGGGGGGGCTGTCCAGGGGGTGGTGGGGTTGTCCAGGGGTGTGGGGGCTATCCAAGGTGTGGGGGTAGTCCAGGGGTGTGGGAGGTGTTCAGGAGGGTGGGGGTTGTCCAGGGGTGTGGGGGACTGTACAAGGGGTGGGGGTAGTCCAGGGGTGTGGGGGGTGTCCCGGAGGGTGGGGGTTGTCCAGGGGTGTGGGGGTTGTCCAGGGGGTGGGGGCAGTCTAGGGGTGTGGGGGGTGTCCAGGGGTGTGGTGGGGGTTGTCCAATGGGGGGGGGGGTTCTGGTCTATTTTTGGTAAATTTTTGGTCTTCTTTAGGGGTGTGGGACGACTGTCCAGGGGTGTGGGAGTGATGTCTAGGGGTGGTGGGGTTGTCTAGGGGTGTGGGGGCAGTCTCGGGGGTGGGGGTAGTCCAGGGGTGTGGGAGTTGTCCAGGGGTGTGGGGGGCTATCCAGGGGGTGGGGGAAGTCCAGGGGTGTGGGGGTGTCCAGGATGGTGGGGGTTGTCTAGGGGTGTGGGGGGCTATCTAGGTGTGGGGGAAGTCTAGGGGTGTGGGGGTGTCCAGGGGTGTTGTGGGGGCTGTCCCGTGGGGTGGGGGGGGGGGTTCTGGTCTGTTTTAGGGGTGTGGTAGGGCTGTCTAGGGGTGTGGGAGTGTTGTCCAGGGGGTGGGGGTTATACAAGATGGTGGGGGTTGTCTAGGGGTGTGGGGGGAAATCCAGGGAGTGGTGGGGTTGTCCAAGGGTGTGGGGGTCTATCCAGGGGTGGCGGCAGTCTAGGGGTGTGGGGGTGTCCAGGAGGGTGGGGGGTTGTCCAGGGGTGTGGGGGATATCTAGGGGTGGGGGCAGTCCAGGGGGTGTGGGGGTGTCCAGGAGGGTGGGGGTTGTCCAAGGGTGTGGAGGGTTGTCCAGGGGTGGGGGCAGTCTAGGGGTGTGGGGGTGTCCATGGGTGTGGTGCGGCTGTCTAGTGGGGGGGGGGGTTCTGGTCTATTTTGGTAACTTTTTGGTCTATTTTAGGTGTGTGGGTGGGCTGTCTGGGGGTGTTGGAGTCTTTTCTAGGGGGTGGGGGTATAAATGAGGTGGGGGTTGTCCTAGGGTGTGGGGGGCTATCCAGGGGTGGTGGGGTTGTCCAGGAGTGTGGGGGGCTGTCCAGGGGGTGGGGGCAGTCCAAGGGTGTGGGGGTGTCCAGGGGTGTGGTGGGGGTTGTCCAGTGGGGGGGGCGTTCTGGTCTGTTCTGGTCTGGTTTTGGTAACCTTTTGCTCTGTTTCTGGTAATTTGGATGGGCATAGCAGTGGTAAGGTTTTATTTAAAAAAAAAATTATGTCAGTTATGAAATAACCGACGTAAAAAATGGATTGGTATTAGGTTTTAAGTTAGTTATTTGAAAACCGATGTAATAACTTCATGGGAAATGGTTTCTATGTCGGTTATTTAATAACCGATGTAATAAATTGGAATGGACAATTTTTTACATCGTTTATTTTATAACTGACATCATAGATATGTTTTTACGTCAGTTATTATATAACCGACGTTGGAAACCTCTTGGCAGACTGGTTTATCACATCGGTTATAAAAATAACCGACGTGATAAATGATTTTAAGGAGTGCTTTATGACGTCGGTTATATAATAACTGAAATGAAAGGGTATATACCACATCGGTTATTAAATAACCAACATAATAAACCACGACTCTGATGCATTTTCCATGTCGGGTTTTTATCATCCGTCGTGAAAAATGCTTCGGATTTGTGTTTTTTACATCAATTATAAAATAACCGACATAAAAAACTTTGTTTATAATGTCTCCTGTAATAACGTCAGCCAAAATACAATGTTACAAATAAAAAATAACCGCCGTAAAAAACATTTTCTTCACTAGTCTGTACATAATTCAAAAAACTCCACCCTGGAAAGTACAACATTCCACTTGAGCTCAAATTTTATACCTATCCATGGAAAGTGCAGCATTATTGAAACATATAGTTTCTAAATTTCAATTAAATTATACATTTTTTTTCATTTTTGATTATTCACCTCTGGGACATATATTCATTTGTTCAAAAAATTTTATCTTTTGATCATAATCAAACAAGAAAGGAAAAATAATAAAACACAACATAAATGTAAATAGTATAATTTGAACTCAGTGGAAAAATATAATATTCCTCTATATCCACCATCAAAACATGTGAAATCCACATCAAAACCACTTGTCCTAGAACCTATGTGGGATGATATCCCCCAAAATAAGGCTTTTATCCACAACAAATTGAACACTGGGTAAAAGGAACACTGGATAGATTGAGAAACAAAAATTCATCCTTATTATGTTACTATTATTGATTGATGAGTTTCGTATTTATAACACGTGAATGATGTTTTAGAATAGGTTCTTGATGTTAGGTACTAATTTTTATACACATATTAAAATGAAGGGTTGTAATAAAATTGAGTACAATTCTTACTCAAAGAGATATTGAAGAAACCATCCATGGATTTATGGATGAATATTTAAAATAGATGTGACTTTAGATAAAACCATATAAAGGTTATTTTGGTTAATGGAACCTGAAATATATGTTTAAAAACACTTTGCTAAATTTTTTTAAAGATTTATAGTGAAATTGATGTTAACATGCAGTGCATGTGCACGAAAATACTCAACTTTGAGTATATAAGTTATACGTGTTCTTGAGAATTGAGTTGAAGAGTTTTATAAGATCTATAAAATTACCAAATGTGATATGAAGTGTTTTTGAATATTTGTGATTTGGGGTGTCTACTCTGGTGTAAATATATTCTGACTGAGATCAACTTCTTAGTCTGAACATTTTAAATCATATCGTGACAACTGAAAATGTGATCAAACATAAAGGAGTTCACTTCGCCTCAAAGTGCCAAGGTAATCAACATTAAAAATCTAATAAGATAAATCATCATTCTAGATGGGAGTTGGATAAAGTGGTTTGGAGTGGTTTGGTTCAGATCAGTGTCCATGGAAGGATGGCCAGTAAGGTATTTTATTTTCTTTACAATTGGTTCCATGGGGTGGGGAGAAATGGAGAAAAGAGGAAGGTGAGGGTTAAGTTTTTAGAATAAGGGTGTTGGTGTATCTAGAAAACTAGTAACAATGGCCTTGTGAAATTTATTACATGATCATTTATATCTTTTCATCTTTTCACCAGATTCCATGCGGGGTACATTGGCTCCATCTTGAAACATTGGGATGTATCCCCTCTTTGACAGGAAATTGTTTGTATTGGACTTGGTAACCCAAAGTAACGTACAAAAGCCGATCAAGGGGGTGTAAGTGGTTCAATCCCAAGGAATACACTTGTATGATGGACTTACAATCCAATGGAAAGGAACCCAAACTGTCGTAAATCACATGATCTTCCCTGACCCTTCCCTGTCGAGCGAGCACATCGGCTATAATGTTCGCCTCCCTAGAAACATGGTGAAGATATTATCCCTAGAAAATCTCCTTCCTTCTCTTCAGATTTGGTAAACCATGTCCTACAACACCTCCTAATGACCCTGTATGTACTTCACCAAAACCTCATAATCATATTCAATTTCCAACACCTAGTAACTGTGACTTCTACACAATGACAAACTAGAGAGGAGTGCCTTCACCTCCTCACCTAAAAAAGAGCCCAGGACATAGAAAGCACTTAACCCCAGAAGCACTGAACCACATGAGTCATGAAGAACCCCCCCGCTTCTCATAAACCATTGATTAAAAGATCCATCCATGTTCAACATTAGGCCTGCAAGGGGTGGTGACCACCTGATCAAACGACCACCTCTATATTAGGTATGTAGGGATTGTTGAGAAACGTACACAATGTGGCTGATGATTTCCATCCCTTCAGCAGTTGAACCATCTCCATAATCAGTGACTTCAGTCTCATTTGGAGAAATAGATAAGAGACCCAGGACCCCCACCAAACCATGTTCTACGCTTCCCATAGGGTACATTAAATAGAGGAAAGATTTATTACTCGGACCTGGATTTCCATCGCCCTACCCTCCGAACCCTGGATCCACAATTCCACGTAACCATGCAGCGTGGGTTGCACCCCGACAAAACCTGGGTAGGGTGTGAACAAGGACCATAATAACTATTCCCACTCACTCTGAAATATAATATGAACAACTAACTTAAGAGGTTTTTATGCATTTTTTAAAAAAAATAGAATAAACGGTTAGGGCGATTTTTTTTTCAAAATGCAACTCAAATGCGGCATTGAAGATACCGCCATTCTACTGCTGGAGCGGATTGGTGATGTGGAAAAGGTGGCACCCACGGTGCCGCCTTTGCCTCCGATCCCTATAAAAGTGCAGCGCCCCCCTCCCCTTCTTCTCACTTTCAAACATCCATTACCTCTTAGTTTTTATCTATTGCGGAGGAGTTTTGCAGTTTGAAATTTTTCGAAAGATTTTAGAGCTATGATGTTTAATTTAATGTTTTTTATTTTGTAGAATTGTTTTTAGTTTATTTTGTAGAATTTTTTTTAGTTTAATATTTTTATAAATTTAATGTTTTTTATTTAGTTGAATTGTCTTTAGTAGTTTAGTTAGTTTTAAATTTTTTTGTTTATTAGATTATTTAATTAGATTGTTTAATTAGTTATATATATTTAGGAATTATTATTAAGTTTTTTAATTAGTTATATATATTATGGAATTATAATTATCATTAGTATAAATTAATTTAGGATTTCATTAATGAAATTTTGGTAGCATAAAGAATATGTTATCTAAGCAGTCAAATCCTTGTCTGGATACAAACAAGTGAATGTGGCTCTGGCACAGATTTACCTAGGGGTAAAACCTGAAAACACCGATTTGAGCTAGAATCGAATGGGAATAGGTGCACGACAACGGGCCTTACTGCATTATGGTTTTACACTCTCAGAGGATATGCTTAAGATATGAATATTTCTTTATAAACTACTAAAATATCATTGTAATGAAATGATAAATTGATAATTTAGTAATGATGTTGATAGTTATTATTAGTAATGATTAATTAGAAATTAATTAATAATTAAAAATAAAACTACAATTCAAATGATATTCAATAACATGGAGTTAAAAAACAACACAGTTAAAATATGACATGTAGTGAAAGTGAAAAAATAAATAACACAGAGTTAAAAATATAAATAACATGGAGTTAAAAATATAAATAACATGGAGTTCAAAATATAAATAACATAGAGTTAAAAATATAAGTAAAATAGAGTTAAAAATATAAATAACATCGAGTTAAAAATATAAATAACATAGAGTTAAAAATAATATAAATAACATAGAGTTAAAAATAATATAAATAACATAGAGTTAAAATAATATAAATAACATAGAGTTAAAAATAATATAAAAAACATAGAGTTAAAAATATAAATAACAGTGTTCAAAAAATAAATGATAGCATGTTTCGAGCTTCTAGCTTTTCTTGCAGTGAATTGGATATCAAAATTTCAGAAATCCCATACGACAACGGGTTTTCTGAAATTTTAATATCCAATTCAATGCAAGAAAAGCTAGAAGCTCGAAACATGCTGTTATTTATTTTTTATGGATATTTTATTTAAATTTTAACTCGACTATGTTATTGAATAACTAATTAATAATTTAGTAAGTATCATAAGAAATATCCTAGTTTGGGATATAAGATCTTTTAAAATTTAAGTATCGTAAAGATTGTATAGTTTAGAAGTAATAGTTATTATTTGAACATGAGGTAAAATCCAACTTATTTTTAATATGTAGTTTAATTATATCTTTAAAGTTTAAAATCCAACTTATATTGGTAACCATCATTCTGAGTTTCACTTAAATTATCAAAATCTTGATCAGAAACCTTTTTTTAAGTAGAGCATAATGTTTTCCTGTGTGTACGGCTGTGGGGAGGTTATTCAAACTGAGCAATGAGCTTCTTACATTACACAACCAATAACAGTGGTTAATACAACTGATTGTGTAACCCTATGTGACCTTCAAGATAGAATTCACGGCTCATTAAATCTAGGACCCGATCAAAAGATCAAGTCAATGAGTTATAGACATTTGCAGTTCCCATCAACATTGTGGCATCTAGCTTGTCCATTGGTTGATGATACGCAATGGATCCAAACAGTTGGTTTGTTTTCTCAACGATCGAATGGTAGCATGATGGAGTTATATGTTGATGTTTCTACTATACAACAAAAACATCCAATTGTATGAAGACGTAGACTTACAAGAGTCGTTGAAGATAGTCCGCCCTATGAAGTTGACACTATTCCAAATGATGCAGAAGAGGAAAATCTACTTGATCTTCCAGATATAAATGTCAACCCGACATCAAATGAGAAGTTTCGTAATAACAAAGAAGATGATGATAGTAGTACTGATGAGGAAGGAGCAACAGAAGTTTCGAGATATGCATTAGTTGTGCAACATGATCGACCTACAATAAATCATCCACCACTCTTTTCATCTTGGTCAGAAGCAATGAAACGTGTGCCTGAGTTTTAAGATAATGTTCTCACACTAGCAACTGAGTTTACTAGAGTTATACGAGATAGGTTTCGTGAGATAGATAAAACTTTATATGTTGGAAGGAATTTTCCAAGTAAAGATGCATTAAAAAGTACACTAAAGAGATTTCACATTGAGAGGAACATTAGCTATGTGGTTTATGAATCAGACCATAGAAAATATGCCATACGGTGTGAGAAGTATGGGGATAATTGTAGATTTCGATTGAAGGTGATTTTGGACATTGCATTTGGAGGTTGGAGAATCTCGAGGATTGAGGCGGCTCATACTTGCGTTCAGCTAAACCTGACAGAAGATCATACCTCATTGGATTCATAATTTTTGTCATCCATTATTGTTGAGATGATTAGGACATGTCAAGATGTTTCGATATCCCTTGTGCAAGAGAGGATACAACAAACATTTGATTATAAGATATCCTATAATAAGGCATGGAAGTCAAAACAGAAGGCAATTGTAAGGTCTATGGTGATAGGGATGACTAATATCGGGTGTTGCTGCAATTACTAGCCATACTGAGGCATCATAACCAAGTTGTCTTCCATATAGATACAAAAAAACATGTGTCTCATGATAACCGACTTGATCCATATCGTGTTCAATTTCATCGGTTGTTCTGGGCCTTCCTTCCTTATATCTCTGCCTTTCATTTCTGCAAACCGTTTATTCAGATTGATGGAACATTTTTGTATGGAAAATACAAGGGCGTATTTTTTATTGTGACAACACAAGATGGAACCTATTTACCTCTTCCTCTTTCCTTTTCCATTGTAGAGAAAGAAAACTATGAATCATGGAGTTGGTTTTTGACATGTATCAACACCCATTTCCCCAACATTCGGGGTGTTTGTTTGATATCTGATTGGAATTGGGAAATTAATGAGGCAATCAATGAGGATCCTAATACATGGAGTTACCCAAATGCACATCATCGGTTCGGAATTAGACACATTGCTAGCAACTTGCATAAAAAATTCCACAACGAACTGATGAAGAAGGAACTCACCAGACTTGGTATGCATTGTATTTGTTATTTTTTGTATATCAACATAAGGATAAATTCAAAATATGTGAAATATCATCTATTCTGGGTAGCATATGAGTCTGATCAATGAAGGTTTGAAGGAATTTTTAAACAAATCCATCAGTTTAATGAAGAATATTACGATTATATGATGCGAATTCCAAAAGAAAAATGGGCATTGGAATATGATGGGGGGAAGACGTACGAACACATGACCACAAACATTGTAGAGTGCATCAATGGTGTCATCAAAGGGATTCACAAGCTACCTATAAATGACCTAGTTCAGGAGACATTATATCATTGTGTGAAGTACTTTGTTGATAGACAAAAACTAGCATCATATGGAATAAATCAGGGGCTAACATACGGAAGACATTTTCAACGTGAGATTGAAAAGAATATTGAAGATGATTTTGGTTATCATGTCTACCTATTTTGACGAGAAGACTCTAAATTTGAAGATCAAGAAAAGACGAACTCCATAACAAATAGCATTGGTGAAAAAATGGTGGTATTATTAGAAACGAGGCAATGCCAATGTGGAAATTTTCAGGCCTTACGGTTTCCATGCTCACACGTCATCGCAGCATGTGCCTCTATTAACATATCATGGGAATCATATGTTGATCCAGGGTACAAGATGAACACCATTTCTAACTGTTATGCTGCACCATGGAAACCTATTGGGGAGTTTCGTTATTTCCCAATGCCCGAAGGTCAACCGATAGTGGTACCTGATATGAATCGGTTGCATCCTCGTGGGAGACCGAAGGCCAGTAGGATGCGAAATGAGATGGACTGGCCTCAAGAACAAAGGAAGAGTTTGAGATGCACCATATGTCATCAAAATGGTCATAATCGGAAACGATGCCCTAACATTGTTGGGTCGAGTTCACACTCTAAGCCACAATGATGTATTGCCGTTATTGAG
This sequence comes from Viscum album, assembly GCA_963277665.1. NCBI lineage: Eukaryota > Viridiplantae > Streptophyta > Magnoliopsida > Santalales > Viscaceae > Viscum > Viscum album. The sequence continues at coordinate 798,951,321 of OY728136.1, read as the reverse complement.
AGATTCTCATATTGTAAATTTTATGTTGCTATCTCTTCCTTTTACCTCGGTTTTCTAACCCTCAAAACTGAAAATCATAACAGTAAACTCACAAACATCTTTTGTATATCATAATCCTAACATTCTAAAATGTAATCCTGAAATTGTTTTCTCAAATCATTAACCTAAACAGTAAAATGTTAAAAGAAATCCAAAATCCTAGATCCAAATGGAAAAATGTGAAACCCTAATCTTTAAATATTAAAATCAAAAGAAAATAATCATTAAACATATGACCAGGTTATTTAGTACAATCATAAATCAATATGAATAATGCGCCCTACAAATCCCTATAACCCATGCATAAAGTTCTAGGGAATATAGGAGCACCCCAGAAATTGAACCCTCCTACATTGTTAATTAAGTCATAGAGAAAAATAAATCTTGATCTAGTAGTAGAATAACACCTCAAAAAGTGAACTCCCTTACAATATCAAAATATGTGCCCAGTAATACACCTTCCACCTGTATACCCAAGGATCACATGTGAGATATACATAATATCATTTTGAAAGGGCATTATAACATTAAAAAATAACAAAAAACCCATTTCTTGATATAAAACAATTCTTTGAAAAATAGTTCACACTTCATTTCAAAATTCTTTAAAAACACCCGTATATTTACCTAAATTAACAGAAACCATATTTTTTAAAAAACCTTTTCAGAAAATAAATAAATTATGCCAATTATTTTATAAAATAATATATAAAACAAAGTGAAATCATGGTTCATCGAACATAGATTAGAGACAGAACCACCTATAGGTTGTGAATGATCCATGATGTGAATCACTGGTAAAACTTCATTTGTTTATATGAAGATGACTAACACCATACTACTGAGTCAGCAGGCTACCCATTGTTCACATTTTGTGATAGAGGGTGGTCCTTATCGATTGATCAGGGTGCGTCGAGCACACCATTTTCATCACACAGAGCCTCCTCCTTCAATTATACCATACTTGTGTCATGATGGATTCTATGGTATTGCAATATCACATTTTACATTTGTAGACCATCATATTCTAGCTACACTCATAGAGAGGTGGAGACCAGAGACACACAAATTCCACCTACCTGAGGGAGAGATGACCATCACTCTTCAGGATGTGGTTTTGCTTCTTGGTCTTCCTATCTAGGGGACACCCGTTATTGGATCCACTTGGGCAGCTTGGGCCGACCTTGCTCAGCGCTTGTAAGGCGTTCATATTTTGTCTGATTTTAGTGCTACTGATGGATCATCGATATCCATGCCTTGGTTGGAGTCACAGATTCAACTTTTAGCTGATTATGTTGACGAGCAGACGGTGATGCGTTATGCACGTGCATATATTTTTTGAAATATTGGAGGGACCATGTGTACGGATCATTCAGGGATACACGTGCACATGATGTATCTACCCCTACTAGAAGATTTTGATCGGGTGGGGACATACAGTTGGGGATCCGCCTGCTTGGCATACACATATAGAGCATTATACAGGATATCCGATAGGTGGTGCACAGATCTCGGGGGATGTGTCATCCTTATTCAGATGTGGGCATTAGAGCACATCCCACATTTTTCCCTGATCTTGCTGGTCCGCCGGTTGAGATGGTGGTGTTGAATGATGCTCCATGTGGATGCTGGTATGATCACTCATTTATATCAGTTTCTGATGCTAGTACAAGTTATTGACCTTAATTTCTTATTATTCATCACTATCGATGTTGTATTTTATAGGTGGTGTCAGTGACACAATTTCAATGCGGTTCCGAGACACGATTTGGCCATATATCGGCTCGAGTTGGACTTCCTCTTACCCCATCAGGTATGTATATACAATCTATAACTGTCTAACAAATTTAATAATAACATATTTTTTTTAGTTAACAATTTTTCTAACAAGGGTAATATGTTATTTCACATTTTATGGGTTCCATACTGGTCTGTTATGGACCAGTTGCCTCCATAATGCACAGTTGGTCTTGAAGATGTTACGGATGTAGTGCCACTCATACACTTTCATATTGTTGAGTGGCACCAGCCTGAAAAAGTCATGTTCCAGTTTCTCTTCATTCATCGGATTCCATTACCACCGAGGTAGACAGATCAGCCTCATGGGATGAAGCTGACAGGGAGGTAGGATGATGACTAGCGTCGAGTACATTCTGTATTTCTCGACTGTTGGTACAGACGTGCAGAGTTTCGTATCCAGGGAGTTCCTACGATGCAGTTCTCTCTTTTATCGCAGCATGAGTATGAGCCATGGTATAGACTAAAGTCTATACTGTATCTTACCCGAGCCGGCAGAGAGATGCATATGATTTTAAGTCAATTAAATTATATTACTATGTCTATTGAATTATTTTCTAACTCATTTTTAATCTTTTTACAGGAGAGTCACACAAACAGACTTATTCATATGAGTGATGAGGCTGAGGATAGAGTCTTCAACCGGGTAGCTGTTCATGCTCGGGCGTTGGAGCTGAGGTCATCTATGCATGCGTTTACTGAGACCCTCTTCGAGCGTCTGGCATGGAGACAACAGGTTCCTGTCGTAGAGGAAGATCCTACAACAGTTGCTGGTGCTGAGGATCCATGACCACGAAAATGTAGACAGTGTCGTCCTGCATGTCAGGCCTCACCAGTTCCACAGGCAGAGGTCGGCCCTCTAGTAGTCCAGTCTGAGCTGATGTAGGATGTGCCTCAGCTATCATGGGATCCATCCTTTTTGACAGGATATCCTCAGTTTTATCCATCGTGGGGTCCATATGGAGCGCAGCCTTTGGGTCCAGAGTCATCATAGCCTTGGGGTCCAGACCCATGGTAGAGTTGGGGTATATCACCAGCATATGATTTGTTCCCCCCTGCAATAATGCTGAGTTCTTCTACCATCGAGGTCAGAGAAGGATTATGAGGGCCGTACAGGGTGGAGTTGACATTTTCTCCCACTGGAACAGAGGTGCAGGATATGATAGTCGATGTTCTAGTGCCCGAGTACCAGCCCTCTCCAGGTCATCAGACTCCCCATAGATCTCACCGGGGACGTCTTATTATTAGACCACCATGTGGGACAAGATTTCCTCATTGTAGACATAGACATTGATTGTTTATTCTCATTTATATGTGTTATGTCTATGGAAATGAAAAATATTTTTTTATGAAATGATTTGTGTTAGACCACCATGTGGGACAGGATCACCTCACCATAGACATAGACATTGATTGTTTATGTTCATTTATATGTTTTATGTCTATGTAAATGAAAAATAATTTATAAGCTTTCAAAACCTCTTACTTTAAACTTAGAAATGTTTTAAATACGTGACTTTGAAATACTATAAAATATAAACCAGGACACTGATATAAACAAAACTTTAAACATTCATTAAACATATAAGCAATAGTTGAAAACACAAATCATTTCCTAAAAATTGTTCATGAAAAAAAAATTTATAAGCTTTCAAAACTGCCAACTTGAAACTTATAAATGTTTCATGTATGTGACTTTTAAATACTATAAAATATAAACCATAAGACAAATATAAATGAAACATTAAACATTCCTTAAACATATAAGAGCCAACCCTACATCAATAGGATGCATGGTGTTGCTAGTATCACATACATCTATAATATTTGATGCATGAAAACATGTTATATCTCCCTTTATGGGACAATGAAATTCATTCCTTCACCTGCCATGTCCATATCCATATCAACATCCAGCCACATAAGGGTATGCTAAAAGATATGCCACATGAAATTCTCATATGTTCCCATTCCTACAAATATCAACCTCTTCAACACCACCATGCATCCAACCATTATAATTTCTTCTAAAATTGTCACACCATTTCCCCATGCCCAGTTGATCAAATGAAAACACCAACGATTCCACATAGCCCATCGAACTCTTCATCACCAAATATTTATCCTTTATCATCTTCAAAAGGACGCTGTAGGACCATCTTGATCTATCCATTTCAAAGACTCATATACAAGAATACTGTAAACATAAAAAACAACAAATTTTCAGGTTTTTATGTTTATAGTATTATTGTTTGTGAGTGTTTGGAATGGATAGATCAAGGAGGTCCTATAGTGGCCTTTTGAAGATGATAAAGGATAAATATTTGGTGATGAAGAGTTTGATGGGCTATGTGGAATCGTTGGTGTTTTCATCTGATCAACTAGGCCTGGGGAAATGGGGTGACAATTGTAGAAGAAATTATAATGGTTGGATGTATGGTGGTGTTGAAGAGGTTGATATTTTTAGGAATGGAAACATATGTGAATTTCATGTGGCATATCTTTCAGCATACCCTTATGCGGCCGAATGTTGATATGGATATGGACATGGCGGGTGAAAGAATGGATTTCATTGTCCCATGAAGGGAGATATAACATGTTTTCATGCATCAAATATTATAGATGTATGTGATACTAGCGACACCACACATCCTATTGATGTAGGGTTGAATCTTATATGTTTAATTAATGTTTAAAGTTTCGTTTATATTGGTATTATGGTTTATATTTTATAGTATTTCAAAGTCACATACTTGAAACATTTTTAAGTTTCAAGTAGGCGGTTTTGAAAGCTTATAAATTATTTTTCATGAAATTTTTTATGAAATGATTTGTTTTTTCAACAATTTCTTATATGTTTAACGAATTTTTAATTTTTCATTTATATCGGTCATATGGTTTATATTTTATATTTTTTCAAAGTCACGTACTTGAAACATTTATAAGTTTCAAGTAGGTGGTTTTGAAAGCTTATAAATTATTTTTCATGAACATTTTTTATGAAATGATTTCTATTTTCAAAAATTGCTTATATGTTTAACAGATGTTTCATGTTTCATTTATATTGATCATATGGTTTATATTTTATTGTATTTCAAATTCAGGTACTTGAAACATTTCTAAGTTTCAAGTAGGCAGTTTTGAAAGCTTATAAATTAGTTTTCATGAACAATTTTCATGAAATAATTTCTGTTTTCAAAAATTTCTTATATTTTTAACTAATTTTTAAAGTTTCGTTTATATTGGTCTTAGGGTTTATATTTTATAGTATTTCAAAGTCACGTACTTGAAACATTTCTAAGTTTCAAGTTGGTAGTTTTGAAAGCTTATAAATTATTTTTCATGAAAAATTTTTATGAAATGATTTGTGTTTTCAACAATTTCTTATATGTTTAATGAATTTTTAAAGTTTCGTTTATATTGGTCTTATAGATTATATTTTATAGTATTTCAAAGTCATGTACTTGAAACATTTCTATGTTTCAAGTAGGCGATTTTGAAAGTTTATAAATTATTTTTCATGAACAATTTTTATGAAATGATTTGTGTTTTCAAAAATTGCTTATATGATTAATGACTGTTTAATGTTTCGTTTATATTGGTCTTAAGGTTTATATTTTATATTATTTCAAAGTCACATATTTGAAACATTTCTAAGTTTCATGTAGGTTGTTTTGAAAAAAAAATTAAAAACTAATAATTTTTTTTAAGTGAAAGGCGGCATCCTCCAAAACATTTTTTATGAAATATATATATAAATAAATATATAAACAAAACAAAACATTAAAAATATTTTGAAAATATTTTTTTTTGTTAGGGGAAAGGCGGCATCTCGGGTGCCGCCTTTCAGCCCCAGTGGAAAGGCGGCATCGCGGATGCCGCCTTTCACCCGAAATGCAAAGGAGACATCCGTGTTGCCGCCTTTTCCGGGGTATTTTGAAAAAAAATCGCACTAACCATTTTTTTTAATTATTATTTTTTAAAAATGCATAAATAAACTCACTAACTCAATATTTGGACACTTGCAGCAGATACAACGAGAGACCAGTGGGATCCCTTTCTTCCATATGTTGTCATCTGTATGAAGAACATTGGCCCTGATTTTCCAGGTAAGAAAATTCATCTTTGTAAGTATTACCTTGAACTAAATCCTAGTAGCCCAAACATCACAAGGACCCTCCCCTTGTAGCATCCACATGTAACCCCTAATGAAAAATATGCTCGAACATGACCCGGAGAAACTATAGGTATCAGGGATGTCTTACAGGAGCACCTCCTCAAACCCCTTCGCCTGACCAGGAGTCAGATTGGATTTGATGAAGTTGGGAGTTGCATTAGCCTCCTTAAATAAGAGATCGGGATGGGGGAAGATGGGGAATTCCAACGTTTCACCTGACCATTTGTCCTTCCAGAAGCGAAACTCCCCATGTCCAACGATCCACCAAGACAAACCTTCAAGAGACTCGAGATGAGATTACATGAAGCGGGCTAGACAAGAGCACCGAGGACCATTCCCACCCTCAACCACCTGATAATCATCATAACACTGCTTAAAAAATGAATCCCACAAGGATTCCCCCTTGATAATATCCCATGCCAACCGACCTTGCATGCCTTGGATGGTTTCCTAAATATCATGGAGACCCACTCCACCTTCCTCAATCGGCCTGGCCATATGAGCCCATGGGGCCGAGTGAAAATGGTCCTTTTGTATGGAGTCCCTCAAGAAAGATGATATAATTTTCTCCAATCGATTGACAGTCCCTTTGGGAGGTCTAATCTATGAGAATACATGCATATTAATGGATGATAGAATGATGTTAATGAGAGTCACCCTCCCACCAAAGGACAGAAAGCTATTTTTTAAATTGAGGATTCTCCTGAGAATTTGATTGATGATGTCTTTGAAGTGATTCTTCTTAATGTTCCCATAAGAAGGTGGAACTCATAGGTAGGTGATTAGCATCTATTTCTGATGGAAGCCCAGAATGTCCTGAATCCCCCCTGCAACATCTTCTCAAACATCTATTGGAAATGAAAACCCGACTCTTCCCCTTGTTGAAAACCTACAAACTCAGGTGCTCATCGGAAAACAAGATTTCCATGAGGTTGATAAGGGATCTACACCTTCCATTCATGAAAATCAGGATGTCATCTGCAAACATGATATGCGAAACAATCTCAAAGTCACACCTACCTTGTAAGGGGATAACCTTCCAACCTCCACACTTTGGTTAAGGTTCCTAGGTAAAGCATCATGAGCCAATATGAAGAGATATGGAGACAAGGGATCTCCTTATCGAACCCCACAAACAGATTTGAAAAAACTGAAGCACCTTCCAATAAGAGAAACATACATCCATGGTGAGGAGAAGCACCTGAAACAAATATCACAGAACCACTCTTGGAAGCTTGTGTCCAGTATTAGGCTACCCCCCCCCCCCCAAGGTAAAATTTTTCATTTATAGAAATCTATGTGAATAGATGTTATTTAGAGTTAATATAGTTTTTTAAAGGTGAAATGTTTGGGATACTAGAGGTTTGACATGAGGATATTTCAAGGTGACCTTTTTGATTCTATGGTGATTTCATTGGCTAAACTGGTTTGAAGACAACACCCTCTCAAAACTAGTGAAATCCAAGGGTGAAATAGCTTTAATTTTCAGTGATAATATGTCTATAATTAAATAATAACTTCAAATAATAGTTGTTTATAAGGAATATTTTTTGCTTTTTGTTCTATAAGTACTACATGCAGTAAAGGATCTATACAAATTGATTTAGAGTGTCAAGGATGCATAGCTGGATGTGAATAAAAGAGATAAAGAGATTGATAGTTCAATACAAGAGGTTATCAAGATAGATTATGAACTAGTTCATAAGATTTATAGTAACCGGTAAGAGACATTGAAGTCAGTTTATGCATAGAAATATTCTCTTAATATAAAGTTCTTGGAGTTTGAGTGAAAAAACCAAGAGATTCTAGAGACTTTTTCTATAATCTATAAACACAATATAAATTCATTCACCATGAAAAATGTTTTTGGGTGAACTTTATTACCTAATGTTTTAAAATTAAAATTTTATCATACCCATAGTGATAAAGAACCTCCTACAATTCAATTCACCTCAGCACTTGCAATGCACCTAAAAATGACCTATAATCAGAACATAATTCCCTACTTGTAAAACAGAACTACCTACAATGAAATACACCTACAATAAAATCATCAAAACATAATTCACCTATAATTAGAACTACCAGCAATCAAAACAAAATATGGTAAATAATGAAACTTACTGCTAACAAAATCAAAACACTAATAGAAAATCCTCAACCAGAAATGAAACTAAAAAATATCCTCGATAAAAAAACCTACAATGAAACCAATTGGGCATCCTCAAATACCAACAAAACAATACATAAATACTTATAACAGAACAAAAAAATTGATGTATTTAATCTATGATAACAAACATACAAAATTTCTCACATATATTAAGTCACAGAAAATCATTAAACATGAAATGTCATTAATATCAGTCAAAAATGTTACAAATCAATCAGTCCCTCATCACCATCATTATCATCACCATCATCATTAGACTCATCCTCATCCACATCCCCATACCAATAATTTTCCCCATCCTTATCCCAGTCCTCATCCTCATCCTCGTCCTCACCCACTTCATCAGCCTAATCCTCACCCTCATCCTCCGCCTCATCCTCTACCTCAGCCTCTCCCTCTTCCTCATCCTTGTCCTCTTCGTCACTATCATCATCTCCATCACCATCACCATCATCATCTCCATTTCCATCACCAAGAATTAAATCAACTCAACCACCACTAGAACAACTGTTTGGATCACTATATAATTAACACATCAATGTCATATATGCATCACAAGCCATGGTGGTCTTTCGTGGAAGTGATGAACTTAAAATTATCATCATTTTTATAAACTTAGTGTTTACCCTTTAAGTACATTCTTCAAACTATGTGACACTTTTTTTTTTGGCTTGTTATACCCGTGCCTTAACCATTTCCAACTCATTGGTACTATAATTTGTACCTGAAGTGGGCCAATAACTCATCGGGACTAAACACTTCCCAGGTCAGCAGCGTACTCTTCTATGGTGTTCATCTCCCAAAACCTAATGTAAGTGATCATTTTCCCCAAAATTATCAGGTTCTTGGGAATTAAGGTCCTCCAAAGTAGCCTATTATGAATAAAAATAGATTATTAGGTTACAAAATAGATATTAAAATTTTAAATCAACAAAGTAAAACTTACAATTTGTTGTTGCGTTGGTTTGTTAACCACACTTCCATCTTTTTTATTTTTGCTTGAGAAAAATAGTTTTTCTCAAGGCACACGTCTTAAAATATCAAATACCTCCCTCTATAATGGAATTGAATGTAGAAAAACAATAATTGAAAATATGTTACTAATAATGAATTTCATAACTAAAATTATACCATAACATTAGAAATATAATGAATTATGGAGGAAAAAATAGAAAGCCAAAGTCCTAAATAAAAATTATAAACGGTTATTGTACCTGGTTCCTCTCATGATCTAACATCCTAGTACGCCTATTTCTGACACTTTAGTCAGGGCGTGCATCCATACGTGGAGGAACATGCTGATCTATAGCCTCGCATTCCCACTTTCCAAAGGTGGGAGGCATCTGTAGCTTATACAGGGACGTTTTCTCCTTGATCGAAACGGGATGATGGGATGTTGGATCCTCCTTCCATGGATTCCTCTTTGGAACTTTTGACCTGGTCTGATTCCCCCTCATAAACATAAGATGTTGTTATTGAAACTCTTTCTAGTGCCATGACTTCATGGATTCCAGTTAATTAAACTACTCTGGTCCAGACATTCAAATGGTTCAAGTCAGGGCAACAACCTTCAATCAGGGGATTAATCATGTTAGATATCAATGGTGTGACAGGACGCTGGAATAATGATGTGTCTAGGTTTTTTTTCCTTGTGATAGGGCTTATTGAGGGCACAGAATCCTGAGGAATCCCATATTTAGTGTGGGGAATTATATGTCATAGGCATGTATCTGATGTTTTCCTCAGCTTCCCATGTTTAACACAGGGTATGTCATGATTTTAAAATCTAGTGGAGATGGATGAGACTGATCGAAACCCTGATAAGAGTGGATTAGATATGTGCAACCCTAGGAGGGAACACTAATTCCAAGACTAACATATGGTTAGTTACTCGATTACTACAAGGAGTAATGAGAAAGTGGATGACATGATCTAACCAGGATGTGGCGGCCCGGGTAAGAATCAAGATGGATATAGATGGTTGAGAATGGATAGAGAATGGGATAAAACTGATGTGAGGATGAAGGTGATGTTGGGATTGATCCTCAAAGAGACCTTCTACGTTTCCCTATGGTAGGTAATCAAAGTCCATGTAGTTTGGGATGGTGGTGATGGGATTCCTGAGGAGGTGGCCTGTGAGAATGGATGAATGGATGGTACTCGAAAGAAATGGAACCCCCAGGTTGGGGTGTGACCAATCCAAAACACAAAGTCTTGAGGGAGAGACCACCATGGGACATGAGTGATGGGATTGAACCTCATGGAGGATTCCTACATATCCGCGTGGCAGGGAATCAAAGTTAACATTGTTCAACATGTGGGTATAGAATCGGGTTGTACACATAGGACAACAACCCGAAGATATACTGGGTCTTATGCATGGTTAGCATCCCAAGATAATCTGACACATGGGGGGCGGACTAGAGATGTGCATCCCAAAAAAGTGGACTACAACATCTTACCATTGATTTCGGACTATAATGTCTTACTGCTAGTTTGGCTTCCAACAGCTTACCGTTGGTTGGGGTTCCAACGACTTACCGCTGGTTGTGGTTTCAATGGCTTACCGCTGGTTGGGGTTCTAAGTCTTAACGCTGGTTGGGGTTCCAATGGCTTACCACTGGTTGGGGTTCTAATGGCTTACCACTGGTTGGGGTTCCAATGGATTACTGCTGTATGGGGTTCCAACAGCTTACCGCTGGTTGGGGTTCCAAGGGATTACCACTGGTTGGGGTAACAACGGCTTACCGCTGGTTGGGGTTCCAACGGCTTACCCATGGTTGAGGTTCTAACGGCTTACTGCTAGTTGGGGTTGAACCTTAGGTAGTCTTCTTACATACCCTGTCCAGGGGATCAAGGATCAACGCCCATGTAGTTTGGCATCATATAGTTTAACATCATATAGGACGAAAGGGAGGTGTATAATTTAACATCATGCAAGATGAGGATGGACCGGCGTGGAGTGGTCGGGACCGATGGGTGTTGGTCTTGAACCTCAGGGAGGCTTCCTTTGTAGACAAGTATCAAAGTCAACATAGTTAAGTATAGAGGATATTGTTTAACTTCATGTGGGATGAATGTAAACCGACTTGAAGGGGTCAGGACAAGTATGTTTTGTGCTTGAACCTTAGGGAGGCTTCCTACATACATTCCCTATGATACAAGGATTAAATTCCATATAGCTCAGTAGAAAATATTTTAACATCATGTAAGAAAAAATGGTGGTTTTGGGCTTGCAACTCAGTGAGGATTCCTACGTACATTATCCAGGGGACAAGGATCAAAGTCCACATAGTTTAGTACGGTTTGGGGGTTGCACGCTAGGGAATCCCAAGAAGTATTCCATGGTTAATTCTTACTCTAATCCCATGTGAGTCATTCTCGGTGTGAGAAACAAGAGGCAGCAAAGACCTGACGATCACATTGTGAAAGGTGCATATGCGGGAAGTGGAGTGGGGTTTACACATGATTAATGGCCCAAAGAGAAAGTTGGGTCTTATGTGTGGTTAGTAGTCCAAAGAGATAAAGATTGGTACTTACTCTAGGATGGAGTCCCAATGGAGAAAAAGCCCAAAGGGAGAGAGATAGGGTAATGAAGGTCTCGGTGCCCATCTATCCTCTAGTCTTTGGCACAAATAAATATAGGAGAAGCAGGGATGTTACCTCCCAAAAGAAAGGATAGGGGCTTACACCAAGATGTTTTTCCTTCCCGACGGATAGATTCCACTCCAACAAAGAGGATCTCATTCCTTGTAAGGAAAATCTCACTCTCGGGGAGATGATCGGGCATGGAGAATGTGTGAGGTGGGGCACCCCATGTATATTGCACGGGGTGAGGCCACATCTTAACGTCATGTGCTAAGGACGATGATGCTTGGAAATTTAAAATCCTGCAACTCAAATGAGGTGGGTTCACTATGCCCCCCTATGACTTACATAACTAATACCCACACACCCTTGTGGAAGGGAAGGCATCAACAATGCTGTAGTGAGGGGTTGTTGTGGAGTGATCCAATAAGGGGCCCATGTTAGCATGGCTATGAGAAGAAGAAATAGTCGTTAGCATGCCTATGCGAAGAAGCATGAGGCTAAGCAATGTAATGTGAAGAACCACCCAAGGGACCTTGAACTAATTTTGTACAAACCTGGAGGGTCGTACAGAAGAAGGGTTTGCAAAGAAAATGGGTTCACAAGAAAGGACCTTCTGAATCTATGGTGCTTCATATAGTGGAGGGACTCTAAAAAGGGGTATTCTTTGCAAAGTGGGGTGCCCTAGCCAAGGCATTGGGTATAGATTCATATGAAGGGTGCTTCATGAAGTAGAAAGGCTTTCATAGAGTAGGACTTTATGGAGCGAGGGTACCTTACAAAGCATAGCACTGTGAAGAAATGTGCTTTGTGAAACATAATCACCTTTCCTTAACATGTGGTTCACATGTGTATGGAGGGTAATTTATCGATCATGAGTGATTTTTAATGACTTGATTCCCCTTAAGGATCTCCCTCCTTCGTAATAGACTGCGGGCTTTGAGAAGGGAATCCCTACTGGAAGAGGGGTTGTATTTGAACTAAGGGAAAAGTACTTCGCAATGCTCAAGTACATTGAATAACTCATTTTTCTAGAGGTTTAATAGATTATAAAGTGCATTTCTATATTAGAGATGATAAAAAAATTTGGGGTATCCATCCTTTGGTCTTAAGGAGAGTCCAGTATTTATAGGTGAGGGGCAGCGTGAAGCAGAGACAACTCTGTGCGAAGCCACGTGGTCCTCTGCGGTCGGTCACAGATTGCGTTATGTTTTTCATAACTGTGGAGTTGACAATCATCCCCTCCTCAGCATGAATATATCCTTGGTTCCCTCCACAGAACTCGTGGAGGCTTCAGTCAATTTCTAGAAGATCGATCTGATTCCCTCTGCGGTGGGAAGATTCTGGTCAAATATGCCATAATTGTGAATCCTCCCAACTCTTTTAATAATTGGTGACTATGGAGGGGATTTGGATTCACACTGGCTACGGTGCTGAGGGGCTCCGGGATTGTCGCAGTGCTCAGGGGCTCTGCGAATGAGTTTCACAATGTATCCCCTTTGAAATGGATTACCTCTTTGTGCCCTTTCCCTCTGGACATATTTTGGCACCAACAAATTACCCACCTCATACATAGATCCTAGGTAAAAATGAGGGTTGAAGTATGAGGGAATATTTCCAAAATTTTAGGCGAGTCGCAATGCAAGATCATGAAGCAGGGTCGTGATGCACGGTTTGGGAACTCCGCGAAGCTTTCCGCGTCTAGGCGCACCACAAAGCCAAGGGGGATGTCACCTATAAATTGGGGAGTCTATCCTCTCTTTTTTTTCTTTCCTTTCTTCACATTCACATGCTTGTTATCTCTATTTTCAAATCTCCAAACGCTCTGCAACTGTTCTTTGTGAATTGGGCCATCCATGCTCTACGAAACACAACGAGTCTTCTGAATCTGTGAGTGTGCACTCTGTGACTTGTATCTGTGAGGTCTGTAGAGGGGCTATGCGAACTGCCTCTATGACTGAGCTCTGTGATGGTGCTCTATGAATGAGCTTCATGAACCAGAAAATAAAAATAAAAAACATTGACAGCTGAATGGATCATTAGGTAGATACTAGGGGGTCCTTGCAGGTGCTTCCTAGAGGGCATAAATGGGTGATAACCTACATATCAGGGAGTATGTAAGAATCCATTTGGACCTTGAGTCCTTTGTAGAGCTATTTTTATAGATTTAGAGGGAATACCCTTTGTGCAAGAGGCTACCCCTATAAGACTTTGGCCTGCGAGATGACGTTTTCATTCATGAAGCAAGCAGGGACGAGCCGACCTACTGGTTTAGGAGCACATCGTGTCTGCTCCAAGGGTTCAGGATGGTTGACAATCATACATGGGAGGATCGCACACTCATCGATGTCGACTACCTGTATAACCATGTGAAAAATGATTATGGGAAGCATTTCAGCCAGAGGTATCCCTCCCCCCTCGTTGTACCACACAATTCTGAAGGCCACCTTGGGGAACTTGGAGAAGGGGTGGACCGATGAGTGGGATTTGTGCCTGGGCGGAAACTTTATGGATAACTGGGCATGGGCCTACTAGGTATATGCCTCATGCAAGGAGCATGGGAATGTGTTCGAGCATGTTTATCATGGCATCTGTGTTGGCGATAGGGGAGCGGGTCAACCTGGGGATTCTAATGCTCGCCAAGCTGTATAAGGTGTTTTGGCATATCAGCAAATCCAAGAAGACACACAGGGTATGCAGGCCATTCCATATTCTGTGTGGGTGGATAGTGGCACATATCAGGGGAAAATATGAATATCTAAACCCCATTTCCCCTTTGGGATCATATTTATAATAGGCCATTCTGAACATGGTGGGGAGTTTTCCGACCAAGTTGACCATGTCCCTAGTGCTGAACCGGGTCTAGAAGGCAGACAAGTTCAACTTTCACCCATTACCATTGCCAATAGTTGTGTTCAATAATGATTTCAAAGGAACATAGGAGCATCGGTCTTACCTCCTAGCCTTTTGAGGTGGAGTCTTGGTGGAACGGGTTAACCACGAGCCTCTATGTGAGTCATACACCCTGCATCGCTTCGTGAGGAAATTATAGTGCGTGCATAGGTTGACCCCATGAGTCTACATGGGAGTACACCATGAGGAACATCCATGATTTATGAGTTAGATGTCACTCATGTTCACACATGAGGATGGGAAGATGCAAAATGAGATACCTCCACCCACAGCTGTCTACAGGATGGTGGAGGAGTATGCGAAGAGCTGTGAGGCAGCATACTCGGGGGAGATTCTGAAGCAGCATACTATTTTTACTAGAGACGGTGTGCCACCTCAACCTCATGTTTTAGTCCAGAAGGCAGTGGGGAAATCCTGTTGTGGCAAGGTTGTAGTGGTTTTGAGACCTGCACCAACTAAGATGAAGGTGGAATCGGCGGACCTAGTTGTCTGAGAGGACAAAGATATCCATAGGGGAGGCCACCCAGGGAGTTCTGTAGGATACCCACCCAGGCTCTTAGGAAGTGGTTGTGCCGTGTAGACTTGCTCGAGAATGTTGTCTTCCTGGAGGCTTGGGATATCTGGGATGCTAAAAAACAATTCCACAACCCTTCCTAGATTTGGAATCATCTGAACCATCTCGAGATGGATTTTTTGGGGATTGGCCTTATTCAGATCATCTTTGCAGTATCCCAGGAAGAGGGGTAGTAGTATATTGCCAAGATGTGAGACTTTGTGCACTCTCAGGGTGCTCCACATCCAACGATGGGTCGAGTGAAGGTGATTCTCAATCAAACATCCCCTCCACATTTGTAAACCTCCAAATTGAGAGAGAATTTATTTCTATCAGAAGAATCAGATGAGTCCTCCTAGGGGGGGGGGGCTGGTAGAGAGAGCCCTTTGAAGGATGGTGAGGTCGGAAACTCAGACCTAGATATGGAAGCGTTTACAAAGACCCTTGAGGTAAGACCCTAAACCACTTATCTGTAGTCTTTATACAGGTTATTTAGGACTTCTGATCTAACATCTGACCTTTGCAGGGGGGGGGGCTCATATGAAAAACCCACTCCTGCTCAATAGTAGATGCAATTTTAGGAACTTCAGGATATATGTCCATGGCTATAGAAATTATCGTTCCGAGTAGGGACGCGACACCCAGGTTGGTCCTCCCGGAGCCTTTGTACATCCCGACCATATACCAGGGGGGGTCCATGCCTCGGGGTCTCAATGTCAATAAATCAAGGGAGAGACCAACTATTTGATCTCTATACGTATTCTTCACAAAATTTGTAATTGTCCATCATTGATTACGTTAAATGATGTATGTGCACTTTCTTTGTATGAATAGTTCTTCAAATGGTGTGGGTCGCCTTGGAGAGGTTGGTTAGAGCCCCTAGCACTGCCTTTCCAAAGGTAATATCATTGGTCGTGGAAGTAGAAATCCCAACTGACCAAACTACAGTGCTCCCGTTCACAGGTGGGACCGTCAGCAGAACCAATCTTGAAATCATTGATGGGGAATCCGACAACGAAGATCAATCAGATGACATTGGTCATGACCTTCCCGACCAAACACTAGATGAAGATCCTACTGATGAGTTATTGGAGGTGTTCCTTGTATATAAAATGGTCGACCCCACAGGCTGGAACGATAAAACTTCTGATGAAGAGGATAGAAAAATCATTTGTTGCCATTCATTGAAGCTGATCAAGCACTTCGTCGGGGATACCCATCAAGCTTAGTTGATAGACCAGATGGGGAGGCTTCATTTTTGGCTGCATGAACTATGCACAGGAGGAGTTCATGCCCAACATCCTCATATTCTCATCTGATACTTCATAGTGGAGAAGATTCAGAAGCATGATCTTGGCATTGGTGTGGTATGGCATCAGAGAAAATCGGTGAAAATCCAGAGCCTTCAAGAGGTGGAAAGTGAGATTCATTGGTTGAGAGCATGGGTGAATGAGTACTCTTATTTCCTCAATGCACAATTGAATCTCATATCATGCCTGAAGGACCAGCTGGAAGAGGCCAAAGAACGGATAAAGCAAGCCTCTGAGGATATGGCTACCATCTGAACTGACGAGTGGTGGGCCTGGATCACGGCTGATGAACTACACCCCATCGCTGTCGAGGAGAAGCATGAGTTAAACAGGCAATAGTGGATCCTGGACACCAAAATACAGAGGGTGGAGGAGTTGGAACTCTCTATCAAAGAGGTAAATCCATCCATGGGAGGGCCCAATCCTTGGGTACTCTAATGTGTGTAAACTCACAAACACACTTTTATGATTGTTTATTGGGGCTTCCGACATGAGTTTCATTATTTGTTTTGGTTTACGACATGTCTGTCAGGTTTGGGAAATATCCAATGATCAATCCCTCTGTTCATGTGGGTCAGGCCTGATGTGAAAAACAAGGGATGACCACATTTTTATTCTATCAGAATATGAAAGTTTCAACCAAGCTTCAGTCCTCAAGGGTTTGAACAACCGATCCGGATTTCTGAAAAAAAAGTGGGAGGCCTGACTGGAGAATGAAGCTCTCAGAACATTTGAATTTTCATTTTCCCAACGTGCTCTAGTGCATAAGCATGGTAATTTTAGGGGCGTTAGAATCAATCTGAACAGAAGGGAGTATAAATCATGAATCATGATTCCCAAATTTTAAAACACTATAGGGGTGTCATGAAGATGAAGGATAATTATTGACCATGTTTGAAATAAATTATCCCTATCATGTTAGCCTAATACGGGGATAACAAATGAGTATCAACCACTGATCATGTTCAAAACACAGGGTTTGACTCAAAATGACATCCTTTAGTCTTCCAGAATGTTATCCTGGGATAGTAGGTGAGCCATAGGCCGAGCATCCATACTGTTAGGGGGTTCCTTCAAGAATGAAAGAGGACGAGGGTCCAAATAAAGGTCACACAAAGTGTGAAGGGTGGAGTGATGGGTTGTTTTAATGGAGTTTAACACCCTGGAAATTATGCCATTGTGATGAAAAAAGATTAAGTGAGTGCATCGGTCTTGTCAGGGATCATAATCATTTCCTAAAAGGATCTCTCTAGAGAGAACCTAGATTTTCTTGTAGTTTTACATCATGCCAATGAGGACGATAGACATGTAGTTTAACATTGTACGATAAGGATGATGCACGAAATAGTTTAACGTCATATGAACAGGACATTGCACAGAGTTTTAAGGCCATACTGCTTGGACTGAGGTTAATAGTTTAAAGTCATGTTTCAAAAACTGTAGACTCTTAGTTTAAGGTCATAGAGTTTGGATGGTGATTAGGGGAAAATAACCAATAATGTTAATTTTCCTGGGATTGGGCCCAAGGAAAAATACATGGGAATCTCTATGTATCTCATAAAGATGAGAATCAATCCATACGTAGTTCTCGAGCACAGCGTGGTCGGAGACCAATGTTGGTGGGGAAATCCTTTCTGACGAGGAAGCTGACGCATCCCATAATTTTCATGGGGCATCCTAAACTTGTTCAGGGTAGGGTTGCATTTTAAATTCTTATGTTGAGGATGTGGTTACCCATAAAATAAATGCATGGTGTGGTACATATATTGACGTGAATAAAGAGAGTAAGAGTTCATAACATGCCATGCGCTCTTAGTGGGTTACTTTAAACCACAGACCGTAGACTAGAGGTGGCCTAATCTATGGGATGGACCTGAGGGAAAGTGATCAAGTGTTCTTATGTATCCCATGAATATGGGAATCAATCCATATGTAGTTTTGGAATAACAGTGTATTTTTAATTTATATGGTAGGATAGAGAGTGAAAAGGGGGGATCCCAAAGTGGTAGTACGCAGTGTGGACGTTATAGACCCGACGTGAATGAGGACCAAAGCAGTCCATACCATGCCACGTAATCCTGAGGGAAATATTAGATCAAGTAACCAAAGATGATGAAATTTGTTCTGGGCCCGATACAAAGTGTTTGGGAATTCCTACATACCCCATTAGGATGGGAATCAATCCATACGTAGTTCTGAGAGCACAATTTAATGTCATATAGGACGAAAAGCATGTGTGGTTTGGTTGCACCAGTACACATCAAACAAAAACCACTAAACCCACTTTAGTCATTATCAGTGTGGGGAATAAGGATTAATGATGAGATTTTCTTGGTATAGGAAGGCACACATTCATGGTAATGGAATTCTAGGTGAATGAAGTCCTAATATTACTGACCTGCCAACTCAATGGACATAGATTCTCAGAGGGGTAAAACCAAGTGTGTTGGAATTCCTCTTGAACATAAGGTAGTGGAAATATGTGAATAAAGGTGCTTGAGATTTGGATCATAATGACGGTGGTGTGGCGATAAAGGATAATTTTTGACCATGTTCGAAACACAACATATGTTTCATGTTACCCTGCCATGGTAACAGAAAAATGAGGGTCGACCACTGACCATTTTTGAAACATGGGACTTGTTGCAAAATGTCATCTATGATGGTAGGTAAGTCAATGTGGAAAGAGAATAGACCTTAGAGGGGGTCCCTTCAAGTGTGTAAGAGTGTGATGATCCAAATATTGTATCATGAATCATGGACACAAAATGAGGGAATGTCCATGTGAAAGTTCCACAATTGGGTTCATTGGAATAATGCATTCGCGTATTCCAATAGGATGTGTCAGATAGAGATGTTAGAATCCATTTCCAAGGACAAGGGTCCTAGGGTCGCATGCTCCTAACTTAAGGCCATAATGCGGACCATTAAGAGGGGGCCTAGTTTAATATAATTTGCATAGGGTGGTGAAGTATCCATGCCCAATGCATAGCTCCCATAGGGTGATCATAGTTTAGGGATATGGAATTTGGACCAGGTTGGGAAAAGACAAGGGAGGCACATGGTACGGTTTTTATAAATCCCGACATGAATTAATACATGGATTCCATATCATACCATGTGCTCCCTGGAGAGGTTTTAGGTCGAGGAACCGAAAATGAATGTTGGGATGGGCCCAAGGAAAAGTGTGCGGGTGTTCCTATGTACCCCATGATGATATGGATCAAGTTTTACATAGTTCTATAAGTGGAATGGTGGGTTGACAATTCCATGGTAAATATTGTCATGCAGGTCTAGCCCACACACCAAAATAAGCAGCATTTGATTGCTCTTGTTTGTTCTTTAGGTTGGATGTGTGTTGTTGTTGTTTTTTTGTGAAGAAACAAACCTAGGATGGAGAATCCGGGCATCCTTGTAGTAATAAAACAATATGTAGGCCTTACCAAATGGTATGGTGGGTTACCTATACCAAACATGATGTCCCATTGAGTGAAGACGCCACAATGCAGTTCTGTTTTTCGTTGTGTGGCCAAGATGATAATGTCATAGTTTAGGGTCGTATGATAGTACCAACCCCTACATTTTAACATCATGCAGTAAAGACACAATAGTTTAATGTCATATGGGACTATGTATCATAGTTTAAGGTCATATTTTTGGACGCATATAGAAGATATGAGGTTTTACAGGAAAATGTGCATGTCGTGATAAAGCATACCCGATGTGAATGAGGACGAGGTCCACAACACACCATACCATTAAATCCCATGATAGTTAGGTCCTAAAAAGATGAATAGAAGATATAATTAGTGGAACTAGAGCTGGAACAAAATATGAGATGCCCGGGTGTTCCTACATATCCCATAAGGATGGGAATCAAGCTATATGTAGTTCCATGAGATGCGGTTTTTGTGCCTTGAAGAAAGGACGTAGAAAGATCTTAGTTTAAGGTCTTAGAGCTCGGACCATAGAGAAGAAAGACTCTTATAAAAGGGCACAAACCTTGACCAAATCTCAAAGCCCACATGATATACACTCGACATGGGAAACAAGGGTGGAAAATGTCTTTGCAACATGTGGAATACATGAAAGGGGGAAAATGGTGTGGAGCCTCAAATAACTCCTCACTGTGTCCTTATCCTCCTAAAGAGGAAATGTGCACTGAGGGATAACACCAAAAGTGTCAAAATTCTACTTGGACATGATGGAGTGGAAAAGGATTTGAATCATGAAACGAATATTTAGGCCTTTTGGGGGTTGGAACAATGATGGAGGATGGTTGTTGACTGCATTTGAAACACAACATCTGCATTGTGTGACCTGAAATGGGAGAAACAAATGAGTGTCGACCACTGACCATATTTGCAACGTGGGACTTGTATCAATTCTTCATTCGAGATCCTCAAGGATATTGGCCTGAAATGGTAGGAGATCCCTGGGGCCTAGCATTCATACTGTTTGGGGGTCCTTTTGGATTTGAAAGATGATGAAACCCCAAATGAAGGGGAACATGAATCCTGAACATGTGTGATAACATGTCTATGTAGAATCCAACACTCTAGGTCCTGAACCAGAGTTATCCTCGGTACATTGGTGAACTACCAAAGGGGGTTGAGGGGCCCAATTCAACAGTATTCAACTCAAAAAGATGAGTGTAGAACATAAGAATGAAGAGATCTCAAGTGGGATAGGTAAATGGTGTGGTGATTCACACTCAAATTTACCCAAGAGATTAAGGTAGAATGGTCCTTGTAGTCTAGCTTGGGTGGTCGAATCCACTGAGACCTAAGAAGATACCTAAGATACAGAACCTACGAGATGGATTTTTGGCTATGAAGTGGCCAAATTGGTTTTGATTTTAGATTTTTTAAAATAAAAATAATAAACCTATGTGAATTAAATTTAATGAAAATGGGTTGATCTTAGGATTATGCTTGGGGTGAATTTAATGAATTTTACTTCTTTAGACAATTTTGGTTTTATTAATTCTTGATGAATCCATTCATAAAAATAACACTAACTTAATCATTTTCTAGTTTGATGCTAAATAAACTAAATTACTAATCCCGTGCACACTTAGAGAACCAAATTTGTGATATCTCTAAGTTATGTGGTCATTTTAGTACTTGGATATAACTTCCTCAAACACAGTGAAGATGAAGAGTGGAAATAACTGAAGAATGGAAGTCTTAAATTAATTATCCAATTAACAACAATTAATTCAAGAAATAAAATTCAATCCAACCATTTAATCTTCCTACAATAAACCCATTAAATGGTTATCCCTCCATTTATGGTATACTCTCAATGGTGGGTGGAATATGGAATACAAGAATTGGATTGAAGAAATTAAAACCGTGGAAACAACGAGCACTCCTCCATGTGTGTGAACAAAATTCACACCTATGTGTGAACTAATTCACCACAACATAAATATATCACTATGATTTTTGTGTTTTAATGAATGAAATGGGAATAATATAAAATAAATATGTTGATTAAGAACATAGAAATACAAAAAAAGACTTACATGGAAATTGAAAGCATTACAATGGAACTTTGGAATAATAACATTACATCAAAACAAGAGCTTCCTTCCCCCTCACCACCACTGACCTAAATAGAAAATTTGGAAGCCTTATGCCGATCCTCAATCAATGTAGTCCCAATTATTAAATTAATTTAGTCTTTAGGGTGGTGGGAAGTAGTGGATAAAAATCGATTCCCTCCTTTGACCTGAAGTGGCAGGAAACTTGTATCCACCGAACAGACGCATCAAAATGACCTTATAAGTGGCAGAATTAGAGTGGTAAATTGAATATTAAAATGTATCTACTTATGTATCCTAACCTATTGAAAAATTTGGGGCCATTTTATCTTCTGGATCAGGAGTTAAGTCTGATTTAGTGGGCTAACATTCTGGGCCACAGATTCAGGACCAGATTTTGATATTCTATTTAGGCCGCCTTAATAGCGACAATGGATGACAAATTAGCACTTGATACTAAATAATTATTTATTCTTATATATGTATTTTATCATCCCACGAAATTTGGGCATCATTGGGTCTGTATTGTGGGCCCCACGTTCTCATCAATGGGGTAGTGTCCAATCTACCTTCTCCAGAATTGTTTCCATTCATCACCAAATATCTCCATCATCCTTTATGAATCCCCCATTGATCCCTGAATAAAAAATGTTCATATTGAAGTGTAGATCCATTTCTAAAAATATCAAATTAAAATATGTATAATTACATTCCTTAAAATCAGATGAATCATTGGGCTTAAATTGGTGTACATTAGGCATGAAGTGCACAAATGATGAGAATGGATGTTCAAAATTAAAATCCACTAAATCAGTCACATAATATCAAAAATAAACATTTAATAACATTAAAATATAATAAAAATATGTGTTTTTAATGGATAATCACACCCCCCAACTTGATATTTGTTAGTCCCGAGCAAAATGTATCTCAACAATATGAAATTCGAATTCCCTTTTCCAAAAACATTTTAATACACAATGATCACCAAAAACCCTTATACCAAACAACCATGAAACCCATCAGAATATTTTAATACAGGATAGTGTCATAATTAGATCCCCATCCCAACCCATTTCTTTGTTCAAATTCATCACCATATTTCATCCAATATCAATTAAGAGTGATTATGTATTGTGCATCGCAATAGACATGGGGGGTTCATCTTTATTCAAGGGGGGGAATGATGGAAGCGCTAGGTGGAATCACATTTCAATATTAAGATGAGTATTAAAAAAATTACATTGTAATTATTTTTTGTTTTTTTCAATTTTTCCCTGGTAATGGAAATTTCACTCAAAAGAGTCAACCCCTATAGTGAGACTTTTCTAATGACTCACAGGCTCAAAGAGCATAGGGCACCAAGTGAATCCCACAAACATGGGCATCATCTCGAGTTAAATCAGTCAAAAACAATATCTAATTAATATAAATACAGATAAAATTACTATCTTTGATCTAGAAAACTATGGATTCACGATCCCCAAGTGTCGAAAGCCACGCATTAGGTCATTTCATTTCTCTACGTGCACATTTATGGTTTTTTTGAATACTCATATTAAGACTAAAATGATCACCAAAACTATACTATTTATTTGGGGGACCCAATGAACTCAAACTAATACCCCACTATCCAACAGACGTGTGTTGTGGTTATTTTTTTATTTGGATGAAAATATAAACAATGAAATATCACATTAGATAGCCACACTTTCCAAAATCTATGCTCATGAAATATACATGGATTAAAATTAGAATCAGGGCATGCTAAATTATTTAATATTTAGTTTCAAAGTGTACAATGTCCATTATCATGTTCAAGGTTAATGGAAATTTTCCTTCCATTAAGGCACACTTTTTTTAAAAGTCATTCATTTTTTTGACACAAAAGCAAATTTTTTAGTTTATCTCCCCCAAACATAAAATAACATTGTCCCTAGTGTTTAAAGAAAAGAAAATTTAGAAGGGGTTGAGGTAGGAATGGGAGTTAAAAAGGAAATTGAAAATCAGGATCATGGAATGAAGTCACCTAGTGGTTGAAGTTGAAATTCTTGGTGCTCCCTTTTAATCCCTTGATCTCCATGTCACTCTGAGAATTCCCTAGTTGAAGAAAAAAAATAAAAACAAAGAAAAAACAATTAAACAAACAAAAAAACTATATATATATTAATATAATAAAACAAGTAAAATATAAGTATATATAGAAAAATTATAGAATAAGGAAGCACTATAATCCATAGGTCAGTGGTAATCATGCACCCATGTCTTCCTTCGGTCCCAGGTTTGAGTCCCTGCGGCTTTGCCGGTTGTGACGGTGTTTTACCCACGATCTATGATGTGGCCTTTTAATTTTATTATTATTATTATTATTATTATTATTATTATTTTAACCTACAAACACATAAAAATAAAATGAACTCATGACATATTGTCTTCTTTTTAAATTTATGGGTAAGTTATTACTCAATGATCACACTACATGACACAGATGAATATGGTGATCCCCTCTCTTACCCATCCATACTCATAAAAGAAGAACAGTTCAACTATCTATTTTTTATTAGTTTTAAATATAAAAATGATTCATTAATCATATTTTAAAAAATATGATTCACAAAGATGAAAACCATGGGTTTCCTCACGTGCAGCGCTTTGGTTTAATGTCACTAGCCCGACTTAGACCATTAATTATTTAAGGATTTTCCTCATCAAAGGTTGGTTCACACACGTTTTCAGCAACTTAATTTTTTGGAATGGTTCAATGAATGGTTTGACTCTATGACCATTAACATTAAATGTTTTACCATTGGTGGGATCTTGAATTTCTACAGCCCCATGGGGGTACACCTTATGCACTATGTATGGACCTGACCATCTGGACCTCAACTTTCCCAGGTGTAAATGAAGTTTAGAACTATGAAAAAGAATAGGTTTACCCTGTACAATGTTCTTGGTTTTAATATTTAGAGATTGGAAGGCTTGTACTTTAGCTTTATTGATCCTTGAATTTTCATAAGCCGCCATCCTATGTTCCTCAAGTTCATTGAGATCTAATTTCCTTTTTGTTTCATCCAATGAGAGGTCAAAATTCATTTTCTTAATTTCCCAAAATGCCTTATGTTCAATCTCTACTGGAAAATGGAATGCTTTACCATAAACCAACCTATATGGGGACATTATTAAAATTGTTTTATATGTAGTTTTATAGGCCCAAAGAGCATCTAAGAGTTTTCTCGACCAATATTTCCCAAATGGATTAACATTTTTTTCAAGAATTTGTTTGATTTCTCGATTGGCTAACTCTTCTTGACCATTGGTCTATGGGTGGTAAGTAGTGGACACTTTGTGAGAAATTCCATACTTTTCCATGAGATTTGAGAATGGACTATTGCAAAAATGAGTTCCACGATCACTAATGATAGCCCTAATAATTCCAAATCTAGAGAGGATGTTTCCTTGAGAAATCTAATCACAGTTTGATGATCATTGGATTTTTTAGGAATGTCCTCAACCCATTTGGATACATAATCGATAGATAAAAGGATGTACATACTTCCCCTAGAGTTTGGGAAGGGACCCATGAAATCAATTACCCAATAATCAAAGATTTCAACCACTAAGATGGGAGTGAATGGCATTTTATTCCTTTTTGTGATGGACCCTACTTGTTGACACTTGGGACATATTTTAAAAAATGTGTAGGAGTCCCTTGAGAGGGTGGGCCAAAAGATACCACACTGAAGAACCATATAAAAAGTTTTCTTAGAGGAAAAGTGACCTCCACATGCCTCACTATGACAGAATTTAAGGATGGACTCTTGTTCATATTCTAGGACACAACTCCAAATGACTTGGTTAGGGAAGAACTTATAAAGGAATGGATCATCAAACACATAGTTCCTAACATCATAAAGGAATTTCCTTAAAGATTGAGTCCCTAAGAATTTTGGAATGACTCCTGTAACATAGAAGTTGGCTATGTTGGCATACCAAGGGTAGTCACTCACAGAGTAAAGGTGTTCATCAAGAAATGAATCAGACACAGAAAGGTGATTTGAGTTGTCTTTTAATTCAATCCTAGTGAGGTGATCAGGTACAACATTTTCGACACCCTTTTTTTCCTTTATTGTGAAGTCAAATTCTTGTAAGAGAAGGACCTACCTAATCAATCTAGCCTTGGAATCTTGTTTTTAGAATAGGTATTTCAGTGATGAATGGTCAGTGAAGACGATGATGGGTGATCCTAAGAGATAGGAAAAGAATTTATCTAAGTAAAATACGACAACAAGGAACTCTTTCTCGGTGGGGGTGTATTTGATTTGTGAATCATTTAATGATTTTATTGCATAATCAATGACACATGGATTTTTCTCACACCATTGTCCAAAGACTGCTTCTACAGCGAAGTCACTCGTATAACACATGAGCTCAAATGGATGTTCCCAATTTGGATATTCCATGATAGGTGGAGAGATAAGAGCTGACTTGAGTGTAGAGAATTATTCCTTGTAGCTTTATATCCATAAAAATGGAGCATCTTTCACTAATAGAGCACAAATTTGTCAAGAAATAGAGCTGAAATTCCTAATGAACCTTCTATAGAAACCAGCATGTCCTAAGAAATACCTCACTTCCTTGACAGTTCTGGGTGATGGAAGGTGACGAATGATGTCAACCTTGGCTTTATCAACTTCAATCCCCCTACCTGAGACCAGAGGGCCTAGAACTAGTCCCTCTTTAACCATGAAATGGAATTTTCCCAATTTAGGACCAGATTATTTTCTTCACATCTTGAAAATACTCTCTTCAAATTCCTCGAACATCCCTCAAATGTATCCCCAAACACATATAATTGATCCATGAAGACGTCTAGAAAATCCCCTACCATGTCTGAGAAAATTTCCATCATGCACCGTTGGAAGGTTCCGGGGGCATTGCATAACCCGAAGGGCATGCCTTTGAAGGCAAAGGTATCAAATGGACAGGTAAATGTAGTCTTCCCTTGATCCTCTAGGGATAACTCAATCTTAATTTACCCCAAGTAACCATCTAAGAAATAGAAAAAGGTGTGAATTTCCACTCTCTCAAGGACTTGGTCAATGAATGGTAAGGGGAAATGGTCCTTCTTGGTAAATTATTTTATCTTCCTATAGTCGATGCATACTTTCCATCCACTAATCATCCTAGTTGGAAGAATCTCTCCATCCATATTGGTTATAACTGTGATTTCTACATTCTTGGGAACCACTTGGATTGGGCTCACCCACTCACTCTCAGCTATGGGATAGATGATACCATCTTTGAACAATTTCATAAGTTCCTTCCTCACTACTTACATGATATTAGTATTGAGTCGCCATTGAGGTTGAAGATATGTATTTGAATCAGATTCCAAAATTATCCTATCAGTCTCGATAAATGGGCTAATCCCAGGAATATCAGACAGGGTCCATCCAATGGCTTTCTTGTGTTTCTTAAGGACATCTAAAATCATCCTCTCATGATCAACTTGAAGAGAAGAAGAAATGAAAATAGGTTATGTTCCATTTTCTCCTAGGAAGGCATACTTTAGTTCATAAGGAAGTTCTTTCAATTAAAGTTCAGGTTGGTTCAAAATTTCAGCAAAATATTGGGACATTGGCTCAAGATAAATTTCTTTTTTTAGAGTTTCAGATAGGATTGATTACCCATGTGTGTAAGTTTTAGCTACTATATTGGCTTGAAAAAATTTAGGAAAGGAAGTTAAAGTGGTCTCCATGAATGTGGCTTCCTGAAATATTTCACTGATTTTTGGTCTTAAGATTTCATCATAGGAGAAATTTGAAAGTGATTCTATCCAATGAGATAAACTTCCTTCATGTGAACAATAAAAATTAATATCATCTCGACTCAAAAATTCCTCAAAAATTCCTTGATGTTATATGGATTCATTATCAATGCTTCCTATCATGTTTACTTCATGAATTTCCTCATCATACCCTATTTGTGATCTTTCATTAGAGATGTTCAAGTCTAGACTCAGGTTTCCAAAGGTGATGGTCATTTTCCCATTTCAGACTTGGATAACAGAGTTGATTGTTTCAAGGAAGGAATGATCAAGGATGATTAGGGTTTGTTCCTTATTGCATAAGTTAGGATTGTTGTCAAGTACAATGAATTCATCATGGTAGATGATGTTTTCTACTTTTACCAGAACAAACTTTAATATCCCCTTTGGAACCCTAATGCTATGATCAGCAAGTTGAAGTGTGATAGATGTGGGTCGGAGCTCTTCCAGGCCCAACTGGTAGTACACAGCATAGGGAATGAGATTGAAACTATCACTTAGGTCACACAATGCTTGGACAACTTTGTTCTCTCCTAGTTCAACATTGATTTAAGGACATCCTAGGTCTTTTATCATTGGTGGAAGGGTTCCTTGGATTATTGTGATAACATTTGCTGCTAAAAGGATTTGGTTATTATGTGAGAATTTCTTTTTAAATGTGCTTATTTCCTTAAGGTATTTTGAGTATGCAGGAATGGTTTTAATAGCATCGAGGAGTGGAATTTTCAACTTGACTTGTGAGAATATTTCTCTCAATGTTTCATTCAATTTAGGCTTGGTTTTCCCCCTCATGCATTAAAGAAATGGTGAAAGTTGTTGGTTTTTTTGTGAAAGGGTTGTTTCTTTCACATTGTTATAAGTCTCCTCAGTTTGATCATGTGGTTCATTTGAATTTTCATTGGAGATTGAAGCATCACATGGTTTCTGACTTATTTGTTCAGGTTTCTCAATTGATTTCCCACTTCTTAAAACTATCATAGCCTTTAGTTGTTTATGAGATGTCTGATTGCAACTTGACTCTCCCCTTAAATTTAAGGATGGTACCTCCTGAGTACTCATGGGTTCCTTTCCAGTTTTGATGGTTTGTATTTCTTGTTTAAGTTAAGAGAATTATGAGTTCATTTTGTCCATTTGTTTACACAACTATTCAAGGATTGGAAGAGGGATAGATTGAGTAGGGGCTTCTGTTGGTTGGTTTATCCTAGGAGGATACATTGGTTGTTGGATGGGTTATTGGTATTGGACAAGAGGATGTTGGTATTAGACTAGTTGTGGTTGGAATTGGTTATGGTTTTGGATATTTTGTGTAGGGTAGGGGTTTGGTCCTTGTGGTTCGCTAGGTTGTTGGTTATCTTTTCAGCAAAAGCCTAGGTGGTCATTATACGTTGGGTTGAAGGTGTTCTGGTATTGAGTATTTTGAAAGGTCAAATCATTTACTTCCTCTGAGGGTCCTCCTAAAATAACCTCCTTCATGGATGGAATGGTTGGTCAGTTTTCTATCTTATGGTCATTTTTGTCACAAATTGTGCAAACAGGGTCTATAGTTTGGGTTTCATGGACTTTACTAAGGTCTATCTCTTCAACCTTCCTATAAAGTGCGGTGAGTTTAGCCCTAAGAATTTTTTATTCTCTAAGTTTATGAATTCCAGTTGTTCTTTGTGGCTTTTTAGAATAAGGTGAAGTTTCAAATGTTTGGTTTTGTATATCAAGAATTTCTAGATACTCATAAGCATCATTTGGGTATTTTTTAAAGGTTCTATTACACATCATGTCAATGAATTGTTTGTCCCCCGGGCCCAACCCTTCATAAAAAATTCTCAGTTGTTCAGGTATAGAAAAACCATGATGTGGAACCATGTTTAGGGTGTCTTTCAACATCTCCCATGTTTCATAGAATGACACTTCCTCTTTTTGAAAAATGTTTTGTAATCTCTTTTTAGGTGCAATTGTTTTATGGTGGGGATATTATTTTTTCTATAATTATCCTTGTAATTGGTCCCAACAGTTGATGGATGATGGTCTCAACTTTTTTTGCCAATTTTTAGCTCGATCCTTTAAATAAAAAATAAATAGCCTCATCTTAGCTAATTCCAGTTGATTTGGGGGGGAAATGGTTTCTATAATGTCATTGAACTCTTTAACGTTAAGGTAGGGCATCTCAGACTCCATTCCATGGAATGTGGGAAGGTGGGTTTGTACATGGGGTTTAAAGATGTATTTGGCATCTCCTAGGGAATTGTATCTAATTCATGAGGGTGCATTGGTCCAAGAATGTGTGAGGTAGTCATTCACGGTTTGATCGACTACATTTCCCAAGTTTGGGGCTACCACATTTGGATTTCCATTTTGGTTCCCACCTAGGTTTATGAGTTGGTTTCTTTGAAGAAATTCCATTGAAAATGTCTCAATTTTTGACTCTGGGATATTTTGAATATTAGTATATAATGTAAAGAGTTATCTAGGTGTACTTGACTCCCCTATCCTAGGAATTTCTACCCTAACTAGTCTTTTTGACTTATCACGGGTGTAGGCGGACATGCACCAAAACGAAAAAAAAGCGAGAAAGGGAAAATATAAGAGATCTTGGGTGAGAATAGAAGAATGGGGGTGAGGAAAGAAGGTTTTGGTTTAAGGTACTTACTTGGTCCCAAAAAAAGGCTGCAAAAATTGATTCACACTCAAATTTACCCAAGAGATAGAGGTTGAACAGTCCTTGTAGTCTAGCTTTGGTTGTCAAATCTACTGAGACCTAAGAAGATACCTAAGATAAAAAACCTATGAGATGGATTTTTGGATATGAAGTATCCAAATTAGTTTTTATTTTATATGGTTTTAAATAACACTAATAATCCAAATTGAATTAAATTTAATGAAAATGGGTTGATCTTAGGATTATGCTCGGGGGGAATTGAATGAATTTTACTTCTTTAGACAATTTTGGTTTGATAAATTCTTGATGAATCCATTCATAAAAATAACATTACCATAATAATTTTCATATTTGATGCTAACTAAACTCAATTATTAATCCCCTACACACTTAGAGAACCCAATTCATGATCTCTCCAAGGTATATGGTCATTTTAGTACATGGATTTAGCTTCCTCAAACACAGTGAATTTGAAGAGTGGAAATAAATGAAGAATGGATGTATTAAATTAATTTGACAATTAACAACAATTCATTCATAAAATAACATTCCATCCAGCCTTTTTATCTTCCTATGATAAAACCATTAAAGTGTTAGTCCTCCATTGATGGTATACTCTCAATGGTGGATGGAAGATGGCTTACAACAATTGGATTGAAGAAATTAAAACTGCAGAAATAACAAGCACTCATCTATGTGTGTGAATAAAATTCACACCTATGTGTGAACTAATTCACCACAAAACATATATATCACTGTGCTTTGTGAGTTTTAATGAATGAAATGGGAATAGTAAAAGATAATGATGTTGATTAAGAACATAGAAATACAAAAAAACTTACATGGAAATTGAAAACATTACAACGGAGATTTGGAATAATAACATTACATCAAAACTAGAGATACCTTCCCCCTCACCACCACTGCCTCAAATAGGAAATTGGAAAGCCTTAGTCCGAGCCTCAATCAATGTATTACCAATTATTAAATTAATTTATTCCTTATGGTGGTGGAAAGTAGTGGATAAAAATTGATTCCCTCCTTTGACCCAAAGTGGAAGCTAGCTTTTATCCACTGAACAGACACATCAAAATAACATTCTAGATATTTGTATTGGAATGGGCCATAGATAAAAAAATGTAGATTAGGATGTCTCATAACTACCTGTAAACGTTGGGCCCATTTGGAGTTGTGTATAGGGAGTTATGACTGATTTAGTAAAATAACATTATGGGCCGCAGATTCTGGGCTAGATTTTGATATTCTATTTGGGCCGCCTTAATAGACACAATAGAGGATTCATTAGAACTGGATACTAAAGAATTATTTTTCCTCTATATTTATTTTATAATCCCATGAAATTTGGATTTCATTGGGTCTGTATTGTGGGACCCACATTCTGATCAGTGGGCTGGTGTCCAATCTGCCTTCTCCAGAATTGTTTTCATTCATCGCCAAATATCTCCATCATCCTTTATGAATCCTCCATTGATCCCTGAATAAAAAATGTTCATATTAAAGTTTATATAAGTTTATCAAAAATATCAAATTAAAATATAGATAATTATATTACTTAAATTCATATGAATCATTTGGACTAAATCGGTGTAAATTGGGCATGAAGTGCATAAATGATGAGAATGGATATTCAAAATTTAAATCCACTAACTCATGCCCATAAGATCAAAAATGAAAATTTAATACCATTAAAATTTAACAAACATATTTGTTTTTGTTGTCTAATCATGTGTCTATTACAAACTTCATTTGAATGAGGACATGTAGTCCATACCACACTATATACCTCCTCCCCAGGAACTCAGGCCAGGGGGTGGAAGATGAGGGGGATTCTAATAAATACGGATGGACCTAAAGACCAAATTTTCGGGTGGTCCAATGTTTCCCATGAGGATGGGAATAAAGATGCATGTTGCAATGTCTCTGATTTTCCTTGTAATATTTTTAAATGTTATATGGAATTATTTCAAGACCAATCATTTTTTACGGGGTGTGATTCTGAGGCCTGAAGTGCCTGAAATGAATGTTTGAAATAAATTAAATGCTTAAATTGCACACAAGAGCGGTTTTCCTAAAAAAGAGGTATAACTATTAAATGACTTCCCATATCAAAAATATGAGGGCATTATTGCATTTAGAGTAGCGACTTTACCTTAGGTGGGACCTAACATCGATCGGCGTGGGTCAACCTCAAAATATAGTTTTTCTTGATGTTTCGAAGGAAATGAAATGAAATAATAATTTATTTTATTTTAAATGTTTCCGTAACATAGTGATGCTTATTTTCTTTAAATAAATAGGACCCCAGGGTTATAATCATAACCTTGGAGAACTCCCTAGAATCCTCTCAAGCTTTAGAGAATATCCAACCTTGAATGATTCTTGATGGACACTAACGAACGACGAAGTGTGGATCATTGCACAGTGAGATCAAATACCTATCAACAAACGATCTCCCTATTCATTGATGATTGATGTAGGGGGTTTGTTGTGTTTTTTTGTTTCCCCATTCTTTGATTTAATGACGAACGTGGATCAATCCATGAACAGGTTGATCCGTGGATCGCACATTCTAGCAGGAGGGTTATTATTTTTATGAGGTTTGATTCTTGAAATTGATTTGTGATAATTGGTAGATTATCATTTGACTCTACTTATTTAATCCTTATAATGGGAGAGTATTAACATCATGAAAAATGATGGTGGAGGTTCGTTCCTCAATTTGGTTTATTAGATTTTCTTCCTCTTTTCTTCATATTCTTCACGAGGCAACGAACAACAGATCATTGCGAGTCCGTTTCACAATGCAACGATCTCAAATCGGGAATCAAACATTGTCACGACCCAGCAGAGGTGTGACGGCGATGGTGGATGATGAATCAGTTCGGAACAAGGAGGATCATTCTTTTAGCGTGCTTCATGCAAGTGGATCAAAAAAAAATTTAGGGCTGATCAGAAGCCCAAAACATTGGAAACAACTTTGAAGCATCAGGGAGACATAGAATCTAGAGTTTCGTAGAAAACAGATCATTAGAATGAAGATCAAAGCATCACTGAGGTGCGGCAAAGCAGTTTTTCGATTCTAGAAAATTTTGGAACACTCAGTATGTATCTCGATGAACATGTTGTGTGGGACCGGTGGTGGCAGCTAGGTTTTGGGCACTACACATGATGAAAAACACGGTGTGCCTCTGGGGAGGCATGGTATGTGGGCCCCACCTATCATCACTAGGAGTTTTGAGTGACAGGAAGCATTGACACTGCATGTTCTATAAAGATCATGGTGTGTGGGTACTTATATGGGACTCAGTGTGTATCTCAAAAGATACACAGACATGGGGTGGAGTACATGGTCGTGTACTCCACCACACGGCCAGACCAGGCCGGTTATGTAGGTTACCCTATGTACTGTTTACATGGGATGGCCCACATGGGTTGAATCCATTTATGGTCACATGAACATGCACATGGAGGGAACCCCGATTACTCGGACACGGTGTGTAGTATGCCCTACATGCCATATACTTACCCTTCAACATGACATGTTTCTTCTAAATCGGTCCATTTCACATGGTCAGTACCCGAAGTCACGATACATGGCGTGTGAACCATTCTACACTCCATGTATATTCTAGAACATAGCTTGGTTTCTTTTTTCACTATACCTTGGACAAGTTCCATTTGGGTTAGTGCCCCTTTTTCCCATTCCTTTGAAGTTCAGGTATCATTTCCATTCAACGGAGTATGATCCTTTCAGCCGGACATTCCGATATAGAGTCAAGTATCCCTCTGAGAGGCCCAATGTGAGATCCTCTATCCATTATTGACCCTAGGTAGAGTTTGGTATCAACCTGACTAATCCTATAGGACGTTGATTCTCTACTTAGCAGGTGAATCCAAATGATTCACAGTATCCTCCAAGGTCCTGTAAGTGATCATCAACTGTGAATTGTGATCTTTCCCCACTCAAGAGTGTGTTCTCCCTAAATGAGTGTATCTATCTCTCATGGATTTTCTTGATGAACATTACTTCTCAGACGTACGTCATCATGTCTATCAGAATCATGCAGTGAGTTCTCCTATATGAGTACTTTGTGGAACCTTCGAACTAAATCCCTAGTAGTGGTATGTGGTTGTGTGACTTGTCTCAAGACTACGGGTCTAGGTTTTGAGTATATCTGGATTGTGTCTCTCTTTCTATATGTTCTATAAACATGTACTATGTAGTGATGACTGTACCCTTACCTTTTGTGTTGCTTTGTGGTTTTCGGGGTCCTCTACTGAGTATTATTATACTCACCCCTACACGGGCTTTGCCCGCAGGTGTCGTGTTTTGTGCAGACTAGAGGCCTTTTGAAGAAGTCCATGGAGGACCAGGACATAACCAATAATTATGAGTTCCCTATATGATGAGGTGTTCTTATGTCCACGAGCAGTATCTCCTTTAACTCTTTGTGTTTACAGGTTGGAATTTTTAGTTTACAAACTAATGTTTTTGGTGGGCTTGTATTCTGGTCCAGTTTTACTTTCGGCACTATACTTTCATTTTACTCTTTCTGTTGGGTTTTGTTGTATACATGCATTTTGTTCCTTAGTGGTTTTTACTTTTCAGTTTATTTGGGATTGGATATGTGTGTGTGTGTGTAGATACTTAGGAAATTCCTTTTATGTTAGTGATATTCCTACTCAGTGTTAGTCACCAGCTCATAGCCTATTGAAGGTAGGCTTGGGGAGTTGCGGAACAGGCCCCACTCGGACGTGTCACGACAGAGTGGTGTCAAAGGTGGTCAGTTCTACCATATGACCAATAGTTAGTGACTTCTGTTTGGGGAAACAATGTTAACTATTTCATTCTTGGATTTCAGGTTAGAGACTCCAGTGTTGGTGTGGGTGGCCGACGTATCCATACACCAAGACTCTGATAAAAATATTTTCGACTCAAAATGTGAAAACACTAGTTGAGTGGAAGTAAAATAATGCTACATGCATCATATAGGAATGGGTTTTGTTTTCCATGTCCTTTTGTCAGCTATCCATATATATTCATTAACCATGGTGCATCTTGTTTCCTTATAGGACGCCTCTGCGACGCATACCCACTATGATTCAGTAGCTCGATCACGAGGAAGGCCCCCTCAGTGAAGAGGATTTGATATAGGGACCAGTTCCCCAGGTGTTACCTCTAAGTGGTGCACTTGATATCCCACTACCAAGGGATTAGTCCGTGGTACCTGCAGTATTGACAGACGAGGGGCACAGGTTGAGCATGCTCCATGAGTTCTAGAGATAGAGACCCCTTAGGATTCGAGGCGAGCATAACCCTTAGGCGGATGAGGAATTTCTTGAGGTGGTGACCAGAGTTTTTCATCTAGTGAGGACACCAGTGGACCAGATGGTGATCCTAGAAGCAAGCCTTATTCAGAGTTTAGTATGACGATAGTGGAGTTTGACCACACAGACTCATGAAGAGGAGACTCTTTTATGGACAGAGCTTGAGCGACTCTTTAGGGGGTAGTTCACTTCGATTATGCTGAGAGAAGTGTGTATCCATGAGCTTGTTCAGCTCTAGCAGGGAAGTTTGATGGTGGATGACTATTCTTTGAGGTTCACCAACCTTTCCAGGTACTTGAGGGATATGGTAAAGGATCAGTACATTAGAGATTGTGCCTTCAAACAAGTTCTACGATGGGACATCCAAGCTAGTTTCATTCCTCTATCTATTTCCACTTATTCTGGAGTGCTTGAGTGGGCCTTGGTGATCGAGAGCTTCTTAGTAGGGCATAAATAGCTGACAACAGTTAGCAGCATGCAGATAGGTGTAGAGACCTTGGTAGTAGGGAGCTGACGACAGGCACTTGGATCAAGATGTAGGAGATGTCACTAGAGGACCTAGGACATGGGATCGATAGTCTAGGGCTCTCCGGATAGATCCAGTCAACCTAGGGAGAGGTGATGTTACTCGTGCGATGGTAGAGGATATCTCTCTAGAGACTTTCAAACCGGTTGAGCTGTTGGCAGGGAGGTGGTGGATGGACCACTAAGGAAGAGGCAGAGAATAGAGCAAACGGAACCTCTAGGTGGTGGACATGGAAGTGGAGTAAGGAGATATGTAGGTGGTGGCAGATTCTTCGATCTACTTCCACCACCACCCCCAGGAGGTCCGTACTAGGCTCAGGAAGCTGGGGGATAGGGGAAAGTGCAGTTGCCTGTGGTCGAGGAGTATAACCCAGGGACTCCAGGGATGATCTAAGGTATGATTTGTGCCTTTTCTACCTTAACCTCCATACTTATAGACACAGGTGCCAGTCATTCCATCCTCACCACATGTCTTGTGCGAAACCTTAAGATTCCAGTAGAGCCATTGACTCAACCCTTATGCTTGGAGACACCTACAGGAGGAGACTCGATGATCACACACCTTTACAAATAGTGTGATCTTACCCTTATAGGTGAGAGTTTCTATTGGAACCTCTTGGTGGCAGCGTCGAGGCCTTACGAAGTCATTCTCGAAATGGATTGGCTATCTTCGTTCTATGCCTAGATTGACTGTTTTTGGCGAATAGTGTGGTGTGTCTGTGGTGATGGGATGAGGTTTTTCTTTGTCAGTGAAAAGGAGACCCAAGTAGCATAGAATGGGATCTTGTATAGGAAGGTGCATCTGATCACTCATGAGTTGGATAGACTTACCCTCAGAGTAGTATATGTTGTGAGCTTCCAGTTCCCAGCAGTAGTGGTAGATTATGAGGACGTCTTTCCCAAAGATGTTCCAGGACTACCTCCCCACTAGGAGATCGACTTCTGCATCAACTTACACCCTAGGGTGACACAAATTTTTTTACCAGCATATTGTATGGCTCCCGCAGAGCTTCACGATCTAAGGGTGTAGTAGGATGATTTTCAGAGAAAGGGTTTCGTAAGACCCATTGTTTTAACCTGGGCTGCTCTAGTTTTGATTTACAAGAAGTTATACGGGAGTTTAATTTTTTGGGTGAATTACCAGCTCATGAACCATGTGAAGTTGAAGAACAAGTACCAACTTCCAAGGATCAAATACCTCTTTTAGTAGATAAGAGGGGCTCATTGGTTCTCAAAGGTTGACCTTCTATCAGGTTACTACCAATTACGAGTATGCGATGAGGATATATCGAAGACAACATTCAAATTTTATTACGGTCACTATGAGTACTTGTTGATTCCTTTCAGTGTGACGAACACCCGCATAGTGTTCATGGGGATTATGAATCATATCATCCAACCATATTTAGACCGGTTCATAGTAGTCTTCATCGACGACATCCTTGTGTACTCAGCTTCAGAGGATGATCACGCGAGACACCTACGGATGGTTCTTGACATACTCTAGGAGCACCAGCTTTATGGGAAGATCTCGATGTGCTAGTTATGGATTCAGGAGGTCCACTTTCTAGGACATGTCATCTCAGCATATAGAGTAGCTATGGACCTAGCCAAGGTGGAGGAAGTGTTAGCATAGGCTCCACCTCGGAGCGCGATGGAGGTGCGGAGCTTCCTTGGGTTTCCAGGATATTAACGGAGATTCATTCCTGATTTCTCTTGGATATCAACACTGATGAAGGCCTTGAATAGGAATGAGAAACCCTTCATGTGGACGGAGAAGTTCCAATAGGATTTTGAGTAGTTGATACAGAGTTTGACGAGTGCCTCGATCTTGAGATTTCCAGAGGAAGGTGTCTATAGACACTGAAATCTAGTTAAATCCTAAAGAGGGCATCCTTTGATAGAACGAATGCATATTTCAACTTAGCGATGAATTTTGGGAGAAATTGAAGAGCTGAAAAAAAAATACAAGTGGTGTACAGAAACACTCTTTCCCACACAAAAAAAAGTGTGACTAGAAGAAGTTTTACATGCGTGCGTACAAAATTCCACGCCGCTGACAACGGGGCTGGGTTTTCTATGTCGTTTGACTTCCGCGTGGACCCGATGA
Organism: Viscum album; assembly: GCA_963277665.1. NCBI lineage: Eukaryota > Viridiplantae > Streptophyta > Magnoliopsida > Santalales > Viscaceae > Viscum > Viscum album. Next base: position 798,912,762 of record OY728136.1, on the reverse strand, counting down.
CCCTGAGCGCTTATAAATAGAGGAGTGACTCTTCCTCTTCTAATAGATAAACAATCTGAACCATCTCTTATGCATTGAATTTACCTCTTCCATGTGAAAAAGATGACTTCTAGTTAAGGTATTTTTTCCAACAGGTCTTTCAGTGGTCCGCCTTCGCGCAGGGCCACTAGGGTTTGACCCTTTTCCAAGTCCTCACCTATTATGCCTTTTGTGCACAAAACCCTCTACCTGTGTGAAAAACTTCAGCCCCCTTTTTCAAGCAGCTAGTCCAGTTACGCGCTTATTGCACAAAAACATCCTCTATTGCACACAAACATCTCTTTTTTCTCACCTGTCCTTTTGTGTGCCGCTACTCCAGTTGCACGGTATTGGGTGCAAACCTCTTCTATTACATGAAAAACTTCTTTTCCACTCACCCGTCCTTTTCCGCACGACTGCTCTATTTGCGCGCAACCCGCCCTCTTCTTTCATGCATGTTCTATGTCCCTCTTTTGGGCATCATCTTCAGGAGATTCTTACATCTATGTTACACATCCTTCTCTCATACGACCCTTTAGGATTGTAAAAAAGTATCTTCAAAGACCCTTGGGTGGCGTTTCTCATCGCATTTCTTTGCCTCATGCTATTCACATAGGAACGCTAACGGTTGTTGCTTATTCGCATTGTCATGCTAACATGGACCCCTCATTGGATCACTCTATAAAACCCCCTCACCAAGGTATTGCTAATGACTTCCCTTCCTCAAGGGTAGGGTGGGTATCAGTTATATAGGTCCTAGGGGTGCGGAGTGAAGCCCCTTTGTCCGAGCTGCAGGTCATTAAACTGTCAGGCACCATCATCCTCAGCACAAAATGTTAATCTATGACCCAGCCTTTTGCATCATACATGGGGTGCCCAATCTCATACATTCTCTATACCCACTCGTCTCCATGGGATTGAGCTCTTCCTCACATGGAATGAGATCCTCTTTGCTGGAGTGGCGTCTGTCCACAGGGAAAGGGAAACCACCTTGGTGTAGGCCCCTAGCCTTTCTTGTGAGAGGCAGCATCCCTTCTCCTCCTATCTTTTTCCTAGACAAAGACCAGAGGAGGGATGGGTACCAGAACCCTCATCTCTTTCGTGAAAAATCCCTCTCCCTTTGGGCTTTGTCTCCACTTGGTCCTCCATCCTGGATTAAGTCCCAATATCCATCTCCCTGGGCTGCTGACCATGCATAAGCCCTTGTTTCCATTTTGGGATGTTAACCACATGTAACCCCCACTCCAGTTCCCACAGATACACCTTTCATGACATGATCATCAAGTCTTTATTTCTTATTGTTTCTCACATAGAAAATGACTCACGTGGGCTTAGAGTAAGCATCGACTATGGAATCCTCTTTAGGCCACCCTAGAGTGTAAGCCCCAACACCTACTCTGAACTATGTGGACTTGGATATTTGCCAATGCACGGTATGTAGGAAGCCTCCATGAGGTTCAAGCGCAACAACCATTGGTCCTGACCCCCTTTGCATCGGTTCACCAGCACCTCTTTTAAACTATGTGGACTTTGATCTTTTCCATGTAAAGGTATGTAAGAATCCTCCCTGAGGTTCAAGCCCAACAACCATTGGTTCCGAACCCCTTCACATTAGTTCACCAACACCTCTTCTGAACTATGTGGACTTTGATCCTTGCCAAATAAAGGTATGTAGGAAGCATCCTTGAGGTTCAATCCCAACAACCATTGGTCCTGACCTCCTTTATGTTTGTTCACCAACACCTCCTCCAAACTACATGGTCTTTGATATTTTTTAAGGAAAGGTACATAGGAATCCTCCCTGAGGTTCAAGCCCAACACCTATTGGTCCCAACCCCCTTCACGTCAATTCAGCTACACCTCTTCATAACTACATGGAATTTTATCCTTTCCAAGGAAAGGTATGTAGGAAGCCTCCATGTGGTTCAAGCCCAACCACCATTGGTCCTGACCCCCTTCACGTTGGTTCACCAAACACCCTCCTGAACTATGTGGACTTCGATCCTTACCAAGGAAAGGTATGTAGAAAGCCTCTATAAGGTTCAATCCCAACACCCATTAGTTCTGACCACTTCATGTCGGTTCAACCAAACCATCCCGAACTACATGGAATTTGATCCTTGCCAAGGAAAGGTATGTAGGAAGCCTCCCAGAGGATCAAGACCAACAACCATTGGTCCCGACCCCCTTCATGTCGGTTCACCAAACACCGTCCCGAACTATATGGACTTTGATCCTTTCCAAGGCAAGGTACGTAGGAAGCCTCCCAGAGGTTCAATCCCAACAACCATTGGTCCTGAACCCCTTCACGTCAGTTCACCAACACCTCTTCCAAACTATGGGGACATTGATCCTTTCCATGGAAAGGAATGTAGGAAGCCTCTATGAGGTTCATTCCCAATGCCCATTAGTCCTGACCACTCTACATCAGTCTACCCTCATCCTTTATGATGTTAAATTGCACACCCCTTTTGTCTTTAATGACACTAAACCATCCCCCATTCAGCGATAAGCCATTGTGATACCCATTCAGTGGCAATCCGTTGTCAAACCCATGCAGTGGTATGCCATTGTTATCCCCATGTAGCGGTAAGCTATTGTCAACCCCATGCAGCTATAAGACATTTTCAACCCCATGCAATGGTAAGACGTTGTCATCAATTTCATTAGGAGCCACATATCTGGTCCTTCCATGTGGTTTCAGACCAACCTCAGGCTGCTAACCATGCGTAAGCCACTGTATATCATAAGATCATTTTCCTCTATGCACACCCTGATTCTATGCCCCATTTTGAACTACATGGACTTTGATCCTTACCATGGAAGGGTATATAGGACACCTCTCTGAGGTTCAAGCCCTTCACCCATGTATCGTCCCAGTATTTTCCTCGAGCCAATGTGTTTCAGGAAGGTCATTCCCCAACTTGAAGGTTCCACTTCCTTCAGGTCCCATCCATACGAGTCACCTCCTCAGGTGTCCCATTGCACCACTAACTACATGGACTTTGATTCCCTTCCACAAGGATATGTAGGAAGTATCTTCAAGGCTCAAGCCCAAAATCATCATCACTATGGAGTTAGCTCCATCTCATCCTCACCACTTTATCCAACTCTCCATTATCAATCCTGAATCTTACCCAAGACGCCACATCCCGGTGAGGTCTTGACAATTCACCTATTCACTACTATTAGAAGCACTCAGATAACTAACCATGTGTTATCCAAAGAATTAGTGTTCCCTTCAGAGGTTGCACCCATATGATCCACTCTAGTCAGTGTTTCTATCAGTCAGATCTATCTCCTATAAACATTAAAATCAAGGCATACCCTGTGTCAAACATGGGGAGCTGAGGAAAACCTTAGAGACATGCCTATGGGGTATAAGTCCCCGCATTCAACATCGGATGCTTTGGGATTCAACGCCCTCAATAATCCCTGTCATATGGGGAAGAAACCCAGACGTTCTAGTGTTCTAGCATCTGGACATGCCAGTGATTTCTAACGCGACTACTCTCCTGACCGAAGGTTGCTGCCCCGATAGACTCCTTGAAATTTCCAGATAGAATCATTGTAATTTACTGGTGTCCATAAAGATATGGAACTAGGAAGAGTTTCATGAACAACGTCTTAATCTATAAGGGAGACCCGAACTAGGTGACGAGTTCCGAGGAAGAATCCACAGAAGGAAGAACCGACATCCCATCATCCCGTTTCAATCAAGGAGAAAACATACCTGAACAAGTAACTAATGTCGATCGCCTTTGGAAAGAGGGAATATAGGGCAACAGTCAGTGCGTCCTTGTCCTATGAAAAGGAAAGATGTGTGCACCCTGATGAAAGTGTCAGAAACAAAAATGGTAAACCCAACGTGAAGTTATTCTCCTCAATATGGAGATTAGTAGCATTTGAGACATTAGTGGACTAGAGTGTCACAAGTTCTAGTTATCCGGCACTGGGTACCACCAAAAAAATAGTGGGCCGGGTGTGAAACTCACCTAAAGTTGGGGCAGTTAAAATAATGGACACTCAATCTACGATGTTGTCAGTGTGGATCCTTCATACCAGCCATGGAAGACAGAATGATGCTATGGCACTGGAGGTTGATTTCCTTTTTGCAGCACTAATTTTTTAATCTCCCTAGCTTACATTACCCAAGCTGCCGCAATAGGAAAACGATCACCACCCTTCCACCAATGCAGGGGCAGGGGAAACACCAACACAGAAATCTCGCGTGGCTCCACTACTTCTGTGAAAACCTTCACAACCACATATGCTAGGATCCCACACCCTATATCCCCTTATAAATTAGTTCAACAAAGGGTGATAAATATTCTTGTTTGCCGATACGAGGAGGAGGGGATTATCCCAACTTGGGATATAAACCATCAGGATTTAGAGGTTTCTGTGCCTCATTGCCACCGCCACCCCCAAGGGTTGTGAAGGGATCCACTGCTCCCCACTCCGATGTAAAACCATTTTAGGAGCCTCTACCTAGAATGTTTCAATGACTCCCTCCCCTAAGTCAATGAGGTTGCGGATGTCCAGGCCAACCTGGCCAGGATCACATTTTAGGGGTTCCCAGGAGGGTCCCCACTAGACTGTGTCAATGCCGCCACTTGGCTTCTTGGGATGAAAAGTAGGTAAGATATGTGCCTACACAACTGGCCCCTGTCTGGCTGACCTGTCACCAACGTTGGGCGTAGGCTAAGGAGGACCCCCTCCAAGGGGCGTCAACATCGGCAACTATCATGGATCGTGCCATCGCTGACATATATCATCATCCCCCTATCTATGATGAGTAGGTTCATTCATATAATCAACCTGGATTGAGGTCCCAACCACCCCACTAGTAGGCTGGGTTGACTTTCTTAGTTGCCAGCATAGGTAGTGGCTACCGCGAACCAACCCACAACAACGACACTCAGTAAGGAAGTTCTATCCGTACCAACACCATGGAGAATGTGTGTCCTCCCATCTTCCAAGATCAGTGTGGAGGTCCACCCTGTGCAACCTTCAATCTAAATGAGGGTCCTCCTCAGGGAGGTGACACTCAGTACAGAAGCCTCTTTCGCACCCATGACATCGGGCATGGGATCATTCCTCCTGCCACAGGCCGCTGACAGAGAAATGTGACACATCTAGTCAATCTCTAGCATGGGGGCCTCCCCCATGTCCTCAGAGTGGCCAATGAAGGTCCTCCTCACCTCAGAAATCAGAGGTATGAGGGTCATCCTTCCTTCATTAACACCCAACATGAAGTCTTACCCATGTTTGGATTGATGAGTATGAGGCCCATCCATGCACTGATGTTGCCTGGGGAAACAAGCATGGAGATCCCACCCATGCTCCTATCAGCTCCAGTGGAGGTCATACCCACTCCATCACTTCCCATGGAGATTCCCTCTGCACATTAGTCATTGGACACGGAGGTCCTCCTCGCGTTCCCTTTGATATCTATCCATGTGCTCCTCACACCCCAACTCACTCAGGTGGAATTCCTCTCCACCCCAGCACCAGTACAGCCAAAGGTCCTCCTTGGGACGTAGATCTAACTTGTCCTAAAGAACCATCCTAGGGAAGGAGGGATGTTTTTTTCCACCATAAAAACAATACTGAGAAGATTCAGACCGAGATTAAACCAGTATTATTCTCAGATTCTCAGGCAAAATACGACTTGGTGATGAAATTCTCACATAGATCCTCCATGTCAAGGGTTGGGGTTGGAACAATGTGCATCATCCTCATACTTCCAAAATGTGAGGTCCATCAGATTAATACCTCCCTTTGTAGGTACATCCAGGAGGATGAAAATTTGGTAGCTGCATAGGTTTCTGTGGTACAATCACCACCATCAACACCAGAAGTGCTCTCTACCTCGACTAGAGATCACGAAGAGCTATTATGGGTACGATTAGTGAACGATCTAAAAGGTGGTTAATCACTAGTATCGATATTCCCTATTCAAGAAACCATGGTTGACAGCCTTTATTACTATGATTTGGTGGCCAAGTCCCTACAATATTCTGAGGATAGCCCAAGATACGACGGTTTGTCAGCTCGCTAGCTATATTCTCCCTCGGCCATCCTGCCATCTCAGTAGGTGACTTCAAAACCACTACTGGTTCCCTGACCACCTCTAGTTGAAGAGTGGGGCAATGAAGGGCCAGACCCCGAATCTTGAGCAAGGAGCTTGTGGGATATTCTCACAGAAGACCATTTCCCAGAGATGTTTTGGCCAGTTGTAGTGCCAAATTTCCAGGCACCAGAAGAACTCACCTTGGAGGAGGTTGGATTCTTTCTCCAGACCCTCTGGGTGACTCATTTCCATCTTTTTCATCAATTATCGGCCTACCCCAAGAGCCAGGCGCACTTCTAATACATCGGACAACAATGTTGTTTGGTTGATTTGGTCGCACTCCCCGTGGCCCAACACCCTGAGTCACCAGGCCGCCATAAGACACTCTAACAACGATGCATCCAGAGCATTAAAGTGCTCTGCAAAATAATAAAGGAGGCTTCTCCCCACGTGAAAATCTATGTTTGGGGGTAGTAAGTGGCCCTCCATTTCAGTTCTATCCAGCGCTAGCCCAATTTGTTGGGCGACATAGAGGATATGCCTCCAGGAAGGGTCGTGGTTAATATGGCCGACCTACCAGGGGTGAGAACTAGCTAGAGATTCTTGGAGATGACCTACCCCCTGAGGTAGTATCACACCTATTGGATCCATTGGGATGGATTAATCATCAATAGAGGAATCTATTGGGTTTTTCTATGCCCACTGAGGCGTTGGTTCTCAGCCTAAATCCCAACAAGGGTAGGGAACACCTCAAAGTTGTCAAGCCCTCCAACCCATCTGCCTCAATGCATAAGGTGGAAGAAGATCCTGAAAAATCCACATTGCTTCAAAAACTTATAGAAAACAAGAAGATAGTTGATGACCTCCTTACTGAATTCACTACGGAGCAACGACTGAACTATAGTGATCCTTGGCTGTGGTAGTAGGTGCAGGCACAACTTCCCCCGATGAATTGCCTCCATCTAACCCCGACCATCCTGCCCATGTGGACATGGTTGAGGCTGGAACATATGGAAAGAGGGAATGTTATGTGTTACCAAATCCATCGGAGCAATGAGATAATCTCTAGGATCCAGCTCAGATTCCCCCAGCTCCTTTGCAGGTCAACCCTCCAACCACTCCATGAGCCGCCAAGCCTATTTATCATGTTGAAAAACTTTCCAACACATTGGTGGTCAAGGATCACCATCAAGACAAGAACACCCACCCAAATAATCAAATGGTGGTACTCATTTCTAGCATAGAGATATTAGAGACTCGATAGGTGGCAATCCCGCCTGATGGAAATCCTTATCCTGCATGGGTGGATGATATGCCAGCACCCCCAGGTTTCGGAAATCCCACCTTTCCCCCTTCAATGGGACAGGGGACCCGCTGAAGCACTTGTCCCACTTCATCTCAAGGTGTGGACCCATGTTGGTAACTTCAGAACAGCAGGAGGCCACCAAACTCTGGTGTTTGGTGTAGACATTAGAAGGGCCCACATTTGTCTGGTACAGTTAGCTAACCATCGAATCAGTAGTCGGTTGGGAAGACCTACGTTGGAAATTTCTCTACCAGTTCAATTCCACCACTCAGAAGAAGAGTATCACAGACCTCTTCAAGTCCAAGCAGAGGCATGATGAGCGTGTTGAAAACTTTGTCTCCTAGTGGAAAGGGCTCACATATTCCCTTAACATGCTGCTGAAGGAGGAGAAAATGCTGACGATGTTCGTAGGAAATGTCCAGACAGAACTGATCCCCTCTTTTATTACTCAGAATTACCCTGGGGGATTATGAGACTTTTCTAATAAGTCTCAATGCCTAAAGGAAGCCTTACAATAGGCTAAGTAGGCATCTCTGTTTCCTCCTACAATCCCCATGAGAAGGGCTGCTAGGACTGAGCCCGCCGCGTAGCTCAAATAGAGGACCCCAAGAAAGTGTAGTTATTACTGGTGGAGCCGCCTCCACTACCTCGCAAGGGCCCTCCACCTCTGGTGCAGCCTTCATCCCAGCAGCACCCACCTCATAATTGGCTGGTGCCCCTGTGAAATGCACCGCCACCACCCGTGTGAGATAACCAGGCCCCACCTCCTTGGAAGGATCCTCCAGCCCCTCATCAGGGTCAGGCTCCTAGGTCCCCCTTCTTAAGGAAATGGACCTACTCATTCAACTAGTATCAAGTCCCCAATTATTTATAAAGTTCCTTGGAGCATGGGATTTTACGTTTTCCTGAATACAAGAGGACAGAAGAGGCAAACCTCATTGATCACCCTAATTACTACCTGTTGGAACCAGGTTCTTCAAAGCATGTTTTGGTGTATGGTTTGTGTTTGTTGTCAATCCTCAGTGGAAGTTCCGAATGTGTTCCAGCAAAGTGATCATACAGTTCAAGCAGACAACAGCATTGAAGGTGGCGCTGTTTCCCAGTGTTTGCCAAATTTTTGAGCCTCAAAATCGGAAAATGAAGACATGGATTGTCTGCAAAAGGAGGTTCGCAGAAAAAGGAAGTGGTGCGCGAAATATAAGAGCCTTGTGCGAAATACATATGTTAGGCGCAAAAAAAGCAGGATGCGCGAAATAGGGGATCAAGGTTTTTCGCGCAAATAGTGTTTCGAAATCAGTTTGGTGAAAAATGGCAAAGGCATGGGCTGCGCGGAAAATAAGGGTTGTGCGCGAAATACTTAAGCTGGGCGAAAGATTACGCGCCAGATGAGAGGTTTTCCGTGCCGAATGGTATTTTGCGCGCAGTGGTCTCAGTCGCCTATAAATATGAGGTGACCCCCTTCATTCAGGGTGTTGGAAGACTTAGAGAAGATCCGAGGTCTGATGCGCGAAAAAGGATAGCGTAAAGGGGCTTGCGCGAAATATTCGGAGTTGTGCGAAAAAGGGGATTTTTGCGGGAAATATTTTTCCGTGCGAAAAGTAATTTTTGCGCGCAATAGGAAGGTTTTGCGCGCAAAGGGTTGGTGTTGCGCGCAATTGTTAGTCAGGTTTGTCTACACGTTCTGGTTATCCGGTTCAGTGGTTCTGTGCGTTCTAGTGCATCTATTTCGGAATTCGATGCAAGCAGAGTCTCATGCTGAGCAGAGGCAAAGACTTCAATGCAAATCTATTGAAGAGACCTTCACGTCTATAAACTGAGTGGCACTTCACCAACGGCAGTGAGCCAGGGGGAGTCAACGGGAGTGACCCGAGGGACGCAGTGAGCTATCCCTGAACATTTGTAAAGGCAGTGTGCCTGGGACAGAGTGTCTGTACCTGAACTTTTGTATCCGCAGCTAGTGAAGCATAGTGGATTTAGGTACGACCGGCAACCTGTCGGCATATGCTCCTTGGACGTAGCCCTTAGTGGTGAACCAAGTAAAAATGGTTGTGTCTTCTCTGTGCATGTGAATGTTTTCATTCTGATCATAATCATCATACAGTTTCAACAAGTTCTTACCAACTTGGGAACAAGATCCGACACATTAAAAGAAAAAGTGGTCACCCTGATTCACCCCTCCCCTCTCAGGGTGTCCCGGGGTCCTTCAAGTGGTATCAGAGGGAGGTTGCTGGTGTTGAATCTGACCTTCTTCGTCATGGAAAACGCGGTCAATGTCAGGGGAGTCCCTCACTTCGATGGAAGCAATTTCCAGATCTAGAAGAACAGAATGAGATCTCATCTAAGATCTCTTGGAATGGAAGTTCTTTTTTCTACTGTGCAAGGAATACATGTCACTGATCCAACAGGTCTGGCTATGACTGAAACAGACAGGAAACTTCTTGATGCAGATGCTAAAGCACAGAATGCTCTCACTGCAGCCCTTTCTGATCAGATCTACCTAAAGGTGATGAATTGCACCTCAGAAAAATCCATGTGGGATAAACTTGAGAATATTTATGAAGGTGATAGAAAAGTGAAGGAGGCGAAACTACAAGTGCTGCACAATCGGTTTGATGATCTGAAGATGCATCCAGACGAGAATGCAGACTCTTTCTTCAATCGAATTACCGAAGTGGTTGGAGCTATTCGGGGTCTAGGCGAAGAAATCAAAGACATTGATATTGTAAAGAAAATATTGAGAAGACTTCCACCTCTTTATAATGTGAATGTGTCAGCCCTTGAGGAAAGATATCTTTCCAAACTTTCTTTAGATGATCTACTGAGCAGTTTGGTAGCATATGAAATGAGAGTCAAACCTGAAGATGCTACGACTCGGGTGAGAAAGGAAATGGAATTCAAGGCCATGGATAAACTGAAAATATCAAAGGATAGTAGCGGTGAAGATGACGAAGAAAAAGAAATTCTTTCTCTCATTGCAAAGAATTTCCAGAAGGGGAAAGGGAAATTCAAAGGGAAGTTACCTCTCGCGTGTTTCCGTTGTGGAAAAGTTGGGCACATTGCTTCTCAGTGTTTAAAAATGATCAATGATGAAGATAGTGAGGATGAAAACTTCAAGAAGCCTCAGAGAAGGTTCTTCAAAAAGGGAGACTTAAAATCTGGTAAGAAAATGAAAAGGAAGAGTTTTGTCTGTGAAGAGGAAGAAGATGATAATGAATTCTGTGATGAAGAAGAACTAGAATTCAAAACTGGGAACCATGCTTCTATGATGGCCACTGTTGAAAAGCCAGAAGATACTGAAGGAGAAAAACAACTGAGAACTTGTGTAGATCCTGAGATGCAACTTAAGGAGGCAGTTAGTAAGCTTAAGATAAAATGTAAGAGCTGCAATAAGTGGAAATCAATTGTGGAAGAATCAACTGAATATGTTGATCAACTAGAAGCTGAAATTGAACGACTGGAAGAATTTTTGAAGGTAAAATCTAAAATAATTGAAAGAAATGATGATGTAGTAGATCTGAAGCTGAGAATTGAAGAGCAGGCAAAGGTCATCAATGACCTCACATCCAGACTGGATGAAAAATCTAAGACTGCTGACGGTCTTGAGGAGGAAGTAGTTACTCTAAGGAGTAAACTGGAGACTGAATCAGTTCCAAAAGAATCAAGGAAGAAAATACAGTTTGGACGATTCTCAGATGCAGAATTACTAGCAAGAGACAAGTGTGGTTCAGATGGGGTTGGAAAAATCTTGAGTGATCAAAGACCCGCTTGCATGGGAAAGAGTGGAATTGGCTGTGAGGCTGAGTCATCAACTGCTGGAAGTGCAAAGATCCAAAAGAAAGATAAGATGAAAGTTGAACATGTTGAAATATTACCTAGAGTGCTGAAAAGGGAACCCTCAATCCAAACTAAAAGGAGACCTGAAAATTATCCTCAAACTTTCAAAAATGGCAGACAGTCTTACTATTCTCCCAAGGAAGAAGCTATATAGAGAAATTCAAGTGGGAAGACATTTCTTCTCATGAAGTGTCAGTTCTGTGGCTATCTGGGCCATACCATGTCTTATTGTGAAGAGGCAAGAAGCTATCTGAATGGAGAAGATATAGATGCTCAACAAAGGAGAACAATTTCATATCCTAATTCTTATAGAAGAAATAATTTCTATGGATATTGTTTTCATTGTTCTAACTTTGGTCATAAGGCCATTAATTGCAGGCAGAGAAGGGACATTGACACCTCATACAGAAGTTCCAGACATGACAAGTCTCGTCAGCAAGACAATGTTGCTATTTCAAACAGGTTCTCACCTCTTAAAGAAGACTTTGACTATGAAGAACCTGGGTTTGCGGAAGAGATAGTTGAAAGGCCATCAGTTCTATTTACTCAATCTAATGTCTCATGGAAGGAAAGGAGGAAGATTGAGAAATCAAACCTTGCAGAGGTATCCCTCAAAGCTACCAAGAACAACAGTACCTGGATTCTAGATAGCGGTTGTTCATCTCATATGACAGGTAATGCCGGCATACTAACAAATATCATAAAGAATGTTGATGGTACAGTAAGATTTGGTAATGATGGGGCTCTGAAAATCAAAGGGAGTGGAAGTACCAAATTAGATAATGGAGAACTAAAGAAGACTTAAGTCCTTTACGTAGATGGCCTACGTCATAATCTCCTCAGCATGAGTCAACTCTGTGACTCAGGACTTGTTGTTACTTTTAATCAGAAAGGCTGCACTATCAAGGGAAAAACTGGAAATTCTCTCATGAAGGGATGCAGAACAGAAGGAAACTTGTATCAGGTTGATAGTGAAGAAAATGTATGTTACATGACTGTTGAAGAAGAAAACAATCTGTGGCATCGGAGATTGGGACACATCAATCAACAAGACATGGAGAAAATATCAAAATTGAGAATTGTCATGGGCATTCCCAACCTGAAGCGTGAGCGTGAAAAATCGTGTGATGCTTGTATTCGTGGGAAGCTGGTCTGCAGTTCATATCGGCCAAAGAAGAAAAGGGCATCTCACCTTCTTGATCTGATTCATACAGATGTTTGTGGTCCAATAAATGTTGCAGCAACACATGGAGAAAGGTACTTTGTCCTTTTCATTTATGATTACAGTAGAATGGCATGTGTGATGGTCATTCACAGGAAAAGACAAGTCCTTGACTGCATGAAAACATATCGGAGAATCGCTGAGAATGATACTGGACGAACAATCAAAGTGTTGCGATCTGACAATGGAGGATAATACACGTCCATTGAATTTGAAAATTATCTGGAGAAGCATGGGATACAACATGAGGTAGCTGCTGTGAGAACTCCACAACAAAATGGAGTTGTTGAATGAAGGAATCGACAGGTGAACAACATGGCACGAACTATGCTGATTGAGAGTCGTATTCCACGACATTACTGGAAAGAGGCTGTTCAAGCTGCAGTGTACATTCAGAATCGAACAGGACTTTATATGGGAGAGACGAAGACACCATATGAATTGTGGCATGGACAGAAGCCTTCTCTAAAATACTTTCGTGTCTTTGGAAGTAAGTGCTTCATCAGAAACAAAGAAGGAAATCAGGGGAAATATGGTGACAACGCAGATGAAGGAATCTTCCTCGGTTACTCAATGAACAGCAAATCCTACAAATGCTTCAACAGTCGTTTGGGAAGGATTGTGGAAAGCAATGATGTTAAGATAATTGAAGAGAAAACCACAAATGCTTCACGGACGTCATATGCTGATGTGATAGAAAGTCATGAAGAATGTGAACATGAAGAAACTACAAATGCAGAAATAGAGGAAGCTGTTCAAAACACTCATCAATCACATAATGATGTTGACTCAGAAGAAGAATCTGAAGAAGAAACTACGGCTGAAGAGAATACTACTGAACCTCGTAGGAGAAATCGAAGAGCTGAGATTGATCCATCCAACATAATTGGGGATAGGAGTGCACCCACTCAAACCAGAACGATGATGAATACCACACAATCTGCATTTCTATCAGTTGTAGAGCCATCCTCATTCGAAGAAGCTACACAAGATATATCTTGGGTGAAAGCCATGAATGATGAATTAGACCAAATTGACAAGAATCAGACATGGGATCTTGTCCATAGACCCGAAGGTCACAATGTGATTGGTACCAAATGGATCTTCAAAAATAAGTTTGATGAGCATGGAAGTGTCATCAGAAACAAGGCACGACTGGTGTGTAAAGGATACTCTCAGATTGAAGGCATTGATGTTGAAGAAACCTTTACTCCAGTGTCTAGACTGGAGTCAATCAGGCTTTTCCTTGCCATGGCACTCCAAAGAGGATATAAAGTATATCAAATGGATGTCAAGACAGCATTCTTGAATGGTGTACTCGAAGAAGAAGTCTACATTGAACAACCAGTGGGCTTTGTCTTGGGTACCGATGAAACAAAGGTCTGCAAACTAAAGAAAGCTCTATATGGTTTGAAGCAGGCACCACGGGCGTGGTACTCACGGCTAGATTCATATCTCAAGAAGTTGGAATTCAAAAGAGGAGGAGTTGATCACAATCTCTATGTGAAGAATTCTCCAAAAGATCAGTTCATGGTTCTTGTCTACGTTGATGATATCATTTTTGGTGGCAGCAGACAGAAATCAGTGGATGAATTTTCCAACCACATGAAATCAGAATTTGAAATGTCTATGATTGGGGAGCTCACATATTTCTTGGGGTTGCAAGTGATTCAAAAGAAGGAATACACTTTCATTTCTCAGGAAAAATATGCAACAGAGTTGCTGAAGAAGTTCAATATGCAAGACTCCAAACCAATGTCAACTCCGATTGCTGTTGGAACTAAACTTGGAAAGCATGAGGATGGGAACTCTGTTGATCCCACCATGTACAGGAGGATCATTAAAAGCCTATTGTACCTGACAGCGACAAGGCCATATATTGTCTTTGCAACATGCCTTGCGGCCCGCTTTCAGAGTAATCCAAAGGAGGAACATATGTCAGCAGTAAAAAGAATCATGAGGTATATTCAAGGCACACATAACTTCGGGTTATTTTTTGCTGCAGGCAGGGACAGTGAATTATCAGCGTTTTCTGATGCTGACTGGGCTGAGGATGTAGTAGACAGAAAGTCCACTAGTGGTGGAGCTTTCTATATTGGGCATAAATGTGTTGGCTGATTGAGAAAGAAGCAAGAAAGTACTTCTCTTAGTACTGCTGAAGCTGAATATATCTCCGCCACAAAAGCATGCACTCAACTTCTTTGGATGAAGCAGCAGCTAACAGATATTGGTGATAAGGTGCAGCAACCAATAGTGATTTATTACGATAACAAAAGTGCAATTGATCTTACGAAGAATCCGGTTCAACATTCTCGTACAAAACATATTGAAATACGGTATCATTTTATCAAAGAAAAGGTTGAACAAGGAGTGATTAAAATGGATCATGTTGGAACTAATGAGCAAGTGGCTGATATCCTAACCAACCCATTGTCCGCGGCTGTGTTCGAGAAGCATCGGTTGAACCTCGGTGTTCGACCACCTCCTACTGCATAAGGAGGCACCGGAAGTCCCCTCTCCCCGTTTGTTTTAACTGTTTTTATCTGCTTATGGTTGTGATGCAGGTTTATGGGGGAGATACTATCCAGGGGGAGTATGGCTTGAGTTGAACGTTGAACAAACTTTTCGGTCTTTGGTTTTATTGTCAATGGGGGAGAAAGGAATAAATTCAAGGCAAGATAATTCAAGGCAAGAAATTCACGGCAAGAGAATTCAAGGCAAGAAATTCACGGCAAGAAATTCACGGGAAGAAATTCTTATGTGATGGAAGTGTAAGATTGTGATGAGAAGTTTAATAAGGATAACATCGGGCGTCATGGAGAATTTCAAAACACTAAGACCCAATTCAAGCTTCCTCTCTTGTTTTCTACACCGAGCATTGCTCACGTAGACTTAGAGTGTTTGCTGAGTTGATTCTTGCGTTTTGGATTTGCTCATGGTTGGAGATCTATTGAATTTATTCTGATTTCCAACAAACCCAAAGGGGGAGATTGTTGGAACCAGGTTCTTCAAAGCATGTTTTGGTGTATGGTTTGTGTTTGTTGTCAATCCTCAGTGGAAGTTCCGAATGTGTTCCAGCAAAGTGATCATACAGTTCAAGCAGACAACAGTATTGAAGGTGGTGCTATTTCCCAGTGTTTGCCAAATTTTTGGGCCTCAAAATCGGAAAATGAAGACATGGATTGTTTGCAAAAGGAGGTTCACAGAAAAAGGAAGTGGTGCGCGAAATATAAGAGGCTTGCGCGAAATACTTATGTTAGGCACGGAAAACAGCGGGATGCGCGAAATAGGGGATCAAGGTTTTTCGCGCAAATAGTGTTTCGAAATCAGTTTGGTGAAAAATGGCAAAGGCATGGGCTGCGCGGAAAATAAGGGTTGTGCGCGAAATACTTAAGTTGGGCGAAAGATTACGCGCCAGATGAGAGGTTTTCCACGCCGAATGGGATTTTGCGTGCAGTGGTCTCAGTCGCCTATAAATATGAGGTGACCCCCTTCATTCAGGGTGTTGGAAGACTTAGAGAAGATCCGAGGTCTGATGCGCGAAAAAGGATAGCGTAAAGGGGCTTGCGCGAAATATTCGGAGTTCTGCGAAAAAGGGGATTTTTGCGCGAAATATTTTTCCGCGCGAAAAGTAATTTTTGCGCGCAATAGGAAGGTTTTGCGCGCAAAGGGTTGGTGTTGCGCACAATTGTTAGTCAGGTTTGTCTACACGTTCTGGTTATCCGGTTCAGTGGTTCTGTGCGTTCTAGTGCATCTATTTCGGAATTCGATGCAAGCAGAGTCTCATGCTGAGCAGAGGAAAAGACTTCAATGGAAATCTATTGAAGAGACCTTCACGTCTATAAACTGAGTGGGACTTCACCAACGGCAGTGAGCCAGGGGGAGTCAACGGGAGTGACCCGAGGGACGCAGTGAGCTATCCCTGAACATTTGTAAAGGCAGTGTGCCTGGGACAGAGTGTCTGTACCTGAACTTTTGTATCTGCAGCTAGTGAAGCATAGTGGATTTAGGTACGACCGGCAACCTGTCGGCGTATTCTCCTTGGACGTAGCCCTTAGTGGTGAACCAAGTAAATATGGCTGTGTCTTCTCTGTGCATGTGAATGTTTTCATTCTGATCATAATCATCATACAGTTTCAACAAGTTCCTACCAACGTGGGAACAAGATCCAACACATTAAAAGAAAAAGTGGTCACCCTGATTCACCCCTCCCCTCTCAGGGTGTCCCGGGGTCCTTCACTACCCCTATCACTAGATCCTGGGGAACACCCTCAAACTGTGTTATGTGTTTAAAGACTAGCTTTAAGACCATGTGGATAACAACATAGTTCTTTTTGGACTAGCTCCAGAACATGTGGCTTGTGCCTTCATGTAGATAGACAGAAGCAGTGAAAGTGAAGGCGAGTGGCATTGGGTTTCTAACCGAAGGTCCCAGAAGTATGGCGATTAGATGACTCGTAAAATAGTCACTCATACCCATGGTGTTATTCGTACACGCCTGAATCAACCAGAGACTTCAAAAGCTACAATAACTACTTCTGTGTCAATGGATCTGTCGTCCTCTTCCTAGAAGAGAAAGCACTGACGACGCAAGGGAAAACAAAGTCCCCCACCAATGTCATCATCATACCATACTCTTTATGATTTCATTCCCCCAGAGATAGTGATTCATCCCAGAATCCATCTAGTAGTGGATTTCTATTCAAGTAACGGTCAAGGGTACAATTCAGTTAATAACATAGAGCTAGTAAACCCCTATATGATTCCTGACGATGAGGAGCACTAGGAGGATCCTCTCAACATCCCCAGTCGTCACCATCATCGGAAGATTTGTGTCTATATGGGCCATTGGAGTGCCTCGGTTAGCACTTTCAGCCAGGCTGTTCAGGCTGCCAAAAACCTAGAAGCAGGCCCAGCGTAGAGCTTAGCATGTGCAACCTTCTCATCTGGTGTCATCAGGTCCACCTTCACCACTGTTTGTGTTTTTGGATTTGGAAGAGCCACCTTGACTCCACCATGACCAGTCATGCTTTCATACGGACTGGTATCAGTCATCTATCCCTCATCTGGTAGTCACTCTATAGGCTTCAACTAGCGACCAACGGGATATTCCCAACACTAGTCAGTCGCTGGTCTAGCCGGCAGGGACCACCATACCTCTTGTAAGCAGAATTTCACACCTGGCATGGAAGTATGATGTCCTCAAGCATCTTTCCAGAATTCTAGAAAATCTCTTCATCCTTGAGGCCCTTCACCTATAATCAGATATGCATGAGGTCCTTGACAAGTCTTTAAGAAGCCCCCTCTAGTTTGAGATGGAGGTAACAGTCACAAAAGCCTTCCATGCTGAGGCGATCGAGCAAGCTGAATGAAAATTCATAATCTCATTCTCTGGAAAGGATGAAGTATCTCCCATACATGGGAACATTCTTCCATTTTACATCACTTTCCAGTTTAATTGCATGGAGGTTCGTCGATGTCTCGTCGACATAGGCTCTAGGATCAACCTAATCCCGACTCGGACACTGCAAAAACTGGGGTTGTCGGAGGATGATATGAGTCCCTCTGAATTAAGAATCCAAGGTTATGATAGTACGGAATAGACACCAATCAACAAGATCCACTTGAAGACCCAGTTTGGTGGCCTAGTTTCCAGTACATAGTTCATGGTTGTCTCCCAGGACACCGCCTACAATGCGTTGATGGGAAATCCATGGCGCCACATGCTTGTGGCGGTTCCTTCATCGTATCACAAGTGCCTCAAGTACTCCCTTAATGGTTGAGTGGGCATGCTTCAAGGTGACGAG
Source organism: Viscum album (assembly GCA_963277665.1). Taxonomy (NCBI): domain Eukaryota; kingdom Viridiplantae; phylum Streptophyta; class Magnoliopsida; order Santalales; family Viscaceae; genus Viscum; species Viscum album. Next base: position 798,894,499 of record OY728136.1, on the reverse strand, counting down.
TCTCCCTTTGCCTCTTATGAAGACTGCTATCTAGATGTTGACTATTAAAAGTGAAAATACAACCAGATTCCAGCTAACGTGGTTGATCATGCCATGGCTATGACCAACACATGGATATATCTAGATGATGACTACATCTTTCTAATCAACCGATTAGAGACAACAAACCCAAACCTGGGATAATGTTTCATTATTCCTAGAATTAGGGGGGATCACATTCCCATGTCTAAGAGACTCTGGAATATCACCTCATACTCCTACACAAATTAGGATCAGGTGATCTCAAAGCCTCTAACTCCCGTAAGGTATCGGGATGTTCACTCCAAGGTGACAACAATATGTCATACTTGCTTGTTTCACTGGGTTGGGATAAAATGGATCAGGTCAAAGCACCATTATTTCTTTGATATCATCAAGTGTGGACCCTTGGGCTAAAGACTGGATGGGATCAGTTCAACAGCCTTCACCGTTATGGTTTCGGCAGCATAGGAGTCCCCCGATGCAGTGTCCACTACCGCTCAGGTTGGTACCATCCTCCCATTGAGATCTGTTGACTTAGAAGAAACTCCACCCTCCGAGGGTCCCTCCGTAAGTGAAGAAGAGGATTTAAAGGATGATCCCCCCACCTTTGAAGAGGGTGTCTCTGCCACAGTCAAAAAATTGGTACAGGTGAACCTCGGTTGTGAGGCGGACTCCAAACCCACATTGATCAGTGCTGCCATACCCCTCAAGGAGAAACAGTATGTGGACTTCCTCAAATAACACCATTATGTATTCAACTGGAGTTATGATGAGATTACATGACTAGATCCTCAGGTAGCCGTCCAACACCTCGATCTCCAGGAAAATCAATGCGGGTTCAAGCAGCATCCCAAAAAGATGCACCCTTCTCACGGTGCCATGGTCGAGGAAGATGTTGATAACCTCATCAGAGCCAATTTTTCTAAGGAGTTACACTACCCCAAATGGCTAGCCAACATTGTTCCAGTTAGGGAGAAGAATGGATAGATCAAAGTCTGGATCAACTTTTGGGATCTCAAACGTCAATGTACAAAGGATGATTTTACCCATTCAGTGACGAAATTGTTGATTTATTCCAATTTTGGGTTCTAAGACCTCTCTTTCATGGATGGGTACTCCAGGTATAACCAGATCTGAATGGATCCCAAGGATGAGGAATCTATGGCTTTCAGGGCACCACAAGGCACTTTATGTTAGCAAGTCATGACCTTCGGTTTAAATAATGCAGGTGCCAACTATTAGTGGGCTATGAATTGTTTATTTAAGATGATCCTCAGGACATTGGTGGAATATTATGTGGATGACCTAGTGGCCAAATCTCTCCATCATCAGGACCATCCCAAAGGCCTTGAGAAAGTTTTTGTCTTCCTCCGTTATTGTCACCTGAAGAATAATCCATTGAAGTGCACCTTCGGGGTCACCTCTAGAAAGATCCTCAGTTTCATTGTAAGATACAGGGGAATCGATATTGACCCAAATAAGATCAAAGCCATTAGCTAGATGTCTCCCCCAAGCAACCTCCAGAAGCTTTGCGGTTTCCAAGGCCACTTGACCTACACACGCCGATTCATTATGAATTTGGCTGGAATGTGTAAGTCCATTTCCTGGCTCATGAAGAAGGGAACTTTCTATGAGTGGGATGAAGAATGTCATAATTCCTTCAAGGAAATCAAGTAGTACCTGCTTCAACCTCTGATCTTAATGCCACCTGTCACCAAAAAGATGATGGTACATTATGTGACTTCCCTGGAATGGTATCTCGACTCCCTTCTAGCCTAGAAAAACAAATAGGGGATAGAGAACAGTCTCTACTATCTCAGTCGCGTGCTCCTTGATGCGAAGACTAGATACTTCTCTATCGAGAAGATCTACCTCACGCTGGTATTCACTGTACAGAAATTGTGGCATTACCTACAACATCATGAGGAATAGCTGGTGTCCCAGGTAGATCTTCTGAAGTACATCCTGAACCTCCCCATGTTGACAGGTCATCTAGCTTCCTGGTTAGTGATTATTTAGCAGTTTGACATCAGGTTCATTCCTCAAAAGTCAATTAAGGGGAAAGCATTGGAATAATTCCTTTCCGCCCATTCAGATCCTGCAAAAAATTCTCTGGATCTTTATTTTTCCAATGAGGTTATTCTCTCGGTATACCAAGACATTCGATGTTGGAAAATGCACTTCAATGGTGATTCTTAGAGCCCCACCAGCAGGAGAATCAATGACCCCAGGCTCAACAGAGTAGGCCTAGGTATCATCTTCATTACCTCAGTATAAGCTATTCTTCCATATTCATTCTTGTTGTCAAAAGGCTTCATCAACAATGAGGTAGAGTATTAGGATCTCATTAATGGACTCGAGTTGGCCCTCGAGATTGACATTCCCCACTTGCATGTGAAAGGGGACTCTGAACTAGTCATCAAGCAGATCAACGGTGAATAATCATTAGAAATCCATAGCTCGTACCATTGTAGGAATGCACTCTCTATATAATGGCATGTTTATCGTCTTGGCTAGAAGTTACTCATGTCCATAGATCCAAGAATGGTCAAGATGATGCCTTGGATAGCCTTGCTGCATCACTGGTACAACCCGAATAGGATGATCTGATTATCCACATGGCACACTGGAGAGTCATTTCTCCCGTTACTCCAGATGACGATGAAAACCTGCAGGTAAGACACCTTACCACTAGCACCTCCACATCAGGACCTCCAGGTCCCCCAGATGCAGTGATTGAGGTGAATCTCGACTGGAGAACCTCCTTTGTTGAGTATCTCCAAAATGGTAATCTCCTAGTGGATCAGGCCGAGCGCGAGTGAATATGATGTCACGTTGTACATTTTACCCTCCACGATGGTTCTGGTCATGATAAGATCCTCTAAAAGTGCGGGTTTTATGGGGTTCTCCTCCAATGTATTCAAGGAGTTGATATTTACCAATTCATGCAAGAGTTTCATGTCAGTTCCTACGGGGCTCATCAGACCGGGTCGATACTATCTCACCATATTTAGAGATCGGGGTATTTTTTTCCATCTATGATTCAGGACTGCTTCAGGTTCACCAAGAGGTTCCATGCATGGGAAATTCATACCCACTTTATGCATTGGATGCCAGATCCTCTCCACACTACCAAGTACTCTTGGCCATTTGAGTTATGGGGACTCGATGTCATGGGACCATATCCATCGGTGACAGCTCGCTAGTGCACGTTCAACCTGATTGCTATAAATTTCTTCTCCAAGTGGGAAGATTCAATCCCACTCAAGGAGGTCAAGTCATGTTACATCGTTAACTTTGTGATCTCTAACATCATCTACCAATTTGGAGCCCCTCACGCCGTCCTCATCGATAACAACATGAACTTTCGGGCAGCTGAGCTGAAGAAATTGTATGCTAAGTACAACATCCATTCTAACCATACCTCCCATTATCATGAACAAGAAAATGGATAGATCAAGGTGTTCAAAAAAACCTCTATAACATTCTTCAGAAAATTGTTGGTTAGAACAATAAGAGTTGGTTGGACAAGATCCCCCATGCCCTCTAAGCTTATCGGACGACGACTCGTAATTCCACCCAAGTGACCCCATATTCCTAGGTGTACGAAACAGAGGATGTCATGCCCATCAAGATTTAGTTACCCTCATTGTACATAGCTTTCTATGATCAGAAGACACCAGATAAAGTAACTGAAATCCGTCTAGGTGAGTTGGAAGTGCTCGACGAGAAAAGGCTTCGTGCCCTGCACAATTTGGAAAGGCATCCGAACAAGATAGCTAGAGCTTTCAACTAGAAAGTTTACCTCCACTTCTTCTTGAAAGGAAACTTGGTGTTGTCCCTAAGAACACCAATGATACCTGGAAGGAAACCACCCAAGTTGGATCCCAAATAGGAAGAACCTTACATTATTCAAAAGGTTTACTCCAATGACACATACTCCCTGGTTACTGTGGATGGTGAGAGTATAACTCCTCCCACCAATTCCAAGTTCCTCAAGTAATACATTGCCTAAATAATAAGGGTCTTATAGGAACTTAAAATATCCTATCCTATGTGAAATTAAATTGTATACTATCTCATATGACATTAAATTGTATGGCGTCCTACATGACATTAAATCATATATTGTCCTGCATGATGTTAAACTGTATGTCATCCCGAATGACGTTAAGTTGTATGTTTCCCTACAAGATGTTAAACTACAAGAAATATACATTTCTTGATTCCCATCCTCATGGGATATATAGGAACGCTTGGATGATTCTTCTTGAGTCCAACCCCCAGTTTCCTCTTTGACTATCCCCCCTGGGTATAGCTCCCTTGAAGAATCCCACATGGTGTTGTGTAGGCTTCTTTGGACCCACTCATGTCAGGATTATGATGATTGCACCATGTTACCGGCCTCATTCTTCTCTCCTCCCACATCCTCGCCACACGACGCTAAACTTCATGGCCTTCATAACAATGCATGTCTTGATTCCCATCCTTATCAGATACATAGGAACGCCCAGAAATTTCATCCATATGCCCATCCCCAAACTTTGGGACCTCCAATTAGGTCAAAATACATGGTTTGGTGTAGGAATTTTCCCTTATTCACGTGGAATTCATCATGACCATAACATGTGTCCCCCCTAAAGATCTCCACCTCTTATACTGTCCAAATTGACTATAAATTGCACAGTCACATTTATGATTCACACACTCCATATACTTGGGACTCCATTATCCTTCCCATCCGAAGGGACCCCCAACTGGAATAGATGTTTGGCCCAAGGGATCTCCTACCATTATGGGCCAACGTCCTCAAGGGTTTTGAACAATGAATTGATACAATTTCCGCATTGGGAATATGGTCAGAAGTTAACACTCATTTTTTGTTCCATTTCAGGTCACATGATATGGATGATGTGTTTCAAATATGTTCAATAGATATCATTTGTCATTTTCACCACCCCCATATGTCCCAAACATTGAGTGTAGTGGTTTATTCTGCCCCGCTGTCTCTTCAAGCTCTGGTCTTCCTCAGGAAGACGTGCGATTCCAGAAATCAGACCCTTATATGATGGGGAGATCCTAGTACTACTCCTTGTTTCCCACACCAAGAATTTCTCATGTGGGTAAGGCAATACCCACATGATAGGTCATATGGATACAGTTGGATGGGATTCCTAGCCTTAGGTCCCTCAACCCTTTCAGCCCCTTGGCCTAAGTTATCATTTGGGATTGTGTGGTGAGGTATGAAATCACATCCTCATTCACGCCGAGCTATTTTTCCATGCCACACATATCCCCTTGAGACATCCCTCCTTTATTTATCATCCTTTCTGTGAGCGCATGCCCTGCCGTGCTTTGCGAGCCCCATAATTTGGGTTTTCCATCATCTTATATATCCAAAAGCACCCCCGAATGGAATGGATGCTTGGCCCAAGGGATCTCCTACCATTATGGGCCAACGTACTCGAGGGTTTAGAACAAAAAATTGATAAAAGTCCCCTGTTGTGAATATGGTTAATGGCCAATGCTCAATTGTCTGCCCAAATCCTAGTCACACAAATACGAATATTGTGTTGTGAACATGGTCAACAATTATCCTCTATCATTTTTTCCATTTCGTGGTCTTTCACAGATGATGATTCACCCTCTTCAGTCAGTTTTCCCATGCATATTACACTAAACTAGGCATCTAAAGTCCAATCCCTATGACCTTAAACTAAGATCACCATCATCTTTGCTTCATGATGATAAACTACACAGTATCCTTCTCTAGAACTACATGTGGATTGATTCCCATCCTTATAAGATACGTAGGACTGCCCAAACGTCTAAGTCTTCTGGTCCATCCCCATCTCGTAGAATCCTCTTTATCATTCTGGCCTCTTGGCCTGAGTCCTTCCAGGAGAAGGGTATGTCATGTGGTATGGGATTATGTCCCCATTCACATCGGTTTTGTAACAACCAGACCACATACCTCTCTCTCCTGAGCGCCCTACGCTCCCTTTCCCTACACTAGTCTTTTCGAGTTGGCTGCTCTTAAGTTGGGTCCCTTGACCCTCTTCTGCGATTCACCAATGTGCCCAGGAGTACTCTGGTTTAGAACCTGGAGTGTCAGATTTTACCTAGACATTCTTTCACTCATTTTTCAGGTTTCGTGTTACCCTTCATTTGGGCTTTCATTATCTTTCACATCTGAAGGGACCACCATATGGCATGGATGATCATTCCAAGGGCTCTCCTACCATTATGGGCCAATGTCCTCAAGGGTTTTGAACAAAAAATTGATACAAGTCCCGCGTTGAGAATATGGTTAGCGGTGGATGCTCATTTGTTATTTCCATTTCAGATCACACGATATGGATGTTGTGTTTTGAACACGATTGAAAATTATCCTCTATCATCACACCAAATCCATAATGCCTTAACTGTCAGTTATATGATTCACATCATTTTCCACCCCATCATGTCCAAGTGGAATTTCAACACTCTTGGTACTATCCCTTAGTGTGAATTTGCACGTTAGGGGGACAAAGCTGCTGTAAGGCATCATTCAGGGCTCCACACCAACTACCACTTAACGTGTATCTCATGTGTTGCAAAGACCTCTTATTCCCTTGTTTTCCACACCATGTTTGACTCATGTGGTCTTAGATACCGGATTGAGGCCTACGATCTCTTGGAAGACATTCAATTCTTCATGGTCTGAGATCTAAGACCTTAAACTAAGATCTCATTATACATCAACTCCTAATAATTACATCTATATTGATTCCCATTCTTATGGGATACATAGGAATTTCCAGACATCTTGTCTTTGGGTCTATCTCAAATTTCACTAATTATCACTTCTGTTCAGCCTTTTAGGCCCCGACTCGTATAGGATTGTGTGGTGTGGCATATGTGGACTTATGTCTTCATTCACGTAAGGTTTTCAAGAGATTCACCATGTACATCCCTTCTGAGAGATATTCTCTCACACACCATATTCCCTAACCTTTTCTAGACCCTTTTCCTGAGGTTTCATTCCTGGAATCGTGCGTGGTGTGATGTGGAACTCATCCTCATTTGCGTCAGGTATGATTTATCACACCGTTCAAATCCCCTCTTAAACATCGTTTCTCCTGCATATGTCTGATCCATATGACTTTAAACTATGATTCCCAGTCCCACATGACATTAAACTATTGTGTCTATATTGCACAATGTTAAAATGAATGGTTGTTCCTACCACATGACCTTAAACTGTGACCTTATCGTCCTGGCAGCATGAAGAAAAATGGCACTGCATCGTGGTTCCCTTATTCGAGAGGACATAATGTTTCGTATCGGTCTCCCACCATACCATTTGTCAATGCCTGTATATGTCTCGATTCTTATAGAGACACCAGGATTCTTTGTCCTAGGTTTATCACTTCACACCACATCCATCCTAAAGGGAAAACAAGACCTATAAAATGTCACTTCTCTTCGTGCGGAGGCTAGATCTACATGACCTTATTATCCCTGGAACTGATATCATACCATGACACTTTTAGAACTATGTATGGCTTGATTCCCATCCTCATGGGGTACGTAGGAATGCCTAGGCACTTTGCGTCAGGCCCATCCTAACTTTCACTCTTGGTCCCCTGACCTAAAATTTTACCGGGGATCACATTGTGGTGATACAGACTCCTACTATCCTCATTCACCTCGGTTTTATTAATTACTTCACCATGTGTCTCCCTCCTTCAGTTCCATCTATGGTCCGAGCTCTATGACTATAAACAAAGACCACTATGTGTCACTTCTACAAGATTTTAAACTACATGACATCTTCCAGAACTATGTTTGGCTTGATTCCCATCCTCATGGGATATGTAGGAACGACCAGACCTTCCATCTGTAGATCCAGCCCCAGGAATCTAAAATCCTACCCCCTCTCTTTATCCCCTTGACTCGATATCTTTTGGGAACCTGTGGTGTGGTGAGTACCTCTTGGGTTCTCATTCACTTCAGGTTTTTCAACAGCCACACCATGTGCCTCCCTTGTCTTTTTTCAACTTGGTTCAAGTTCTATGACCTTAAACTAACATCTCCCTTTGGGAACTACGTGTTAGATTTGGCCAGTTCGTTGCCCTGCACATTTTCCATTAAATCATATCCTCCTTAATGGCCCATCCTATGACCATTGATTTAGAAGCGTGAAAACCTAGAAGCCTTGTCCTTAGAAAGGGACTCGACTCCATCTATCTGATACGTCTTATTTTCTTACTCAGATGCGTTGTGGCAAAGATCTCAAAGTGTGTAATTTTCATGGGGACATTCCCCTCATTCCATGTCCAAGCTTTGTGAGACCATTATTTTGATCCTCATCCTATTCCATGTCTGAAGGGACCCTATTTACATCCTATTGTCATGCCACATTGGCTTACCTACTATCTGAGTCCAACGTCCCTGAGGACCTCGGACAACATTTGTGACAGGTCCCATGTTTCGAACATGGTCAGTGGTCGACCCTCATTTGCCTGTCCCCATTCAAGGATAACGTGAAATGGATACTATGTTTCGAACATGGTTAATATTTACCCCTTATCATCATTCCACCATAATTGTAGTCCATATCTCGAGCATCATGAATCACATATATTCACTTCCTTATGTTCAAGTGGAATTCCAACATACTTGGTTTTAATCCTTCGTATATCTAGGTGTGTTAGTTATTTGGTTCAAAATCATTGGGACATCATTAACCTAGTATCCCATCACCCCTAACATGTGACTTCCTCTTCTAGGAAAGTCCAATCACTACTCCTTGTTTCCCACATCGAGCATGACTCACGTGGGCTTAATAGTTTTGGTAATATGTGTACTAGCACAACCATGCCACACATGCCTTTCATCGTCCCGCATGATGTTAAATCGTGCTCTCAGAACTACGTGCAACTTGATTACCATCCTAATGGGGTACATAGGAACATCTAGTCACCTTGCCTTGGGCACATCCTAACTTTCAATTTTAGTCCCTTGACCTGAAAAAACTTCCTCCAGGGATACGTGGTGTATTGTGGACTTCTTACATCCTCAATCACGTTGGGTTTATGGCTACCGCATCATGTTATCCCTTCCTAGGATATTCCCTTTCACTCTTTTTCCTATCGTATGATGTTAAACTACACAGGTCTATATTTCCTCAACACATGACACTAAACTGCGGTTCTACCCTAAACATGTTTAGGATGCCCCATGTTAGTCATAGGATGCACCAAATCCCTTTCTAGAGAGGATTTCCCCTATCAGTGTTGGCTTCTGGACATGCCATGCTTAAGAACTAAGTTTGGATTGATTCTCATCCTTATGGGATACATAGTGATGCCCAAGTGTTTCTCCTTGGTCCCAACCCCAGGGTCATTGACCCTTCTAGCCCCTCAGGCCTGATCCTAGTCCAGGCAGTATGGCCTTTAAAATATTTCCATCGTCCTTACCGTACAATGATAAACTACGTGTCTATCATCCCCATTAGTATGTCATAAAGCCATAGTTCATTCTAGGTACATTCCATAGAGGCCCTGTTGAGAAGTATGCTTGATCTATAATCAATCAAATATTCCCACCTGATGTGTTTTCACCATGGTGGCGTAATTTCAAGAGTGTAGGACTCCATTCAAACAACCCATCACTCCACTATCCACGTTTTGTGTGCAATTTATTTGGACCCTCTTCTTATTTCAAGTTTAAAGGAACCCCATAATGGTATGGATACCCAGCCTATGACTCACCTACTATCCTGGTCTAACATTATGAAAGACTAATGGATGACATTTCGAGTCAGGCCCTGTGTTTTGAACATGGTCAGCGGTCAGCCATCATTTGTTATCACCATTTCAGGATAACGCGATAAGGATACTGTGTTTCGAACACAGTAAATAGTTATCCTTCATTGTCATGCCATCCCTATAATGTTCCAAATCTTGGGTATCGTGATTCACACTTTCCACTCTCCTATGTTTGGATCAATTCCAACGCCCCTGGTGTTACCCCACTCGTGCACTATAGTACATTGGGAAGGTGATAATTTGACTATTCTGAGAGCTTTATTCTCTGATCAGGCCTCCCCCTTTCCTCTTGGGAGCCTAGAGAGATCATTTATACCCTGGATTCTCAATGTTTGGTTGGCACTCCCATATTTAAATGAAATAATGATGTGACCATCCCTTTTTTCTCACATCGAGCATGGACCATGTGAGCATAGGGATGGATTGCTAATTATTTTATGATTAAGGATGGAATTCATTAAACTGAATAAGAAAGAGAATAATCCTTAAATCCATGTAGTTTAGAAAAATATGCAATGAAAGAGGATAGGTTTATGATTTCAGCAAAAAAAAGGTCCCTTAAGGATCAGTGCATTGGATGGATTTCTCCAGTGTTTCCACCCTCTGGTTTGTGGCCTCCAGAATTTCTTTTTGACCCATAAGATCCTTCTCTTAATTAGTGTCCGTTGAGTGTAGCTCATTGTCCCTAGCCTATAATCGCACCTGTTTAGTTTAGATCTCATTCATTTGGAGACTCGCCTCTACTATCTTCTCCTGTGCATCCGCCAGTTGGGCCCTCAATTACTCAATGAGATTGGAGAAGTTTGTAATGAATGACTTCATTTTTTTCATTTTCTACTCAAGGTGTCAAAACTCGTGCTCCTCCTTCAAGAATTCCTAGGTATTCCCTGACTCTTTCTGGCATCAAGCAATGTCGATGCATTGGTTGTTCTCATGTATCTTCTCATCCATGTAGTCGTGGACTGTTAGATGAAGATGGTGAGCATCAAACCCTCCGGTGCAGAGAAAGAGAAACCATGTGTGGAGTGATCCCATCCATTTAATACATTATGCCTATGGCTAATCGAGGAAGCATTTGATACACATCCACCCCTTACTCTGCATCATCCTTCTCTCATCATCTACTTCTGAGTTGGAGTCATCCATTTCTATAGGGTCTTCAGGTTGGTCATTGTGGAAATCATCCAATAGATCAGCGATGGGGTCTTCTTCTTGTACTCCTCCAAAGGGATTAGGCTCTTCAACAAGTGGTATTCCTTCCTCTATCACCTCAGTCTTGGAAACTTCACCCCCACCAACTTTAGACCCCACCTCGGTATTGATATCACTAGTGGCCACAACCCTTTTCTCACCAAGCACCTGGGCCAGATTGGTTTGAGAAGTGTGTTCTGAGTGGATTGGTGTGTTCTCCATTGATTCATCTACAGTTGGTCCAGATTCAGCAGCATGTCAATCCTCCAATGCCATGATTACTACATAAAAAATGAACACCCTGATCAGCTGAGCTCTATGAAGACAAATACAGGTGTCTAAGTGATGAAGCTTACAAGATCTCAAAGAGTCATCCTCTGGTGTTTCAATATCTACAAGAGTCATCACTATAGGATATCCTTTAGTTCTTATCAATTCAATGATGGGTGTTGGCTCCCCACCATGTTCTATCGGCGCGTGCTTCCCCCCTTTTGATGGAGCTCCTTGGATGATGCCAATATGTGTCTGAGCAGGATAAACATAAATTAATGATTACGAATGATGAAAAAAGGAAAACCTGTGATGAGGATTGAGGCATACCTCGAGTAACTCAGCTATTTCCATGTCATAGCCAACAATCCCACCGCTCTCTCGAGGACTCCCTAGATGGGTTGTATCCTAGGACGCCCACCTCTAAGCTCCTCTTCAGCTTCCCCAATTCATTCTTACCTTTCTTATCCCTCTTCTTCTCTTGACTCACTACCCTCTATCTCCTCATCGATGTCATCTTCCTCAGATGACATTCTTTCTGTACCATTATCTTGGCCAATAAGTACCTTCACTAGGAGAGGTGGTTCTTCACGCTGACCCCACTGACATACATAATCATCCACACTAGTGCAGAAAACGTTTTTTATGTCGGTTATTTTTAATTTTTTACGTCGGTTTCTAGCCGACGTTAATACGTGCGACGTTATAAATAAGGTTTTTCACGTCGGTTATTTAAAAACCGACGTCAAAAAGCATAAAATCGCGATGTTTATCATGTCGTTTATTTTAGAACCAACATGATAAAGGTCCTGGAGAATGGTTTATCACGTCGGTTATTTTAGAACCGACGTGATAAAAGGCCTGGAGAATGGTTTATCACGTCGGTTATCTAAGAACCGACATGATAAACGGCCTGGACAATGGTTTATCACGTCTGTTCTTAAACAACTGACGTGATAAACAGGGGGTGAGGGGGTTTATCACGTCAGTTCATATAGAACCGACATGATAAACTGGGGTGAGGGTGGTTTATCACGTCCGTTCTATAAGAACCGACGTGGTAAACCGGGATGAGCGTGGTTTATCACGTCAGTTCATATAAAACCGATGTGAAAAACCGGGGGAGGGGGGTTTATCACGTCGGTTATTCATTAACCGACGCGATAAACCATTGTCCAGGCCGTTTAGCACGTCGGTTATTCAATAACCGACGTGATAAACCATTCTCCAGGCCTTTTATCACGTCGGTTATTAAATAACCTACGTGATAAACCATTATCCAGGCCTTTTATCACGTCGGTTATTAAATAACCGATGTGATAAACCATTCTATAGACCGTTTATCACGTCGGTTATTAAATAACCGACGTGATAAACCCAATTTTTTTTAAACAGAATGCAGTGATCTTCTCTCCACCAGAATCAACCAGAAAACAAATCAAGAAATCGTACCACATAAACAGAAGTACATCAAAATTAAGCATGTACATAGATAACATATAAAACTTACCCACTAGACAGCATCCACCCTCATTTATACCCCATGGACAGCCCTCCCCCACCCCGTTGGAGCCCTCACCCTCATGTATACCCCCTGGACAGCTCTCCCCCACCCCGTTGGAGCTCCCACCCTCATGTATACCCCTTGGACAACCCTCCCCCACCCCATTGGAGCCCCCACAACACTCATGGACTACCCCTGACCCCCGGACACCCACAAACACCCCTCGACAACCCCCCACCCGCCTGAACAGCACCTCCTCACCCCCTCACCCCACTTGACAGCCCCCACCACACCCCTGGATAGCCCCAAACACCCCTAGACAACCCCCCACCCCTGGACAGCACTCCCACACACCTGGACCAGCTTCCCACACCCCTGGACATCCCTGCCACCCCCCAGGACTGTCCCCCCACCCCATCAGACAGCCCTCCCGGACCGCTGGACACCCCCAACCCCACTGAACACACCCCCACACCCTTGGAACCCCTCCCCCACAGACCCAAATCCATACCAGAAGAACCATCAAAAGTAGACCAAAACAAGAAGTCGAGAAAAATTAAACATTCACTTATATAACATTCAAAACTTACATTGTCAACTTCAAAAAAAACTAAATCAAACCTAAACAACTACCAAATACACAATTAAAACGACAATATTCAAAATTACATTTTACATTACAAACAACTAAAATTCAATCAAACCTGTAAAATAATTTGACCACTCCACTTGTACGTGTTTGATGTCTTCAGCAGTATAGGGTTGAGGGTCATCAAAAATCTACAAATGAAAAAGAAGATAGTTAACGTGTATAATGAATAAATCAAATTGAAATATAATGGCAAAGTTTAAGAGGAAATCGTACCAGGTCAAAATTCACAACTGTCCCAGCTGTTATTATTTCATACATAAATCTTAACATATAATATCCGCATTCGATGAGGCCTTGTTGTTCATGACAATTCTGTTTTGAATGAGTGTAAATTCAATATATTATTTTTATGTAATAAATCAAAAAGTACAAATTATAAATGGAAATTTACCTTCGCATTTACATATTTGATCTTTGCATTTCTTTTCTTTGTGTTTTTTCGAAAGTAGACCCATGCACTGTTAGAAAATATTACAAATGGGGTAAATTTAAAATTCATTATAATATATAAAACTATTGAGAAATTGAAACTTACTTTTCCAATATATTCTTAAAACTTTCCCGCACATCGCCATGAACATAGCATATCCAATAAAGAGCTTTCTCCCTTGGGCAAAAAATCCCCAACATCCAATGATCACTGATAAAAGGAAATTTAATGTTAGTGGTTTTTTATGTTAAAAGATAATTAACTATTTGAGAGAAATGTGTTTCATACCTCTCACAAAAAGGCATCATCCAAAATTGTTGGATTATATTCTTTTCAAATCTTTCATAAATATAAACCATTATTTGTTCCTCAGTCAATGCACATGCTTCAGGGGAAATCAATTGTGGGTCCATGAATCCATATACTTCTGTCAGTTCATTCCTCTCACAAATTTTATAAAGATACCTAATAAAAAACATATATAAGTATACATTTTTAATAAATATAACGCAGGGAAAAGGTGTTAAGACTTACATGGAAAAAATTTTCACCACATTGATTCCCAACTTATCTCCAGTAACAAGCTCCGTGATATCAGATTTTGTAATCCCCACACTTATTTCACGTCCACAAACATGAGATTCCATTGGAAACTCATAAAAACCCAACAACAAATGTGAATATCTTGACAATCTATCAAGACCACTGGAATCTGTATCTGATGTCATATCCTGTTGTCTTTGTTGTTGTCTATATAGTATTTCTTTACCTTTGAAGTATTCCTGGGAAAAAAAAATTTAGAATTATAGTAGTTTTCAAATGATAAAACAACATTAATAAAAAAATAAAATAAAAGATATAACATTAATACCTCTATGGTAATGAGTCGAAGAAGTCTGGATGGACAAACTAAAAAATGGCCGATACTCTGTCCAACTGTCGCCACCTCATCTGTAGGTATTGGTACCCTAGCTGATCTTTCTATAATATCCTGTACAGTGAACCTCTGATTCTCTACCTCTAATTGTTGATGATGAATTGTATCTCCTATACAATATACCAACCCGTATGCTACTATATGATGTTGAGAATCATCAACATACAACTTGCAATATGTAGGAAGTTGCGGCGAAGGCGTAGGATAAAAAATGGGGTCCGCAGGCTGAGGTGGGGGAGTGGGAGCTACTGGCGGAGGTGGAGGATAAATAATGGGGTCTGCAGGGGGAGGTGGAGTAGTGGGAGCTGCAGTCTGAAATTGTCTTTGCATTTCTGCAAACATAGACTGCACCGAATCTCTAATCTTGTCTTCCATCGTCGCATTAATATTTTTAACTTCAGCCTCCAAGGATTCTATTTTTTTTATAAACCCCCTCAATGTTAGAAGTTGAAGAACGTGGAAACACTTTTCTTACCGATACACCTGTCGGATATCCTCTTACACGACCAGGATGTTCGGGTCTTCCCAATGCTGCAAATAAAATATCTTCCCTCCCAGTAGCTGTAAATGTCCCCTCTGAACTTTGATCCTCAAGAGAGTCATGTATTAATTAATTGAACATTTCTGTAATGATTGAAACTTATATGAAGAAAAAAGTTAACTTAAATAAATTAAATAGATATCTTACAATCCTCTCAGCTACGATTCTCGATTCTTCCGAAAGATATTGCCCTCTTTTTCCCTTCCGAGCTCTCTTCCATTTTTCATGTCTAGATGGAGGGGATGGAGGGGACACCTCTCCCGAGCTTGAAGACTCAGCTCTTAGTTGTTGAACTTTTTCCGCTATCATTTTTTCTTCCAATAATGTATACCCTCCCCGAGATAAACTATGAGGGTATACATTTTTAGATTGGATCTCCTGATGAGCTTTCCTTGTTTTCTGTAATTTAAGAATAAGAAATCATTAACAAAACATTAATAAAATCATTTATATAAGAAAGTATATAAAAGTTTACATTACCCTTACCAGAAATGACTCTTTTTTTCTACTTTCAAAAAACTATCTCCATGTGTCTTCATCTATAAAAGGATATATACGACATGGATTGTCATGAATCCTATGACCATAAATGAAATCAGATGTGAGGGTTGATTTGAAATCCCTCCATCTCCAGGAAGCCAACGATAAGCATTTCTTCCTGACTCCTCCAGTGTCAGGAATATCAAATGTCATCTGATAAAGAAGAGGTTAAACATATTATATATACCAGAAACATTAAATGAATGGTCAAACAATGACAAAAGATCTTACCAAAATCGTCTCCCACAACTGAGAGATAATCGCTTTATCCACACCTCTCCAATCATCATACAGAATGCTTACTTTGGTCTTAGCCTGAGTTGCAACAAAACTCTTAAAATCTTTGGCATTCGGACCTCTAGGAATATCATCATCATCAAACTCAACTACTATCCTCTGATCCTGTGTACGGGCAAGTGATAATTTTGGTAAACGTGTGAAACCACGTTTACCAACCTTTGAACTCTTTGTCGTAATAGGAGAATGTGAATGTTCATCCCCAGAGGTATGACCAGCAATATGCTCCTCCCTAGAATCATGTGGTTGATCATCTGAATGATCTGTGATTATCCTTCAAATCAAAAAAACAAACGTCAGTTCACAAATATACAAATTCAAATATTTTAATACTACTATAATCAGAAAATAGAAAAGTGTACTAGGTTACATAATAGTAAACATTGGTAATATGGTAAGCATGTTAAACAATGGTAAAGATGGCAAAGATGGTCAAGATGGTCAAGATGGTCAAGATGGTAAAAAATGGAAAAAATGGTAAACCTGGTAAACATTATAAACATGGTAAAGTAATTGTCAGTGAACAAATATACAAATTCAAATATTTTAATACTATTGTAATCAGAAAATAGAAAAGTGTACTAAGTTACATAATAGTAAACATTGGTAATATGGTAAGCATGTTAAACAATGGTAAATATGGCAAAGATGGTCAAGATGGTCAAGATGGTAAAAATGGTAAAAATGGTAAACCTGGTAAACATTGTAAACATGGTAAAGTAATTGTCAGTGAACAAAAATAAGCATTTTAAAATTCATGTAATGGTTATAAACCATTGGGTCGTAGAGGATGGCAAGAGGGGGGGTGAATTGCCTTTTCAAAAAATAATTAACAATTTAAAACAATTATCAAAGCCCAACGGCTAGTTTGACTGGGCACACCGGTGGGCCGGTGGTGTCTCACCAGCTAGCTAGTGGTCCACCGGCTGGTCGGTGCTGAGCTCCCGACTGGCCGGTGGTCCAGACAGAGCATGCTTTCTGTCTGGGTTCCACCGACTGGTCGGTGGTCATCCACCGGTTGGCCGGTGTCACCAGGCAGTGGGCAAGCCTACTGTCTGGGTCCTCCGGCTGGCCGGTGGGAAAGAACCGGTTGGCCGGTGCCCATACCGGCTGGCCGGTGCGCTAACACCGGCTGACCGGTGGATCTGGCAGAAAGCAATGCTTCTTCCAGAGACCACCGGCTGGCCGGTGGGCAAGAACCGGTTGGCCGGTGCCCATACCGGCTGGCCGGTGCGCTAACACCGGCTGACCGGTGGCTCTGGCAGAAAGCAATGCTTCTGCCAGAGACCACCGGCTGGCCGGTGGACTCAGAGAGTCCACTATCAGCCTTCTTGGGCCAACTCCTGGGCAACCTTTTTCCTAGCATCAAAACACTTGAAAACAAGTTAGAACACGATGAGAGTGATTGTGATCATTAAAATCCAAGAGAGAGGGGTACAACAATAAACATGATAAAGTAAACTAAACAAACTTAAAACAAACAATAACATATACTTATTTTATTTTAAAACATGTTTTAATAAATAAAAAACTTACAATATCTAACATTTATGGAAAAAATAAATGTAAACAAGAAATAAACATATGTTACCTGTAATTTTAGGAATGTACAGATGGATTGTTTTCCCAAATTCCTTCGTCGTGATCATTCCTTATGGAATAAACTATGTCTTCAACATGATCGTCATTATGTTCTGTTAATATTTCCATTGAAGTAGGGATCTCACATAAATCAGCATATTCATCAAGTTCATCCTCACCAACATATTGTTTTTTCCCTTGTAAAACAACAGCCCACTGCATATCTGATTGATCTACTACATAAAAAATTTGTTTTTCATGTGTTTCCATTATAAAAGAATCAGTTGTGTCTTCCAATCTATTCAGATTAACAAGTGTCATTCCAAATTCATCGTGTCTGACACTGTTGTTACCGTTAAACCATTTACAGTTAAAAATGGGAACTTTAATTTTAAAGTAATCAACCTCCCATATGTCTTCAATCACTCCATAATATGCATTTGATGTAGAAATTGGGTTTTTGTCCTTAGCACTCGAAAAATGCATTGCTTCTGCAAACACCAATACACCACTATTCTGAACTGCACTTCTGTTGTCCTGAGCTTTTGTATGAAATGTATAACCATTAATGTCATAACCAAACCATGTTATCACATTTAAACATGGACCACCCACTATCCATTTTAATGTCTCTAATACATCTGATCTACCAAGCAAAGTCTTTTTAATCCATGACAAAAAAGTTTTGTTGTGCTCATTCAAAATCCACATTTCTTTCTTCTTTGGATGACATTGTTTCAACTCATTAATATGCAATGTGATATATGGTTGAGCATCAGCTATGTTCTTCAAGATGTATGATTCTAACTTCTTCATCTGTTCAGCTGACAATGATTTGACTTTCAATCCGCGAATCCCCTTTCCCTCATTATTAACTCGGTCATGGCAAGATGGAGGCAAACCTATGTGTTGCGCCGCAGCCAAGTAGCTCGTACAAAACTCTTCTACCTCCTCAGAAATATACTTTTCAATAATGGAGGCTTCAGGTCGATATATATTTTTAACATACCCCTTTAATATTTTCATATACCTTTCAAAAGGATACATCCAACGAAGATATACAGGTCCACAAAGCTTTATTTCTCGAACCAGATGAATCATTAAATGAACCATTATATCAAAAAAAGTTGGAGGAAAATACATTTCCAATTGACAATGTATTAAAATTGCATCCTTTTCCAAAATGTTCAAAGCATTCACATCAATCGCCTTGTTACAAATTGAATTGAAAAAATAACACAACTTCATTATAGTCTTTCTAACACGAATGGGCAATATTCCACGCAATGAAACTGGTAGAATTTGTTGCATCATGACGTGACAATCATGTGATTTCATACCTATTAACTTCAAGTCCTTCAATGAGACAAAATTTTTTACATTAGAAGAATAACCTTGAGGCACTTTGGTGTCATGAAGACACTGACAGAAGCTAATTTTCCCCCTCTTCGATAATGTATGACAAGCCGGGGGAAGAAAAGTTCGTCTTCCTTTAGGAGTGGGAGCTAACTCCAAACGTATTCCCATTGATAGTAAGTCTAATCTTGCATTCAACCCATCTTTCGTCTTTCCTTTAATATCTAACAATGTTCCAATCAAAGAATCACATATATTCTTCTCCACGTGCATGACATCAATATTATGTTTAACTTCATGATACCTCCAATATGGTAGCTCAAAAAATATTGACCTTTTCTTCCAAATATGTCTATCATTACCAGATTTCTGTGTCTTTCCCAATGTCACGTCAAGGTTTTTCACCCTCTCAAAATACAGATCATGGGATAAAGGTTTTGGAGCAGTATCAAATTCTTGTGAGCCATTAAATGCCTTTTTTAGTCTTCTATAAGGGTGTTCCATAGGCAAAAACTTTCGATGACCCATGTACACTGTTTTCCTCCCATGATGCAATTGACAATAGGACGTCTGTTGTTCGCAAATTGTACATGCTTTATTCCCTTTAACACTATATCCAGACAAATTTCCATACGCTGGTAAGTCATTTATAGTGAACAGAAGCACTGCATGCAGTTGAAAATATTCCATTTTATAAGAATCATACACCCTAATACCATCAGCCCATAACAGTTTAAAATCATCAATCAACGGTGACAAGTAAACATCAATATCATTACCGGGTTGCTTTGGACCAGAGATCATTGTACTCAACATGACATATTTGTGCTTCATACAAATTTCAGGAGAGAGGTTGTAAATTACCAATAAAACAGGCCATGAACTATGTGTGCTACTGAGTGTTCGGTATGGATTCATTCCATCTGTGCACAACCCTAGTCTGAGATTTCTTATTTCATTTCCAAATGTAGAATATTGCGCATCAATTTTCTTCCATTGTGGACAATCAGCTGGATGACGTATTTTTCCATCACATACCCACACTTCAGCATGCCATCTTAACCTTTTTGCATCATGTGAATTAGCAAATAAACGTTTGAAATGATTAATTATAGGAAGATACCAAAATACCTTTTAAGGGAGCTTTGTAATCTCTACATCACCCTGTGATTTTTCTTTCACCTTATACCGTGATGTCCCACATTTTGGACACTCTGACAGAAATTCATATTCCTTCCTATATATAATGCAGTCATTCGGATAGGCATGTATTTTCTTGTATCCCAATCCCATTGGGCATAATATTTTCTTGGCTTTGTAATGTGAATCTGGAAGATCGTTATCTTTTGGAAGAATGTCTTTCATCAATTGTAGCAGCTCTGTAAAACTTCTGTCACTCCATCCATGCTTCGCATTTAGGTTAATCAATCTTAACACCGCCGACAGAACTGTAAAATCTATACAACCGGGATATAATGGTTTTTCAGCATCACCATATAGACGTGCAACTGTCGGTTCTATCTCAATTTGTTCTGCTACAATATCGTGAATCATTTCTTCAATTCCATCGGAGTTACCATCTTGCGAATCATCATCATCAGTGACATTCCGTCCAGTTTCACCATGCCAAATCCAAGGGCTGTAACTCGGATTAAAACCATGACATATCAGATGATCTTTTATCTCTCTACTTTTCAACTTCTTCATATTCAAACATTTCAGGCATGGACAGAAAAAAATGTCACTACTTGGAACATTTCATTTTGCAAATTCCAAAAAGGCATCAACACCTTCCTCAAATTCATTGCTCATTCAATGTGCTGTAATCCAACTTTGACTCATTATTACCTATAACAAATATCAACAAAAAATATATATTTTTAAGATAAGACAAAACATGTTTATATGAAAAAAATCATAATTTGAATGTAAAACAATTTAAAATATAAAACAGATCTTGAAAGTAGTAGTAGTTTTCATAAGTACCCAACACCAAATAGCTATACATCATAAGTGTCATGTTAAAAATATGAATATAGACTATTTTTTTATGTTTAATAATATTGTCATATTATTTGATCATTCTGATTATATATTAGAATTACTATATCCTTTTGATCCGATATATAATCTAAGGACATTAATATTTCTTTAGAAAAAGTAATGTTAATATCATGGTAATGTAAAAAAAGTATATGTCGAACTATATATATGTAATACCAATAAAAAAATACATATGTGTTTGGCCTGGGTTTCACACATAAAACAACTCATCTCACAGATTAAATTTTTGAATCATCCTACATAATACTTATTTTTATAACTTAGGGAATGAAAATAATAAAAGTTTTGATTTATGATACTCATTATGGGTAAACATGATATATATAAATATAATATCTAATCTCATAAAAAGATATCCATGGGGATATAAGAGCATACACAAAGCACATGATCCAAAAGATAAGTGAAACAGTTCTATATAATCATAGATCATTAAACCTGAGTCCAAGTATAACAATTTTAGCATAACATAAGACATGATTTATATGACAGTGGGAACATGATTTAAAAAACCTTATTCACAAGATCACAACATTGGTATGTGGAATAACATAAGAGTGTGGCATAAACATAATCATATAAGTCATAACATATGTCAAGGGAAAACATAGTTTCATTCACCTCATATTGGGATATGTTAATCAGCTTTCCTATAATTTATTATAATATTTCTTACCAGGAACATCACATAACACATTGGACATGGTATAACCATCTGTATCCCATATTGATCTATGATATATAATGCATTGTCGAATGCATTAGAAGGATATTATGGACCCAAATGTCACATAATGACTAACCATATATATGGGTGAATCGTGATCATCAAATCATTTATAACACTTTCGTAGATCAATTAACTAACAAAAATGAAATGGGGGTCATAATTGTTTTTACAAAACATAATAATTATTAATACATAAAAATGTGTTTGGATGGTAAGATAAGATAATATACCTAATTCAATCTAATTATCATTAAATTATTTCTACCTAGATAGAAAAGACCTTTATAAAAAATATAATTTAACTTGAGAATGAAAAGAAAGTACCCTTTACCTTTTTTATAATGAAAAATATGAAAAGGATGATAATAATATTTAGGTATTATAATTTTTTTATGAATTATTAATAATAAAAGAAATCACCTCACTTGGTTTTGTTGAAAATCGGACATACCATCGTATTCAAGAAATCAGATACACTTTGCATGAAAAGGTCCATCATTTTTAGGAGATGACTGAAAGAAGAAATGTATTATCAGACTCACCATGAGTCCAGAATGAAATATTTGATTGTAATAGGTATGAATTGATATTTTTATTAATGCAGATGAAAACAGATGATGGTTTTCTGATCTAGGAGTTCTAAAAATCATAATTTTTTGAAAAAATATTATGATGTAAGAATGTTGAATGAAATTTTAAGGATAGGTATTACCGATTGTACCTGGTCCAATTTCATTCTTGAAAATAATTTTCTATACAATCATATTGAAAATATGATTTTAAGAAAATAAGTACTACCAATATTCATCCAGAAAGACACATTCCAGCTAAGTAGGAAATAATAATGTTGCTGGAAGAATGGAACGTTACAGTACCACCCATTATTTTTCAGATTTTGCTGAAGCTAATCCACAATGTTTTAATAACCATTTGCGAGTTGAATGTTGCGAGTTGAATGAACATAATAACCATTTGCAGTAAAAAAAATTCCACGAGATTCAAAAAAGAACGAAAATCACATCAAGAATCGAAACAAAAACGAACGAAATAAATTCGTGGAAGGCTTACTTGAATGTCGCGAGTTGAGATGATAGATCCGAGAGCAGTGAAGAAGATAAACAATGAAGCCAAAATGAGTGTAACGCAGGCGATCGAAGAGCCGATTAGGGTTTACCGCGCGAGAGAGAGACGAGCCGGCGACTGTCAATTGAAAAAATCGTAAATGACAGAACACGGGCTTTAATTTTTTTAAATGCTTTATAACGTCGGTTATTATATAACCGACGTTATAAACTATTTTTTATCTTTTTTACGTCGGTTATCTTAAAACCGACGTAAAAAGGCTCCCGCGCTTTGGTTTTCTACGTCGGTTATCAAATAACCGACGTAAAAAACCCCCCGCGCATTGGTTTTTACGTCGGTTATTTGATAACCGACGTAAAAACCCAACAGGCGCGATTTGTAACGTCGGTTATATATAACCGACGTAAAAAATGGTGACGTAAAAAACAATTTCTTCACTAGTGCCATGACTGTCAAATATCGTTATAGATAATGGAAGTTCACCTTGTCATCAATTTGAATAAGTCTGTACTCGTCTCGTACTATCTTTTTCCAAAGGGCTTCGGTGCCCATCGACTGACACAGGGTCAACCAGGCTGACCACAACACAAGAAAGATTGCATCATTAGAATGTTAAAGCAGGTACCTTATCTGCTTCCCGGGAAGCTCCCTGACTACTCTACAAGGTTGTTCACGAGCTTCTATAACCCTGTATGATGAATTCATGGCCAAACCATATTAATTTCATGCTTTTGTAGTCCTGAACTACCTTGGTCCAGTTGCCCAACTTGCTCCCGGCCTTTCCTCCCCGACAACACCTTGTCTGCTCTCTCACTGCCTAGGTTCTACAATGGCCACCTTAAGCTGTCAGACTCGCTTCCATAGGAGCCCTTTAGGGTATTCCACATCACAATGTTCAGCATATTTTATCAAAAGTCCAATATCCACTCCGGTGTGGGGAAAATTAATGACTTCGTCAGAGCTGTAGGTAGTAAACATCAACCACATTTGGTGAAGAACACAGAGATGCCTATACTCCAGGAAATCTGTATACACCTTCTTTGGCATTTTCTAGAGGCTTCCAAAATACCTGGAAAATCTTGATGGCACCTAAGGCTCACAAAGAATCTTTCTATCAACCCGGGCCAGACGCACCCCACCTCTGATGCTCTAGAAGTATTCCCTTTACTCTAGTTAGACTTTCCTATTATCTATTATCTAGCCAAATGAGATGGGGAATGGAATAAAGGTAAAATTAGCATGATTTAATATCCTGATTTTTAACCCCTCTTCATTGAGCATCAACTGAATGACCCTGACAATGTTCAACAAGGAAGGTCACAGACCGTTGCCTAAGGGACAAATGGCATTAGGGAAAGTGTATCTGCCACAGTGAGCCGTGATCTAGCCATAAAGGATTTGGAAAGGGCCACAGATCCTCCTCGGTGATCCCCCTCTCGAAATACTCCCCATGATGGTGCACAGACAGGCCAACACAGGGACCCCCAAGTTGAACCTCTGGTTGGCTTCCATAATGTCGGCCATCACCAATGTTGCAGGATAGACTCCCATCCTTGGGGCCCTTACTGTCAATAGCCGCCCCATTAAGAAGGATGTAATAAATCTTGCATATATAATGTTTGGGTACCAGCTCTAATCCACACTAAATACTCAGGATTGATATTCCCCTACCTCTAGGATCCTCCAATATGATCCGCTTTTACTCCTTCGTGTCGTAGTTGGACACGATCTTCCTCACCCTGACATCTTGATATTTGGGTATTTCTTCATAAATATTATGAACCACATTGTGTAATAAATTTTCTTTCAGAAATTCCTTGACCCCCAGCCTCTCCTTGGACAGATCCAGTAGGTTCCATGTTAGGATGAGAGTCCTTGACCTGTCTCCCTAGATGTTCCCTGTCAGAAGAAATTAATCGTACTGGTGCCCATCCAAAGGTATACCCTAGATATAATGAAAATCCCGAAGATAGATTCAAACCACCCCATGATGGATATGTAAGGTGTTGGTATCAGGATACCATTGGGTAAATAGCTCAGTCCCAAGTTCTTGCTGGTGGTAGAAATGGAACTGCGATGTCCACACCACCTCAAATAGCCCAATGTGTCACATTTCTTCCCCAAAATGATTGCATGATTGGAATACCCAATATGCCCAGGCACACTCACTGGTAAAATTACCACAAGACCTCAAGTCCTAGTCCTACATCTAGCCTTTAGTCTCATCAGTAATACTCTATCAGAAGGTACTTGCGTAATGAGCCAGAGAATCCTCTGTGACCGGCTCATTCCCCAAAATGGTTCTAGTCATGGGATTTAGGACATAAACATCCATGCACCTGGTTTCTATATCATTATGTCCATTGTTAGTGATGTTATATGGTAGATATAATTCTCATGGGTCACCCATGAACGCAGTGTATCGACTTCAAATCTTGGCACAAGTACCTCCTTTAAAATACCGAAGTCTCATATAGGTAGGTTGTCAGATAGTACATACTCATTTTGGGTAGGGGTCAGCATGTTGAAGAGACTTTGGTTGTTGGATAAAACTTTTTGGGCACCCTAAAACTGAATGTTCGTGACCATATCATCCCTTCGAGTAGCATATGTAGCTTCTCTCTAAGCGTCACCCCGATTATCAGCCATCTTATTTCAGGAAAGTTCAAAGGAGCCCATGCGAAAAGGATGGCTTGACGTACAAAAAATTAGAAGGCAGAGCGAAAAACTGAGGAAATGGCATGAAACAAATATGACCCTACGCGTAAAATCATGACTGAATTCTGGAGATTGTGTGCAATGGAGGTCAGATTACACACAAAATTGAAAGAGATTTTTGGCACATGAGAGCTCTGAGCTTATCGTGCGAGAAAAGTCGTACCAACCATGGGACCCCAAGGGTTTTTATAGACATCGAGTGGGGTCTTTGCACACACACAAAAATATTTACATGCAACTTAAGGATTTTATGCACAACATCTTCATGAGATAGGATGTCTCGACATTTCCATCGGAATATGACCTTCGCGTCCCCCCATAGATTCGATTCCAACGGGGGGAATTTCTAGACACTGAAATTTGTTTAATGCATAAAGAGGGCATCCATGGATAGAATTAAGGCATATTTCAACTTGGTGACCAATTCCAAATGGAACTGAAGAGCTGTGCGAAAAATCCTAGTGGTGCACGAAAAACCTCTTTCTCATGCGAAAAACAGCCGAACCAAAAGGAGTTTTACATGCAGGTGCAAAAACTTCTATGCCACCGACACTGAGGTTGGGTTTTCCATGCAGGTCAACTTCCATGCGAACCTGATGACCCCAAGTGACAATAAATAGAAGTGTCCCCCTTTCTCTTTTGACGGCTGAAGAATCTGAACCGTCTCCTCTACACGTAATTCACCTCTTCTATGCAAAAAAGATGACTTCCAGGTACGTGATTTTTGGCAATAGGTATCCCTAAGGTCCACCTTCCCGCGGGACCACTAGGGTTTGACCCCCACTAAATCCCCCACCTACTGGGAATTTTGCATGAAAACCCCTCCACCTACGTGAAAACCCTAGGATACCTTTTGCTTGAAGCTCGTCTAGTTATGCACCTATTGCGCGCAAACATCCTCTATTGTGTGAAAACTTCCCTTTTTCTCTCACATGTCCTTTTGTGCACTGCTACTCCAGTTGCATGCCTATTGTGTGTAAAACTCCTCTATTATGTGAAAAACATCATTTCTGCTCACCCAGTATTTTCCCTATGGCTGCTCCATTTGTGAGAAACATGCCCTCCTCTTTCATGCATGTTCGATGTCCCTCTTCTGGGCATCATATTTGGGTGATTCTTACATCTATGTTACACATCCTTCTTTCGTACGACCCACTAGGCTCGTACGAAGTAACTTCAAAGTAGTTTGGGTAGTGTTTCCCATTTGTTTTCTTCGTCTCATTCTTCTTTTCATAGTCACACTAACAGATATTGATTCTTTGCATAGACACACTAATGTGGACCCCTCATTAGATCACTTCACAACACCCCCTCACCACAGCATTGCTGATGCCTTCCCTTACTCAAGGTTAGGGTGAGTATCAGTTATGTAAGTCCTAGGGGTGTAGAGTGAAGCCCCTTCGTCTAAGATGTAAGATGTTAAACTGCCAAACACCATCATCCTTAGCACGTGATGTTAAATTGTGACCCTGCCTCATGCATCATACTTGTGGTTCCCCATATCAGACATTCCCTATGCCCGCTCGTCTCCACGAGAGTGTGCTCTTCCTCACATGGAATGAGATCCTCTTTGTTGGAGAGGCATATGTCCATGGGGAAAGGGAAACCACATTGGTGTAATCCTTTATCCTTTCTTACGGGAGGCATCATCCATGCTCCTCATATCATCTTCATGGTAAAAGACCAGAGGGGGGATGGGCACCAAAACCCTCCTCTCTACCATGCCAAATCCCTCTCCCTTTGGGCTTTGCTGCCACTCGGGCCTCCATCCTATAGTAAGTCCCAATATCCATTTTCCTAGGCTATTAACCACACGTAAGCCCTTATTTTCATTTTGGGCCACTAACCATGTGTAAGCCCCACTCCACTTCCTATATATGCTCCTTTTGCGACATGATCGTCAACTCTATGCTACCTGTTGTTTCTCACACCGAGCATGACTCACGTAGGCTTAGAGTAAGCATTGACCATGGAATCCTCTTTGGGCCGCCCTATAGTGTAAGATCCAATACTTACTCCAAACTATGTGGACTTGGATCTTGGAAAGGAAAGGTATGTAGGAATCCTCCCTGAGGTTCAATCCCAACAACCATTAGTCCTGATCTGCTTCACGTTGGTTCACCAACACCTCTTCCAAACTACGTGGACTTTGATCTTTTCTAATTAAAGGTATGTAGGAAGCCTCCCTGAGGTTCAATCCCAACAACCATTGGTCCCGACCTCCTTCATGTTGGTTCAACAACGCCTCTTCCAAACTATG
Source organism: Viscum album (assembly GCA_963277665.1). Taxonomy (NCBI): domain Eukaryota; kingdom Viridiplantae; phylum Streptophyta; class Magnoliopsida; order Santalales; family Viscaceae; genus Viscum; species Viscum album. The sequence goes on along the minus strand of OY728136.1, from coordinate 798,866,509 downwards.
TGGACTTTGATCTTTTACAAGGAAAGGTACGTATGAAGCCTCCCTAAGGTTCAATCCCAACAACCATTAGTCCCAACCCCCTTCACGTCAGTTCACCAACACCTCCTCTGAACTACGTGGACTTTGATCTTCTCCAAGGCAAGGTATGTAGGAAGCCTCCCTGAGGTTCAAGCCCAACACCTATTGGTCCAGACCCCCTTCACGTTAGTTCACCAACACCTCTTCCGATATACAAGGACTTTAATCCTTGCCAAGGAAAGGTAAGTAGGAAGCCTGCTAGAGGTTCAATCCCAACAACCATTGGTACCGACCCCCTTCACGTCAGTTCACCAAACAACTTCCCTAAGTATGCGGACTTTCATCCTTGCCAAGGCAAGGTACATAAGAAGCCTCCCTGAGGTTCAAGACCAACACTCATTGGTCCTGACCACTTCACGTTGGTTTACCCACACCATCCTGAACTACACGGACTTTGATTATTTCCAAGGAAAGGTACATAGGAATCCACCCAGAGGTTCAATCCCAACAACCATTGGTCCTGAACCCCTTCACATCAGTTCACCAAACACCATCCCAAACTACATGAACTTTGATCCTTTCCAAGGTAAGGTATATAGGAAGCATCCCAGAGGTTCATGTCCAACAACCATAGGTACCAATCCCCTTTATTCTGGTTTACCAAAACCTCTTCAAAACTACAGGGACTTTGATCCTTTCCAAGGTAAGGTACCTAAGAATCTTCCATGAGGTTCAAGCCCAATTCCCATTGGTCCCAATGAATTTACATCATTCCACCCCCATCCTGCATGACGTTAAATTGTACGCCCCTTTTGTCCTACATGACACTAAATTGTTCCCTATTCAATGATACGCTGTTGTGATCCCCATTCAGTGGTAAGTTGTTTTCAACCCCATGCAGCGGTAAGCCATTGTCAACTCGATGCAGTGGTAAGCCATTTTCAACCCCATGCAGCGGTAATCCATTGTCAACCTTGTGTAGCGATAAGCCATTGTCGTCCCTTTAATTGGGACCTGCATCTCCGGTTTTTCCTTGTAGTGTCAGACGAACCTCAGGCTGCTAACCATGCATAAGCCATAGTATATCATTGGGTCATTTTCCTCTACGCACACCTAGATTTCGGGCCCCATTTTGAACTATGTGGACTTTGATACTTGCCAAGGTAGGGTACGTAGGACACCTCCCTGAGGTTCAAGCCCATCACCCATGTATCATCCCAGTATTTCCCTCAAGCATATGTGTTTTGAGAAGGCCATTCCATACCCATAGGTTCCACTTCATCCAGGTCCTATCCGTACGGGGTGCCTCCTCCGGAATCCCATCACCCCACAAACTACACGAACTTTAATTCCCTTACATGGGGATACATTGGAAGTCTCTTCAAGGATCAATACCAACATCATCGTTTCCCTCATGTCGGCTCCATCTCATACCTTCCACTTCATCCAACTCTCCATTATCCATCCTGACTCTTACATCAGATTCTACATCTCGGTGAGTTCATGCCAATTCACCTCTTCAATACTCTTAGAATCACTCTTCTAACTAACCACGTGTTATCCCTAACATCAATGTTCCCTCTAGGGGTTGCAACCATCTGATCCACTCCAGTAAGTGTTCCGATTAGTCTGATCCATCTCCACTAGACGTTAAACTCAGGGCATAACCTGTGTTAAACATGGGAAACTGAGAAAAACCTCAGAGAAATGCCTATGGCATATAATTCCTCACATTAGATGTTGGATGCCTCAGGCTTCCATGCCCTTGAGAAGCCCTATCATAAGGGGAAGAAACCCAAACACACTAGTGTTCTAGTGTCCAGACGCGCCAGTGATATCCAACATGACTACTCCCCCGACCAAGGGTTGTTTCCTTGACTATACCACTTGGAATGTCCTAACAGAAGCAGTGTAATTAACCGATATCCATGAAGATATGGTACTAGTAAGAGTTTCACAAACAACGTTTTAATCTATAAGGGAGACCTGAACTAGGGGACAAGTTTTGAGGAGGAATCCATGGAAGGAAGAACTGACATACCATCATCTCATTTCGATCAAGGAGAAAACATTACTGAACAATTGGTAGATACCGCCTACCTTTGGAAAGATGGAATATGGGGTAATAGTCAGCACGTCCTCATCCTATGAAAAGGATGGATGCACGCGCCCCGACAAAATCATCGGAAACAGTGTCGAGTACATATTTTTATGTGGTGCATCATGGATCGGGCTTGGCTGTGTATTGATGTATATATAGGAAGTGATTACTTATGGTTTGTGCAAGCTTAGACCACATGAGAAGAATTATGTGACCCATGATCTCGATTTGGCACCGGTAGTCTTCGTATTGAATATATGGTGACACTACCTTATGGGTGAGTGGTTTATTGTTGACTCTAACCACAAGAGCCTCAAATACATATTCTCATAGAAGGATCTGAATCTGAGGCAAAGGTGATGGTTATCATTCCTCTAGGATTATGACATTGAGATATTATATACTACTAGGAAGGGGAACGTTGTGACAGATTCTCTCAACCGGAGATCGAGTTTACAACTTTTAAACGAGGCAACAGAGTAGTTGGCCTCATTAAAGTTATCCTTTATGGATAGAGAGGATAAAGCTTACCTTCAGTTGATGGTTGTCACCCCTCCACTCTTGCAGTAAGTCAGGGAGGCATAGCTTGGGGATGTTGACTATGAGGCTTTACATGCTCAGTTATCCATAGGACATGCTCCTAATAGATATTCGAAAGGTGGGGAACACATTATTCTTTTTAGGGGATGCACTGTTGTACTAGTGGAATTGTGGTAGGAGGTCATGAGGGAGTTTCATACATCCCCCTTAGTAGTACATACTAGGGTGGAAGAAATGTACCATGACCCCAAACATCTATTTTGGTGGTCAGGTATGTAGAAGGTAGTAGAAGAGTTCATTTCTTGATGGCTTAAGTTCCAGCAGGTGAAGGCTGAGCACTAGGTTCTAGTAGGGTTAGCTCTCCCCTTGGAGGTACCTCAGTGGAAGTGGGATGTAATATCAATGGACTTCATGATGGTCTTACCATGAACATCCAATGGACACAATTTCATATTGGTGATCATTGATCGATTCACCAAGTTAGCCCACTTCCTAAGTATTAGGGAGAAGAGTTCTATAGAGTTCTTCAGATTCCTCTACAGACAAGAGATAGTTTGGATTCATGGCATCCATTTGAAAATAGTCTCGGATCGAGACGCCCATTTCACATATCAGTTATGTAAGGGATTACAGTAGGATTTCGGGACTCAACTACACTTGAGCACAGTGTTCCATCCCCAGACAGATGGTCAGATGGAGAGGACCATTCAGGTTCTTGAGGATATGTTGAGGGACTATATCTTGGACTTTGGTCTCAATTAGGAGGACCAAATTCCATTGGTGGAGATTGTGTACAATAATAGCTACCACTCCACCATTGGAATGACACCATTCGAGGCTTTATATGGGAGACCCTTTCTGTCACCGCTTTGCTGGACCGACCCCGGAGAGTCAACACTTCTGGGTCCAGAATTGGTGCGAGATAACACTGAGATGGTGTAGATCATCCTATAGAGGATGAAGACTGCACAGAGCTAGCAGAAGTGTTTTGTTGATAGGCGACAAAGACCCCTGATGTTCTAGGAGGGAGACTATCTCTTCCTTCGGGTCTCACCTCAACAAGGGTTACAAATATTTAGCTGGGGAGAAAATCTATCTCCAAAGTTAATTAGACCTTTCTAGGTTCTTCACAAAGTTAGAGAGGTGGTGTACCTCTTAGATCTACCACCATAGATGCACTGGGTACATGATGCCTTTTACGTGTTGCAGTTGAGGAGGTATATGCATAACCCATCGCACGTCATCGATTGGGGTGAGTTGGACATCAACGATGGAGAAACATTGGTTTAGAACCTATTAGAAATAGAGGATCAGTAGGATAGTATCCTTCATGGGTGATCAATTCCCTTAGTGTGTTTCTAGTGGTAGTATGAGAATCTTTAGGAGAGCACGTGGGAGAGGGAGGCTCAGATCCGTTCCTAGTACCCATATCTGTTTGAGTAGCCTTTTGTTTTAGATTTTTGAGGATGTAAAGCCCTAAGGTGGGGAGAATGTAATGTATTTTATTTTTTTTATATTATTTTTAAAAATTAGATGGAATTATTTGGATACCAATCTTTTCAATGGCGTGTGATTCTGAGGCCCGGAGTTCCCAGAATAAACGTTTGAAATGAATAAAACTTTTAAATAGCATGGGTGAATAGTTTTCCTGAAAAAGTTGGATAACATTTAAATGAGTTCCTAGATCAAAAATAAGAGGGAATATTTGCGTTCAGAGCAGTGACTTTACCTTAGTCAATACCTAACATCGACCAGCACGGGTCAGCCGCAAAAGTTAGTTTTTTGGACGTTTCAAAAGAAATTAACTAAATAAATAATTTATTTTATTTTAAATGTTTCCATAACGTAGAAAAGATTATTTTCTTTAAATAATAAGGAGCCCATGGTTAGACTCTTAACCCAGGAGAACTCCCTAGAATCCTCTAGAGCTTTGGAGAAGAGCCAACCTTGGATGATTCTTGATGGACACCGACAAACAATGACGCGTGGATCGTTGCGCAGCGAGATCGAATCCCAACCAATGACTGATCTCCCTTTTCATCTACAACCGAGGTAAGAGTATTTTTCTTTGTTTTTTCATCGTTATTTTATTTAACAACAAACGCAGATCTACCCATGAATCGGTTGATCCACGGATCACGCGTTCCTGTTGGAGGGTTATTATTTTTCTGGGGTTTGATTCGGGAAATTGATTTGTGATAATTTTTGGATTATCATTTGATTTTCCCTGTTTAATATTTCTAATGGGAGTGGATAAATTTCATGAAAAATGACAGTGGAGGTTCATTCCTCAATTGGTTTTATTGTATTTTCTTCCTCTTTTCTTCACGTTCTTCACGGGGCGACAAACAAAGGATTGTTGTGAGTCTATTTGACAATGCAATAATCTCTAATCAGAGATCGAACATCGTGAAGACCTAGTAGAGGTGTGACAACGATGGAAGATGATGAATCAGCTCGGAACAAGGAGGATCATTTTTCAAGAATTCTTTATGCGGTTGGATCAAAACTTGATTTCAAGGCTGATCAGAAGTCCAAAAACAAAGAAAAAAACTTTTCAGTGTTGGGGAAGGATTGTCAGAATGAAGATCAAAGCATCAAAGAGGTACAACGAAGAAATTTCGTGATTCTATATAATTTTGGAACACATGACATTTATCCTGAAAAACATGTCGTGTGGGGCTAGCAGCGGGGTCTAGGGTTTACACGCTGCACATGATGAAGAACATGACGTACCTCCAGGGAGACATGGCATGAGGGCCCCACCCAGTAGTGTTAGGAGTTATGGGTGATAGGAATCACTAACATGGTGTGTTCTCTGAAGAATAGGGCGTGTGGGTCCTTATATGGGACTCAATGTGTATCTTGGAAGATACACAAACATGGGGTGGAGTACACAGTCATGTGTTGCACCACACGGCTAGACCAGGCTGGTTACGCAAGCTACCCCGTGTATTGGTTACACAGGATGGCCCGCACAAGTTGAAGTCGTTTATGGGCACACAACCATGCACACGGAGGAAACCCTTGTTAGTCAGGCACTGTGTGTGGTCTGCCCTACATGTTGTGTACTTACCTTTCGACATGGAATGTTCCTTCTGACTTGGGCCATTTCACACGGGCAGTACCCAAAGTCATGAGACACGGTGTGTGACCCATTCTAAACACCATCTATATTCTGGAACATGGCTTGGTTCCATTGTTAAATGTACCTTGGGTAGGATCCATTTGGGTTAGTGATCCTTTTTCTCATTCCTCTGAAGGTCAGGTATCATTTCTATTCCCCAGAGTATGATCCTATCAGTAGAACATTCAAATTTAGAGTCAGGTATCCCTCCAAGAGGCCTGAAGCGAGATCCTCTATCCATTATTGACCCCAGGTAGAGTCTAGTATGAATATGTCTAATCCTACCAGACATCGATCCTCTACATAGCAGGTGAATCCAAATGATTAAAAGTATCCACCAAGGCCTTGGTAGTGATCTTTATCTGAGTATCATGATCTTTCCCCACTCAGGAGGGTACTCTCCCTAAATGTGTACATCTATCTCTCATGGATTTTCCCGACGAACAATACTTCTCAGATGTACATCATCAGGGATATCAGACTTGTGGAGTGAGTTCTCCCAGATTATTGCTTCATGGAACCTTCAAATTGAATCTGTAGTGGCGGTATGCAGTTGTGTGACTTGCCTCAAGACTACGATATTGTGTTTTGAGTATATCTAGATAGTGTCTCTCTTTCTATATTTTTTGTAGACATATACTATGTACTTCTGACTATACCCTTACTTTGTGTATTGCTTTGTGGTTTCCGAGGTCAACTACTGAGTATTGTTATACTCACCCCTACATGGTCTTTGCCTGCATGTGTCGTGTTTTGTGCAAACGAGCAGCCTTTTGATGGAGTCCAGGGAGGACCAAGACCGGACTAAGCTTTCTGAGTTCCATATAGGCCGAGGTGTTCTTACGTCCATGGGAAGCAGTCCCAGTACCTATTTGTGTTTACAGGTTAGACTTTTTAGTTTGAAGAATCTTTTTTTTGGTGGGATTGTATTCTGGACCAGTTTTACTTTCCACACTTTACTTTCATTGTATTCTGTCGGTTGGGTTTAGTTTTTTTCATGAATTTTTTTCCTTAGTGGTTTTTAAATTTTATTTTCTATGGTCTTAGAGATGTGTGCATGTGTATAGGTACCTAGGAAATGCCTCCCATGTTAGTGATATGCCTACTCGGTGCAAGTCACCAGCCCCTAGCCTATTAGAGGTGGGCTTGGGGAGTCGTGGCACAAGCCCCACTAGGACGGGTCATGACCCATGTAGTTCTGGAGGATGTTGTGCAGTTTTACATCATGCGATAAGGATGAGAGATGAAAAAGGGATGTGTCAAGGGGATATGTGTGGAATGGAAAAAATAGTACGATGTGAATAAGGACATGGATTCCATACCACACCACAAAATCTTAAATAAGAACCTATGATAGGGGATGAAAAGGTCAAGGGACTCGTGATGGGAAGTCTCAGTTAGTTTGTAGTTTAGCATCTTGTGATGAGGATGATGAATGATCTTATTCTAAGGTCATAGGGCTCAAGCCATTGATACATGACCCTTTATGAGGGTATTACCTTACCAAAGCTCTTAAGACCACATGATAAATTCTATATTTAAGAAAAAAGTAATTAGATTAGGCTCTCCCCAACATATAAGGGTATGTAAATGACAGAAGAAGGTCAGATAGGGTTGATTCTGACCTGATCAACACTCCTGCCTGAGGCAGAAGGATGTTTGAAGGGATAGCCGGACAAAATGAATCATTGCAACCAATATTTGGGACATACGGGTGTGGTGCTAACGATGGGGAATGGATGTTAACCACATTCAAAATGAAGCATCCACATTGTGTGAACTGAAATGAGAACAAAAAATGAGCATCAACTATAGAACATAGTCAAAACCTGGGACTTGTATTGAAGTATCATTCAAGATCATGGAGGAAATTGGCATGAGATGGTAGGAGATCCCTATGGACTAGAATCCATTTCATTTTCAGGTCATTTTTGATGTGAAAGATGATGAAGACCCAAATAAATGGGATGTGTTAAGTATGAATATGCCCGTGTAGTTTAACGTCGTGCAGGATGATGAAAGAGGTGGAGATCTACGAGGAGAGGGATACATGGTGCGGTCATGATGAACTTGATGTGAATGAAGGAAAAGGACTACACCACACCATGTGTTTTGACCCAAGTGGAGATCTTGATGTTTTGGTTTGGGCCTAAGGACTAAATGTCCAAGCGTTCCTACGTATCCCATGAGGATGGGAATTAAGCCATATGTAGTTATGAAAGGGCCATGCAGTGTAACGTCATGTGGTGAGGATGTTGTAGGATAAAAGAATGAGGAGGGGCACATGGTGAGATCATCATAAACCTGATATTATTGGGGCTAGATAAGTCTACAATACACCATGTGGGATCCTCCAAGGAAACTACACCTAGGGGGTAGTCAAAGAGAAGAGTTTGGGGGCTAGACACTAAGACAAAGCGTCTGAGTATTTCTATGCATCACATGAGGATAGAAATAAATACATATGTAGTTCTTGAGATGTTGTGTAGTTTTACATCATGTATCAAGGACCTAAAGAGATATTAGTTTAAATTCATAGATCTCAGACTATTTTGTAGTTTATCGGCATGCAGGACGGGTGATGGGTAGTTTTACGTCTTTCAACTGAGATGGATCTCACATTTTAACATCATATGGTGAATATGGAACTATTTAGGGTCATGTAGAACCAGTTAATTAGGAAATTTATTGCTTGAGGAATTTTTCATTGTTGGGAGGAGTTATACACTCACCATCTATGGTAACCAGGGAGTACGCGCCATTAGGGTAAACCTTGTGAATGATGTAAGGTCCTTCCCATTTCGGCTCTAGTTTGGGAAATTTCTTACTAGGTAGCATCGACATTCTCAGAGCCAACACCATGTCATGTTTCAAGAAAGAGCATAGGCAAACTTTCTTGTTGAAAGATCTGGCTATCTTGCTCTGATGCCTTTCCAGATTATGCAGGGAACAAATCCTGTTGTCATCGATCGCTTTTAATTCAACCAGATAGACTTCAGCTGCCTTATATGGTGTTTTCTAATTGTATAAAGTTGTGTGTAATGAAGTAAACTGAATATCTATGGGTAGGATGTCCTCTCTTCCATACACCAGGGACTATGGGGTCACCTGGGTGGAATTACGAGTCATCATCCGATAAGCCAAGAGGGCGTTGGGGAGTTTGTCCAGCGAAATCTTCTTGTTCTGGCCAACCATTTTATGCCGGATTTTGGAGAGTTTTTTTTTTGAATTCCTTGATCTTCCCATTTTTCTGCATGTGATAGTGGGAGGTATAGTTATAATGGATGTTTTACTTGGAATAACATTTCTTCAACTCGGCTACCCGGAAGTTGGTGCCATTATCGGTGAGGATGGCGTGAGGGACTCAAAATTGGTAGTTGATTTTGGAGGTCACAAATTCAAAAATATAAGGGGATTTGACCTGCTTGAGAGGAACTACCTCTACCCACTTGGAAATGAAATCCGTAGGGGTCAGTATGAACCATCATTGTTGAGCTATCACTGGTGGATATGGTCCCACGACATCGAGTCCCTAGACCAAAAAGGCCAAGAGTACTTGGTAGTGTGGAGAGGCTCTTGAGGCCAATTCACAAAATTATCATGTATTTGGAACACATGGAACCTCTTGGAAAACTCGATACAATCATGGATTATGGTTGGCCAAAAATACACTAATATTTGAATCTCGTGAGATAGTTTTGTCCTAGTATGATGAGATTTGTAGGAACCGGCATGAACCTCTTGAATGGCCAGTGAAATCTCACCTCCTTGAATGAAACATAGGAGAATCCCATCAAACCCATGTCTATAGAGGATATACTGAAGACCAGGACCAATTTAGAGGGTAAACTATAATGAACAACGTTGGATTTTCTCATGCTCGGCTCGCTCTACCAGGAGGCTACCGTGTTGGAGGTACTTGATAAAAGGGGTCCTCCAGTCTGGAGTCACATCCAACACTCTGTTAGGGGGACATGGGGACCCATACATGGAGGCACTGATAGTAAGGTGGCTTACCTACGGGTTATCCTCATTGTTCGGGGTCATGGGGGTGATGAATCTCTGGTGGGCCATATGAATAATTAAATAATATAGATCAGGCTCTACAATAGATGCTGCTAAGATGGCCAAGGCGTCAGCTCGATCATTCTAGGATTGAGGGACATGGTTAACTTTTGGCCGAGATGGGAACTGAGCCATCAATTGGAAAGTAAATTCCAATAGTGGTAAGCGATTTGGATTCATGACCACATAGTCACCATTGATCTGCTTGATGACTAGTTCAGAGTCCCCTTTCACATGAAAGTGGGGAACAACAATATGGAAGGCCAGCTTGAGGCCAGTAATGAGAGCCTGATACTCTTCCTCATTGTTGGTATCGATTTCTGGAAATAAGAATGAATATAGCATAATGGATAGTGATGGTGTGATGAAGACAATTTCCAGGCCCACTCTGTTGAGTCTGGGGTCATTGAGTATTCTTCTGTTAGGGCTTTGGTAAGCGCCATCAAAATGAATTTTCCAACACGGAATGGCTTGGTCTACCAAGAGGATTTCCTCATCCAGAAAATCAAGGCTCGGGGACTGGTCTGCAGGATCTAGATGGGTTACAAGGAAGTCTTCAAATGCTTTCCCCTTAATATCCCTTTGGGAGATGAACCATATGTCGAACTGCTGGAGGATTACTTCCCACTGAGCTAGACATCCTATCAACATGGGGCAGTTTATGAAGTAATTAAGCAGATCCACTTGGGACACTAGCTATATCTTATGGTGCTGGAAGTAATGTCACAATTTCTACACTGTGAATACCAGGACAAGTCATCTTTTCTTGACTGAAGAGTATTTGATCTTTGTATTGATGACCATGTAGCTGAGATAGTATATATTTTTCTCTATTCCATTTTTTTCTTTTGGGTGAGAAGGGCGTCGAGAGATCGTTCTAGGGTAGTCACATAAAGGACTAGTGGTTTTATGAAAATGGGTGGCATAAAGACCATAGGCTTTAATAGATGCTACTTGATTTCCTCGAAATAATAATAACATTCCTCATCCTACTAATATACAATGCCTTTATTCATGATATGATAAAAGGGATTACACTTACTATCCCAATTCACGATTAGTCATCATATGTAGGCCAAGTGGCCTAGAAAGGCTTGAAGTTACCAAATATCACTCAGAGGAGACATCTAACTGATGACCTTAATTTTATCTGGATTGATCTCGATGCTTTTATATCTGACAATGAATCCATGAAAATTTTCGGAGGTGACCCTGAAGGAACACTTCAACGGTTTCATCTTCAGATGGTGAGAACAGAGGAGGATGAACAATTTCTAAAGGTATTTGAGATTGTACTAGAACAAGAGATATTTAACCACCAGATCATCCACATATAATTCCACCAATGCCTTGAGAATCAACTTAAATATGCGATGCATGGAACACTGATAGGTAGCACCTACATTTTTTAGACTGAAATGAATTACCTAGTAGTAGAAAGTACCTTGTGGTGTCCTAAATGGTGTTGAATCTTCATCCTCAGGGGGCATTCAAATTTTTTTATACCCAGAATACCCATCCATGAAGGGGAGAGACTAAAACCCAGCAGTGACTTCAATAAACATTTATTTCATAGGAAGAGAAAAATCATCCTTTGGACAATGACGATTGAGATCCCAAATGTCGGTATAGACTCTGATATGTCCATTATTTTTTTTGAAGGTAAAAATGATAGATAACCATTAGGGGTACTAGAACACCTTGATGAAGTTAGATATGATGATATTATCAACCTCAGACTCAACCATGGCCCCATGAGATGGGTGCATCTTTCTGGGAGGGTGTTTAAAACCATGATGATTTTAAGTAAGACCGAGGCGGTGGATGGAGACTTAAGGATCTAGTCCTAGAATCTCGTTATAATTCTAGGAAAAAACATCACAATGCTTCTTTAGAAAGTCCATATACAACTATTTATCTTTGGTAGGCATAACAACACTGATCAATGTCGGTTTCAGATCCATCTTGTTACCGTGGTTCACCTGTACAAATTCATTAACCGTGGTGGAGACATCCTCTTCGAAAGTGGGAGGTGCATCCTCAAAATCATCTTCTTAATTAATGGAGGAGGGATACTCAGTGGGGGGATATTCCTCTAAATCAAAAGATCCTAACGGGAAGCTGGTGTCATCCTAAGCGGTAGTGGAAACCACATCGGGGGGCTCCTGTGCTGCTGAAACCATATAGATGAAAGTTTTTGACCTGATCCTATCTGTTCTTCGACCCAAGGTTCCACACTTGATGATATCAAAGAAATAGTGGCATGTTGGCCTTAGATGTTTTATCCTAGCTCAGAAAAACAAGCACTTATGATGTATTGTCATTACCATGGGGTGGATATCATGATTCCTTATAGGAGTAGGGGTCTTCGAGATAACCCAAGCCTGATTTGTATATGAATACTTGGTAATCTTATGATGTCTATTCGACTTGGGGATGTTCTTCCCCTCATTCCAGAAAAAACAAATAATTTCCCCATATCTGGGGTCATAGCCTCAAATCGATGGATTGGTAAAATGTAGTCATCATTTAGGCTTGTCCACGGGTCGGTTGCATCCATAGCGTGTTTAAATTCATTAACTTGGATCTTCTTATCCTTGCTCTTATAAAAGAAGGTATCAAGGTATTGGGCATCACAAGAGTAAAAGGGAGACACATCACCTTGGATTATGCCTACTCAACCATTAAGGGAGTACATAAGGCACGGGTGATACGATGAAGGGACCGCCACATGCAGGTGAATCCATGGCCTACCTATCAATATGTTTTAGGTGGTGTCCTATGATACAACCATGAACTCAGTGTAGGATACCAGGCCACTGAACTAGGTCTTCAGGCATATATTACTAACTGGTCTTTGTTCAATCCTAACATAACATTGAATTTTCAGGTCAGAGGGGCTCACATCATCTTCATACAACCCCATATTTTAGAGGGTCTAGTTCAGGATAAGGTTGATCCTAGATCCTGTGTCGAAAAGACAGTTACGAACCTCCACTCCATTGAAGTGGCTAGTGATGTACAGTGGGAGGAAGTTCCCCTTTATGGGAGAGCCTTACTCTTCTCTATATAATGAGATAACGGCCAGACATTCAGCATGCTCGAATACCTCATCATGGAAGGCTCATGTAGTTGCTACCTCCATCTCAAACTAGAGGGGTCTTCTTAAAGCCTTGGAGAGGGCTTCATGCATATCCACTGATAGGAATAGAGCCTCAATGGTAGAGTTCCTCATAGGAATTCTTGATATATGTTTAACGATATCATACTTCCATGCCAAGTGTGAAATTATGCTTACAAGAGGAAGTTCGGCGGCATGGGTATGATGGGACCTTATGGATGAATCAGCGGCTGACTAGTACTGGGAATGTCCCACTTCTCACTTGTAGAAGCTCATGGAATGACTATGGGATGTTGGATAGGTGAATTAGGCTAGTCTGTAATAGAATGTGGATGATCACAACATGGTCAGGGAAGCTCTTCCTGATCAAGTAACACAAATAGTGGTGAAGGTGGACCTAATCACACCAGATAAGATGGTTGCGCATATTAGTCTTTATGCTAGTCTTCTTGTCTGGTTTCGGTAGCATGCATAGCCTTATTGAATGTACTGACCAAGGCATTTTTACTGCTCATATATCCACGACTCTATCGACACTAGAGATAGCTAGGGACGTTGGGAGGATTCGTCTAGTTCTCCTCATAATCAAGAATCATGTAGGGGTTTACCCGCTCCATGGTGTTAACCGAAGCATACCCTTGATCATCACTTGAAGAATACTCCACCACTGGACAAATTATGGGGGTAATCAACATCTCTCGGGGCATAAAGTCATCAAGAGTATGGTATGATGACAACATCAGTGGGGTACTGTGTTTTTCCTTCAGTTTTTTATGATTTCTCTTCTAGGAATAGGGAGGATGAGACACCAATATAGAAGTAGTATCTGCAGATGAAATAGGGAATTATGAAGAATCAGGTCAATTCAAACGTGCATAGATAATACCATTGTAATGAGAAACTGCCTCATGAGTCATCTAGTCATCATATTTTTGAGACCCGTGGCTAGAAAACTGATTTCACTCACCCTGACTATCACTTCCACTGTCTGGATTCACAAATACACATTCCACCTATGTAAGAGCTGGGACTAACATGACTATGTTGTTATCAACATGGTCTTGAAGCCAATATTTAAACACATATCATTGTTTTAGGGTGTTTTTTAAGATCCAGTGATAGAGGCAGTATTTGGGGCGATCAGTGAGATCCACCTCTTAAAGCCTCCAACATTTTGGAAATCATAAAATTCCTTGTTCCAAGGAACTTTAGAAATAACTGGGGACCTGAGCATTATTGAATGATTAGGTCCAGTTTCTATTATCTGGTAAGGGGGCTCTGGGAGATTGTCCTTGACGAGGGGATAGAGGATCTTATGGGTGAAGTGGAACCTAGTTATCTTTCCTAGGTGGTGGTGGCACGTTATGTGGGGGTGTCTGCCCATTCTGAGGTGGGTGCTGCTGGGCTAGAGGATGTTCCCAAGGAGGCGGGCCTCTATGAGTCTGTGGAGGTGGATCCATTAGTAATAAATCTAGTTTTCTGGGGGCCTCTATTTGGTCCATTGTGGTAGGCTCGGCCTTAGCGGCCCTTCTCGTGGGAACTGCAAGAGGCAAAGGACAAACCTGCTTGGCCTATTTCAAGGATTCCTCTATGTGTTGGGCCTTATAAGAGAAATAGTAGAATCCCCCGAGGTAATTATGAGTAATGAGAGAGGGTACCGGTTCAGTATTGACATTACCCACACACATTGTCAATAGATGTTCCAGAGTTAGCGGCATATCCAGGGAGTAGGTGAGGTCTTTCCACCGGGCAACATAGTTTGCAACACACTTGTCAGGCCTCTTATTACACTTGAAGAGGTCTGAAATACTCTTCTTCTAGGTGGTAGAGCTGAACTGGTAAATAAACTATCTATGAATATCTTCCAAGTCGGCAACTCACCAAATGGGTAACCGTCTATACCAGGAAAATGTAGTCCCTTACAATGTCTGTACGAAACATTGGAGTTTGGTATCCTCTTATTGCGCTGGAGTTCCCAGCATGGGTCCACACCTTGATATTAAGTGGGCCATATGTTTCAGCAGATCACCCATCCTATTAAATGGGGAAAGGTAGGGTTTCCAAAACCTAAGGTGTGGGAATATTTTCCACCCATGCTAGAAATGGATTACCATCGGGCGAGATTTCCATCTATCGAGTTTCCAACACCATGAGGTGAGAAATGAGCACTACCATCAGATTATCTAGGTGGAGGTTTCTATCATGATGAGGATCTCTGACCACCAGTGCATTTGTAGGTTCTTCAACATGATAAGTAGGCCCAACGTCTTGTGGAGCGGCTGGTGGGATGGCCTGTGGAGTGGCTAGGGGAACTTGAGTTGGTTCCCGAAGATTATCACGCTACTCATGTGGATTTGGTGACACATACAACACCATCTTTCTATAAGCTCCAGATTCTACCATATCTATTTGGGAAGGATAGTCAGGGTCACCAAGAGGCAACTCACCATGGGGATGTTGTACATGACCTTCCTGCCCCAACCGAGGATCACTATAGTATGGTTTCCACTATGCAGTGTGTTCAACAAGGAGGTCATCGACCATATTCTTATGCTCTATGAGTTGTTGATGAAACGTTTCCTTTTTGAGATCATCATATGTATTCTATACAAAGCCAAATGGGTCAGAGGGTTTGACAGCCCCAAGATTCTCTTTGCCCTTATTGGGATTTTGGCTGAGAACTAATAAATCAGTGGGCATGGGAAGACCCAGTCGATTTCTTTGTTGGCGACTAACCCTTCCTAGTGGATCCAATAGGTGTGGAACTCCCCCAGGAGGCAAGTTATCTCCAAGGAGTTCTATTTTGTTCTCTTCCTATGATAGATCAGCCATGTTAACCATGACTCTACCTGGGAGAATATCCTCAATATTTTCTGGAAAGCTGGGTTGGGGCCAGATAGAACTGAAATGGAGGGTAGCATACTACCACCAACCAAAAACATGAATGTGGGGGGAACCATCCTTGATTATTCTGCAAAGAAATTTCTAGATCTAAACGCATCATTGTTGGATGTTTCGATGGTGACTGGGAGACTTAGGGATTTGGGCCACATACATCACAACCAAGTCAACCATTCAACATTGATGGTCAATATCTTCAATGTATTCCTGCCTCTTGGGCTAATCCACTCACTAATAATGGATATGGATGTGCATCGCTTAGAGGGTTTGGTAAAAACACGTGACTTACTATGGGGTAAGTGATTGTGGTGCACTGAAGTTCATGGTTGCGATTGGATAGAAAATATCTGGGAAATGATCTGCTACATGGATGTCCCACAAGCTCCATGGATCAGACTTGGGATCTATCCCTTGGTTTCCCCACTCGTCAACTAGGGGTGGATGTGGGACCGGTAATAACACTGGAGAGGACTACTAATATAGTAGACTGGTTGATGGAGAATACGACGAACGGGATGACAAGCCGCCACATCTTGGGTTACCCTACAATGAATGCAATGTCTAAGCCACCACATCCTGGTAAGACGGACTAGAAACCATGGATTCTGGCATAGGGGCCACATTTACTGGTGGTGTTCCATGTTGTTGTTCATCCTCTATCAGTCCCCAAAATAACTCTCCATGATATCTGTTCAAGGCATAGAATGACCCTATTGACGATATGGAGGATTTCAAGGCCATTCCCTGTAAAGAGGCCAAATATTCCTCTTACTGGATGTATCTGTAGATGGAGGTGGGAATATGGTGGACCTCTCTCTCTAGAAGGATGAGGCATATGCTCCTTGTTCCGTCCCTAACCCTCGACATAGAGGATCGATGTGAGGGTTCCATTGTCGAATCACATTCCTCCTTAGAATCTGAGAAGCAGACATGCTAAATCGTGTTCTGAAACATCTTGGTATTCTTCTTAAGTAATCGGAGAACCTCCCTCATTTTCCTGGGTGGATCTTTAGGAGAGGGTAGATTTTTCGCTCGTGGTGGACCTTCGACCTAATTGATGCTGGAGTGGAGAGGACTTTCGCCATGTTGAGTTGGGTGTGAGGATAACCTAGAAAAATGTAAAAGGGAAAACAGGTAGGACCTCTGTGTCCACTGTCTTATGCATAGAGGGAATATTTGTGGGAAGTTCTAGAGCTCGTAGGACCTCCTTTTGAGTAGGTAAGAGCATGGGTAGGGCCTCCATGTTTGTTTCCTTTGGCAATGTCGGTATGAAGAGGGTCCTTATACTGATCGAGCTAAACACAGGTTGGACCTCTGTATTGGGTCCCAATGAAGTAAGGCAGACCTCCACTTCTCTGATTTCTGGGACAAGGAGTACCTTCTTTATTTGCTGTAATAACATGGTGAATACCCCTTCACTAACGGTTGACCGGATGGGTAGCATCATCACATCGGTGACCTGCGACAGAAGGAAAAACTCCATACTTGAGGTCACAGGAGTAGAACATCTTTTTGTACTTTGTGTAAATACGGCGGGGTGGAACTTCTCTTATATTGATGGTGGCATGGGGAGGACCTCCACCCCAATCTTGGGAGTGTGACAGACCTGAACTCTCATTGGTGGTGGCATGGGGAGGACCTCTATACTAGATGTCGATGCCGTGGGTCAGCCCATAATAGACGCCACCCGTGTCGGCGACTAGGAAATTCATCCCAACCTTCTAGTCGGGCAGTTGGGGCCTCGATCCAGCCAAGCGTATAGATTCCCATGATCAATATGAATGGGATATTGGTAGTATATGTTGGTGGGGGCACGATCCACATGAGCTTTTGATGATGGCACCACCCTGGAAGGAATCCTCTTCAGCATTCACCTGATGTTGTCATCAGGTTAACCAGACTAGGGTCTGGGGTGAGGGTTCATAACTCACCTACTCCTCATCCAGTGGGGCTAGGTGGTGGTGCTAAAATAACCTGGTGGGATCCCTCCTTGGTGGCCCCTAGGACAGGATTACAGCTGAGCTATCCCGGATATCCCTAACCTCAATGGCATAGGGGGGAGTCGTCAAAGCGCCCTGGGGAGAGGCTCCTAAAAATGATATAGGTTGGAGTGGGGAGAAGTGTCTCCCTACGTGGCCCTTGGGAAAGGCAGTGATGATGAGTTGAAAACACCTCCATGTAATGTTGGACCATATCTTGATTTGGGATAATCCCTTCTTCCTCATATCATCAGATGAGGTCGTTAATCACCCTTCTCTGAAGGAATTCAGATGGAGATATAGGGAATGGGTGCCTAGTGACCATTGATGTAGATGTTTTCGTAGAAGAGATGAGGCTTCATGGGATTTTCAAGTTAACATTGCCTTGGACCCTACATTGATGGGTGGGTGGTGATCGATTTCATGTCATAGCAGCTTGGGTCTGGAAAAGTCTAGGGGTTCAACCATTAGTGAAAAAATGAAGGAAAGCGACGTCCAGTGCCCCAGTGCCATTGCGTATTCCATGGTTGGTAAGAAGGATCCACACTAACAACATCACAGACCAGGATTTCTAACGTTCAACTGCCCCAATTTCTGGGGAGTTTTCCTTAAGGCCCACTATTTTCTTGGAGGGACCCGGCATCAGATAACTAGATCTAGTGACATGTTAATCCACTGATGTCTCATATTTTACTAATCTCTACATTGAGGAGAATAAATTTAATTTCAGGTTCACCATTTCTGTTTCTGATGCTTTCACTAGGGGGGGCATCCATCTGCGGAGGAACGCACTGAAATATGGGCCTGCATTATGGCTTTCCAATGTTGGGCGGCATCCTTCACTTATTCAGGGACGTTTTATCCTTGATCAAAATAGGATGATGGGATGTTGGTTCCTCCTTCAGTGTATTTCTCCTTGGAAATATTCACCTGGTCCGGGTCTCCCTCATAGACTTAAGATGGTGTTTGTGAAACTCTTCCTAGTGTCATGTCTTCATGGACGCCAGTTAATTACACTTCTCCTATTAGGGCATTCCAAGGGGTCAAGTCAGGGAAACAAACATTGATCGGTGGAGTAGTCATGTCGGACATTGCTAGCATGTTTGAACACTAGAACATTGATGTGTCTGGGTTTCTTCCCCTTATGATAAGACTTATCGAGGGTTTGGAATCCCAAGGCATCCCACATAAAGTGTGGGTAATTATATCCCATAGGCATTTCTCTAAGGTTTTCCCCAGCTTACCATGTTTAACACAGGGTATGTTGTGAGTTTAATGTCTAGCGAAGACAGATCATACTGATCAGAACACTGATAAGAGTGGATCCGATGGGTGCAACCCCAGGAGGGAACAATAATGTTGGGGCTAACTCATGGTTAGTTACCCGATTACTGCTAGGAGAAGAGAGAATGCAGATGAAATGATCTCACCAGGATGTGGCAGCCTGGGAAAGAATCAAGATGGAAATAGATAGAGAATGAGATGGAACCAACATGAGGATGACGGTGATGTTGGGATTGAGCCTCGAAGAGACCTCTTACATATCCTTGTGGTAGGTAATCAAAGTTCACATTGTTTGGGATAGGGTTGATGGGACACCTAAGGAGGTGGCCCATGAGAATGGACACTTGGATGGTACCTAAATTAAATTAAACCCTCAGGTTGGGGCATGACCTTCTCGAAACACAAAGGCTCGAGGGAGAGACCATGATGGGACATGAGTGATGGGATTGAACCTCATGGAGGATTCCTACTTATCCCTATGGAAGGGAATCAAAGTTCATGTAGTTCGGTATGGGGGTATAGAATATGGATGTACACATAAGACAATGACCTGACGATATACTGGGGCTTACATGTGGTTCATAGCTCGGGTTGGTCTGACGCTCGAGGGGCATACCAGAGATGTGGGCCCCAAAAATGGGACTAGAATGGATTACCATCTATTGAGAACTGCAACAGATTACCGTCGATTTTGAACTACAATGGATTACCACTGGTTTAGGTTCCAAGAGCTTACAGATAGTTGGGGTTCTAATAGCTTACCACTGGTTTGGGTTCCAACGGCTTAACGTTGGTTGGGGTTCCAATGGCTTACTGCTGGTTGGGGTTCCAACATCTTACCGCTAGTTGGGGTTGCAATATCTTACCCCTATTTGGGGTTCCAATAGCTTACTGCTGGTTGGGGTTCCAACGGTTTACCCCTCATTTGGGTTCAAATGGCTTATCGCTGGTTAGGGTTCGAACAGCTTACCACTGGTTGGTGTTCCAATGGATTATAACTGGTTGGGGTTGAACCTCAATGAAGCTTCCTACATACCCTGTCTAGGGGGAAAGGATCAAATCCAACATAGTTCGGCAGCATACATTTTAACATCATGTGGGACTAAAGGGGGGTGTAATGTTTAACGTCATGCAGGACGAGGGTGGACCGACATAGAGTGGTTGGGACTGATGGGTGTTGGGATTAAACCTCAGGGAGGCTTCCTACATACCTTTCCTAGAAGATAAGGATCCAAGTCCACATATTTTAGTATAGAGGATACAGTTTAACATCATGTGGGATGAAGGTGAACCGACATGAAGAGGTTAGGAAAAGTTGGTGTTGGGCTTGAACCTCAGGGAGGATTCCTATGTACCTTGCCTAGGAGACAAGGAAAAATTCCATGTAGTTCATTAGAAAATAGTTTAACATCATGTGATATGAAAGGGGTTGTTGGGCTTGAACCTTAGGGAGGCTTCCTACATACCATGTCCAGGGGATAAGGATCAAAGTCCACGTAGTTCGGTAGGGTCTGGGGCTTACACGCTAAGGTGTCCTAGGAAGTATTCCGTGGTCAGTGCTCACTCTAAGCCTACAGGAGTCATGACCGAGGTGATAACCAAGAGAAAACAAAGACCTGATCATCACATTGTGAAAGGTGTGTACGTGGGAAGTGGATTGGGGATTACACGTGGTTAGCATCCCAAAGAGGAAATAGGGGCTTATGCATGGTTAGCGGCCTAGGAAGATAGATATTTGGACTTACTCTAGGATGGAGTCCTGATAGAGACAAAGACCAGAAGGATAGGGATGGGGTAACAAGGTTTCTGATTCCCATCTCTCCTCTAGTCTTTAGCACAAAAGAAGAGAGGAGGAGTAGGGATGCTACCTCCCGTAAGAAAGTCTTGGGGATTACACCAAGGTGGTTGACCTTCCCTGCAGATAGATGTCACTCCAATAAAGAGGATCTCATTCCCTGTATGGAAGATATCACTCTTGTGGAGATAAGAGGGAGTGGAGAATATCGGAGGTGCGACACCCTGTGTATAATGCATGGGGTGAGTCCACTGTTTAATTTCATGTGCTGAGGATGATGGTTCTTGAATGTTTAATGTCCTGCAGCTCAGATAAGTTGGGTTCACTTATCACCCCAAGGACTTACATAACTAATACCCACCCACCATTAGGGAAGGGAAGGCATTAGCAATGTTGTGGTGAGGGGGTGTTGTGGAGTGATCCACTGAGGGGCCCATGATTTCATGTGTATGCGAAGAAGCAATAACCATTAGAGTGCCTATGTGAAGAAGCATAAGGCTAAGAAATTCAATGTGAAGCACCACCCAAGGGACCTTGAAGTCACTTCGTATGAACCTGGAGGGTATTACAAGAGAAGGGAATGAGAAGCAAATGGGTTCACAGGAAAGGACCTTGTGAAGATCTATTGCTCCTTGTAGTGTAGGTACTTTGTGAAGTGGTATGCTTCATGAAGTGGGGTGGCCTAGCCTAAGCATAGGGTATAGATTCATATGGAGGGTTCTCCACATAGTATAAAGTCTTTCGCAGAGTAGGGATTTATGCAACAAGGGTACCTTGTAAGGCATAGCACTGCGAAGCAATATACTTCACGAAACAAAGTGACCTTAACTTAGAATGTGGTTCATATGTGTATGGAGGGTACTTTAAGAATCATGAGTTCTTTGTGAAGACCTAATTTCCCTTAGGGATCTCCCTCTTTCACAATAGCCCATGGGATCTGCGAAGGGTATCCCTGCTAGAAGAGGGGTTGTATTGGTGCTAAGGGAAAAGTACTTTACAATTCTCAAGTACCTTGAAGAGCTCATTTTTTTCTGAGGTTTCGTAGAGCAAAAATTTCATCAAGATTTGAGAGATGAGAATGAGAAATATCAAGGTATCTGTCCTTTGGGATCAAGGGGAGTCCGTTATTTATAGGCGAGGAGTGGCACGAAGCAAGGATAGCTTCGTGCGAAGCCACATGGATCTCTGTGGTCAGCTACGAATTGTGTCAAGTTTTTTGTAACTGCAGAGTCGACTGTCATCCCCTTCTTAGTGTGGATCTCTCCTTGGATCCCTCTATGGTGCTTAAGAAGGATTCCTTAAAATTTCAAGTGATTATAGAGATTGATCTGGTTCCCTCTGTGGTGTGAAGATTCAAGTCAATTGCATCATAACCATGAAGCCTCCAACCTATTTTACTTTGTAGAGACCATAGAGGGGGGTTTCAGCTTCATGTAGGCGATGGTGTTGAGGGGATCAGTGAATGTTGTGGTGCTTAGGGGCTCTGTGAATGTGATTCATGAGGCAGCCCCATTGAAATTGGTTTCCTCTTTGCGTCCTTTCCCTTGGCACATATTTTGGTTCCAACAACACCTGAAAGTTTGGAGGTATTATTTAGTATCAAGGTTTTCTTAATTTTTTCCAGATGCTTACTAAATAAAATTCAATAATACAAAATAAATTATTAATTAAAAACATGAATATTTTCATTTAAAAAACTCAAATGTTATTAAAACCTTAAACTTGGTACTCATCCAATGAGTAATCATTTGATGATAATGTTCTATCAGAAATTCATCTGTGACAGGAATCATCTCTAAATTTGTGACTACTCTACCATTTCATCCAATATACAAATCATTCTTATAGGCTCTCCAAATCTCACCTAATTCCATTAGGCATGTTGGTCGCGCACCCTCACCATCAAGAAAATTAAAAGAAAGATAACACAAAAATATTAATTCATATAAATTAAATAATAATATAACATTAAATACAACATATTTTATTACCAATATCTATTCCCAATCATTATTCTTAATTTTTTTTGGAAAGTGTCTTCATGAGAGCGTGCTTACAGGAATGATATCCGAGTATTTGGAAGGCATTGTCAAAAAACTCTAACCTTGCTACCATGTTTTTTCAATCATTTGGTTGTCTTTATTGTAGTCCACCATCAACTATGTGTGGTGGTTCAACACCGCACACATGTGTGTATTCCCACATTGTAACACCTCAAGATTCGACAATATGATTTTCTTTTAATAATACAATAGCTTGTGATATACGCAACTTCGAGTTTTAGCACACCATGACCAATCAAAATAGTCATTTAAAAAGAAGTTATGAACAGTAATACCCACTTTTTTAAATTTTATAAATATTATTTTTCAAAATTAACTTAATTTTTTGATTCCGAATATCAAAATTATCTTAGTATGAATTTATGGTATTTTCAATAAACTTTCAATCTTTGATGAATAGTGAAAAACACTACTTTATTGTTTAAAACTGACTTTTTATTTAAATACTTATTTTTAAATTTAAATTTATTTTAAAGTCAAAATAGATTCATAATAGCTATATTAATCCATTTTAATTCATTGGAGTCATTTTATAATATGATTATATATATTTAATTTCATTTATTTTTTTAACGTCTTTTACCCACCATCTAGTCACATTTGCAAATTTGCATAAAAATAATTTTACTGCTTCTATGAATTGAATTTAAAAATTTTGGAAGACACGGTTGACATCACTAAGTAAAATGTGATTCAATAAGATGAAAATAATTTTTTTGAATAGTAAATTTTGAATTTTATTTACCACGATTAAAAGTAAATAGGGAAATTAAAGGTAAAAATGATAATATAATTAACCAAACACATGTCCTAATCCTTTTGAATAAGTGTATTTAGTCCAAAATAAACCTTAGGAATAAAATATGATCCTTATGATCCACTTGTATTATGTTAAGATATTTATTGTATTTTATTTAAAGAAGATTTAAAAGTGTTAAATTCAAATTTTAATAACTAAACAATTTGTAATATAAGGGTAAAATAAGATAAATTCGACTATAAATATTAATTAGAAAGATAAAAATATTTCCTACATCATGTTATTTAATTTATAATTTTTAGAAATAAAATAATTAATGTTATTTACGATACAATAACGATGCAGTAATTACCTTATTAATGAAAGATTAAAACAATTGATATTATAAATATTAAAATAAATGTAAATTGAAACTTTTGATGTCATACATGAATTATCTAGGTGAATATGAAATTTTAGGGTTAGTTAATTTTTTTTTGAAGTAATCAAGTTTTTACGACGTCAATAAAAAACAAATACAAAATTGTGTCAAAATTGACGTAAATGAGTTTTTAAAAAAATACTATTTTATTGACTAATATAATATTCCTAAAAATATAATGCTCAGCCAAAGGACTTAGATAAGGTTAGATATGTCATTATTGAACTACTTGAGGTTTTATTGTAATTTTATAGTATTTTTTAACCATGTAATATGAAAACAAAAATACATGGTAAATGTTAAACTGTTTAACTAAGAGTTAAATCTAAAGGATAAGGTTAATATAGTGACCTAAAGTTGTCTAAAACCTATTTTTTGAGATTATTTCGACCCATCCACGCATTAGATTTGAAATAAATCCATTTTTAGCAATTATAAATAAAAAATTATTTTATAATAAAATAATATTTCAAGCTTCTCCTAAAGGGACCCTCACTTCTCTTATAAAATAGTAATTCCCCTTATCTTAAATTCACATCTCTAAAGACATTTGGCTCAGCCAAAACCGGATCAAATATTCTCGTAACTAATCTCACTTCAAACTATAGGCATTAATTTGATCATAAATCCAACCTAAGTATCCATTTTATTCAAATCAAGAGGAAGCTCTCGAAGAAGAGGTAATTATTTCATCACATCTTTCAGTGTTCTTTTCTTCTTCCACTTCATATTTATTTGTTGTTTCCATAATAAAATAATAAATAAAGTACCTTATTAATACTATTATGTTATTATAAATATTTTACAACCATATTCATTATTCTATCTATCCAATGAATGACGAAGTCACCATACGTGCGTACGTACGGCTTACCGTCTCCATGTCGTGGTTTACTTTGTTATTCAACACTTCCTTATTTGGATGGGTATAATAATGTGTATAATTGATTTAAATAATAAATATAACATGTTTATGATTATGTATATATAATATAACATCCAATTACATGTGATTTCACCACTAATAGAATGATATTGTCGCTCGTGTGTACGTACGGTTTACTGTCTCCACGACGTGATTAGATTTCGTTCCCTATCGTAACCATTCAGGAATAATTTTCATTTTATGATTAAAAATAATGTTAAATAACTTATTATCATTATGAATATTAATAAAATACATCCTATCCATAAAAAACATGACTTACGTAACTAAACATATAAATGAAAAAGAATCAGTTAACACCCGAACAGTGATACTGCTGACATATTTTTAACAAAGAAATATTTAAGGATCATATATGATATCATATTTATGTATTTGGTTCTTGTATGATTTAATAACAATTATTTAACCATTATAAATGAGGTTAATGTACCCTCCACTATGTAAAAGTACAAGGTAAGGGTTAATTTCACAATCTCTTTATTGTTTGAGGTTGTTTATACATAAGTGTCTACTGGGACTTCTTTGTCATCCACATCCATGTTTCTTAAAATGTATTTCAAAAAAATTACTATTTCCTAGACTATGGGTTAAATTCATTTATACCCTTTTTTTACTTTTATAAAATTCTTTGAAAGTAATATTTCCTTTATTTTCTGAACAAGTTACTTTATAAACTTTTCAACAAACTAATGAAAGAATGTTTTTTTAAACTTATACGACGGGTGTGGCTATTTTCCACCATTATAACACCTTAGAAGCTTCCCTTACAAGATTATAAAATTTTTTCAAAATAAATTTATTCTTTTATAATTACATTACTTTTCAATGATTTCAAAATAGAACGAGATATTTCTATAGAATAGTTTTGATTTTATCTATATAAACATCCTTTGTTGGATTTTATGCTTGTTTGAAATTGATTTATTACGATAAAATCTTCCATATTTTATTGAAGATTTTGTGATATGTTTGAATATGGATGTGATATTTTTAAACCATTCATGGTTTATGGTTAACGTATTATCATTTAATAAGCTAGTTTTACTACAAATGTTTATGTTATGTTTCAACCTTTTCATATGAGGAATGCATTGGACGAAGTAAGTGACGAGTGGGGCCCGCTATAGAACCTCGATTAATCAGTAGGTCTCATGAGACAAATTAGTGTATTGGAACAAGTCCTTGAAAAAAAAATATTTGTATTCTTGGAACAAGGTCTTGACTATATGGTTATGATGTCCGTCATTATGCATTCCATCATTATGAAATTAGCTATTGATATTACATGTGGTTATTTAACTAGTAGAATATCCATGTGAATATTTAAATGGAATTATCTTATTTACATTTTACATATTATTCTAAAGTTTATGTTTAAAAGTATTGTGTTTTAGTCTTATACATTTCCTTAAATGATTATTCTTATTTATAAAACTTTCTGTTATATTGTTATCCTTACTGAGCATCTGATCTCACCCATTTCTTATGTTTTACTTTTTCCAGGATGTGAATAAGTATATTATGATTTACCTACAAGAATAGGCTAAGGTATATGAGTGTGTTAAAATGGGAAAAAAATTTGATTCTTTTTATGTAATGTAAAACTTATGCATGTATCTAGTACTTATAAGGATACTAAACTGATCGGTCTTTTGGACTTGATCTCTTGTGATCATGACAATGTTATGTAATAATGCACTAACTCTGGGTAACTAGCATCAGGGCATTATAGTTGGTATCATAGGAAGTTTAGTAAAAACCTTGGTAACTAGATTTAGAGAAACTCAGATTAGAGAACTTTACCCTAAGGTAGAATTTGAGGATTAGTATATAAGAACAACCAAAAAATTTGGTAATGTAAATATTATGTAGGCTTTCCAAGAAATACATCCCTGTATGGATACTAAAAGTGGATGTGGTTCTTGAATATATGTACATATGAGTGAAAAATCCGACAAGGAGTTTCGGGCTTGACCCGGGGTATCCTGGTACACAACAACGGGCCTTGCTGAGCACCTGGTTTGACACTTTTGGGGGATATGCTTTGGATAATTCACATTTTCTTTAAAAACCACTATAAAGGATTTATGAGGAAATACTTCCTCAAGAAAAACATTTTTCTTATTATGTATTATATTCATAAAGTGTTCAATTTATGTTAGGTACTTTACTAGTTTGGAATTATGTATTTCGATTCATAAACTAATCTATTGTTTTCTATTGTTTAGAAATAGTGCCTAGTGGAAGGAGCAAAAACCATATCAAGACACATAATCCATATAGGGATTTACCTCTTACTCAAGATAATTATAGTTGACCTAGTGATGAAACTGGTGCTGAACAGCTTATAACCATACCGGGACAACTCACACAAGTTATGAATAATAACCTTACCCGTATGAAGCACCCTCATCCACAACATAGAGGATCAATGTTAAACCGTTTCATGAGGACGTAACCACCAACATTCAATGTGGCTACAAATCCATTTGTAGCTGAGCAATAGATAAGTTCCTTAGAGAAAATATTTCATGCTTTGGGGAGTAGTGAAAGGGAAAAAGTTTTCATGGTAGTTTATCGCTTAATAGGAGATGCAGATCAATGGTGGTCATTAGTTCAAAACACAAAAAAGGATGAAGAATTATCAAATATGAAATGGAGGGAGTTTAAAGATATTTTCTTAAAAAATACTTTCCTCATGAACATCGAGTGGATATGAAATGTCAATTTCTGAGTCTGAGGAAAAATGAGGATGAAAATGTTGTAAAGTATGAGGCTAACTTTACATTGTTAGTAAGGAATTATACCAATTATATACGTAACCCAAGGAGTAATATTGATTGATTATTTGATGGTTTAAAACCATTTCTATATTGATCATTGGTCTCAAAATCCTTCTCATCATATTAATATATTTACTCATGTTCTATCAAGACGAAAAATGAATTCTATAATTCTTATGACTTTAAAGAAAATCAAGAGAAGAAGAGATTTTTTGAACACTCTAGAAATGGAAATAAGGGGAAGAAGGGAAATGTTGAATTTCCACCCTATAGTAAGTGTGGTAAGAAACACCATGGTACTTTCCTAAAAGGAATGGGAGTCTGTAACAAGTGTGGAGAAAAAGGCCACCAGGCTCATGATTTCAAGGGGAAGAAAGATTCAGTCAATGTTGAATGCTACAGTTGTAAATAAATAGGTCATTATGCAAATTACTGTCCTAAGTGTCAAAAAACCTACCTCATAAAAGGATAAGGGACCAAGCACAATCTTATGATATCACTACTGCTGAGGTCAAAGTTCCTAATGACATAGTGATAGGTACTTTAATCATTTCCTCAAAATTAGGAAATGCTTTATTTGATTCTAGTTCATCACATTCTTTCACATCTTCCTAGTCTGCCAAGAAAATTAGATATTTCCAATTTGACTTTACAAGGGAGTTGTTAGTAAAAACTCCTAATAGAGGTATCATTGCAGAAACGTTTTTTGAATCTGTTACCATTATGGAATATAAATGTTCTTTATCTGATGATCTCATCGTCGTACTTATAATTGAATTTTATATAATCCTTAGTATGGATTGGATTTCGGACCATGATGAAAAATTTTATTATAAGAAGGAGGTTACAATTTTTGATGATGATAAGGAATCCCTTATCTTTAGAGAAGAAACATCACCATATGATTATCATCTAGATTCACCCCTGGTAGCTATACTAAATTTAATTATTGAGGAGGAGGAGAGTGAAATAACTATGGGTGAGGAAAGGAATGTTCAAATAGAGGATGAACCTTTTGTGTAAGAATATTGTGTTGTGTTTCCAAAGGATTTACCTGGACATCCCCCAAAATGATAAATTGAGATTTCTATTGACATAATTCCATGTTCAAGGCCCATATCAAAGACCCCTTATAGAATGGACAATGTGGAATTAGTGGAACTAATGAGAAAACTAGAGGAATTGAGTAATAAAGGATTTATTCTACCTAGTGTTTCTTCATGGGGAGCCCCTAATCTTTTTGTTAAGAAGAACTATGGATCTATGAGGTTGTGCATTGACTATTGGGAGATCAATGCTATAACAATAAAGAACAAGTATCCCTTACCTCACATTGATGATTTATTCGATCAACTCCATAGAGCTCAATATTTTTCAAAGATTGACCTTCGATCTGGATGTCATCAGTTGTGCATGAAGAATGAAGACATACCAAAGACAACATTTCAAACCAGGTATGAGAATTGCGAGTTTACAATTATTCCTTTTGGACTGACTAATGAAACCTATGTTTTCATGGATCTAATGAATCGAGTTTTCAAGGAATATCTTGAAAACTTTTTAGTGGTATTTATTGATGATATCTTGGTATAATCCAAAACCTACGAAGATCATGAAAATCACTTGTGCACTATTCTAATGACTCTTAGAAGAAATGAATTATATTGGAAGTTTAGAAAGTGTGAATTCTGGCTTTAGGAGATTTCTTTTCTTTTCCATATTTTCTCTAAGGATGGAATCTCTTTTGATCCTTCAAAGATAAGTTCAATCCAAGAATGGCCAGCACTGATGAGTAAAACTGAGGTACATAGTTTTATTGGTTTAGTAAGTTATTATCAGAATTTTGTCCAGAATTTTTCCCAATTGGCTAAACCATTAACCACAATCACATGTAAAGGGGTTAATTTTATTTTGACAAAAGAGTGTGAATAATGTTTTGAAGAATTGAAGAAATTATTAGTCAATGCTCTTCTCTTTACTCTACCATATGGGAATTATGGGTATTTTATTTATAGCGATTCTTCAAAGAAAGTACTTGGTTGTTTCCTTATGAAGAATG
Organism: Viscum album; assembly: GCA_963277665.1. Taxonomy (NCBI): domain Eukaryota; kingdom Viridiplantae; phylum Streptophyta; class Magnoliopsida; order Santalales; family Viscaceae; genus Viscum; species Viscum album. Next base: position 798,836,543 of record OY728136.1, on the reverse strand, counting down.
ACAGAGTTATTGTCTATGCATCAAGGCAACTAAAAATTCACGAACATAACTATCCTACTCATGATATTGAGTTAGAATCTATAATATTTTCTTTGAAGATATGGAGACAATATCTCTATGGTGAGAAATGTGAGATATATACTGATCATAAGATTTTTCAGTATATTTTATCATAGAAAGAACTCAACATGAGGAAAAGAAGATGGCTTGAACTACTCAAGGATTATAATTTCACTATACACTACCACCCGGGGAAGGAAAATAAGGTGGAAGATTCTTTAAGCAAAAATAATCATGGAGTTCTGAACAAGATGAGAGTTTAAAGGGAACCTATGTTCATGGATCTGGTAAAGATGGATATGGGAATAGTCATGGAAGGTGAAACATCAATAATTTTTCAAATGGGTTCCAAAACATATTTACTAGAAAGGATAAAAATTTCTCTGACTGATGATGAGGAGTTTCAAAATAAAATTAAAGCTGTGATTGATGGGAGTTTGATAAACTTCATATATAAAGATAGAATTTTGAAATTTGGGAGGTGGAATTGTGTTCCTGATATACCTGATCTAAAAAGGGAATTGTTGGATGATACTCATAGATCCAATTTCTCTATACACCCTGGTAGCACTAAGATGTATAGATATTTTAAGGAACATTTTTGGTGGGACAACATGAAGAGGGATATTGCTGATTGTGTGTCAATATGTATGGTTTGTCAATAGGTGAAGGCTAGAAGGAAAAATCCTGGAGGTTTCATGCAACATCTTCCCATACCTGAGTGGAAATAAGATGATATTAAGATGTAATTTTTCAATGGGATACCAAAGACTCCTAGAAGTAATGATGAAATATGGGTCATTGTTGATCATCTTACCAAGTCAGCACATTTTCTTACTATAAGAGAAGATTTACCACTTGAATTTTTTTTAAGAATATATATTAATTAATTTGTAAGACTTAATAGTGTTCCCTTATCAATTGTTTCTGATCATGATCCCCATTTTACATCAATATTCTAGAAATGTATTTAGAAATCCCTTGATACTGAACTTCATTTGAGCACTTCCTAACACCTTGAAATTGATGGAAAATTAAAATGGACTATTCAAACCTTATAAGACATGTTGAGATCTTGACCACATGACATTGAAGGTATGTAGGAGCAGTATTTACCTATGGTAAAATTTTCTTAAAACAATAGCTTCAGTTCAAGTATTTAGTGGAACTATATGAAGAACTATATGGAAAGAGATGTCGCACACCAACTTGTTGGGATGATGTTGGTGAAAAAAAAACTCATAGGCCAAGAACATGTCAAGGAAACAATGGAAAAGGTGAAGATTATCCAAACCCACATCAAAGCACATCTATGTGAGAAAAATAGCTATGCTGGTAACTGAAGGAAGGATTTGGAATTTCAAGTAGGAGATCATGTTTTTTTAAGATATCTCCATGGAAGGGTGTTATATGTTTCGGTAAGAAGGGTAAATTAAGTCCCAGGTACATCAGACCTTTTGAAATTCTAGGATGAATTGGGGTTCTAACTTACAATTTGGAAATGCCGCCAAGTCTCTCTAAAGTTCATGATGTGTTCCATATATCACTATTGAGAAAATACATTCCAGACCCAATGCATGTACTCACATGTGAAGAAATAGAACTGGAACCTGATATGTCTTATTATGAAGAGCCTTTCAGGATTATTGATACCTTAGAATAAGTGTTGAGAAACCAAATGACTCATCTAATAAAAGTTCTTTGGAGAAACCATAAAATGGAAGAGGAAATGTGGGAACCTGAGGAACTTATGATGAACAACCACCTGAATCTTTTTATACAGTAATATTATAGAAATTTTGAGGACAAAATTATTTGAAGGAGGGAAGAATGTAACAACCCAAGATTCCACAACACACTTCTCTTTGAATAATACAATATCTTGTGTTGTATGCAACTTCGAGTTCTAGCACACCGTGACCAATCAAACTAGTCGTTTAACAAGCAGTTATGAATAGTAATACCAAATTATTGAAATTTTATAAATTTTATTTTTCAAAATGGACTTCATTTATGGATTCATAATATCATAATTAACTTAGGGTGAATTTTTGTTAATTTTTATATAATTTTCAATTTTTCCTAAATAGTGAAAAATACTACATTATTGTTTAAAATTGAATTTCATTTAAATAATTATTTAAAAAAAATTAAAATTTATTTTAAAGTAAAAATATATAAATAATACCTATATTAATCCAATGTAATTTATTAGAGTATTTTTATAATAATATTATATATATATATATAATTTTCTTGATTTTTTAACGTCTTTTACCCACCTTCTAGGCACATTTCAAATTTTCATAAAACGTATTTTTACCACTTCTATGAATTGAATATCAAAAATATGAGAGACACAATTGACCTCTGTAAGTAAAATATGGTTCAATATAATGAAAATATTTTTTGGTGAATAGTAGCTTTTGAATTTTATTTACCACGGTTAAAAGTAAATAGGGTAATTGAGGGTAAAAATGACATTATAATTACCCCAAAATATTTCCTGATTCTATTAGATAAGTGTATTTTGACCAAAATCATCCTTTGGAATAAAATATGATGCTTTTGATCCACTTGGATTAGATTAGGAAATTTATTGTATTTTATTTATAGAAGAGTTAAAAGTGTTAAATTCAAATTTTAATAACTAAACCATTTGTAATATAAGGTTACACATAAGATAAATTTGACTATAAATATTAATAATAAATCTAAAAATATTTCCTACTTCATGGTATTTTATTTATAGTTTTTATACATTGAATAATTAATGTTATTTATGACACAATGATGATGCAATAATTACCTTATTAATGAAAGATTAAAATAATTGATATTATAAATATTAAAATAAATTTAAATTGAAACATTTGATGCCATCCACCAATATTATATGCTAATATGACATTTTAGTGTTAATTAAATGTATTTTTTCTAAGTAATTGAGTTTTTATGAGATTAACAAAAAAACAAATACTAAATAGTGTCAAAATTGACATAAATGAGTTTTTAAAATAAATACTATTTAATTAAATTATATAATATTACTCAAAATATAAGGTTTGTCCAAAGGACATATAAAAGTGTAGATATGTCATTAATTAACCACTTGACGTTCTATTTTCATTTTATAATAAGTTTATTAACCATGTAATATAAGAACAAGAAGACATGGTAAATGTTAAACTATTTAACTAAGAGTTAAATCTAAAAGATAAGGTTTATATGGTGACCTAAACTTGTCTAAAAACTATTTTTTGAGAGTATTTAGACCCATCCCCATCTTAGACTCGAAATAAATCCATTTTTATCTATTAGAAACCGAAAATGATTTTATAATTAAATAATTTTTCAATCTTTTCTTAAAGTGACCCTCACTTTTCTTATAAAAGGGCAATTCCCCTTATCTTAAATTCACACCTCTAAAGAAATTTGGCATGGCCAAACCCTTCTAAACTCTCCTCAAAACTACCATGAATTAAACATATATGCCTTAAATTGATCATAATTCCAACCTATGGATACCTTTTTTTCAAATAAAAAAGAAGCACCCGGAGAAGAGGTAATTATTTCATCACCTATTTTAGTGTTCTTTTCTTCTTCCACTTCCTCTTTCTTTGTTGTTTCCATAATAAAATAATAAATCTAGTACCTTCTAAATACTGTGATGTTATTATAAATATGGTACAACCATATTCATTATTCTATCCATCCTATGAATGACAAAGTCACCATACGTGCGTACGTACGCCTTACCGTCTCCACATCGTGGTGTAGTTTTTTATTCAACACTTCATTATTTGGATGGGTATAATAATGTGTATAATTGATTTAAATAATAAATATAACATGTTAATGATTATTTATATATAATATATCATCCAATTAAATATTATTTCCCCACTAATAGATTGATATTGTCGCTCATGCGTACGTACGGCTCACCATCTCTACAACGAGATGAGATTTTGTTCCCCATCGTAACTATTCAAGAATAATTTTCATTTGATCATTAAAAATAATGTTTACAAACTTATTATAACTCTATATATGAATCAAATACATCCTATTCATAACAAACATGACTTACGTAACAAAATAGATAAAGGAAAATGAATCAGTTAACACCCGAACAATGATACTACTGAAATATTTTTAACAAAGAAATATTTCAGGATCATATATGATATTATATTTATGTATGTAGTTCTTGTATAATTTAATAACAATGATTTAACCATTATATATGAGTTTAAATTACCCTATACTATGGAAAAGTCCAAGGTAAGGGTTAATTTCACAATCTATTTATTATCTGAGGTTGTTTATACATAAGTGTCTACTGGGACTTCTTTATCACCCACATATGGGTTTCTTAAAATGTATTTAAAAATATTTTTACTATTTACTAGTCTATGGTTTAAAGTAATTTATACCCTTTTTTTACTTTTATAAAATTATTTGAAATTAATATTTCTGTTGTTTTCAAAATAAGGTAGTTTATGACCTTTTCGAAAAATTAAGGAAAGAATGTTCGGTTAAACTTATACGGAAGGTGTGAATATTTTCCACCATTATAACACCTTTAAAGATTCCCTAAAAAGCTTATAAGAATATTTTAAAAATAAATGTTTCCTTTTATAATTACATGAATTTTAAATGATTTCTAAATAGAAAGAGATATCTCACTCAAATAGTTTTTATTTCATCTATATCAACATCCTTTGTTGGATTTTACGCTTGTTTGATGTTGATTTATTCTGATACAATATTTTATATTGTATTGAAGGTTTTGTGATATCTTCGACTGTGGATATGATATTTTTATACCATTCATGGTTTATGGTTAAAGTATTAAAATTTTGTATGCTAGTTTTAATACGAATGTTTATGTTATGTTTCAACCTTTTCATATGAGGAATGCATTGGACGAAGTAAGTGATGGGCAGGGCCTCATATAGCCCCTCAATGCATCAGTTGGTCTCATGAGACAAATCAGTGTCTTGGAAAAAGTACTTGACAAAATTTTTATTTGTAGTCTTGTCACGAGGCCTTGACTATGTGGTTATGATGTTCGACATTATGTATTCCATCATTATGAAATTAGATATTGATATTACATGTGATATTTGACTAGTAGAATATCCATGTGAATAAGTAAATAGAATGATTTGATTTACATTTACCATATTATGCTGAATTTAACACTTAAATGGATTGTTTTTTAGTCTTATACATTGCCTTTAATGTTTATGGTTATTTATGAAAGTTTTTGATATATTGTTATCCTTACTGAGCATCTGAGATCACCCCTTTCTCATGTTTTATTTTTCCTAGTATGTAAAGAAGTATATTATGAATGACTTGAAGGAATAGGATAAGGGATATGAGTGTGTTCAAAGGGGACACAGTGTGTATTTTTTTATTTAATATAAAACTTATGTATGTATCTTGTACTTCCAAGGCTACTAAACTGATTGGTCTTTTGATCTATATCTCTTGTGATCATGACGATGTTATGTAATAATACACCGAATCTGGGTAACTAGGGTCGGGGTGTTACACACATCATCTATCAATATATATATATGTGTGTGTGTGTGTGTGTGTGTTCTAGAAGAAAAAATAAATATTATATCAATACATGTTATAATGAAAATAAATTATGGTAAAAAAATTATTAGGGTTATATAAATATACCCGCGGTAATCTGATCAATGGGAACCACTGGATCTGCAGGTACTAAAGGAACATCACCCTGTACAGGTGGAGGGGGTCCTCGTGTATGCTCCAAAGGCATAGACTGTGTCAGAGGAAGTGTTTAAGAAGAAGGAATGTAGAAGCTCAGAGAGAAGGAAGTATAAAGAAAAGAAGATGTCATGGATGGCTGGCCAAATGCATGATATGGATAAGAGTGAAAATTATCATCGGATACAATAAGGATGGGTGATAAGTATTAGATGTTAAGTCTAGTGAAAACATGGGAAACCTAAATATCCTATGTGTCCCTAATGACACAATGGGATCAGAATGTGTGGTAGATAGTACGTTAGTGGCAGGGGAATGGTCTAATCAGCAATGTTGACTGAAGCACCTAGCTCTCATACCACCCTCACTCATACCACCGGCCTGAGTACTGGGACCACAAGACTCCTCATCGAATAATTGGAACCTAAGTGGTGGATCCTTTATAAATTTTTAAAACAAAATTAATCATATGACATTATATGTTATTGATATATATATTTTAAATAAAATACTCACAACAGGAACAAATGGAGGAATTCCCATCTATATCATTCAATGATTGTTTTATTTTATCTTTTTCTTCCCATCTCCTCAATAGTTTTCATTTCCTGCATTTGAAAAAAAATATTAAATTAATTATAAAATTATAACTAATGTAGAACCCAAAAAAATATGAGATGTGAATTATTTTTCTTAGGTCATTTGGTTTATATTTTTTGGTTTTGTAATTTATCTATTTTTTTAGTTATGTCATTATATTCATTTTTCTATTTTCATATCAATAATTTTAATATGTCCAACTCAATTCCTCTTTTTTAATCTAATTTAACTATTTAAATTGTGTTTGGTTTCATAAGTTTGAATATAGTTAAATTCAATATTAGAAAACACAACTCAAAGAAAACTTCACCCAATAAATATTTAAAATTCACATTAAGGTCATGTCAGATACAAAATATTTGTAATCAATATTAAATCAATTTGAATAGTACTAACCATAAAAATCCAAGTTGAACTAAATGAAAATAACTAAGATCACAGATGAATGATTCTATATATTTCCCTCCACAACTTCGGGTTCACAATCAACTATAACAATTGAGCCATTGGATTCATCATAAGTAATAAATGGATTGAGTCTAATGGGAGAAGGGATGTTGCCAATTCCATCATCACCATCATCAAAAAAATGTCTTATAATTACTTCAAAAAAACCCCAAATTTAGGTCGAAGATGATCTTTGACATAAAAAAAAATTGTTTCATCATTGATTCCAATACATATTGTGCATCAGTAGAAAGAGTGTGAGTCGTTTCAATAACTCAAAATCCACAATCATTAATAAGTATTCCATGACATGTCATTGAATGAAACCACTATCATTTCATCATAGTGAGTCGACCATGAGAGTAATAATCCAATATTATTATTATTTCAATGACTCCATAATAAGCTACATTTTTAAATTTAGGCCTATTATCTAATGCACTGTCATAATAGTCTGTTGTGGCTGTTAGCATAATTCCATAATGTTTTGTTCTCGTGTTCTTTTCTCGTTTAGTGATAATAAATATATACCCATTGATCCCAATTGATTTACATTCATGAACCACAATATTAGCACCAAAATCCAAAGATATTATTTAGTCATATATAAAGCCAGTAAAAAAATTCAATACCTAAAATATAAATGAATATTAAACATAACTAAATATTGATTTTATTAATTTATTAGAGAAATATTTATACCTTAAATTTCAACTAAGCAAAAAACTCTTTGATATGAAATGTCTCTCTCCTTCTCAAAGATAAATAATGATTATTTCTATTTATCACTTATTTATGTTCCTTGAAGATAAAAATAGAAATATTTTAATAGATGTATAAAATTACATAAGATGAGATAAGATATACATATTCAATTTACTTACTTGATGTAGTAATCAAACAAATCACAGTTGAAAAAAACTGTGTGATGTGGAATCTCCCACCCTTCGAGGATTAATTTAATTAATGTATATGATACATTAATTTCTCTTGTTTGAGTAAGTGATGGAAAATTGGATTAAAAATTCTCAAACTTCTCTTCTTTATTTCTCATTGGTCTGTTCATTCTCGTAGTAAGATAAAATAAAAACAGTGAGCATAAATCCATACATTCTTGATCCAAGTAACTGTTCTTGATAGAAAATTTAGGATGATTCTTATTCTGGACATAATACTTTAATGTGTACATATTTCATTCAGTTGGATACATCCAAGGAAAATAAACAGGTCCTCTAAGAAGTATTTTAGTTGGAAGATGGATAGTCAGATGCAATATGTATATGAAAAAATACGGAGAAATATTTTCTCTAACTCACACAAAATTAATGGCATCTCTACCAATATTTTTTTTTCAAGAAAGACATGGAAAAATTCTTAGCACAATGATCTATAAACAAATTGTACAACTGAATAACTAACACCATTACATTATTAGAAAAAATATGACAGATTGTTGTTGGAATCAACTCATGTAGAAGGACTTGATAATCATGATTCTTCTAAGATTTTATCTTCAACTCTCTTCTATTAAACCATTTTGATATATTTCTTAAAATTTACATCAAGAAATATAATAGTATCTTGAAATTCCGAAAAATGATTTTTCTGTAGGTGTCATCACATAAGAAGCACATGGGACTTTCCATTTATTTTCACTAATACACACATGATGTAATTCAGATATGATCCCCCAATCCACCAAGTCACGTAGAGATAATAAATCATCTTTTTTCATTACCTTTACATTTAAAAGAATCAAAAGCAACATTTCACATATATTCTCTTAAATGTTCATTATGTCTAAGCAATGACGTAACAAACTGGTTGACCAATAAGGCAACTCAAAGAAGATACTCTTCTTCTTCCAATTGTAATAGGTTTCATTGAAAACATTTTTCCTCCTAGATTTCATTTTCCCCTTCCAGAATGAAAACTAAAATCTTTCATCTCATTAATCTCATTAGTTCTAGACATACACTTAGGTGTATTTTCGGTCTCCGTGGTATTGTAAAATCTTTGACGATTATTTTTATATGGATGGTCTATTAGAGAGAATTCTTGAACTCCCATAAAAATAAAACTATAGTGATATTTCAATCTTATGGATCATGTATTCTTCATAAAAATAGGACATGATAGTTTTCCCTTCATGGTCCATCCAAAAATCATTTCATAAGTAGGAAAATCATTGATCATCCATATAAGTGTACCACGAATCTGAAATATGTCTTTCGAACATGAGTTGTATGTGTGCACACCCACATCCCAAATAATTTTCAACCCTTTTATTAACAGTTTCATGTATACATCAATATTATTATTGGGATAAAAAGTTCCATATACGAGTATACTCATGAAAGTGAAAGGTTTTTTTCATACACAACCATTGGGGAAGGTTATAAATGTCTATGAAAACTGTCCTTGTGTTGTGAAAATTAATTATCTTCCAAACTGGATTAAAACCATCACATGAAAGACCCACCCTCACATTACACATTTCAGCTACGAAATCATGACATCAAGCATCAAATCTCTACAATGAAAATCTATCTTCATGGTGAACCAGCTCATCATTATTCTTCTTTCTCTCAGTATCATTCCATCACATTTTTATTGATATTTAATGAGACATGAAAAGATTCTAGAGTATGGGGATCAATGGAAAGTGCCACATTACTTTTTATAGCATAAGGGGTGGTTTTCTGTCAACTTTTGTCTTCCATTGGGATGTGTGACATTTTATAAAATCATTTCGTTTAGCATTTTCCTCCAAGAATAAGCTACAATCTTTTGGGAAAGCATGAATTTTATTTTTTTGAAAATACATATTCCTAAACTAACTTCCATTACATATAGTGGTTTGAGAGAATATTTACATCATCTGGAAGTAAGTCCTTTAATAATGTTAGAATTTAATTGATGGTAGTATTAGAAATCCCATACATGGTTTTCCCATGAAACAATTGGATTAAAAATTCCAACCTTTTTGAATTTACTACATTACCAATATACTGGAGTCATGGAAGCATAATTAAACTTTTCCACCCTATTAATGCCATCATTTTCATTAGATACATCATGTGTGCTCATATCAAATTCCTCTTGGGTCAGTATCATTTCCTTCTAATGATTAAGAATAAACAGAAATTGGTTATATAGAATAATTCATCAATTTTGTCATCTCATTTGGATCATTAGCATTTTGAGATTCTATTTTCTCCCCATTGTGATACCATACATAGAAATTTGTTTTAAAACCATATTTGGTTATATGGTAGCTAAAATCTATACAGCTCAACCAAAGTCTTCGAACATATTTATAACATGGGCAGTTTATGTGACCACTATCTAAAGCATTATCAAATGAAAAATCTAAAAATCTGTCCAAATTGTTTTGAAAATCACTTGATATCCAATCGGTTTCATAAATCTAACTTCTATCCATTCTGTAAAAAAATTTATAAGTCGTTTCATTAATATAATTCAATAAGATTGAAGTTTAATCAGAAATATATTTAAGTAAATGAGAATTTTTCACTTTATATAAAACCATAAATGGAACACTACTCTATATAAGAATCATAATATGAAAGACAAAGACAACTCTATATATAACAAAATACTATAAATATAAAATCTTGATATTGAATTGAAACATGGTGTATGTGATAAAAAATCATTGTATAAAAAATGAACTCTCTAGGATAATTATGAGAAAATAGTTGGCATTAAGTCATAATTTATAGAGATCATTGTATTTCATAATTAATGACAAATTTCTAGTCAATGGTGTCATTATAGTATTGGTGATCAATGATATTTTTTATGGGGTGTGTTATTTAAAAGGTATCCATCTTGGTGTCATGAAATAGAAACTTATAGGTGCTCAAAAAATCATATAAATCCCAAAATATGAGTTATTGATGGGTTGATGGACTTCATGGTATATCCTAATGTGCTATATTTACCTTACTCCAATACATGAAAATATTTTAAAGGGACTCCCCACTTTAGGATGAGATATTCATTCTAACTTTGTGGTCATATAATAGTAATTGTTCTCCCTTAGCATAAAAAAATGGTACTTATTCAAATGGTTCACAAGGTTCAGAATTTTGGGGTCATATAATTAGAAATATCATGGTATGAAAATATCCAATATCTCATAAATTCATGAATCAACTTATTCCACTAATATATAATGATTTTTCTAAGCCATTGGAAGTATGGATGTAGGCATACAAGATTTTATTAGTACCAATGTAATTATTTTAATGTATCATTGAGTAAAGTATATCATGAGTCAATGTTGGGTTAATTCCATATAAATTAGGTTGTGTAAACTTATACATGAATTAGGAAATGTTATGAATTATTACCAAGTGCCTCACACAGGCCACTTCTCCCAAATGCATCCCATAGGTCACTTCACCAACAGGCCTCACACAAGTCACTTAGCCCATGCGACTCGCACATATTACCTCACCCAAATTCCTTTTAGAACTCAGTTTCCATTATATAATCAATCATTTGAATTAATATATAAAGGATACATTGAAGAGTTATGAGAGTAGTTGATTTACTTCAACCAAATCTAGAAAAATAGTAAAACTATAGTTGGAGACCGTCAGGTAGACATCACAATTTATAAACATGCTTACGACCCATGTATCAAACATACATGGATGAAATTCAAAATAAAAAAGAAAAAAATATATATGGGAGAAGTAATACTGGTAATATTAAACCAAATAAATGGAACTAATGATATTTGTGAATGTTTGGTGACCAATGAAAATGCAAATGATAAATGTGTATCAAGATAGTCCCAAGAGGTCAAGTGGTATTAATACATTAATAATTATTTTCCTTCAAGAACATTATAAAAAAATTTATTTCATACATTTATCATTATATAGGAATAAATACAATGGAATTAGTAAAAAATTTATTTTCCATTAATCTCTTAAAAAACAAATTGTTACATAAAAATTTCAAAAAGTATTTATTAGAACTCCCTTTTAAAAGAAAGGAATTAGTTTCCAAGGAAAAATAACTCAAAATATGAATGTGAACATGACCTATGGGGGAAAATATAGTTCCCATAAAACAATAATATTATATAACATGCCTCGAAAAATTAGTGATAGTGGCAGTGGTTCGAAAAGGGACATTCATTCTCAATGTGTAGGTTGAAGTATATGGAACATTCCAATTTAACTTTCAAGAATAATCAAATGAAAACCCTAAATGATGAGATATTACAGGATGATGGGGAAATAAACTAAACAGGGTATATAAAAATCCAAAATAAATGTAGGGAGAAGATATAGCTCAAACTCACCAATTTTAAGTGGAAGAAACTAAATGATTTAAACTAGGATGGATTTACAGTTGGAATAGGAGGAGTGGTCGGTGGATGGGAAGAGAGTAGTGCTCGTTTAGGAAAAAAATGAATCATATTTGGACTGGGGAGGGGGATGACCACTGTATTTGGGGAAAAAATATCCCAACTATTTTTAAAAATTATTGGGTTATATGTCTTATACCAACTGTGGTTAAAACCCATTAGCATAGAATGATTATATAAATCCTATACCAATGGTTATTCTAAAATGTTGGCATAGGACCAGTGTATCCCAATAGCTTTTGAAAACTGTTGGGAACACTATATTTAGACATCCATATCCCAACAATGTTTGAAAACTATTTTTAAAATAATGTATATAATACCATATCCCAATGGTATTTTTAAACTATTAGGATAGGGGCATTGGTATATATCAGAATTACAGTAGTGTATCTATATGAATTTTCATTTTAATCTTCCATTGATCATAATTGATACCATTTAGAAAGGAAGGTCTATTACAAGAAAAATATTCTTGTCTTTTATACATTTAAAGATATAGATTTAGAAATGATAGAAATTTAAGATCTTTAAAGCTTAACTGAAATCACAATTAAAAATATTTTAAAAATTTATTACCAAAGAAAATATTAACTGATACCAAATGTTGGTCAGAGTGAGTATCTCAAGAGGGCGTGAATTGAGTGGCCAATAAAATTTTCTATTCAAATGGATTAAAATAGATGCCACCAATTAATTTAAAAACAACCCAATTAACCAAAACAACATATCATTATAAATTTCAATCTTTCAAAATATTTCTTAGAATATTGGTTAGGTCTCAGGTGAAATAATTTACAATACTAATTAATACTTTGAAATAAATTTACTTAAATAAAATCCTATAAAAAACTAATTAAGTTTAAATATAAAAGTATTAATTTTTTTACAGTTTAAAATGATTTTTTGTTTTAAATAATATATTCATAATAAAACATACGGCTGAAATTTTAATACAATTTGTTCAGTCTCAAGATGATACATAATCCTCTCCACTTGGTGATCATCTATCACCAAGTATTTTATATATTGAAAAAATTTGATCCATAACCTAGATTGAGTTTTACAATAGTATACAACTTTCCTGACCACATGGGGCCTCTTCCACTGTTATCCATGGGAGAAAAAAAATACAATAGGACACAAATGAAATCTTCCATATTTTCCATGGGAAAATAGATGTAAAAAGATTTAAGAAGATATTTTTCTATCATTCAGTTATAGGAGGAGAAAATGTGTTGTGAAATAAATAGATCAACACACACATTTTTCATAATGTACAAATTAATAAACAAACCGACCAATCAAAAAGTATAAAGGGATAGAGATTCTCAATTTTTTATGTATTACAGTTCATGACTCTTGATTATGATCTGTAGTGGAGCTCGAGTTGGGTTCTTGTGAAAACTTCCACAGAAAATAGTGTTGTAGAAACTTTTATTCTTGAATGTAGGAAATCACTAGATGTGTGGTGATCTTTGGATTCCTCAATCGAATGAGAAGGATCCAGCATGTAATATTCTTACAATCATGTTCAACTTTGAGTTCACATGTATAACTTTTCATCATTTTCCTCTTTCAATTCATCATACACCATATAGATGAGGGAGTATTCATCATTTTTATTAGTAGAATGGATGAGTATCCACATGAACATCCAGATATTCTACATCTTTATACTCAGAGCTGACACATATTTTAATGTATCTCTATCGAGAAATAAGGAAAAATAATTATAATACCTGATGGAATTAAATTAAAATAACTAACCATTATAAATATATAATTTAAAAATATAATTTTGAGAAAAAATGGTAGTGAGTTCTGGAATGCTGACTCATAGTCTAGCATTGTCTTGTTCTAGTGGTGTCTCAAGATGATGGTGTCTCGTTCTGATGGTACGTTAAGGTAGTAATGTGACATTTTGTACTTAGAAAAATTTCTATGTTGGAAGTGACTCAACTGACGGTGATTCATTATTCTAGCAGTGACTCCTATGATGGTATCTTAGGATGGAAATGTCTCATACTTTGTCAAAATTCCATTCTGACAGTATGACATCTTGGCGGTGAGTCATTGTCTGGCAGTAAGTCAATTTCGATGGTGACTCATCCTCTACAGTGGGATATGGTTGGCGATGAGTCATCCTTGGTGGCGTCTCATACATAGAAATTTTCATCACATGTCTCATATTATAAGATGAATACAGAAAACATGAAACTTATTAGTATCATTATAATCATGATTTAGTGATCATTAAAATAAGGTGGTAAACAACTCTATTCCAGGGGAGTTAAAATTCAAATTCTATACTTTTTTTCTACTTAAATTTGAACTACATCATTCTGATTAGGGTGTGATTTTTTATTTTAGAGTTCATATTTAAGTGATTTTTATTTTTTAATTTATCATATATCACCTTTTGGTTATTACTTATATTTTAAAATATTTAAATGTTGAATTATTTTCTTGCATTCTCATTTTGGTTATTGAATGCTTACCTTTTTGAAATTAGATTTGTTGGAATGAATATTATTTTAAGAAATTATTTGCTTATGTGATTGATTTTTTAAGTAGAAACCAATGTGTATTTTTATGCGTGCTATGATATTTTTTGTTTGTTTGTGTTATCTAGAATAATAATTTTTGAGCTGACTTGTGATCCTTAAAAATAAATCATTCACTACTGGATTAAAAATATGTTTGAATCTTTACAGTCAAAATTGTTTCGCCCACTATGGTATTCAATAATAGGGATTTTTTGGGTTTTATGTGTGGGGGATTGGTATTAAATTATGTTAAAATATCAGTTTTCCAATGTGATCCCATAAAAAACCCTTCAATTTTTTCAAATTTGTATGTTTATACATCACATAGGAATTTTCACTAGGTAAAAATTTTTAGCTGGAATTAGTAGATCAAGAGAGGGTGAATTAACTTCCCAATAAAATTTTCTTTCAAAACAAGTTTAAATAAAATCCGCCAATTAAAATAAAATTTCCTAGTTAGTGAAAGAGTAGTTTAATATAACTTTTATCTTTTAGAATATTCTTCAAAGCTTTATTACATCGTAGTTAAAATAATATGAAAATGATTTTAACATTTGAAATCAATTTACATAATAAAATACTTATATAAAAACTAGTTAAGATTAACTATAACAGTATATTTTTTCCTAAATTTAAAAAAAAATAAGTTTAAAACTTTAAAGATAGAAAAAAATACATACAGTGGAATAAAACAAGAGTTTTAGTCTAAAGATGAGACCTAATCCCCTCTACTTGGAAATAACCTGCTGCCAAGAGGATTATATAAATATAATAATGATCCATAACCTAGATCAATTAAACATAAAACAACTAACCAGCTATCTAGGCCATGCAGGGACCTCTTTCACAATGACCATGGGAAGAAAATAAACATTGGTCACATAAGGTCCCATTCAAAAACACTATTGAGTATAAAGATAAAAAAAAGATAGAAGAAGATATCTTGTATCTTCTAGTTATATCATAGGAGATAGTGTGTGTTGATAAATAGGTCGAACAACACACCACTCAAAATTAAATGAAACAAACAGAAAGGGAATGTATAAAGAAGTATAGAAGATATTATTTCTCAGTCTGATGTGCTTTGAAATCATGAGTCTCCTCAGATATATCTTAGATAGGACCTCAATATTATTCTAAGAAAAATTCAATAAAACGGTGCATCATTATCTCTCTTTGTCTTGACTATAGAAAAGGATTTGTATGTTCTGTGTACTCCACTCTTTCACAATAAATGTATAGGTATGAATGTTGCATGTATGCTCCTATGGAATGATCCTTCTTGTATTCATCAAGAATTTGTTATTTGTAGACCAAAACTCTTGCACTATCATGCACAAGAGAAACTTATTTTGAAATATAAAACAATAAGAAGGATATTTCGTTTGAAGAAAAATCATCACAATTCTATACATCCTTATACTAATCGATGACACATACATTAATGTTCCCTGAAATAGTTATGAATGTAATCATGAAATAAATCTGTGCATTAATTAAATTAATATAGTCGTTGGGATTATTTAATTCAATTGTTGCAGAATAGAAATGGAGAGCCAGGATGGAAATAACTCATGTTTGGCAGTGAGTCAAGCTCAATAGTGAGTCAGGTTGGTGGTAGGCCATTTGGTGGTAGGTCATGCTCAGTGGTGAATTGTCTCAGTGGGGACTCATCTCAGCAATGACTCATCTCAGTGGTTACTCATCTGATAGTAGTTTATCTTTAATAGTGACTCATCTGATGTTAGGTTATCTTCATCAGTGACTCATGTCCAATGGTGACTTGTTTCAGTGGTGTGTCAATTTGGACGGTGAATCTTTCTTGAGTGTATGTAAATTCTTTGGTGACTCATTCTCAGTGGTGAGTCATGTTTGGCAGTGATACATTCATAGAAGTGACTGAACTTCAATGGTGAGTCTTTTTTGGTGGTGACTCAACTTCAATGGTGAGTCTTTTATAGTGGTCAATCATCCTGAACAATGACTTATATCTGGTAGTGAATCTTTTCAACACTTATCCAGACTTCTTCAAAATTACTTATATTGTAAAATTCTATCATAAAATTGAAAAAACATTAAAAAAACATAATTAACAATATTTTTTATTATTAAAACATGGAGGTTCCAACACTCTCCCCCTTTTTGATGATCACAAATCAAGGAATTTCAGAAATCATGCCAAAAATAAACTTTGTAATAAGGTATATGTATTTTAAAATAGTAATTATATCTAATAAACACTTTAAAAATCTATTGTGAGAGTTTTGAACATAAAGTCTAAATTTTTTAAAATACAGGAAAAACATGAAGAAGGTATCAAAAATATTAAGTAACAAAAAGTATTAAAGATACATAAAAGGTATGGTATGCGATAATATCATAATCACAAAAGTAAATACCCATAATTAATAAATATTATATCCATGAAATTAATTAAATACTTATGGTATCAAGGAATAACATAGATGTAAAAGACAAATATCATAATTAATTATTTAAAAAAATCGAAATTGATTCTCCTCTTTTTGGGATTATAAAAAATTGAATAAAAGAATAAGTATATGGGAAATATACAAAAGGTGAATAATAAAAGACATTTCATTAATAACTAAATTAATTTCATTACATTGAAAAATAGATACAAAAAATCATAAATAAGTCCCTATAAAAAAACAAAGCCTAATTTCAACGCTTCTCAACCTAGAATTTAGGAACAACATGTGATTTTACCTTATTAGAGGCATAGGGAATAGTGGTATATGTTGAGGTAGTTAGGGTTGAAGTTATAGGGACTGCGGGAAGAGAGGTAGACTCTTGGTTGATAATAATCCATAGATACTGGACATCTTCTCTCAGAGTCATGCTGAAAGGATAGAACTGAGAAAGTAAAAGAGAATTTGGATCTTGTGTAATAGTAAGTTTGAAAAACTCTATATCAATGGATAGAGGAGTGAGATGATAAATCACTATAATAGAAACTTGATATACTACTATTATGTTAGACACAAGGAAGAATGGCTTCATAAAATTGGTGAAGTCCATTAGGATTTTTCCTCCTCGTGTCATGGAACTAAAAAAGATCTTTTTATCCTTTATAAACAACTTAAGTATATGGGTCATCACATTCAACTGATTAACTCGTTCCTTGAAATATTGTGTAACTAGAGGCATCCTGAGGTTTTTAGTAAGGAACATGAAGTGGGAGTTGATCTCATGTTTGGTGTAGATCCTCGATAGATAATAATTAATTACCTTTTAAATGGTTTATCTTCCATTCCTTATATCATTCATACATTCCCTTACCATATTATACACATGATCATCGTTATGCCTAATATGCCTCAAACTCTCCTAAGGGATATCAAGAAAATATCCTAAAATAACATAATTATCCTCCCTAACAACTGATCTGATCAACTTAATATCCAAGGAAGGAGGGGGAGCAGTTGAAGTAAAATTCATAGAAGAAATACACTCCACCATATCAAACAAAGAATCTATATAATCAATCAAATAAGATCTCATCTACTCCATCATAGTCTTCAAGGACTCTAACTCATTATTAAGCCTTCTGTTATCTATCTCCCCTTCCATAATATCCTGAAACATATTGGGCTTCATGTGGAGTATCATAAGCTCCAATAAATATCTAGAATCTCTCTCACTGAGATTTTTTTGTCAAAATGAGGTTGATTCCTCAGAATCCCATCAAATTTTGAAATAATCCTTTCTTTGAAAGACTCTATACCAACTCTAGAAACACTATCAATATGCACATGAGAAATAACAAACAAATGAAAAGAAACTCTCTAATTATTTGCCTCTGCTATCTCAGATCTGGTAGGAATATCTGATGTAAAACTCTGAAGTAATCCTATAACATTTATTTTCTCAGTCGTGGATCCCTTAGGATCTAACTCCATTCAAAATGGGGTTGTAGGTCCACCATTCTATAGTGGGATCCTCTCATCATCAGAGTTAGTGTAGTCCAATCCAAGACTTACCTATCTTAGATACAAATCCCATTATTCAAGAGATGAAAACCTACTATGGTAGAAGATACAATAAAAGGATCAACAACTACAGGCTCAACAGATTCACTATCGATATTCCCTACATCTTCAAGGTCAAATCTATAGCTCACAAAACTGGAAGTTTCCTCCCCCTCAATAGATGATATCAACATATCTCTAATAGATTCATAAATATCTAAAATAAGGCTTGGTCTCTCCTCAAACATAAAATAACGAGATACAACTAGAGAATAGATATGTGCCTAAAGCATCTCATGATCAGCAGGCCTGTCATAGTCATAACCACCATCACTTCTATCTTCATCATCCTTTCCATCATCTTTTTCATCTCCTTTACTTATATTATCTTATTATTCTTTTTTATTCCTCTAATATTTTTCTTCCTTATCATCATTACTTTCACCATTTCCATCACTTTTATCATCACCATTTTCATCACCTTTATCACTTCCATTTTCATCGCCATCTCCATCTACATTACTTTTAAGGACATCTACAACTTCCTTGGAAGACTTAGAAGAATAAATCTTATATTGTTCTTCTCTTGAAACACTGGTTTCCTCTTCTTAACTCCCTTACCTTAAAAGAGTCTCTCTAATGGTTATATACCTAGAAGGACTAGCCTAACCTAAAGTAACACCAAGACTATTAGGAATTTCTCAGTCACTACCCTACTAAACTAAAAACTCCTTCTACTTATTACCAGAAGTATTAGCCTCCTATTATTCCTACTTCTCATCTGAGTATTATACCACTTCATCTAGTACCAAGTTAGGATCAAAAAGATCATTTGGTTTGGAAAGCATATCAATAGGATTTAAATCCTTATATAACTTATCAATATCATCAAACCATTTTCTCATCAATGGTTTATAGTTAATCTTCATTCTTTAAAAAATAACTTTGGTCAAACAGAAATCTCCATAGTTCACCCATATTTCTTCTTCTCCATCAACCAAACCCTTAGCCTCCAGCATGACCAAAATGAACTTAGGTTAAATCAGGGTGTAAGATATGGAAGATGCTTTGCACGTTTCCATCATATAAACCATAAAATACATGAAAAAGTAGATTTTGTATCCTCTTTTTATAATGTATAGTAGATATAAAAAGTGGTATTTCATTGTACTAAAACCTCATTTTCTATAGAACAACATGTGCTGAATAAACTAAAAGAGAATTTAGCACTCACCATCTAACTCATTTGTAGCATGTCTACATATGGTTCCATCTCCAATAAACTAATCCAAGGAATTTAAATATTTAAATGAATCACAATCTATTGGAATCAATCCCTCATAATAATTTGAGACTCCTTCATAAGAAACTTTAAGATATATATCCCATCAACATGAACAGAAAATAACCTTCTTCCCATTTATCCGGCTTCAAACCCAGTCTTTATCTTCCCCAAATCTAAAATCAGCATTATAATAAAACTAATGCACTAAACTAGGATAGAAATACCTCTCATTATGTGAGAACCACTCTACCCAACCTTTGTCTTCAATCATTTTAAGAAACAATGATTTTATCGACATAAACCACTCAACATTTACTTCCTTCTCAGGTACCACTATTTGATTTTCAAGCTACAGGTTTCATGGATCGATTATAGATCATCTTGAATATCCTCTTTTCATCTTAAAATGATGTGAATTATCAGGATTCATCTTAGTGGGTCGATTAACTCTAACCATTGCAACATATTTGAAAGGTTCAGGCAAGGTTGATGGAAGGAAAGAGGTCAAGAGAGAAGAGGTCGAAGATAAGTTCAAAGGGTAAGGCATGAGGGAGAGAGCATCAAAATTAGACTAAAATTCTAATTTATATCATTTAGGGATTTCAAAATAAAAAATAAAAATAAAACAATTAAATTATATAGAAATAAAAAATTAACCCTCAAATACAAATTAGTAAGGATGACTTAATTCCAATGGCGGTTCATCTAATGGTGGGTTATCCAGCAGTGGTTAATTTTCAATGGTGGGTAATTTCTAATGGTGGGTTATCCAATAGTGGGTAATTTCCAATGGTGGGTACCCATAATTAATGTATACCAAAAATTTATCATTCTTAATTCATGTTTTTTTTTGTAATTTAATCTCTTATAATTTAATGGGTTAGTGAAAATATCAGTAATTTGATGTTCAGTTCCAATGTATTCAAGAGTTATATCACCCTTTTTAAAATTTTCTCTCAAAAAGTGATACCACACATCAATATTTTTTATTCTAGAGTGTGATAAAATATTTGAAGAGATTTTTATATAACTTTTGTTGTCACAATTTATAGTTAAATGTATGAATTGATATCCATAGTCTAGTAGAGTGTGTTTCATTCACAAAATTTGGGCATAGTAGTAACCTGTAGCTATATAGTCAGTTTTGGAAGCAGATAGTGAAACTGAATTTTGATTCTTACTACACCAAGCTACTAGAGAATTGTCTAAAAGATGACATATTCTATAGGTGATTTTTTTATATCACTTGAAACCATAAAAATCATCATCTGAATAACTCACTAAGTCAAATTATTATCTCCTAGGGTAGTACAATCCTAAATTGGTTTTATATTTGAGGTATTTGAAAATTATTTTAATAGAAAGTAAATGTGAATCTTTTGGGTTTGATTTAAAATGACCACGAATACACACAATGAACATAATGTTAGGTCAGCTATAAATTAAGTAGAAAATACTTCCAATCATATCTTAAAAATTGGTTTGATCTACTGGCTTCCAAAAATCATCAATATCCAACTTACTGGTGGTACTCATATTAGTTTCACTACTTTTAGTGTTATCCAAACCAAAATTTTTAAGAATGTATTTGCTGTAATTAATTTGATTTTAAATTATTACTTATTTATTTTAAAAAATATGGAAACCAAAAAAGAATTTCAATCCACCCATTAAATTCATTTCAAATTCATTTTGTACCATCTTTGAAAAATTAGTACATAAATAATTTTTAGGAGATCCAAATATAATGTCATCTATATAAATTTGAACAACTAAAACAATATTTAAAATTATTTTAAAAACAAATAGAGTCAGTTATACCTGTTGAAAACACTTTAGAAATTAAAAATGAGTTTATCCAATCATACCAAGCTCTAGGATCCTTCTTTAAACCATATAGACCTTTTTTAAAACATGATTTGGAAAATGAGAATTTTTTAAATTGATGGGGTTGTTAAAAAAACATCCTCAACTATAAAACCATTCAATAATGCACTTTTGACATCCATTTGATAATGTTTTAAATTCAAATGTGATGTGTAGGATAGAAGTATTCTTATGTCTTTATGTCTATCTATATGTGAAAAGGTTTCCTCATTGCCTATAACCTCTTATTGACTATACCATTGTGAAACTAGTCTAGCATTATTTATTACTATTGTTCCAGATTCATCAACCTTGATGCTAAATACCAATTTAGTTCCAATAGTCAAGGTGTATTTAGGTCTATCAACAAGTTCCCAAACATTATTACTATAAAATTGGTTAATCTCTTCTTATATAGACATTATCCATAATTCATCATTAATTACCTTAGTGATTTTCTTAGGTTTATTTTGTGATAAGAATGATTGATGTTCAACTTGGTCCCTTAGAGAAGCTCTAGTTTGTGTACCAATATCTAGGTCTATAACTATAACATCTATAGGATTGTATTTAAGATTTATAATGGATTTTGGAAAATAATGTATGACCAACTCATGGTCTTTTATAAGTTCATATTCAGGTTTTGGAAGTTCTTTAGAACTAGATGATTTTTATGCATGTTTTACAACACTATTAGTGGGTTTAGAATTGATTTTCAATGTTGATAAATCATCCTTAATATTTTATAATGGATTTTTAGGTTTATGTCGATCTGTATCATCAAAATTGACATGTAAAGATTCTTCCATGGTCTTGGTTTTTTTATTAATCTCTCTATCAAATTTATTATAAGCTGAATAACCAAGGAAAATTCCTTCATCACTCTTGGAGGAAAACTTTTCAAGATTATACTTAGTGTTAATAATAAATATATTGCAACAAAAAACTCTAAAGAAATTAACCTTATGATTTTTACTATCCCAATGTTCATAAGGGGTTTTATTTAAAATAGGTCTAATTGATATTCGATTAATTATATAGTATGTTGTGTTCAATGCCTCTACCCAAAATTAGACACGTAAGTCATCTTCATTAACAATATTCCTAGAAATATCTTAAAGTGTTATATTTATTTTTTATAAAACTCCATTCTACTAGGGATCATAGGAGAATAAATTTTATGATTATAAACATTTTTTTCAGCAAAATTATTCAATGTCTTGATTTTCAAACTCACGGACATGGTCACTTCTTACAGTCTTAATCATGATTCAACTTTGGTTTTCTAAAAATATAGAATACTTGGTAATGTAAGAGTATGATTCACTTTTGTGAGATAAAAAAGAATTCCCAGGTATATCTAGAAAAGTAATCTACATGTATATAGACATAGTGCTTCCCATTTAAACTAGATACTCATGATAGTCCAAACAAATCCATGTGAACCAAATCAATAGGTTGAGAAGTTGAAACTTCTTTCTTTAATTTAAAAGTTATTTTGTGTTGTTTCCCTTTTTGATAGTGGTTAAACACTTTATCATTTGGGAATTCATGTTTAGGTAAATCTTTGAATAACCCTTTCCTAGTTATCTTTCTAAGTGGTTAAATATTATAGTGGCGTAGTTTTCTATTCCAAATAAATATTCCTTATAAAAGGCACTTAAGAAAGAAAACTTTTGACAAAATAAAGAATATACATTAACCGCATACACATTTACATTTATCAAAGCAGTAAATACAAAGAATTTTTAGAATAAAAAACAATATAATATTTTTTTAAAATTTCACATAAAAACCGTCATTCATAGTTATGAGATGCTAAATATAATATATTTTAAACCATAAAAAAATAATACATTATAAATTCAAACTGAGTTATAATTAAAAACATGAATAAGGACAATTATTTTCCCTTTAGAATTGTCACCAAAGGTGACATGTCCAACATCAACCTTTATCAAGTTCTTGATGCTTGAGTAATCCCTAGTCATATGTCTATGGTAGCGGTTGTCTAGGTACTGTATACTTTTATCCTAGTTCTTCAAGAAGGTTCCCTAAAAAACAATTTTATACCAAAAATGATTTTGGTACCCAAATATTCTTGGATCTAGAAATGTTATTTATTTGGTCTTTAGGAACCCAAATTTTCTTCATGGGTTTTCAATAGGCGGATTTCAAAATTTTGGAAATAAAAATTTTATTTGGTCTAGTTGAATAATAAATTATATCATAACCAGATCAAGTTATACATTTATTCTTAATATTTCATCTCTATATTGGTTCATATCCAATACCAGTGGTATATTTTGGTGAAGTTTTCTTTCCTATATTTTGAGTGAGAGTTTCTCTTCCATTAGTGAATATCGCTCAGTATTTTTTAACTTCTTATTATACAACTTCAGTTATATATTTTCTTTTAACAATTGAGAATTATTTTATTTTTCTACAACAAGGTTAGATTTAACACTATAAAATAAATCAAGCTATTTATTTAAAAAAATTATTTATCCTTACGCTCATTTAAGGTATCTTCAATAATATAACAGTATTCAATCATTTACTCATTTGTAATATTTTCATCATTATGTCCATCTCTAAAATGATTTTAATTATGTACAAGAGAGACAATAGACACCTCAGTTACGTTTTTCATGAAGCACATATTTTCTCTATCAAGATTTTTCACATGAGTTAAGTTCAATCCATTCGAATTATCCTCAAAGTCACTCTATGGGTATTTCATCACTTTCTTATATTTTCTAACATTAGCATCATACTTCATTTTTTATTTTAAGTTGGGACAGTTTACCTTAACATTTACTTTTCTTTTACACCTATAATAGGTAATCTCAATTAAATTATCATATATTGTACAACCTTTCTTCTAACTGCCTCTATTATCATACTTTCCATTATAGCTCAGTTTCTTGAAGAATTTATTCTTCTTATATAATTTCTAAAACATTATGGCCAGATGACCTATCTCCTCATCACTATAGACTGGTGATTCCTCATCACTGGAACTTTTATCTTGAACTTTTTCTTTTTGTTTTGAAATAGTATACTTGAAGGCTATAGAATTCCCCTTATTTTCATCTTAATCTTATCAATTTACTTTAAGTTATTACTCATATATCATCATCTTTCCAATTTTCTATTTGATAGGAAACATAGTAATATCATAAGATTCTCTTTTTGAAACTGAGGTTCCTCTCTGTCTCTCTAGAATACACCTCAATAGTCGCATGATTTTATCTTTATCAAAAATTGGATTTCCCAAGGAGATCATTGTATTAACTATCTCACTAAACATGAAATACATATCAGAAATAATCACATTATATTTCATCTTAAATGTATCACATTAATTGTGTAAGTATTTAGTATCATTTCTTTGACATTTTTTTCCTTCATGAGAAACAACTTGTGTATCTTATTTTTCATTAATAGTTTTACAAGAAAATATCCTATTAAACTATTAATCACCTAAAGGACAGTGTAGGGCATTCATGGACTTATAGATATTGTTATAGGAAATTTTAATAACATTATCCCAAACCTTTCTAGAAGCATTAGGTATTTCATATTTATCTTCTATGGTCTCCCATATTTTAAATCTCATACTTTTAATATGAATTTTCATTTTTATATTCCATTGAGCATCGTTATCTCCATTAAAGAAAGGCATTTTTTTGGTAGAAAAACTTTATTTTATATTATCCATTTAAATAACTAAATTTAAAACTAAAAAAATTTAGGACTATTAAAACAAAACTAAAATCATAGTTGAAAATATTTTGAAAATCATTTGATACCAAATGTTGGTTGGACTAATTAACTCAAGAGGGGGGTGAATTGAGTTCCCAATAAAAATTTCTTTTAATTTTTTTTTAAATAAAGTCCGCCAATTAAAATAAAATTACCCAGTTAATCAAAAGAGTATATTAATATAGTTTTTATATTATAGAATATTCCTCAAATCTTTATTACTACTCTATTAAAAAATATGAAATTTAATGCAAATTTTAAAATCAATTTACGCAATAAAAAAATGATAGAAAAACTGGTTAAAATTAACTATCAAAGAAGATCTTATTTCGTAGTTAAAAAAAGAATTTTATAACTTTGAAGATAAAAAACAAAACAAAGACACAAAATGGAATATAACAATAGGTTCATTCTCAAGCCGAGATCTAATACCCTCTACATGTAAATCTACCACTTCCAAGAAGATTATATATATATAATATTGGTCCAAAAACTAGATCAGCTAAATAGAAAACTGCTAACCATATATCCAGGTCACATATGAACCATTTCCACAATAACCATGGGAAGAAAAAAAATGCATTCCAAACAAGGACCTATTACAAAACATTAGTGGGTATACAGATGAAATGATAGAGAAGAATATATTTTGTATATTTCAATTATAGAACATGAGATAGTGCATGTTGATAAACTGGTCGAACAACACACAGCTCAAAGTTAAATGCAACAAACAGAAAGAGAAAATATAAATATGTTGAGAATATAGTGTTTCTCGGCTTGATGTGTAGTGAAATCTTGAGTCTCATAGGATGTAACATGGAGAGGAGATCGATCTAATTATCTAGAAAATAGTAAAATAAAACATCATAATTTCTCTTTGTCTTTACTATAATAAATTATTTGTATACTCCGTGTTCTCCACTATTAATTAGTTGAAATTTAGGTATGAATGTTATGTGTAAGATATTGTGGAATGATCCTTATTCTATTCCTTAAGAATATGTTTTCTATATAATTTCATTCTTGCACTATCACACACGATAGAAACTTATTTTGAATATATAGCACAAAAAGAAGGTGAGTCCATTTAAAGAACAATCATCATGATCCCTTGTATTCACTTATTGAGCTATGATAAAGAATTTAATGT
The DNA here is from genome assembly GCA_963277665.1 of Viscum album. Lineage (NCBI taxonomy): Eukaryota > Viridiplantae > Streptophyta > Magnoliopsida > Santalales > Viscaceae > Viscum > Viscum album. The sequence continues at coordinate 798,809,662 of OY728136.1, read as the reverse complement.
TACCTATAATATTTAAGAATATAATCATAAAATAAATCTTCAAATTAATTTTATTAATATAGATATTGTGATAATTTAATTCAAACATCCTAGAATAGCGATGGTGAGTCAGGCTGGTGGCGACTCATTTCTAGCGATGAGTTAGGCTCAACGGTGAGTCAGAATAGAGGTAGGTACTATGGAGGTATGTCGTGCTTAGTGGTGACTTGTCTCAGTGGTAACTCATATCTGCAGTAAACCACCTTAGTGGTGAATCATCTTATGGAAGGTCGTCTTCAACAGTGACTCGTTTGATGGTAGGTCAGCTTCAACGGTGACTCATGCCCAATGGTGACATGTTTCAGTGCTGATCCAATTTTTATGGTGAATATTTTTTGATGGTAGGTAAAGTTTGGTGGTGACTAATTCTTAGTGGTGATTCATGTCTGGCGATGATACATTTTTTGTAGTGACTCAACTTAAATGGCGAGTCTTTTATGGTGATAACTATACTTTAACAGTGAGTCTTTTCTGGAGGTGACTCATGTTGAATGGTGTCTTATCTTTGATGGTGAATCATTTCATAACATAGTCATATTTATTCAAAGTTCCTTATATTGTAAAATTCTGTCATAAAATAGTAAAACCATTAAAAACATAATTAACATGATTTTTTATTATTAAAATAAATAGGTACCAAAAAAATTATTAATTTTGAAGGTTGTGATGTAACTTTGAGAAGATTAATATAAATTAACTTTTTAATTTTATTGTTATATCTTTTTTATTTCCCTACTTAAAAATAGATCTAGATAAATCATGGAACAATGTTATAAAATAATAATAACCTTTGCACTTTTTAATTTTAATTTAACTAATAAGATATGCGTCTAAATGAATTATGAAATGAAAATCCTAATCCAGGTTGAACTCTTTATTTCATTATTATCATTCTTTATTTATAAAACTTTTGGATGGGTTATTTATTCCACCAATAAATCTTTACTCCACCCCATACAATGGTCAGTCTATTTTTTATGGCCTCTTAAATTATGTGAGTTTTTTCTATTAGAGGTAAATATAATTTTGGACTTTCAACTGGATAAAAATTAAAATTTATTAAATTCTCTATAAAATTTAAATTTAAATCATTTTTGTTAAAAATTAAATGATTTTTCAATGAAATAAATTTAATTTGTGATGGAATTCATATTTAACTACTTGAGATAATCCATGGGGTTAAAATTTAATGAAAATCAATTATTCATGGAATTTGAGATTTTCTATTTTGAGATTTATTTTATAGCATCGAATGTGACTAGAGATTTATTGAGGACAAAAAATGTCATAAATGTGGGAAAATTTTATGTGAAATTTAATTGTTGTGCTTTCTTACATTATTTATTGTACAAATTATGTATTTTTTTTGTCTACTAAAATACATTGCGGAACAACACCTTTATTAAAAAATTAAAATAAAAACATAAATCCCTTTTGAACCAAGTTAAGGGAGAACCCATTATAAACCTAAAGGCCTAGGGGCATACATCCTTAAATTTGAGTGGACCAATAGCCCATTAGTACAAATCCCATTATAAAAAAAACCCATTAACATCATGTCCAAAATAGCATTCCAAGGGACCAAATCTCCTCCATCATCGTACAAAAACCCCTAATATGCTAAGGACATTTCCAACATTCCATTATCATCCAAAGCCACTAAAGATGCACATGAGGACAACTGATGCCCACCCTGTAGTAAACTAAAGTCACAAACTCACCTGAAAACCACCATCGATATTTCTACATTGCACCACATCCAGATCTGCCAATCACCGCATAGATCACTATCGTTTGTGCCTAGGTTTCCACCATATCAGTCTACCACAATCAGATCCACCTATCACCACACATATCACCATCATTCATGCACAAGTTTTGATTATATCAGTCTACCATAGCCAGATCCACTAACCGATCATTGAACAATCCCCACTGCATCAGTCCATCATTTATTCAATTTTTTTAAATATTCTATTTCTTTGTTGTATTAATATATTAATTAATTAATTTAATTTTAACATTAATAATTTTTTTAATAATTAAATAATTAATAATACTAAATTATTATTAAATTATTTTACAATTTTTAAACATTATTTTTTTTTAATTTAAATAATAAGTTAATTATTTAATGAAATTTGGTATTAATTTTTTATATTTTATTCTTTTAATAAAATAATTAGTTTGAATTTATTTTATTTAAATATTTAGTTGCATTATTAATTAATTTACAAATGAATTTTTTTTATGGATTATTATTTAAGTGATTTGTTTATTTGTCTTCATTTTGAAATTTTAATTTAATTATATTTACTTATCATAAAATTATCATGTTTTATTTAACTTCCTTATTTATTTTATTTTAATTTTTTTCCTAGTAGTGAAATAACAAATTTGGTGTTATTTTATGTAAGGTAATTTTAAGTACCAAATCTAGCTAGACATATTTTAATTGGCTTTCATGTATCCAATTTACAAACCCAATTTACATACCCAAAATCTACCATGTATCCAAATTATTCCAATAATATTCTATGTAACCCATTTTAAAAATGGGTAAATTGATGTATTTTATTGGAAGCATCATAAGGGATGAAAAATGGAGATATTATTTTGAGTAGGATGACCTAAGCTTCTAAGAGAATTCTGATGAATCTGTCACGAATTTTTTAGGCCATTCTTGATATGTGACCTTTTATCGATGATGAAACTAGAGCTTAGTAGATTTGGAATTGAGGCTTAGATATGGAATATGAGGAAAGAATGCCTAAGGATAAAAAATACTCTCTAGATCTTTTGATGGAATAGATTCCAAGGAAGGATGAACATTTTTTGAGGAGTTCAACTTCAGTAAGATGACTGAAACTAGAGAATGATGACCTAAATGAGGCAGAAGAAGATCCACTACACTCAATACTGAAGACCAAATCTAAGATGCAAGAATAAAAACCAAAGTTCGATTCTCAAGTCTGTTAAATACCCAATACCATTTAAGTCGATGAATTTTGTTTTCTACACTTGAAATATATGAGATTATCTATTTTTTTTTGTAATTTAGCCTTTTTCGATAAAGAATAAATAATAGGTTTTTTACACTGCTGGTGAAGATGATTTCTGATATTGGTCTTGTGGCACGACTTCGAATGTTCAATGTTGAATCTTGGATAATTTTTTAGTTCTATCCATATCTAAATCTAGGGTTAATTTGAGGAATTTTAATGTCTATCTAATATTCGAGCTGATGAATAGAGATATATTTCATGCCCGGTGTGTTTTTCTGAAATTGATTAATCATGTCTTGGAATGATGATGACATTGGTTTAATCATAGTGATTTTTTTCTAGTTTATGTTTTTAGGCTTAATCTATCAATATGGAAGGTTTCTTGGTCTTCTACCTTATTGTGGCAATGAAGTTGGTTAGGAATTACTGAATCATATTTGAAGAATTTCTTGAATGATGTATGTGTTAAAGGAGAAAAGGTTCATGAATTGTGTTTAGTTCTAGGATTGGGATGAAGAAATAGAGGCCAAATGGGTACTTGATAAAATCATAAGGGTTGGGAGAAAGAGTACGTTATCGAATATTTGTTTTGATTTTTTGAAGCTCGATAAAGGGATTTTGAAGTAGAGAATCTACATAAAGAAGCTCAAAACTTTTTGAGATGGTGGCTTTTTCATGTGCATAGGAGTTTAAGGAAGTCTTGATTAGTGTTGTGAAAAAGTAAATCAAAGACAACTATCATTATCACATGCCAACTTAAAATAATAGAATTAAATGATTTAAAAAATCATTATTATTCTATCATAATTTTAGGGAAGTTTGGTATCATATGGAAGCTTCCCAACGATTAAATTTAATCTGGAAACACACCATATTCTCCTTTATTGGATCATAATGGAAATTTCACATAGGGGTAGTGAAAATATTAGAAGGAGTTCAACTCGACTCACTTGAATAGGATGGTGGGAGCTGAATGATTACATATGGAATTTTTTATAGTTGGTTAATTTTTATAAATATTTTCTTAAACTATTTCATTAAGTTGGTCTTTATGCTTCTGTAATGGAAAACCTCTTCCCCTGATTCTATTTTGGAAACTATTTATATCTTCTCTCTCATTTTATCGCTCTACTATAATTCTCTTTTGTAAATAAAATTCAATGTTGTTTGTTGTTATTATTTATGTGTAGTCTCCTAATTGTGAACATGGAGGGATAATTTCCTAATATATTTAATAAGGAAAATCATAAATATGTCTAGAGACTAGATATCTTTTTGATCGTTACTTTCTTCTTCACACTTGTTAAATTTTGAACATGGAGTGAGAAGATACGACCACACAATCATTCACATGAACAGTTTGAAACTTTATTATTCTATATTATTTTTTCTATTCAGCTTCTATATGGTAAACATATAATCTAAAAAGATTTTGTGTGATTTTTTATCTCATGATGATCAGTTTTTCATGGATGATGTTTTGTGATAATGTTATTTGAACTTGTGATTAATTTTACTATTAGGAGAGAACCCATGTACTTAAATATATTTTGTCCATTATTGTTCACTTTTTTAGAAGAGAGGGTGTTTTTTTTAAAGACATTGATCATTCATTAAGTGAAGTTGAGTTTTTTTGTATATAACTATTGGTTAGTGATTGGAGATGGAGAGGTTAAATATTTTTGAAATGGTTTTTTTCTTGATAACTTTTATTATCAACTATTTTTATGTTTACATTCATTGATTTTTTCGTTCTCATATTCACATCAGATTCTTTATCACTTTTCCCTTCTTAACTCTATTTTTTATGTTTCTTTCTAATTTAAAAATAATAAAAAATTCAATAATATTTTTGAGAAATCACTTTGAAAAACTCACTACTTCCTTGAGACTGACCCTGAGATTTTCCATTGTGCTGTATCTATGGAAAATTATAAATTTATATTTAATAGTTCAAATGACAGGCTATCACTCACTCAACTATCTTGAGTTATGATTAATAAATTAAGTCTTTCCAAACTTAAAAACATACTAAATAAGTTAATAATGGAGTTTTATAGAATTTTATCTAAAAAATACTATAGATGAAAAAAGATTCAACTTTAAATGTGTAAAAAATGTGGAAATAATCATCCAGGTAATTATTTGAATGGTATGGGGAGATGTTTAAATTGTGGTGCAGCTAACTATATTACTCACAAATATCCAGTAAAAAGTAAGAGTTTTGTTAACATAATGGAGAAAAATAATTCTCTTCCTATGTGTCCACAAGTAATTATATGTCTTAGATGGGAGGAATTTGGGAACTATGAAAACCAGTGCACTAATCTATGGGATTATGATGAGAATCAACACAAATAACCTCTTGGACCATGGGAATAGGGAAAATAATTTTCAATGAATAACATTGAAGTGGATAGTGATAATTAATTATTTATAGGTACACCTATTCTTCACTTTAGAATTGTAGTTTTCTTATATTGGGTAAGTTTTCATTAACTATTAACTATTGAATTAAATAAAAACACTTTCTGATTTCATTATTATATCCATGGTATATGAATCTTCTTAAAGGTTTTTGGGACTATGATTCATCAAAGTATTATTATCCTTCTTTTAATTTTATGTTGTTTTGAAAATGTATTGGCTATCTCCACGTAGAATCTTTTTTAACCATCAAAGTAGGGAAATCACATTTAATATTTCAATCCAATCTATGATCATCTATTAGTGAAAGGATTTTTATGATCACTGTGGGAAAAATAATTCTATTAATAATTTATTTTTCCTAATCATGGGGAAATTTTATCTCAAATGATTGGATAAAACTCAATATTAGTATTTACATTTTCTAAGGTACAAAGATATATTTTAAAGCTTGATATCTCTCTAGAAATTATATCATGAGTTGTGTCTATCTTTTAGATTCTATTAAGTATTTCAACTAGCAAGTGATAATTAAAAAATATGATGATGAATTTTCTTTAAGCGGGTAGAATGTATTTCCATAATATTTTTTCATATAGATTTTCCCTTTAAATAAATATAATGTGTTTGATAGATTTATTCTCATGAAACATTTAACAAAAAAATCATGATATATTTTATTAAAATAATAGTATAAGTAATAAATATAACTTTTATGATGTAACCATTAAGTTTGAGGCTATAAATAAAGGTATATTATTTATAAAATATATTTTTAAATAAAAATAAATTGAATTTTTAATACTAGTGTGTTGATTAAATTCCATTAGTGTCACTTGATAACTAATTAGATCATCTTATTTGTAAAGGTGTATTTTTTTCTAAAATTATCTTTTTATGTGATTTATTTTAAGAAACTAAATATATTAGAAATAAATTATGTTTTTTATATAAGTAATATATATTTTAAATTATTACTTTATATAAAAATATAATAATAAGGGTTAATACTTTGATATGTTATTTTACTATAGAAACAGTTTTTATTATATTTTATGATTTTATATAAAAGTTAAATTATAAGATTTTAGAATTTCAATTGGAATAAATGAATTTAATTTTTGAATTCAACATAAAAATGGATATGTTTTTGGGATTTTTCTAAAATAATTTATTTTAGTTGGATAGTGAAAATATAGTTTTTATTAAAACCATAGCATTTATGACTATATCAAGAAGTATAAATTAAGAAGTTATAAAAAAATTATATGATCAAAATTTTATTTTACTAATAAAATGATTTATTTAAAAGTACTATTTTTAATTTAGAAAACTCATGTTTAACATTTTTAAAATAAAGTAATAATTTATTCTAAAAAATATTCTTCATCTATTTAATTAATTATGAAATTACAATGTAGAATTATATTTTGTATTTATTTTTAATCCAAATAACTCTAAGTTGGTTTATAATAAACCATTTAATGTTCTTAAAATCAATAATATTGATATTTATGTCCTAAACATAACATATATGTTTAAATATAAACTTTTTAAAAAATTGGTTTTATGTATTAAATGCACTAATGTTAAAATTGATTTTTATTAGAAATATAAATTGTATATGAAAAATTGGATTTAATATTTGGAATTACTGGTTCCATATTATGTAATAAAACCCATTTTATTTTTAGGTATTAAAAGTAAATTACATAGGTAAAAAAAATTACCATGATAAAAACAAAAAAAATGGTAAAGGTAAAAAATCTATTTGTAAAAGACTTAAAAATATGTTTAAATCATTTGTGAAAATGTATGTTTGAGGATTCCTCAAACATTATTCTTCACCTAATCTGTTATTTTCTATTATTGGATCCACTTTACCTTTAAATAATACCCTTACCTTTTATATTTACAAAAACAAAATTAGGCCTCCTCTATTATAAAAGGAGTCATCACCACCTCACTTCTCCTCACACCTCAAGAATCATAAATTCAGCCAAAATAATCCAAAATAAATTGACATTTCTCCTAGACACTTTTTTATTCTCAAAATACCACCTATAAAATCCCTAATCATTTTTCAAATGATATTTTCTAAGGGGTAAGATAAAATTCTCAATTACTCATTTTCCATTTATTATCCTTTCCTTATTCATTTACCTCCTATATATATAATCCACCAAAGTTTATGTAATTACCTAAACATAATAATCATAATAAAATTTTATTATGTTTATGGGATAAACATTTTACACCCACCTATCAACCATTCTAAAAATGAAAATGTCATCTATGTTATGTGCAAACTGCCTCCTTCATAAGCATTGTGATATTTTTTTCATAAACACCATAAATGGAAGGTTAGAAGAAGGTAGTTAATGAATAAATATTAAATTTTAAAAAATATTAATATTCTAAAAATTATAAAACATTCCATATCCTCCTCTCATTCTATGTAAATGAATGTGTGGTTCATACTTGCCTGTCGACTACCACCACCACGAAAGTGACATGTTTCATTTTTCATTTAGAATTTTATTCATTATCAAAATCTCCTTAAATATGATTCACTGCCTAAAAATATTAAAAATAATATAACTTTATTCTTTAATGATGATATTCTTCCAATAATCCATGTTCTTAACCATACTCACCAATAGATTATAGTTTTTTCTTGTTTTGGCCAGTTTAACCACCTTCTTGAACAATTATATAAATTTATATCATTGATGATTATGGAATATTAAGTTATTTTGTTATTAGAAAATAAATATAAAACAATTTTTGGTTTATGGTTCTGAATGTTTTATAAAAATATTTAACTTATTATAATTATACCACCATTTTGTTCATTAAAAACTACTGAAACCAGAACGACACGAACATTGTCATCGTGAATCGTAACTATGATATTTATGAAATGAATTTAGAACATTATAAATAATATATATATATATATATTTCAATACCTATAATGATCTCTGAATAATGAACTTTGAATCTATAAGCAATAATTGACACTGACATTATAAAACTAGTATTAAACAAACTATCGAAGCTATTGACATTAAATAATGAAAATAAAATATAACTAAATAATATATTTTTAATAAATTATTATAAATGAATTTTAAGAAAGGTTATAAGTTTGAATAATTATTTTAAAAAAGTTATTAAGATTATTATTTTTGTTATATAGGATGATTTATAACTTTCAACCAAGTGGGGTTGAAGGTGTGGGGGTTTTCTTGACTCAAATTATATTCTAGAGTCGTGATTATAAATCTTTTACTATAGTTTTGAAATATGTTTTTCTTATACTCTATGATGATACTATAATGAATTATCTCTCCAAGGATGGTGAAATTTGTAATTAATATTTTTTACCTTGATAAATTTATTTTGAAAATGTATATCTTTGTTAAGAACAATTCACATCCTCTTTAACAATGGTTTCTCTTCCATGCCGATATTTTATCTTCTCACTAATGATATCATTTATATTTGGAAACAAAATTATGTTTTATCTCATGTGAATATCATCTTTCGCTTCTCCTATTTTCAAAATTATGTTTCCTTAACCCTTTTTTGGATATGGGGTTTCAATAAAAAGAAATTTAAAATATTTCTAATATTTTCCTTTCCTGATCATTTCTTTTACCTTCCACTCTAAATTTCCATTAAAAATATTTATATTATTTTCAAGGTTCTATTATTTAATATGATTTTTAAATTAAATGTTTTCAAATTTTTTAACTTTACTTTTATAAAAATTAAATTTGAATGTGGCTCATAACTTCATCTTTTACATGAATGGTAAAAAGATTTTCAAAAAACTATTTTATGGTTTCTCTCACCACATGAGCATTTTTCATTATGGAGTATCCTTTCTATTTTTTAAAATGGTTTTAAAAATTATTTGACGTTTTAATTATTTTAAAAATAAAAAATAAATATTCTTTTTTAATGATATTTTTTTAAAAAGGAATTATTGATTTTAAAAGGGATTTTAGAGGCTTGGGGTTTTTAAGAAAGAATTATTTAGTGTTTCCATATATTCTCAAATAAATTTTTTTTAAAAATATTTCTCTTAATTATTTTTCTAAAATTCCTTTTTAGGTTCTTTTAGGAAAAAATTCATCAAATTAACTATGTAGTGTTTTTGGGTTTTTAATGTATTTTGAAAAAGTCAGTTGACAACATTCGAACATAGTTTTTTCCAAAGCATGGTGTTTTTGAAGGTGGAATAGTGTCATGGTGTTTTCTATATTTTTGGGCCTCAAATTTTTTTATTTTTTAATGGTAAAGGATTATGGCATAGAAAATGGGTGTCCCACAAAGCACCTAAAGGATTTCATGGTAAAATGGACCACATAGGAATTTCACTATGTAAACCACATAGTGAGTTTGTGGAACCATAAAGTAAAATTAAAATTTACACATAGTAGTTGCACTATGTGAACTGAAAAGGAGGTGTTTTGTTTGTGGTCAAAGGAGTTGTTTTAAAGGACACCACAAATAGTCATCATTTATTGATGAAGATAGTAATTTGAATGGTGTTGTAGAGGATATTTTCATTTGCGAACAAAAGCAGTCACCACAAAGGAATAATGCACTATATAAACTGTATAGAAAGTGCAGTTTGTAGTGATGGACAATCTACAAAGAAATTTTGGAAAATTCTGATTATCAGTCTTTGTGGATTCATTTTCCTATATAAAATATCCCTAATCACATCATTAAGAGAGATATAATTTTATTAAAGAATATTATCACTGGAAGAATTTGGATAAAGTACTGATGTGGTTCATAAAGGAGGTATTCCACAAAGGATGTGGTCTGCAAATGCTCAGCCCATGAGGGAAGAGATCCAAAAATAATGCTCTATTCATGATATGTGCTTATAGGGCACTATAGTTCATAAAATAAAAGGGGATCTTAAAGTACTCACACTATGTAGTTAAAGGTTTTCATGAATGGTTTAAATTAGTTTTTGGAGGAACAAGAATAGTTTTTAAAAGGTATATCTTTAAGGGAATCACCATATAGTGAGGTGTATTCATATATTGGGTGAAATTAGAGATTCATGCCACCCTTTTGTGTGAAGCAATTTTGAGTTGTTTCAAATAAATATAATAGTCATCAGAATGATAAGTTTGTACACATCAGTTGAGAGAATAGTTAGATTTTATATTGTGATTGATTGTAAACCAGGAGGGGTAGTGATTCCACTCTAAACTTTGTATCATTAGTGCACATTTATAGATTTGGTACATAGGCACATTGCCTTCCTATTATACTTGTACATATTCTAGTGTGGGTGAACCAAGTAAAATTATTATGTCTCATTCATTCTTTCATTTATTATCATATATTGTTATAAGAAAGAGAGAAAAATTGTTTTTCTTAATAAAGAAACAAGATATGAAGTGGTGGTAATTTTAATTTGTTACACCCTGATTCACCCCATGCCCCTCTCATGGTATTTAACTTGGTTAGGCTAAAAACCGGTATCTGAGAGAAATTTAATATCAGTGTTTCTCTCTCAAAGGTATCAATGGATGGTTTCAATCATAAATGGATTCTGATCTTCGATGGAAAAAAATTTCAATTATAAAAGAATATGATGAATAACTAATTTTGATCTTTAGGTATGGATTTATTTACAATATTAATGAATGGTATTCCAGCTAGAGAGGATAATGATTATTTATTAGAAGTTGACCAAAGGGAATTTTATGTTTATTCTAGAGGAAACACTACTTTATGGGGATCATTGTCTAATGTAATCATCACAAATTTGATGTCATGTATTTTAATTCATTCCATGTGGGAAAATATATTAAATATTTATAAATGTGATTAAAAATATTGAGAAGAAAAATTATAGGTTCTATAGAAGAAATATGAGGACCTAAGAATAAACACCAATGAGTCTATGGATGCATTCATTGATCGATTGAATATTGTTATATAAGATATAAATGGAATCAGAGAAATTATTGAATATTTAAATATTGTTAAGAATATCTTGAGAAGACTTCCACCTTGATTTAATCTGAAAGACTATGTTCTTGAAGATAAATATCCAAAGGATCTGACATTGGATACCTTTTATAGTACTCTTATCAGATATGAAGTGAAAAATAGAGATTTTGAGTATATAAAAATAGGTAATTTCCAAGATGTGGCATTCAAGTCCATGAGGAAGCTAACTATTGAAAATTCATAGCAAGAAGAAGGGAAAATTTAAGTTATATAATTATTTTCCACAAATATTAAATGAGGAAAAGGAAAACACAAATGGAAAATCCCACTCCCATGATTTTGATGTGGAAAGGTTGGACATCTTATATAAATATTCCCCAAAAATTTTCAAGATTATTACGAGGATGGAGTCAAAATTCCTATAAAGAAGTCTTAACCCTGTATGAAATGTAATAGAAATTTTAAGAGAAACTTATTTAAAAAGAAAAATCTTCTTTCATAATAAAATGATAGTTCAGAAGAATCGAAGGTTAAATAGATGGAGAACAAAAAGTATAATAGAGATAATGATATGGATGTAGTTGAATGTAACTCCCAAATAGGGGAAGAAAGTGACAATGATAAAGAAGTTTAAGGAATAGTTAATATATAGGATGAATTATAAGGCTATCTTGAGGATATAGATGTTTGGAGAGACGAAAGGAAGAAAAAAAATATAGTGGTTCATGATTCCAAACATTATATACAGTAATATGAAGAAAATAAATCATAGTTGAAGGAATAAATTGAAAAGATTAAGTCTTCAATGCTAGAGAACTCGGAAAATGTTGTTGAGTACGAGCTCAAAATTTAAGAATAGAAAATATTAATCAATAGTTTGATTAAAATATTAAAAGATAAAATAAAATGTATGTAATAACTTGAAGAGGATGTTGTTGAACTATGAATAAAATTAGAATATCAGGAGAGAATCCTGACTCTGGGTATGACACCAGGAAAGACGATTACTCAGGTGACAGAAAAGATGGATGTGGAGAATAGAGGTCCAGAAAAATATAAGAAATATTCATATCCAAATAACAAGGTTTGTATAGATATTAAATGTAAACAGAAATATGTGGTGATTGATGTAATGAAACAAGATACCACTCCAAGGTTGAAAATTGATATGGGTATTAATCAGAATCATAAGACTCATAAAACCTAAGGAAAACTTGGTCCTATAATAAATTATAAGAATACACCTAGTTTTAGGTGTTATTGTTTTGGAAAGATGGAAAATTCTCAAAAATATATGCTCCATATCTTAAAGTTATTGAAGGGAATAAGATCAAAAAATGTGGCCACATAGATTTCAATATTCCAATAATTATTTTGATGTTCACTATTTCTCGTGTAGAGGATTTGGACACATATCCAGATATTGCTCATTAAAAGTGTAGGGGAATGTGTTGAACATAACCCAAAATGGTCATATGTAGTAGTTCAATGAATCATCAAATGATTTGAAAACCAAAAATTAATTTTTAGCTCTATAAGATAAATTTGGTTAATCATACTCCAAGGAAGATAAAGATTATCAATCCATAATGGGTATGAAGTCAATGACATGGATCAAAAATAAAAAAGTTTAGCAGGTAGTGGTTATTAAGATTTATCCTTGATAGTGGATAAACATACCATATAACATGAAATAAGGATCTTGTTTCAAGAATAAAATATGGAAAGGAAGTTTCTTCTAAATTTGTAAATGATTAAGTCCTAAAGATTATTGTCTTGGGAAAATCCAAATTTGGGGGAAAAGAAATAAGATGTGTTGATGTCTTGATTTTTGAAGGTCTCATTCACAACTTGATAACTGTTAGTCAATTTTGTGACTCAAAACATGCTATAAGGTTTACCAAGAAGTTTTGTATCATAAATGAAAAATATGGTATAGTTTTTTATAGGGAAAGCACACTAAGGGGGATCTCTATCTTGTGAGTGGAGAAGAAGATATGTGTTGTCTATCTAGTGAGTCAGAAAAAGTGTTGTGGAATAAACGGATTTTCCATATATGACAACCATACATAGAAGATCTGGTCAAATGTGATGCATCTCAACATCTCCCCAAGCTATAATGTGATCGTAATCACATGTGAGATTCTTGTCAATAAGGAAAAATTATCAAAAATTCATATAAGGAAAATGAACAAAAGTCAACCAGAGTTCTTGAATTAATACATGTAGATGTGTGTGGACGTATCTCACTAAGTTCCATTGATGGAAAAAGGTGAAATATTATTTTCATTGATTATTTATTCAAGATTACATGGGTTTTTTTCTTTACCCACAATTACAATGTGTTCAATTTCACAAAGCAATATCGAAGGGAAGCTGAAAGGATGCATGGGAAAAAGATTCAAAAGTTTCAAACTAGTAATGGTATGACATTAACAAACATACTTTATGCAGATTATATTGAGAAACATAGGATAAGGCATCATGTTTCAGATATGAGAACACCTCAAAAAATGGAGTTGTTCAGAGGAGAAATTAGATCATAAAAAACATGTCCAGAACAATGCTTATAGAAAAGGACATACTAGAGAAATTATGGAAGGAATTAGTCTTGATATTGGTCTATGTATCCAATAGGGATTTTTTATGTCCAAAATAAGAAAATACTATATATGAGTCATGGTATGGAAATAATCCCCCATTTAAATACTTTCAAATATTTGGAATTAAGTGTTTTATTCTCAATAAGGATACACATAGGGAATTTTATTCTCATGGAGATGAAGGGATTTTCCTTATATATTCAGGAAAAATCAAAGTATATAAATTCATTAATAAAAGGCTAGTAAAAGTAGTTGAAAACAATGATGTAATTGTTGTATATAATGAATAGAACCTTAAATAACATAGTGAATAGTTACTTGATGATAGTAATGATGATGTAAAAATCTCATGGTGAGTATAAGTGGAAAATACTGATTCATAAGAATATACTGATGATGGTTAGGAGGAATTAAAATCAATATTTTCATGAAAGATGAAAATTCAATCATAATTTGATTTGAAAAATATCATTGGTGGGCAAGAAGTTATTGTTCAAACATCTAGAATGAAGTCTTTCTTTCATACATCATTCCTATATCATATAGAGAATAAATGTTTTGAACAAGGAACTAGATATGAGAACTGGATTCAGGCTATGAATTAATATCTTAACCAAATTGAGAATAATCAGACATAAGAGATTATTTTGAGACTGGAAAATAATAATGTAATCAGGGCCAAATGGGTTTTCACGAACAAACTAAATAAATATGGATTGGTAATTCAGAAATAGAAAAGAATGACTAGTGCGCAAGTTATTCTCCCAGATTGAGGGAATTGATGTTGAAGACACATTTTCACCTATTGCAAGACTTGAGACTATTTGCCCATTCTGGGCTATAGTTGTGTAGAGTATGTTTAATGTTTTCCAGATGGATGTTAAGTTGGTGTTTCTGACTGGGGTTCTGGAAGAAGATATGTATATTGAGAATCCAAATGGTTTTCACATTCATGAAGGTGATAACAGATTATGTCAGCTAAAGAAGGCAATATATGGGTTGAAGAATTCAATGAGAGTATGGTATTCAATACTTCATCGGTTTTTTATGAATCTTGGTTTTTAGTGTTTTGGAGTTGATTACATTCTATAGGTCAATAATAATAGTAATCAAAGGATGATGGTGTCATTGTGTCTTGAAGACATAATCTTGGGTGGATCTGACGAAGCACAATGCAAACAGTTTGCAAAATTCATGAAAAGTGAGTTTGAAATTTCGATAATTATTGAACTGACCTTTTTCTTGTTTTATAAGTGACACAAGTATGGAATGACACATTAATTTCTCAATCCAAATATTCCGAGAGGGTTCTAATAATATTTGGAATGGGTAATTTTAAGAATATTATGACTCTAGTGGCTACCCATATGAAATTATCATGAGATGATGATGAAAAAGTGGTTAATTTCACAAAATATAAAAAGATCATAGGAAGTCTATTATTCTTAATAGCAACACAACATGATATTGTTTTTTCCACATGCTAAGTAGAACAATATCAAAGTAATCCCAAAGAAAGATACTTATTTGTACTAAAAAATAATACTTTGGTATATCATGGGACTGTTGGATTTTATTTTTATATACAATGAGAAATCATAGCAAGAGTTATTGGGTTATACAGATGCAGATTGGGCCGGTTTAGTAGATCATAGAAAATCAACATCAAGCGGTGCATTCAATCTTGGTGGATTTTTTATTTTTTGGATAAGTAATAATAAATATGTATAGAACCTTTTTTTCCTTTTAATACTTTGAAATATTTCTACACATATATTTGAAGCTAAGTTCTATGACAACGTGTGATTTCGAGGCCCGGTGTGCCCAAAATTAATTTTCTAAAAGCGTTAAATATATTTTGTATTACGTGTGTGTAGTTTCTTATAGAAAATTGGATAACTCTTAAAATAAATATTGGATTAGTAATCCAAGAGTGAATTTGAGTCTGGAGTACAATTTTTACCCTAATCATGACCTAAAATTGGTCATTTTAGGGAATCTAGATAAAAGGACCATTGAAGGTACCTTCAATGAATCAACAAAATAATTAATTTAATTAATTTAATTTAATTAGATAATTATAATTCCATTTAAATACATTATTATAGATAATTGACCTGCGTTAGTCTCATATCCTTGTGACAATTGATATATATTCTTCATATCCTCTATTGGAGAATCGAGATCAAATGATTATGAGACTTTGGATCGAGGAAGATCGAGATACAGTGAACACAGATAATTCTTCCATACATTAGAGAGAAAAATCTTCAATTATGAATGATTAAATATCTAGGTAGGACTCATCAATTCATGGTTAATTCCCATATTGATTAAATTTATTGAGTAGAATAAAATTCTTCCTTGATTTGTGTTATAATCTCTCCAAATCACAATCCAGTGTATCAGTTTATTTGATTATTCTTTTTTTCTCACCCCAGATATCTTTGTTTGTGTTTTTTGGGAAATAATTCTTGGAAATTATTGATAAAAATTTGTCTCTAATAACAATCTATCATGACCTAACCCAAAATGGCTTGAACAAAAACTACCCCAAACCCACCTCCATAGGCCAGTGGATGGTGACAAGAACTGAAAAGAGTATCTAACATGGGGAGGCCATTACCTAATGTACCTATAAATACACACCTAAAAAACACAATGAATAAGTGAAGAGGAATAATAATAAAAAGATGAAACAAATAGAACATAAAATAATTTTTCAAATCCTCTAGGTTGTATAAGAATATCAGAGTGAAAAATGAAAGTAAAGGGGAAAATACATGAATAACCATAAATATGTCCCAAATTGTCAAAATTGGAAAGTAAAATAAATTTTGAGAGAGCTCGGATCCTGATCTATAATCTTTAACCACCATATGCGGTCCAATGCACCTGGTATACTATGCTCTTTTGTAGTCACTATCGACCTATCCATCATCTGTATAAGACATGATACATCTAAGAAAATACCATGAAAGGGTGAGTATATAAATACCTAGTAGGATTCCCCAAAATCTAAAGGGGGAGTAGTAAAAAAACACAATAGGAATAGATAAAAAGTAGACATCTCAACCCAAAGTAAGAGAGTAAATATAATCCAACAACACAGATATATATATATATATATATATATATATTCTCAAACTGAAGAAATCCAAACAATAGAGAAGGGTCTCTCCATATCATATATTATCCAAGGAAAAGAGTTCCATCAGTTCCAAAAGTCCATCAACAATGCTCAGTATCTCATGTGTTCGTCCAGTAGAAAATATCCCAAGTAGAGTCACACCTTGGCATTGTGCCACATAATCGATGGAAAAATCTCTAGATAGAGGACCCTTGTCCCGATATAAAAAGAGTGTTCCACTCAGTAGATATCTATAGCACCCATGACCTTTATTTATAGGAGGGTGAAACTCAAATAAATGGTATAAGACCCATGCCCAACCCAGCTATAGGATTCCACTCTAGAATTTGGTAGAGGACCCATGACCAGTCCTGGATGGAGGGTGCCACTCTAGAATTTTGTAAAAGACCCATGCCCTATCCCAATATTAGAGATCCACTCTAGTAGTCGAGGACCCATACCCTGATAGAGAAGGAGTGTTCCACTCAAATAATAGATGGAGGACTCATTCATATCCCAACTGGAGGGTTCCACTCCAATAGTTGAGGACCTATTCCCTCACTTTATAGAGGGGTGCCCTCAGTATATTGGTAGAGGACCCATGCCCTATCATAGTAGGATGGTTCAAATAAAATAATAGGTAGAGGACCCATTCCCTACCCGGCATATGCGTGCCACTCTAAATATAGGTAGACGACCCATGCCCAACCTAGCTGGAGGGTGCCACTCTAAATCCCCTGGTTATCCTACATGATCTTCACCATTATCGAGTGTTGCCTAAATAAGAAACGTTCCTGGAACATATCACATCATATCTAAAAATAAACTACAGATTCCTACATCATGTTCTACGTGAAACAAAATTTATGATAGGATACTCAAGAGCCAAAATATGAGTCCAAACGAAGGATATATGAGAGGATGAGTTTTCCTCAGAAGGAAAGAAGGGGTACACAACATGTGAGAGGACCCACACAACATTTAGTCCCAATCCATCACTTGTCCATGTCCCTACCAGTACATAAGTCTCTTCATATGTTGGTCTTTATGGAATTTAGAGGATCTACATAATGTGTCAAAGCTACATGAGGTCCCTTCCCATACTCCCTGGAAATGTCCATGTACTTCGGTACATGGCATGTACCTAGTCATGTCCATGTACTCCGGTACATAGAATGATCCTATCCATGTCCTCCCACCCAGGGCTTTTCCTATATTCTCTTCCACACAACATGTCCACCCATGGATAGATACATAGCATGTGGCTCAGCCACGTGACATTTCATCCATATCTTTCTCAAAATCCTTATAGCCCCTATAGCTACAACACTTGGGTTTTTAAGAAAGATAAGGACAACACATTGTGTGGTTGGGCCACACACCATGTATCTCTCCCCAGGTGGACATTCCATATGATATAGTGCATGGGAAAGAACCCATGTGGGAGGACATGACCAGGTTCACACCATGTACCGGAGTACATAGCCATGTCAAGGTGTATTCTATGTACCGAAGTACATGAACACATCCAAAGAGAACGGTTGGGGGCCCCAGGTGTCTTGGACACACCATATAGATCTTTTAAATTCTAATTATCCCAACTTTGGAAATTAACTTTGTACATTCAGAGAAATGACCAGGTGATGGAGCAGGACAACACGTCATGTGGGTCCCCTCACATGTTGTGTTCCCCTTCTTTCCTTCTATGGAAACTTTAACCTCTTTCATCTCCTTCGTTTGGACTAGGATTTTGGACTGTGAGTATCCTATACCGAGTGTTTCTATACGTGGAATGAAATGGTAGTATTTTTATTGGTTTTTTAGATACAATTCAATATGTTCCAGGTGTGATGCTTATTTAGGTGATTCTCGATAAAAACAGTGATCTAGCCGGATCACCAATAGATTTAGATTGGTACCCTCTATCTGGGTTAAGAATGGGTCGTTTTTTCTATCTACAGAGTAGAACCCTCCTATAGGGAAGGGCATGGGTCCTCTAAAAATTATTATAGTGTAACTCTTCTACTAGGATAAGGCATGGTTCCTCTACCTATCCAACGAGTGGCACCCTTACGGAGTCAGGGTATGGGTCCTTGACTATGAGAGTAAAACCCTCCAATTAGACTAGGCATGGGTCCTCTATCTATTATCTGAGTGGAACCCTCCTACTGTATCAAGGTAGGGGTACTTGACTACTATAGTGGAACCCTCGTACTAGGATAGGGCATGGTTCCTCTACCTACTTCTAGAGTGGCACCCTATAGTCGAGACTGGGCATGGGTCCTATACCAAATTCTAGAGTGGAACCCTCTAGTTGGGCTAGATGTTGGTCCTATACCATTTAATTGAGTGTAACCCACCTCTCATGACAGGGCATGTTTCCTCTATCTATCTATTGTGTGGCACCATCCTGTTTTACCAGGGTATGGGTCTTCTATCTAGAGATTATTTCCCCTCAACAATGTGGTACAATGTAAAGGTGTGGTTTGAATTGGATGTTTTCTGTTGGGAAAACATGCAAGATGATGGGCATCATTGATGGAATTTTGGAACCAATGACACTCTTTTCCTAGGTTGGTCTATGATATTGAGATCCCCTTCACTCTCATTTGGGTTTTTTCGGTTTGATCGCATATATATATATATATATATATATATATATATATCCATGTTGTTGGATTCTGTTTACTCTCTTTCCTTGGGTTGAGTTTTCTACTATCTATCCATTCCTTTCATGTATATTACTTCTTCCCCTTCGTCTTTTGGGGAATCCTACTAGGTATGTATATACTCACCCCAACATGGGATTTTCCCACATGTTTCATGTCTTATGTAGATGAAGGAAAAGTAGATGGTGACTATATATGTTAATAGGGATACCTAGTACATTGGACCACATACGGTGATTAGATCTTAGAGATCAGAAGTTGGGATATGTCAACATTTCTTTTACTTTCTAGTTTTGTTAGGTTGGGACATCTTTCTATTTGGGCATGTATTTTTCCCCTTTACTTTCACTTTTCACTGTAATACTCTCACACAACTTAGATGTTTTTCATACATGGTTTATATTCAATCTATTACAAATTTTTATTATTATTCCTCTATACTTTTTTATTGATATGGATGGGGTTTGTGTATATAGTTACATTAGGTAAAGGTGTCCCCATGTTGGAAATGTCTTTCAGTGCTTGTCTTGAGTCCCTAGCCTTTGGAGGTGGGCTTGGGGTAGTTTCAGCTCGAGCTTTATTGGGTTGGGTCATGATACAAGATTTCATTTTGTTGAACACTATAGAAGATGAATTTATTATGCCACTCAAGATTTCATGTAGTTTTTGTGGATGAAGAAGTATATTGGTGATATGGGAGTTGAAGTGAAGACTTGGATTAGAATACAATATGATAATTCAGGGGTTATAAATCTTATAAAAAATTCAGTACATCACTCATGGATGAAACACATTGAAATAATGTATCATTTTATCAAGAAGAAGGAGAATCATGGTTTTGGGAAGTTGTAGTATGTTCCAACATAACTATAGGATGCAGACATTCTAATGAATCACTTACCCAAATAGGTTTTTGAGCAGTATTGGCTTGCTCTTGAAGTTCACTCAACTCCCCGCACTTGAATAGGTGTGGATGTGGTACCCCTTGTCCCTGAGGTATGGTTTTTTTTCTTTTATGTGATTATATGTGCTATTTATAATGTTGCAAATATAAAGGAGTAAACATTGGGTTCATTGACAAAGGGGGAGAAAGTGTCTTGATCAAGATAGAAGGAACAGTGAATTAGGGGTGTTTTAAATATAACAATTCTAAAGATGTTTGATCAAAGGTTATATATCACGAAATATGGGGTTTATAGGGAAACAAATTTAATGTTATGGAAATAAAGTGATTCATTGATAAATTTTTCATGCTACTCTTGTTTCTCACTCCAAGCATGGCTCATGTGGACTTAGAGTATGTGCTAATTAAATCTTTGATCACTATCTAGGATTGAAAAAAGTTAATTTTGGTATAATATGGAAGAATATTTAATGTTGTATCAAAGGGTGAAGAGTTGTTAACAAATCCAATGGGGGGGGGGGGGGTTGGGAAAAAATACCTCAAAGTGACCATGCAGTTTTTTGGGTTGTTTTTGTTGTTGAAAAAGTTGGTTGATAACATTCTATCATGGTTTTTTCGGATGCAAGATTTTTTTGAAGGTGTCGTATTTTTCTAGTGATTTATATATTTTTGGGCCTCAAAATAAATATTTTTTATGGAAAAGGAAGTATTACCACATAGAAAATGGGTGTCCCAGATATAACCTAAATTATTTTGTGATAAAATAGACCATATAAGAATTTTTCAATGCAAAATACATAGTGAGTTTTCATAACCACAAATAAAAGTTGGTATTTTTGCATAGCAGTTTTGTTATATGAACCGCAAATAATTTGTGTCATTTTTGGTCAAGGGTGGTGTTTTAAATACCACCAAAAAGGGTCTTCGTTCACAGATCAAGATGGTTATTTGAAGGGTTCTGCAAAGGTAATTTTAATTTGCAAATGAAATTGGCCTCTATAAAGAAATAATACACTATAAAAACTGCATAAAAAGTTCAGTATGTGGTGATGTCCAATACAAAAAGGAGTTCTGGGTAATTGGGAGTAGTGGATTGTGTTGATTCATTTTCCTATATAAATGACCCCTAATCACATTATTGAGAGAGATAAATAATTTAATTAGAGAATATTATCGCTAGAATGATTTGACTAAGGATCAACAGTGCTTCATGATGGAGGTATTCTATGAAGGATGTACTCAGTGAAGGCTCTTAACATGAAGCAAGATGTATAAAAAGTAAGCTCAACTCATGGAAGGTGTTTTTCGGGAACTGTATCCAAAAAATAAAAACTAGATCACACTATGTGGTGCATGGTTATTGAAAATGGTTTAAATTAGTTTTCATAGGAATAATAATAGTTCTAAAAATGTATCTCTGCAAGGAAATCTCCATGCGGTGAGGTGTATTTCATCTATCTTGTGAAAGAAATATTAATAGAACACTTTTTTGTAAAATAATTCTGAGGTTTTTCAGATCAATATAGGAGTCATCGAAAGGATCAGTACACACACTTTAGTTGATAGATTAGTGAGCTTTAAAATTATGATTGGTTGCAAACTCAGAGTGATGGTGTGTCCACTCTGAACATTGAAACAAAAATGTGGTTTAGTGGATTTTCTACATAGGCACATCACCTTTGTATACTCCTTGGATGTAGGTCAATGTAGGTGAACCATGTATAATTGAAGTGTCTCAGGCATGATTTCATTTCAACTCATACATTTTCATAGGAAAGGGAGGGAATAGTGTTTTGTTTAACAATGAGACAAGACCTATAGAAGATGTAGTTTTAATCTATCATAACCTTATTAACCCCCATATCTAGGTATTTAACCTAATTGGGATAGCAAGTTTTAAATGATATTTGTTATTAAAGTAAAATTATTTCATTTTAGAGAAGACTTTTTTTAGGATTTTTCAAGAATCTCAAAAAATGATTATTTTCTATCATTTTTCAAGTGATTTATCTAATGATCTTAGAATTGTATTTTGAATCTATGTCAATATCCTAATATATTCTTATGTTACACAAGGGATATTATTATACAACCATCCAACTTCTTTCTCTAAATGAATTATGTAATGTTCTAAGAAATATTTTTACGAAACTTGTATGTTTTCCATGTTTTAATTAAGTAGTGTTTCAGTTATGAATATTTTCTTGTTCTAATAGAAAATATATGTATGTATGATTATTAATATGATGTTTGGGATCCTATATCACCCTCAAAAATATTTTTTAAGGTTATACATCTCATGT